>CM019066.1:151619700-152219700 GCA_009667805.1 Leptobrachium leishanense | reverse complement strand
AAACATGCAAGATGGCTGCCGGTATACAAGATGGTGGCCATTTCCAGCAATTACCCTTTCAGTAATGAGCACATTTTGTAAACTTACATGATTTAACAAATGGATAATGCCTTGACATGAAAAAATAGACAAAGATTGATCACTTCTTTTGCTTCCCGCTCTAGCAGAGCAAGAATGCAGCACTTATAAAAGCGTGACAGGTTTACGATTGCAAGCAAAAAGGAAAATGAAAGAAGAAAAAAAAATCTAAAACTTCCTGTTGAGTAGATGTAGACAGCATGGTAATATAAATTCTGAATTCAATAATCATGTTGTATTGTAATTAATAGCTGAAGAGCTAACAAGCTTCACCAACAAAATGAGAAGAAAAGCCTGGGTTGGTTGTTTTTATGGATGCACATCAACGCTGATTATTTTCAAAGCTGCTACAAAAAAGGAAGCTCTGGTTTACGGTCTTACCACCAGAATTTCCACAATAGCGAAGAGAACATTTTCTACAACACGTTGCTTATCAGATAAGAACCCCAAGTATTTGTTAAAGTGTGAGGTTTTGAGGTTCACATGGACATTTTAAATAAACTAAGGTAATACAAGCTTATATTATACTGTATGATAGGACCTGTGGTTGGCATAGAAATACTTATTATAGTTACTGTATCACATCTGTTCATGCTGAGCCGCTGAATATTGCGTTGTTCTTAAATTTCATTTGATACTTTTTCTGAAATTCGTTAACAACAGGTTATTTGCTATAGGGTTATTCAGAGAGAGCCGAACTGGCCCCCAAATTGCACTGACCAGTGATTTTCCCTGTATGGTACAATTTCTGGGCCATTCGGCTATTCAAAACCTGGCAATTCGCCAAATATTTTTCAAATTATTTAATTTATTTATAAAGTATTTTACCAATGAGATTTCTCTTGTTTTCAAGTATGTCCTGGGTTCAAGAACATTGACATGTTACAGTTGTTACAGAAATACAAAGTAATAAAATGCAAGATCTTAAAAAAGCACAAACCTACAGATTAACAGAAAATAAAAATGTAGGAAATAGTCATTATGTTACATGTTTACAGGTGCATTCTGTATAAAGTCACTGTGTTACATGTTCACAGGTGCATTCCGTATTGAGGTATGTTAACCACTTCGCTGCTGAGGACGCGCTCAGCGCGTCCTCAGCATTCCCGCTGGTGTGCTGAGGACGCGCTGAGCGCGTCCTCCCATTGGGGTCAGCGTTCGGCCGGGTTCCGGCCGATCGCTGGCCCCTCCGGTGCGGGCTGACATCCTGGATGTCAGCCCGGCATCCGGAACAGCAGCCGCCAGAATTAGGTGTCATCGCGGGGCGCGATGACACCTAATTCAGGCGCCCCCCCCGCATGTGCGGAGGAGGCGCCTGAAAGGGAGGGGGGAGGTCCTTCGGACCTCTCTCCCTCCCGATCGGCGGCGCACAGGGGGTTAACCCAGGCATCATTTGGAAGGGCACAGCCTGCCCTTCAAATGATGCCTGGCATTAACCCCTGGGGAGCTGGATCGCGAATTGGCGCTGAAAAGCGCCGGTTTGCGATCCTTTCCCGGAGCTGGCCGACATCTTGGATGTCGGCCAAGCCTCCGGGAACTCCCCCTGAGGACTGGCGTCATCGTGCGTAGCACGATGATGCCAGTCCTGGACTTAACCCTTGACTGCCACCAACGGTGGAGATGGGGAGTTCCAATGAACTCCCTATCTCCCGATCCGTGGCAGCTAGGGGTTAAATTTTGGTATGGTTGGATCGGCCAGAGCATGGCCGTTCCAACGATACCAAACATGAAAGTGAAAAATTTTGTAAAAAAAAAAAAAATGAAAAAGAAAAATAAAAAAAAATTAAAAAAAATAAATAAACACTTTTTTTTTTTTTTTTGGTTTGTTAATGCAGCAATATTGTTCCCATTTCAATTATAATGTGAACAATGATGCTGCACTAACGATTTTTGTATGCGGTGCGTTTGTTAAAAATAGTGTCATTTTCCCCAAAAAAAAATGTAACGAGACCCCATCTCTAATTTTTTTAACAAGCGCACCCCATAGAAAATATAACCGCAATTGCTCTCATGTTAAAATGTGGAAAAAAAACACTTTACACGTTGTAAATTATTGAAAATACATATTTTATTGCATTTTTTGTTATAATATACAGACATGACATAACGTATACATATAATAATGACATATTATGAATCTACCGAGTCTGACGGAAAGAACGATATATAATATGTCTGGGTCATATACTAAAATAAGCCTTCAAAACACGTTTAAACATGATGCGCAAAACAGGTAAAAATGACCTCAGCACAGGGGCGGGAAAAGCCTCAGCAGCGAAAGGGTTAATAGGGAGCTCGAGTGACTTAAGACTGGGGGAAGATTTGATGGCGTCCGGGAGGTTATTCCATAACTGCGGTGCTCTGTAGGAAAATGAGGATCGAGCCACTTTTTTGTATTGTGGTATTGCAAGTAAGGTGCTGGTCCTGGATCTGAGGTTATAGGATGAGGGTACTGCTGGGGGAAGCAGCCTATTCAGGTAGGGTGGCAGCTTCCCAGAAAAGCTCTTAAACACCAGGTTGGAAAGGTGAAGGGTGCGTTTAGACTCCAACGACAGCCAGCGAAATATGGTGCCTGCTCGATGGCAGTGAAATCCGCATAGATGAGCATTGGTTAATCTGTTCAGAGAACACGGAACAGCACTGAAATGTCAGTGAAATGCCCTGATGATCGGTGGTTTCATTCAGCAGGTTTAATCCGGCGAATCCCATAGGTTTTAATGTAAAAGATATTCCCATTATTATCCAATATCTATTAAACTGTTTATTCTTTTAATTCGCAGCAAAAAGACTCATTATTTTAAAAAATATTTAGGATTTTTTTTAAGCTTCCGCACACCCCTCTGCCGCGGAAGCCGTCCAGCTCCACCTCTCGTGCGGCTCTGGTTCCCTGGCATCTCAGACGGACAATCGTGGGGCTAGGGGATGCCTCTGGGCATCAGGACATCGAGTCAATGCTCAATGTCCTCCAGTGAGGTCCAAGCTTGGCAGCCACCGTATTCCCTTCCACTGGCCATCACCATAAGGAACATGGGCGATGCAGAGGAGGTGGGGGTAGATCTCCAGTACCCCGAGAGGCTGGGATCCGAGTCTAAGGTCTGTGATTGGTGAAGGGAAAGGCTGGGACCGTGTGGAGCATAAGCACAGTATTTAAACCCCACAGCCCACAGGTAAAATCCTCTTGGCTCAAATGTAATAAAACCACATGGTGTCTGGGTCTATGACATATCTGCTCAAATATTGGAAAAGCAACCTGACGGACATGCAGCTCACTTTTCAGATAATATCGGAGGGTAATTTTGCATAGAAAGGGATAATGGTGGAGCAAATCGGTGTTAGTTGCAGACGCTTCTTAAAAAAAAGAGAAAAAAATCAATTTTTATTTATTTTATTTTACACTTTGTCATGTCATGTTCTGGCCTTTCCAACAACATCACTCATGACCATCTAGCTGCCACCAATCCATATGGAAATACCTGGGCATCTAGGGGTTAATTCCCTTACTGACATCATGGGTGGGGAGAGGACCCAGAGGCTGGCCTGTCATCCAAGATGTCAGCCACCTCTGAGAAGTCCGTGATCCACCACTGATTGATGCCAGATCGCAGGACTGGCACCTAAGGGTTTAAGAGAGGCATCGCTGAAAAGGGCAGATTGGGACCTACTCTGTGGAGGCCCCATGACGTGTGGGGGACGTCCACTGCACGTAGTGTGCAATCAACAGGATCTCCTCCACAGCGAAGGGGAGTTAGGCTCCATTCTGACTTCCTCAACTGTTAGAGTAAAAAAAAAAAAAAGCTAATCTGATCATTTGTCTTGGATGGCATCCAGGAATCTGAGAAGGACTCTATGAAAGGGCTTCATTAGCACTGTCCACAAGTGTTGCAGGCTATTTGACCTCTGATGGGTGTCAAACAAACCCAGCCAAAGCTACTGGCTGAGGCTTCAATAGAGCTCTTATCTGCCTTACACACCAGGTGCCTGCCTTAACCCCTTATTGATAGAGACAGAAACATATGCCATAAAGTGTTAAATAGCAAACAGGATTTTTTTTCTTTCAAACGCTGAAGTTTTGTATTGTCTGATTTAGACAGTTTTTTATTTTATTCTATCCTAAGTAAATGGTAATGAAATCACTTTTTTCACTTTCAGAATTTTATACCGAATAATATTCTGGATTACACTTGTAATTATTGAATTTTCCTCAAAATGGCCATTTTATTTGCCTCATTAATAGGAATTTGTCTGTATGGTTTATTCTCTATATGTGAGATTGTTCACATATTTTCGAGGTGGTAGTAGTGCCATACAGACATGTTCCTATTAACCCCTTCCCGACCGCTGACGTACCATGTACGTCCTGCCCACGGGTCTCCCTTAGACTCGTGGACGTACATAGTATGTCAGCGGGCTCCTAACCTCCCTCCCGCTGATACTGACCTCCCTCGCGGCTCCCACGACATCTATCGCAATCTTGAAGCTTGCCTTGCCGTTTCCTGGGGGCTGGCAAATCCGATGATGTCATCAAGCTGCGTGATGACATCGGCCGCCGCCGGTGGGCAGAATTCAGGAAGGTGGGCTCGTTTGGAGCCCTCTATCTCCCCAACCGTTTAAGCTAGAGCGATGCAAGTTGCACTGCTGGAAAGGGGACAGTCTCCCCCTTTCAGCGATGTACAGCATTAACAGTCTCACTCCCGGATCAGGATTCGGCTCAAATTTGCGCCAAATAGCGATTCAAACCAGGGACGTGCAGTCAGGGGGGGCAGGGGAGGCGGAGCCTCCCCTGCCATTCCAGTAAATTAATGTGCTCATGGTGTTGTAATGACATGTGATGTGCGTGTGTGTATTTAAACTGAAATAAAATGTTATTTATTGAAAAAAGTCCATACTCACCTGCTCCTCTCTCCCTCGCTGTGCTTTGCTTCTCTCTGTCCTCCTTTTTTTCTCCTGCTCTTTCACTTTCACAGTTTGCCGGCTGCTGTGTGTGTGTGATTCATTACACAGACAGCAGGAGCAGCACTGAGCCAGCCTAGGCTATGCAATTTGCGCAGCATGAACGCTACGCTGATTGTGAAGCCCAGGCTGGTGGCAGGCAGGCATGCTCGTCAGTGTCTCCAGAGGCAATGATAGCAAATGAAAGCTTGAGCCAATGGGAAAGCTCCATTGGCTCAAGCTATTTTTTTTTTCTTAAAACACCCACCATTGGAGGCTGAGCTCCCCATGGTTTGATTGACGCAGGACAGTCATGTGACTGTCCTCATCAGTCTGTGGGGGGGGGCTCAGCCTGTGCTGAGCACGCACTGGCTCCAGCTCCTCCTACACCCTAACGTGACACAGCGCGCCGGCGCCAGTCACGCGGGAAGCAGCTGGAGGAGGTGCAGTGCTCACGAGGGACCACACAGCAGCTCAACCCTCTCTGGGACAGGCAGGCACTGGCAGGCAGGTATGTTTTACTTTGTGCGAGGGAGGAGGGTAATCCCTGTCAATGGTACAGATGCAGTGATGTGGAATGGGAATCTTTTATGCAGGCAGATAGTGAGAGCCCATAGCTGGAGGGACACCAAACTGTAACTTTAATGTGAGGGTCTCTGGGCTTCAGGCAGGAGCTGAGGGTGTGAGCAGCAGTGAGGTCTTGGTTTTAGGGATCCGTGTTACAGTGCCCTCGGATGGGAAAGCTTCCTGCCTGTTTACAGCTGTGGCCTGTGCTGGTGTAGCAGTGAAGCCGGAGAGGAGAGGCTGGGCACAGGGCAGGAGGAGGGGGACTCTGGCTGCTCACAAGGGGCTGGTCTGGTGTACAGGGGGTCTGTGAGCTCTGCTCTCCGGTCTTGAGCTCACTCAGCTCTGCCTGCTTCTCTCACTGCATCCCCCTGACTTCTAGCTCCCCCTCCCTACTCTCATCCCTGTATCCCTCCCTCTGCCCCTCCATCTCTCCCCTGTCTGTCTACCCCCACCTTTCCTCAATCCCTCTCTCCTCTGTGTCCCAATAGAACAGAATCTGCTTCTCTCTCCCCTATCAGCCCATCCACACATCACTATCACACCCCTCTTTTAATCCTCTATATATTTTGTCTGTGTCCTTTCCTCATGTTCTCTGTATTCTTCTGTCACATCTCCTGCTTCACTGTCTATGAATCCCCATTCTTCATTCTTTTGTATCTTACTCTCTCCCTTTTCCCTATTTCACCCTTTCTCTATAGATTCTGTTTAGGTTATGCATTTTCCCTGCATGTGTCTATCATTTCTCTGTCTTCACAGAAATTGCTTGAACATTTTGTGCCATTTTTCTCAAAACATTGAAATGTTTTGATAATAAAATTCACCAATAAAATCTGTTTCTCTATAAGTGGTATTATTATAATTGTTATTTATATATCACAGTGTTACTTTTTTTTTTTACCTTTCACCCAGACTCTATTTAATTTTATCATAACTCCATTATATTCTTTATACCTTTTACAATGAGATATATACATACATACATATACACACACACACACACACGCCATTGTCTTAAGCGCCCTTTCTCCAATGTGAGAAAAATTTAACAAACATTAAAAAAACTGTATTTTACATAAAGTTATCATACAGACATGTTGCACAATCTAGCCATTGCCTCACCAGCACGTCACTGATTCAAACCTGGAGGGGGATGTCAGCCAAGCCTCCAGGCAGTGGCGTAGCGTGGGTTGTCAGCACCCGGGGCCAGCCAAGAATTGTGCGCCCCCCCCCAACCTGTGGACACGTTATCGATATTGCCCCAGCTCTCACATGGATATTGCCCCAGCTCATGGATTTGCCCCAGCTCATGGATTTGCCCCCAGCTCATGGATTTGCCCCAGCTCACACATGGATTTGCCCCCCAGCTCACTCATGGATTTGCCCCAGCTCATGGATTTGCCCCAGCTCACTCATGGATTTGCCCCCAGCTCATGGATTTGCCCCCCAGCTCACTCATGGATTTGCCCCAGCTCACTCATGGATTTGCCCCCAGCTCATGGATTTGCCCCCCAGCTCACTCATGGATTTGCCCCCAGCTCATGGATTTGCCCCAGCTCATGGATTTGCCCCCAGCTCATGGATTTGCCCCAGCTCATGGATTTGCCCCAGCTCATGGATTTGCCCCAGCTCATGGATTTGCCCCCAGCTCATGGATTTGCCCCCCAGCTCACTCATGGATTTGCCCCCAGCTCATGGATTTGCCCCAGCTCACTCATGGATTTGCCCCCAGCTCATGGATTTGCCCCAGCTCATGGATTTGCCCCCAGCTCATGGATTTGCCCCAGCTCACTCATGGATTTGCCCCCAGCTCATGGATTTGCCCCAGCTCACTCATGGATTTGCCCCAGCTCACTCATGGATTTGCCCCCAGCTCATGGATTTGCCCCAGCTCATGGATTTGCCCCCAGCTCATGGATTTGCCCCCTCCAGCTCATGGATTTGCCCCCTCCAGCTCATGGATTTGCCCCCCAGCTCATGGATTTGCCCCCAGCTCATGAATTTGCCCCCAGCTCATGGATTTGCCCCCAGCTCATGGATTTGCCCCCCAGCTCATGGATACTGCCCCCAGGTCACACATGGATTTGCCCCCAGCTCTCACCTGGATTGTTGCCCCAGCTCCGGCAGGGGTTGAGGGACCCAGATGCCGGCAGCGCGGGAGCGCCTGCCCGGTCTTGAACAGTCCGTCCTGTGAAGTGGATGCGGCTGTGTGCGTGCGCAGCCGGTCACGCGGTCCGGCCAGTCAGGTGGTACAGAGACTCAGTACCACCTGATTAGCCGGACCACGTGACCGGCTGCGCACGCACACAGCCGCATCCACTTCACAGGACGGACTGTTCAAGACCGGGCAGGCGCTCTCGCGCTGCCGGCATCTGGGTCCCTCAACCCCGGGCCAGTTTTAGGGGCGCGAATGCGCCCCTAACAAAACTGCGCCCGGGCCACGGCCCCCCCAGCCCCCCCCACGCTACGCCACTGCCTCCAGGTAACCCCCCCCCCCACCCACTGACATCCTCACCATATGTAGGAGTATGTCAGTGGGCCTGTTAAGAGGATCCAAATATCCCCCCCATCTCCCGATCTGTGGCAGAGTCATATTTTAAAGGCCTGATCATGACCAGGTTTGGTGTAAAAATAAAATTTTAAAAGATAATATATATTTTTTTTCCAATTTTTTTTTTTTGTCTGGGGGGGGGGGGTCAGTTAAATAGTACCAAGGCTGTCATCTAAAAATAATTAGCATAAAACGGTCAGAATGAGCTCAGCGCACATAGGTGAACTGGCTCAGCAGTGAAGGAGTTAAAAAGCAAAAATATGTAATAATTGGGTATTTCTATTCTTGGGACAAAATTTTGAAACTATTTAGCCGGGGTCTTTTTTGGTGGTTGTAGATTTTGGGGATTAAATTACGAAAAAGTGTGTTTTTACCATTTTTTTCCATCACATTTCATATATTTTTTTTTTTTATAGTAAATTATTCAATATGATGGAAATAATGGTATTTTTAGAAAGTTCATTTAATGTCGGAAAAACGGTGTATAATATGTGTGGGTTGAATAAACGAGTAAGAGGAAAATTTGACCTAAACCTGAACAGCGCAGAAACGTAAAAACAGCAGCAGTCACTAAGGCTGGGGTCAGACCAGCGCATTTTTAACGTGCGTTCTGGCGCACTTAATCACGGCCGCACTAGCAGCAAATGACGGGCAATGACAGCCAATATACGAAGTACGGTCGCACGAAAGTCCGGCTGCGCAACGCAAGTGGAAAATGAACGCATTTTTTCGAGAACGCTGAACCGCTAGTACGGACGTACAGAGTGCACTGCGCCCGCTAGTGGTGTGTGTGTGATTTGGAGACGTCAGACCCTGCTCGTGTCCGGCCAACATAACGTCCAGACGCAAAAAGTTTCCTGGTTTGGATCCGTAAAACATCACGCACGAAAATGCGCATCGTATGACCGTTTTCGCCTATTCCGTGAAAAAATACGTCAATGCGTTCGGACGCACTTTTTTACGTTCGCGTGTAAAAATGCTTTCGTTTGACCCTAGCCTATAGGACGGATTTGTGTAAAACCGCCTGGTCACTAAGGGGTTAATGATTAAAAACATTCATGTTTCCAGTCTGGGGCCCCACAAACTTGAACAGCTGCCATTGTCAGCGATACCGCCGGTGGATTGGATCTGCAAAAGCGAGCAGCTCTTATCCATCATTCTGCACCGGTGCTATGGAGCTTTTGTACATAAAGTGTGCAAGTCCCATAGCTTTGCACAATTTGCGGTTTTTACACTCCGCCAGTTGCATAGGAGTGCAAATTGCATTAAAAAGCTTTAGGCTGGGTTCACACCTAAGCGTTTTACAGCGCGCTCCTGCGCGCTGTAAAACGCTCAAACGGTGAAATACCATTATTCCCTATGTGGGCATATCCCACCTGGCTGTTTCTCAGCGCGCAGGAACGCGCTGAGAAACGGCCGACGCAAAAAGAAGTCCGGGAGCTTCTTTTCGGCATATAGCCGCGCGTTCGCGGCCATATCATAGCCGCGAACGCGCTGCAACGCACGTTCGCGCGTTTTTTTTGTATGCGCGTAAAAAAAAACGTGCGCATTGCGCGACGCTGCGCTACGCTGTGGTGTGAACCCAGCCTTAGGGACTTCCAGGTTCGGGAGCCCCTGAGCCAAAGAGGAGCAGCAGCACGGCAAGGGAGAAAAGGCGAGTAAAATAACCTAATATAAAAAAAAATTATGTTGCAGAGGCTCTCAGCAGCTTCTGCCCAATTATTTAAAATTATTATAGAAAGGAAAATCTATTTTTCAACAGAGTACCTATAAAGCAGTGGTGGCTCCTTCATTAGTGCCCTCCCATATTTTTGGGACTAAAGAAGAAAATAAAAAAATGTAAATTATCCTTTTTTTTTTGTCATTTAACATGTGTCTGATTGAAAAGGAACATAACGCATTTTATCAGTGTCATGGTCTCCTCAACCCTTGCTAGGCAGAGTAAAAAAAATAAAATAAATTACTCCTTTGACCTGCTTCCAGATATCTGATAAGGGCTCTATGGGAGATCAAAGAAACCAGGAACCCCTCTATCCTTCCCCCCCCCCTACTGCTGGCTGATTGAGCTCTGATGGGAGTCAATAAAACTGCCCTAGCAAGCTCAGATCACACAGCAGCTGCCTACTTTAACCCAATAATGAAATAAGAGGGCGCTATCATACTGGGACCATCTAAACATCAGCAGCCTTAACTCATACCACCATTAAAGCCCTACTGGCCAACAAGGACCATCCCAAACCATGTGGGCTGCAACAACTCCTATCCACCCTGATCCTCCAAAGCCCCCATGAAGGCAACCTGACAAAATATCAAATAAAGGCCCTAATTAACGATTCCAGGGAAAACGATATCAGAGAATGGAGACATGATATAGCAAACTCCAAGAAACTCACCATTTACCAGTCCTTACAGAGGGAATACAAACTGGCCCCATACCTGGAGGTACTACAAGACCCCAAGGACAGACAGATCCTGAGCCGGTACAGACTGAGCGCCCACAGCCTGGAAATTGAATCGGGGCGGCATAGACAGACCTACAAGCCCAGGGAGAATAGACTGTGCCAGCATTGTGACCAGGGGGCCGTGGATGATGAGGTCCACTTCCTCCTACAGTGCCCCAAGTACTCAGCACTGAGGGAAACTCACTTCCAGAGACTCTCCGCTCTCACCCCGGACTTCACCTCTATAGAAGAGACGAGGAAACTCCACATCATACTGGGAGAAGGGGAGCCGGCGGTGAAAATATCTGCCCAATACGTCACAGAATGTCACAGACTGAGAGGAACATGAGAGATCCCGGACTTATAAATCCCCAACACGGACTCGCCCCCATCCCCCTTCACATTATCCCTTACCCCTGATAATGTCTATGGACTTGCCCATTCCCCCCATATATATGTCCCACTACCCCCCTCCTCCCCATATGCTTTGGCAATGCTAAAATGTATTTGGTCCTGCCAATAAAGCTTATTTTGATTTGATGAAAGAAAATGCATCTAACTCCTTGACTAAAGGGGTTATTCAGGAGAGCACATTCCCCGACCCTGCGGTGAATTTAGCATTCACCACAGGGTCCCTGAAGTGCAGGGAAAAACCACTGCAAAACAGCTGATTAACAAAAATAAAAAATTATGAAAAGCGTCAAATTTGAAACGCTGTTTGCAAAAAAACTATTGGGCGAAAATATCTGGAATTAACATATAAGGTCCTATCAATAATAATAAAAAGGCCTGTTGCAGGGGGAAAAAAAACATTATTTAACCCCTTCACTGCTGAGCCATTTCACCTCGGTGTGCTGAGCTAATTTTTACTGGTTTTCGTCCATGTTTAAACGCGGTTTGAAGTCATGGTTTAGTGAAGGACCCAGAGAAATAATATATCCTTTTTTCGGCAGACTGTGCAAATTCATAATATATCATTATTATATGTATAAGTCATGTCCTGCCAGAATGTTTTATCAAAAAATGAAAAACCTATGAACTTCCAATCATCTACAGCGTGTAAAATGATTTTTTTCACATTTTAGCATCCAAGCCTTTGCGGTTATATATTCTATGGGCTTGATAAGAGGGTTGCACCGATACCGATACTAGTATCGGTATCGGTGTCAATACCGGGTACTGCAGGAGTACTTGGTACTCGTGCAGTACCCCCGATACCGGAAGCCAGCATTGAGCCAGCTTGCCGGCATCCGAGGGGCTGGGGCAGCTGTCCGAATGCTCTAATCGGCATTCGGACAGGCCCTGCAGCTGCTCACCGCGTTCATACTTACCTTCGTGAGCGACTCCGGGAAAGTCTTTGCGCGTGCGCTCGTTGGAAGGCCCCCAGCCACGATCATGTGGTCCCACGTGATCGCGGCTGGGGGCCTTCCAACAAGTGCACACGCGGAAACTTTCCCGGCGTCGGTCAGGAATGTATGAACGCAGTGAGCAGCTGCAGGGCCTGTCCGAATGCCGATTAGAGCATTCGGACAGGCACCTGGAGCTCTCTGTTCATACTTACCTTCCTGAGTGACGCCGGGAAAGTTTCCGCGTGTGCTCGTTGGAAGGCCCCCAGCCGCGATCACGTGGGACCACGTGATCGTGGCTGGGGGCCTTCCAACGAGCGCACGCGCAAAGACTTTCCTGGCATCGCTCAGGAAGGTAAGTATGAACGGAGAGCTCCAGGTGCCAGTTGAGCATATCCACGAGCTGGGGGGCAAATCTATGAGCTGGGGCATATCTATGAGATCTGGGGGCAATATCCATGAAAGCTGGAGAGGCAAATCCATGAGCTGGGGGGCATATCTGAGAGCTGGGGGCAATATCCATGAAAGCTGGAGGGGCAATATCCATGAAAGCTGGAGGGGCAATATCCATGAGCTGGGGGGCAAATCCATGAGCTGGGGGAGCAAAGCCATGAGCTGGGGGGGCAAAGCCATGAGCTGGTTGGGCAAATCCATGAGCTGGGGCATATCCATGAGAGCTGGGGCATATCCATGAGCTGGGGGCAATATCCACGAGCTGGGGGCATAGCCATGAGCTGGGGGAGCAAAGCCATGAGCTGGGGGGGGCAAAGCCATGAGCTGGTTGGGCAAATCCATGAGCTGGGGCATATCCATGAGAGCTGGGGCATATCCATGAGCTGGGGCTGGGCATATCCATCAGCTGGGGCTGGGCATATCCATGAGAGCTGGGGGCAATATCCATGAGCTGGGGGCATATCCATGAGAGCTGGGGCATTTTTATATGAGGTCTGTTCTTATTGGAAAGCGTTCACATGACATAAAATAAAAGTATCGTACTCGGTCTTAAAAAAGTGGTATCGGTGCATCCCTACTTGTTAAAGAAATTAAAAATGGGAACCCGTTACTTTTTTTCCCCTGAGAAATTACGTGATTTTTAGCTAAAACCCCAAAAATAAAATACTCCCCGCCTTTACTGTGAGAGTTTTACTGCTGTGGAGCTCTGTGATACAATAATGTGCTGTGTGTTTGAGTGTAGGTTCTATTGCTGTGGAGCTCTGTGATATGCTCATACACACCACACATTACTGTGCGTTTTATTGTTATGGAGCTCTGTGACACCCTCAAACACTGCACATTACTGTGGAGCTCTGTGACACCCTCAAACACTGCACATTACTGTGGAGCTCTGTGACACCCCCATAATGTGCAGTGGTGTATGGGTGTCACAGAGCTCCACAGTAATGTGCGGTGTGCATGAGGGTGCCACAGAGCTCCACAGTAATGTGCGGTGTTGTATGGGTGTCAGAGCTCCACAGTAATGTGCGGTGTGCCTGAGGGTGCCACAGAGCTCCATAGTAATGTGTGGTGTGAGGGTGCCACAGAGCCCCACAGTAATGTGCGGTGTGAGGGTGCCACAGAGCTCCACAGTAATGTGCGGTGTTGTATGGGTGTCACAGAGTTCCGCAGTAATGTGTGCAGTGTATGAGCATATGACAGAGCTCCGCAGCAATAAAACTCACAGTAATGTGCCCTGTGTAGAAAAAAGTGGGCCGCTCAGTCCAAAATGCCTGGGCCTATATTTTTTCCCAGTCCAGGCCTGTATTTTGGATTGTCCACATCTTTTGGAGGTAGTAGTGCCATATAGACATATTCATGATTAAAAACATTCATGTTTCCATTCTGATGCTCCACCAACTTGACATTTCACCAGCCGCCACTGCCATAAAAGTTCCACGTTGCTGATAGTTTTTGACATAAAATAATTTTGACTCTAAGAGGAAATTCTATATATATATAATCAGAAGCCATTTGCACATATCAGCAATTCAAAAAACTGCATCCCAGAGCTCCTGTGCTACATTCCCCATATGCAGCAAGGAATTATGGGTAGGACATGTAAAAGACATCTGTCTCACTTTTTGGCATCCTGGGTCTGTTTTTACACAGAACCCTTAAGTCAATACCATTATTTAAGACCTATTTTACCTTGAACTGCAGGGAGCTCCACTAAAGGACCCAGTCCTTGGTAAGTGAGTTAATCCCATAAGAGCAGTCATTAGGAAGTATGTTAGGTACCTGCCAGGGGGTGGAATACACTGATGCTGTTGGCAGGCTTATGCAACTAATGACCATTCGTTGTGAACTAAATTTCCACCATTTTTAAACAGAGCTTAGGGTTATGATCCCTGTTAAATATATTGAAAGGGTTAAGAAGTGCTGCATGATGGGGCAGGAATTATTGGAAACTTCGAAGTTTTAGGATCTGGCATATCTGGTAGCCTCGACATAAATGTTCAAATGTATAAAGCTACTGTTTTTGGTTTTCATGTGTGCTAAGCTGGAGTGCTACCTTCCTGGTTTGTTGTATTACTTTGTTTTGAGATGCACCCACACTGAATGCTACCCCTCCCCTTAGATACACTATATTGCCAAAAGTATTCGCTCACCCATCCAAATAATCAGAATCAGGTGTTCCAATCACTTCCATGGCCACAGGTGTATAAAATCAAGCACCTAGGCATGCAGACTGTTTTTACAAACATTTGTGAAAGAATGGGTCGCTCTCAGGAGCTCAGTGAATTCCAGCGTGGAACGGTGATAGGATGCCACCTGTGCAACAAATCCAGTCATGAAATTTCCTCGCTCCTAAATATTCCACAGTCAACTGTCAGCTGTATTATAAGAACGTGGAAGTGTTTGGGAACGACAGCAACTCAGCCACGTAGTGGCAGGCCATGTAAACTGACGGAGCAGGGTCAGCGGATGCTGAGGCGCATAGTGCGAAGAGGTCACCAACTTTCTGCAGAGTCAATCGCTACAGACCTCCAAACTTCATGTGGCCTTCAGATTAGCTCAAGAACAGTGCGCAGAGAGCTTCATGGAATGGGTTTCCATGGCCGAGCAGCTGCATCCAAGCCATACATCACCAAGTGTAATGCAAAGCGTTGGATGCAGTGGTGTAAAGCATGCCGCCACTAGACTCTACAGCAGTGGAGGCGCGTTCTCTGGAGTGACGAATCGCGCTTCTCCATCTGGCAATCTGATGGACGAGTCTGGGTTCGGCGGTTGCAAGGAGAACAGTACTTGTCTGACTGCCTTGTGCCAAGTGTAAAGTTTGGTGGAGGGGGGATTATGGCGTGGGGTTGTTTTTCAGGAGCTGGACTTGGCCCCTTAGTTCCAGTGAAAGGAACTCTGAATGCTTCAGCATACCAAGACATTTTGGACAATTCCATGCTCCCAACTTTGTGGAAACAGCTTGGAGCTGGCCCCTTCCTCTTCCAACATGACTCTGCACCAGTGCACAAAGCAAGGTCCATAAAGACATGGATGACAGAGTGTGGTGTGGATGAACTTGTCTGGCCTGCACAGAGTCCTGACCTCAACCCGATAGTCTCCGCTCTAATTCATGCCAAAGGTGTTCTGAGAGCCAGGTCTTCTCATCCAACATCACTGTGTGACCCCACAAATGCACTTCTGGAAGAATGGTCAAATATTCCCACAAACACACTCCTAAACCTTGTGGACAGCCTTCTCAGAAGAGTTGAAGCTGTTATAGCTGCAAAGGTTGGACCAACGTCCTATTGAACCCTATGGATTAGGAATGGGATGTCACTTAAATTCATATGTGAGTCAAGGCAGGTGAGCGAATACTTTTGGCAATATAGTGTAGCTCTCTATCTCCGTCTCGATAGGTAACAGTGTAACATTTAACACCTATGTTTTAATCTGATGGAAAAAAGCTCTGCTCCAAGACTCTATAGCTATTTAGCTTTTAGATCTCTTATTATTTGAGTCGATTCGCAGAAATCACTGCTGCTCTGTGGGCTTGCATTGCCTGGCCGGAGGGAACCAGCTGGGCTTCTCTTCCATAAATGACTAAAAGAAAATGTGTATTTGTAGACAACACAGTACTTTGTAATAACTACAATACTAATTATGCACAATTTGTATCCTCAAGAGGTTGTGCTTTAGCATTTTTGTGACTTAAAAATAGAGTGAATGCCAACTCACCTCAGGTGTTGTATTGTAACATAAATACAACACCTGAGGTGAGTTGGCATTCACTCTTGACAAAGGTCTTTGACCGAAACGTTGAGTGTCTGGTCTCTGCTGGTTCTTGTCTGCTGAGAGGTTCCCTGTGGTATCAGTATTTCAGTTTCTTTTCTTTTTACATGTGGTTGTTCATTTATTTTTTTGGTTCTTTAAACACTGCTTGTGATATAAGATTTATTATCACCAGGGATACTCCTTAACATATTGTTTGGAGGACATATCCTAATGCAACAAAAGAGATAAGTTAATATAAGTGTAGACCAACCTTATTACTTTTGAGTTGGTTCTCTGGAAATTATATATTTTATATAAAGATTTTTCGTGGTGTTTTAGTGTTTTTATTTCTGTATCAATAAAAATAAATTTTTACTTTGGTGTGCAGTCTTGGCATTTTTGTAGTGTTATGTATTTGGTCCTTTTGAGGACTGGTCCGCCTTCGACTAGCACCCGCGTGTAGTTATACATATACAGTGTGCATCACAATCTTCTTTATTGTTAAAAATAGGATTTACATTAGCTTATAAATGTATTTAAGCCTTTTCTATCTAAATCATTGTTTATCCTCATTACCCCAAAGTAAAGTTTGTTGTTGGAGTCTGTTGGGATAGTTTTGGGGAATGTGTTTATTACTGTTAAGAACTCTGGAGAAGGGGGGCGTGGCCGGCTGCCGAGGAGAGAGGTTGCATGCTGCTGGAGCTCCGCGGCGTTCTCCCTTTCCTGGGCATATTTTAAGAATTTAAATTGATGCGTATCCTCACCCGAGGACCCTAGGCGGCTGGCCAACAGGACTGAGCTGACCGGAGCCTGTTTCCCCCCCCTCCGGTCCAGAGAATCACCTGCTAGACGCCATCTCTGGCGGGAGCATGCCGTTGGCGGCTATTTTGTGGCCTGTCTCACAGATTTTACTGCCCCCCAGTTCTGCGACGGAGACCGTGTTAGCGGCTGGAGAGACGGAGGGCCCCGTTTCCCGGCTGTGCTAGATGCCGTGCTGCAGCTGCTGGGGGATGACGAGAGCCCTGTGACGCGGGGCGATATGCGCCGCATCCTGGCGGTGCTACGCGCCGGCCGGAGCACTGAAGACTCGACCAGCGGCGTTCCTGGGTGCGAGCAGCCCGCAGGGGTGCCACGAGGCGGTGAGTTGCCTGAGAGGGTGGAGGTCGAGGAACCGCGGGATGTGGAGGAGACACCAGATCACCCGATTCTGCAGGATGTTCCCCCGACCGGCGGAGTTTCAGGCGGCGGGCGGCCCGCAGGAGGAGAACCACGTGATGGTGTGCTATATGAGACGGAGGAGGCCGAGAAGTTGCGGGAAGAGGAGAGGGCACCCGAACGCCTGATTCCACAGCGTGTTCCCCCGAAGGGAGATATGACCACGTGGCGTGTTTCGGGGGTGCCCGCATATAGAGGGTCGTCAAGCCGGAGGAAGCTGGTGGGTGTGCTGGAGGCACCCGCTGGCACCGACCGGTACATGGAGACCGTTTATCCCCCTACCTCTGAAGATGAGATTTTGCCTGGTCCCCCCCCCCGCGATCCCCTGCTTCGGAGCAACCTGCGGCCCTACCTGGCGCGGCCGGAAACACTGGTGGTGGTGCAGGCAAGGGCCTACTTGATTTACCAGCCGTTTTTGTAGCCGGTGGGCATCGTCTCTTCTCCCTGCCTGCGCAGCCAATATTACCCTTTCGAGACACTGGCTGAGAGTATACCTGCGGACCTCCGTGTGTTATTTACTCTGGTTGATGACCTCCTCGCTTTCGTTCTGGACTTTGCTTTTACCTTGAAACGCCTAAGATGACTTTGTTACTTTTAGGAATAAATGTGGGTTTATTTTATCTTTTTCGGAAGCACCTGCAGACTTTCGTTGTTGTCCCCCCCCCCTCCTAATTTTTATTTCCCCACCACCCCTTTCCCCCCCCTATGACATATTGTTATATTGAAGCCGAGATTCCCCGTCCCTTAATATTGCCCTGTATATTGCTCTGTGTTCCCCTGAGACATCTCCCCCCCCTTATTTCTTTTAAGCTGAGACCCCCCCTTTTTCGGGGGATGTTTGTTTGTTATTTTTCACAAGTAATTACTTATGCTGTGGTTGGTCCTGCGTGGCCCTTGCATTAATACGTTTGATTATATGCTGCCTTCTTTACAAAATAAAAATCTTAAATACAAAAAAAAAAGAACTCTGGAGAAAATCTTTTCATTGGCAGAAATGTTATCATAACCTTTAACTATAACACTATAAAATATTCAGAGCATGCGGCTTTAATATCGTTTAAGGTTTTAACCTCCCTGGCAGTGTTTCTGATTTTCCGAGTGTGGCTCGGGGTTAAATTTCTATGCTGAAAGTGGTAATCCCGAGCCACACTTGGGCTTGATACATTACCTGTTCCTGCCCTCCCTCGTTGACCTCAGCAATCGCATTCTCCTCCGTGAGATCGCGGCGTTCTGGTTCCCTTTTCGCAAGAAGGGAACAAGGAAGCAGGACGTTGCGATCGTTCGGTAGGCTTGTGCAGCGATTTTTTTTTTTTCGGTTGGATTTGTTCGGTTGTTTAAACTTTTCGATTCGGCTCGTTTCGACCGATTTCTGTTTCGGTTCGGCTCAACTCGTTTTTCGTGTACATTTTTTTTTCGGAATACGACCATTTTTCGTATTTTCGTGTCACTTTGCTCGTTTTTTGTATCGACTTTTCGTGATTTCGGAAATTTCGAACGTCTGTTCTCCTCGTTTCAAAGCTGTCTAACTCTATTCGTTTTGATGTAAACTACTATGGTTTACTTTTAATACTTTATATATTTTTTTATAATAATTTTTGGTTTGTTTTTCGGATCCGATAATTCATTCTGTCGATACGATAATTCTGGCGATTCTATCGTGTTTTTTTTAATTAAATAAAGATCCATTTTCTTATGAATATACATTTCACACTTTATTTAATCACATAAAAAAATGGTATGAAGCAAGGAACGGGGGGGCGTGGCCTGACTGGAACCTAAGATGGACGCTTAGCCCGGGAGCTCTCTCAGTCACCACCGATTAAACCGCTCCACCGCGTGCGCTTTGGGACATGAATCGCACATCACGCCGCAAATCTTCCAAGCAGCCCCCACACAACCCTTCCAGAACTCCCCCGAGCTCCATAGAAGCGTTTTTCAGCGCTACTCGGACGGGGCCTACAACGGCTGGGAAGCCTAACATGGCGTCCTCCCCCACCACATCGGAGGCCTCTTGGCCCGACGGGCAATCAACGATACGCCGCCTCGAGTCCCTAATAGCGGAACTCCCGACTCGGGCGGAAGTCCCGACCAGGGCTGACTTCCAATCCATGCTAGACCACCTTCAGGCATCGGTAGGCCGAGAGATTACGGAAGTCCGCGCGGAGGTTGCCGCCATTGACGCACGTGTCATCGCGCTGAAAGAGACGCCGCAACCCATACACCCCAGACACGCAGCGGGACCCTCACATCGACTCACAGCTCTCAGAGGTACACCGCCGAATAGACGATCTAGAAAATAGATCTCGAAGACATAACGTCCGAATCCGAGGTGTCAGCGATGCAGTAAAAGAGGTAAAACTCTTCCTTCTACGGGCTTTCACTCACCTCCTAGGATGCCCCCCTCTACCAAATGGAGCCATAGATCGCGCACATAGAGTGTTTCGCCCATCTACCGCCAATAACCGCTCCTTCCCAAGAGACATATTATGCCATTTACCCGATTTCACGCTTAAGGAGGAGATTATGCGCCGCGCACGTACCCGCCGGCAGTGGACCTTCGACGGGGAAACTTTCGAACTGTTTCAGGATCTGTCACTCCAAACCTTGGCAGCTCGCAGAGCCCTTCGGCCAGTCACTAAAGCACTGCAGGAAGCCGGTCTCCCCTATCGCTGGGGATTTCCGTTTGCTCTTCACACCCGCAAAAATGACACCCACCACGTCATACGCTCACCGAAAGACGTAGCTCCATTTCTGTCCCTTCTGGACCTCCCACCCACCGAGGTACCGGATTGGGAACGCCTGCCGTTCACAGTGATCGGGACAACATCTACCAGAGATCCCTCTGGCCCTCCACACACACGCCAGGATGGTGTCGCTCGAAATGTTCCCCGATCACCACCACCACAAAACACTCAAGCTTCGATAGACTGATCTGGCTTCATAATTACTACTTCCGCCTGATGGCTCACAACTCATGAACAACGGATGAAATCCCAGCACCGTCATAGAGTAAGACCTTGTCTCCGCGACATTTTCTCAACTGACCCTACTACCCTGCGCTGCGAACCCCGTGAGCAAACAATGCGACCATGGCAAGTTTGACAACCTCACGAGGCCCATCTGAGAGTTGGACAGGCCCCTTTTCATACTGTGATTCTACCCCTCCCGTGTCCATACCCTGTACCCGTCCCATATCCCAGTTGTGCCAGGACCGCGGGGTGACACGCTGTTGCATTGCGAAGATGATGCTCATATCCCCACTTACTGGAGACCTATGACATTTGCCTCCATGCATATTCCCTAGACAGGGTAGCTGCCGGGGTACCCCCAGACTATTTTTCGGTCCATTGCACTTAATGGAACATGCGGGATTTTGGGGAACATAGAGGGGATTTTATAGTTCACCCGCATCACAACCATCGTTAAAGGTTCGCGGAGTTACCGCTACGTTCTACATTGTTTACCTGCACCTTTTAATACATGTTGTATCTAGGTCTTTATTTCATTTGTGTATGGGTGGGATAGTCTCCGGGAGGGAACCATACTCGGATTTCACCCTATCCCCCCCCCACCTACCTAGACCCACAGTTCCATCTTTTTACGTACTTGATGTTATACTTATTTTATGTTTGCAAATGCTAACCCATGACTTTCACTCCGCAGCCGGGCCCTGACCCTGTTTGTTCAGAACGCCTTTTGTTATCCCTCTCCAACAGACCTGTATTATATAGCTGAACCCCTGCGTTCACTAAATTTTTCCTTTTATTTTTATAACTAAAGCAATGTCATTCAGATTACCCGCCTGAGGTATCTTTACGACCCCCGACCTCATCATCGCTCTGTCCCATGTCTCTAAGATATTTCTTTATTAATCGGTGGGGCTGGCTCGCCGCTCCTGGCCTTTTCCACTACATCTTTACCATCTAACCAATTGACCTTCCAAATTTCGGTCTCTTCACGACTCCCCCTGAGGACTAGTGCAACTGTTCCCGACAGTGGGTCCGACCCCTCGGTTGTCCAACCTTGAGGCAGTGCAGGACGCCACAGTTGGTGCACTTAATACCTCATAGTACTGTGTCTCGTCTCTGTGTATCCTGTCCCCCTCTCTCCAGCATCGTACCCCTACACCCTTTTTCTTCTCCTCATCTCCTCTCTTTTCCCCTTATTCTCCCTCCACTTCTTCTACCCCCCTCCTATACCATCTTACCCTCCCTCTTCTCCTCCCTTACCCCCATCTCTACTACGTTCTCATCCTTATAACAACCCACCACACACGACTCCACCTCAAACCAAATCATGACTGTCCCCCCTCATACTGCCCCGTTCGCTCCCAAGGACTTACAGTTGCTTAGCTATAATGTACGGGGTCTCAATATCCCGGAAAAGCGCTCGCGCCTCCTACGCGACCTGCGATCCATGCGTACGTCCGTTGCCTTCCTCCAAGAAACTCATTTCCGTGCAGACTCAGCCCCTCACTTCAATGATGCTGCCTTCCCCACAATGTTTTTCAGTAACTTCACACATGGCAAATCTCGTGGAGTCGCAATCCTGATCTCTAGGGACGTACCCTTTGTGGTAGATGCCACTGAAATGGACAAAGACGGCCGCTATCTTTTTGTACGTGGGACGATTGTGGACACGGTATATACTTTCGTCTCCCTCTATCTGCCCAACAAGAAGCAGCACACCAGCTTAGCTCGCATACTTAAATCCCTAGATAAATTTCAACAAGGTATTACGATCATAGCGGGTGACTTAAATGTCCCTATGGAACCCCACATTGACTCCTCTTCCCGTTTATCCACCGCCCCTTCGAATGTCCTACGTCAGTTCCGTAAATCCTTGAACGACCATCGACTGGTCGATGTCTGGCGCGCCCTCCATACCGATGAGAGGGACTTCACTTTTTTTTCTCCAGTCCACAATGTGCACACCCGTATCGACTACTTTCTTATGCATTACGATGACCTCGCCCTCCTCCGTTCCGCGGATATCATACTACCACTTGGTCGGACCACGCACCTCTTTCCGTATCCCTGCATTCACCTCTGTTTGTCCCAAGAGAACGTCAATGGCGCCTTAATCTCTCACTTTTGGATGACCCTCTTCTACAAGCAGACCTCACCTCCACACTTGATTCCTTTTTTAACGAAAACACTTCTGAGGACACGCCACTCCCAACAATATGGGAAGCCCACAAAGCCGTTGTCCGAGGTTTCTTTATCAGTCGAGGAACTGCGCGTAAAAAGAAACAGGTAGAGGAACACAGTTCCCTCCTGAAAGACATACGGACGCTAGAAATGGAACATATGGCCACTGCCTCAACGGAAGTCTATCAACGTTTATTAACGAAACGGCGAAGCCTCAATAAACTTCTAAACGACTCAATACGCTTCCAGGCACTGAAATCCCGCTCATTCTTTGCACTAAACGAAAACAAGCCGGGGCGCCTCCTGGCAGGGCTGTTGAGGGCCAAACGAACAAAAGCATACATACCTCGCATTCGCACATCCACAGGATCTTTCTCCACCAACCCCCAGGAAATTACAGGGGAATTTCTTAAATTCTTCAAAGACCTTTACAATCTTGATGAGGAAAACTCACAATCGGAACAGAACTCCCGAATGGAAGCTTACCTTTCCACCACAATCACGCGTACTCTCTCTTCTACTGATAGCGAGACCCTGAATACCGCTATCTCAACCGAAGAAATACTGGCGGCAATGAAATCTACTAAAAATGGCAAGAGCCCGGGACCGGACGGATTGCCGATTGAGTATTACAAGAAGAATGTCGACTCTCTACTGCCGACACTTACATCCCTGTTTGAGGCGATTCGACAAGGCACCCCCTTTCACCCCCATTCTCTAGCGGCGACCATTACCTTAATCCCCAAACCAAATAAAGACCACACCTGTTGTGGGAACTACCGTCCCATCTCACTTTTAAACAGTGATGTAAAACTCTTAGCACGGATCCTGACCAACCGCCTTAAACGTTATATTCCACAGTTGGTAGCTCCAGATCAGGTAGGCTTCATCCCGGGACGAGAGGCGAGGGACGCAACCACTAGAGTTTTAAACGCGATAGTGTCCTCGAAGCGTAATGCCCACCCACTCCTTTTGCTCTCGACGGATGCTGAAAAGGCCTTTGATCGAGTGCTGTGGCCTTTTCTCTTTCAGACATTGCGACACTTCGGGATCGGAAAAGAATTTTTGGAATGGATACATGCTCTATATGCATCACCGACTGCGAGAATCAAAGTCAATGGCGCACTTTCCTCCCAGTTTCCGATCTGTAACGGTACACGACAGGGATGCCCCCTCTCCCCTTCTCTTTGCCCTATGCCTAGAACCCCTACTGTCTGCCATTAGAAATAATCCCCGTATACGAGGGGTACAGGGTGCTCATTTAGAACACAAGATCTCGGCATACGCAGACGATTTACTTTTTTTACTACCTGACCCGGTAACGGCACTACCAGAAGTGACTCGAGAACTCCGAGACTACGGAGCCCTGGCAGGCTTCAAAATCAATGACTCCAAATCAGAAATCCTTAAGGTCGCCCTCCCGCACACCACCTCCCAAATGGTCCGACACCAATACCCCTTCCACTGGTGCACCACATCCCTCACTTATCTAGGGGTACGCCTATCTGCTAACTTTGCCCAGATTTATGACCTTAACTTTAAACCCCTCTTAGAAACCTTTCGTGCAGACCTGGCCATATGGACAAATAAATTTCTGTCTTGGATTGGAAGGGTCAACGTAATAAAAATGAACCTGTTACCCAGGTTGTTATACCTCTTCCAGACCCTCCCCATTCTCCTACCGTTAGCCTTCCATACGCAGGTACGACGCCTATTCTCGCAGTTTATCTGGCCCAAAGGACGCCCTCGGCTTAAGTACGCAACCCTGTGCAAACCCAAACTTTCTGGTGGTCTCGCACTCCCAGACACAAGACTATACTATTATGCAGCCCATCTGTCGCGGATTCTCGACTGGATGTCGAGCTCACCTGATCAGAGATGGATTGACATGGAGGAGCGACAAACCGGTATTCCACTTGAGACCCTACCATGGCTTCGCCTAGATGGGATGCGGAATCTCGCTACATCCTCTACTACAGCGGGTTGTACGCTGCTACTATGGCACAAACTCAGAGTCAAATACGCCCTCGCGTCATTTCCCTCGCCGTTACTACCACTGACACACAACCCGGACTTTCCCACACAAGTCCGACCATCTCTCCGCCAACGATTCACTGATTCTCCCTGCTTAAGAGTACACCACATCCTACAGGATGGCAATTTCATACCACTTGAAAGCCCTCAGAAACCCGTTCCATCCTTTGCGGATATTTTCGGTTACCACCAAATTAAATCTTTTCTTAAAACCCTCCCTGGAAACTCGTCCCTGACTCGGACTCTCTCTCCATTTGAATCCCTCTGCAAACAGGCACTCCCATTGGCTCACGGTATATCTACACTCTATAAGATCTTACAGGCAGTGGACTCTGAACCCCCGACTTTCATGGCAAGATGGGAGCGCACCTTAGAGACACCCATTCCTGACGAGACCTGGACTAACACGCTGACTCTAGTACACTACGGAACCAAAACTACCCGAATGCAAGAATCCTCATACAAATTCGTGACTTTCTGGTACTGCACTCCAGCCATCGCTTCGCTTTATCATACTACCCACTCTCCGACTTGCTGGCGCTGCTCTCTATCCCTGGGATCCTACATACATATTTGGTGGGAATGCCCGCCCATCCAGCAGTACTGGAGACGGATACAAGACTTAATCGAACGGATAACTGATCTAGTTTTAGACTTTTCCCCCCAGACATTCTTGCTTTTACACCTACCGTTTTCGGTGAAAGCCCTGAAGAAATCAATTCTCCTCCGCATCCTACTGATAGCTAGATCACTTATTCCCGCCTATTGGAGATCCACCTCGGTCCCCTCCACCAAGACCCTGATCGAACAGATGGAGACATTGAGATCGGTAGAAGAATTAGCACTCCCACCTGAGCAGGCTGCCCAGCACTTCTTAGAGATCTGGTATCACTGGAATACATACTGCTCATCAGAGGCCCTGCGACGGATAATTCAGGCAGAAGAGGAGGAAGGTAACGGAACGACACCTTCTATTCCCCCCCTAACACCATCTTAGTTGACCCTGTCTGACTCATCCCTGATCCCCCCCTACGTTCATATCTGGCGATAGCCCACAAACACATACTACCCCCCCCTCCATCTACTGGACCTATACTACTTCCTTCTGCTCTCTTTCTCAAACCCAACTCCTCCCCCTCCCCCCCCCTACCCCCCGACTGTCTCCTGTCTTGTTTGTCTGTATGTCACTCAGACGACATTGAGCCCTTCGACACCCTGTCAGTTGCTCCCTTAACGCAACTGTAGAGCTTATTTGGCACCCACCTTCCCCCAACACAATTACGCTAGAGGCCTTGGGCGGCGAGATGGCCCTCCCACCCTTAGACCTCGAACTGTCGATTGCACTATTAAAGAACGAAGATCGTGCTTTTGGATCTTCGAGAAACGCATTACTCTATCGTCTAGTCAATATATAACTCCTATTGGTACCATCTTACGCATCTGTTTCTGTTAACGATATGTTCCTTCAGCTTACACTCTAAGTTATCTATGTTCAGACTTGACTCAGCTATTTGTATTATGATATGCTTGTAACGTAATCTCTATGTATAACCAGTTTGACGAAAATAAAAACTTTTCATTGAAAAAAAAAAAAAAAAAAAAAAAAAAAAAAAAAAAAAAATGAAAGCAAGGAACAAAAAAAATGAACAAAACGATTTAAAAAACGCTAAACTGACCCGAATGGTCTGACTTTAAAAATAAAAACCAGAACAAAAAGGTTTTAAAACGGAAGAATAGTTGATCAAAATGATCTGAAATGAAAAAAAATAAAAAAATAAAATGATTTAAAACAGACAAAAAAAAAATTAACCCTTTCGCTGCTGAGGCATTTCACGGCTTCCCTTCACGCCTGTGTGCGGCACTGCGGTCTGCTGCTGAGCTAATTTTTAACAGTTTCGCTCCTCTTGTTTAAGCGCGTTTTTTTGAAGCCTTATTTTATTATATGACCCAGACATGTTATATATCGTTCTTTCCGGCAGACTCGGCAGATGATTCATAATATATCATTATCATATGTATGCGTCATGTCCTGTCTGTATATTATAACAAAAAATGCAATAAAATTAGAATTTTCAATGTTTGTTTTACAAGGTGTAAAGTGTTTTTTTCACATTTTAACATGCGAGTGTTTGCGGTTATATTTTATGAGTTGCGTTTGTTAAAAAAAATTGAAAAGGGGACTTGTTATATTTTATTGGGTGAAAATTACACTATTTTTAACAAACGCACCCCATACAAAAATCCTTAGTGCAGCATCATTGTTCACATTATAATTGAAATGGGAACAATATTGCTGCATTAACAAAACAAAACAAAACCTGTTTATTTTTTTTTATATTTTAATTTTTTATAATTAACATTGTCATGTTTGGTATTGTTGGAAAGGCCATGCTCTGGTCGATCCAAAGATACCAAACATTAACCAACCGATAGCTGCCGCGGATCGGGAGATAGGGGGTTCATTGGAACCCCCTAACTCCACCATTGGTCGCAGTTAGGGGTTAACTCCAGAACTGAACTCATTGTGACGAGGTCTTGGGACTGTCGGCAGCTGCCGTTCCCCCACACTGTTGTCTTCCTGCAAAGACGTGACCATGTTGGCGGGCAGTGTCTTAGCGGGCTGCGGTGGGAGAGAGAGAGCTCATAGCTGGGAGCCGAGGAGGTGTTGCGTGAAGCTGCAAACAGGGACAAATAAACTAGAGCTGAGCCGCACTAAGGATCTTTGGGTTGTGTCGGAGAAGACTTCACGCAGTGCTGCCATCAATATTTTTTGATAAATTCTTGGTTATACAATGAATGTGACTGTGGACAAAAATCCGTGTTGTTGTGACATCGCCTAAGCTTAACAAAACCAGGCCACGTCGGTAATCAAATCTCAAGGCAGTGCAACAAGGTTGTGTTAGTGTGTGACATTTTTTGGCCAGGCAGGAAGTGTAGAATGTGCACAGTCACATTCATGGCCACAAATATGTTGACAAATTTATGACAAAGGGTCCATAGAAATATCAATAAATTTATGTACTGTGGTAGGTTGCTCAAAATATGGCCCGGACAGCAGGAGATTGCGGCTCAGGTGTACTTTTATTATAAAGCAGAACACAGTCTTTTTCAGCAGTTGGGGAGGCTTCCCCTTTTATGCACAAACAAAACTAAACAAAACAATCGGCCTACTCCTGTCAGGAGCCTACCTCTTTTCCGTAGTGCCCTTACTACCGGTTACTGGGCCAGCTACCCGGGCCCAGTACAAAAACAAACAAAGTAAATCACGCATGAGAGATTCTCACCAGTCTCTTTCCTGCAGAGTACAGCGAAGTCACGACCTCTCTCTCCCAGGGTGGATTGCTACTGAGAGAGAGATCCTCCCCTCTCAGTCCTGCTAAGAAGACCCAAGAGGAAACGCCTACAGGTGTGCTAGCTGGAAGGGTGTTAACCCTTCCTACCAGGGATATACTGCCCTCTGGAGCCTCTGGCTCACAAAAACATGGTCCAGGACATGGTTAGAATAAACAGGGCCCCGGACCCTGTTACACATCCCACCCCCAGCTTAACACAGGAGTGGGAAGCGGCCTCCGCCGCAAGGCCGTGAGCCCTAGACAAAGCATCGGCATTGCCATGAAGGAGACCTGCACGGTGTCTCACCACAAAACTAAACGGCTGCAAGGATAAAAACCACCTTGTGATTCTCGAGTTCCGGTCCCGGTTGGTATGCATCCATTTTAACGGGGCATGGTCAGTGACAAGGGTGAAACGCCTGCCCAACAAATGATACCGTAAGGCTTCCACAGCCCACTTTATCGCTAAGCACTCCTTTTCTATCGTGGCATAGCGCTGCTCCCTGGGCAACAGCTTCCTGCTCAGATAAAGAACGGGGTGCTCCTCATCGTCAACAAACTGGGACAGCACAGCACCCAACCCAACCGCAGAGGCATCAGTCTGGAGGAAAAACTCTTTGGTAAAGTCTGGCGCTATGAGCACAGGCTGAGTACATAGAGCCTCCCTTAGGTCAACAAAAGATTCCTCCGCCTTGCTATCCCAGCTGTACCATGTCTGGACTCTTCGCTCGCGTAAGATCGGTGAGGGGAGCAGCCCTTGTGGCAAAATGGGGGATAAACCTTCGGTAATAGCCCACGATCCCTAAAAAGGCTCTCACCTGCTTCTTTCTCAGAGGCCTGGGCCAGTGTTGTATGGCACCTATTTTGTTAAGTTGGGGCTTTACCACTCCCCTACCAACCACATAACCTAAATACCTGGCTTCAGTCATACCAATAGTGCATTTAGGGGGATTTGCTGTCAGCCCAGCTCTTCTAAATGTGTCCAAAACTGCCTGCAATTTCATCAGATGCGTTTCCCAGTCGGAGCTGTGGATGATGACGTCATCCAGATACGCGGCGGCATATGTGGCATGAGGTCTAAGTAGCTTATCCATCAACCTCTGAAAGGTTGCTGGGGCTCCATGGAGGCCAAAAGGCATTATCCTATAATGGAACAGCCCATCAGGTGTCGCAAATGCAGTTTTCTCTCTCGCTTCCTTGGATAAAGGTATCTGCCAATACCCCTTCGTCAGGTCTAGGAGAGAGAGGTATCTGGCTTTCGCTAGCCTCTCCACCAACTCGTCCACCCGAGGCATGGGGTATGCATCAAATTTAGATACCTCGTTCAGCTTTCTGAAATCATTACAGAACCTGATAGACCCATCAGGCTTAGGTACTAGGACGATCGGGCTAGACCAGTTGCTCTGGGATTCTTCTATTACCCCTAATTCAAGCATTTTTCTTACTTCCGCCCTCACAGCGTCCCTTTTTGCCTCAGGTATCCGGTACGGTTTTACCCTTACAGTGACCCCAGGTTCTGTAACGATATCATGGGCAATTTCTTGGGTCCTACCCGGTGTTGCTGAGAAGACATCTTCATTCCTCTCGACCAGCTGTATAGCCTCCTCTGTTTGCTTGGGTGTTAACTCAGGGGAAATTGGAACAGACTGTCCAGTGGACAGGGAATTCGCATCGCCCACAGCGACAGTACAGGCCTCTCTATCCTGCCAGGGTTTAAGGAGGTTGATGTGAAACACAGCCTCCTTCTTACGGCGTTCAGGTTGACTGACCCTATAATTCACTGGGCTTATCTTATCCAACACCTCATAGGGTCCCTGCCAACGTGCTAGAAGCTTACTTTCGGCAGTGGGGACTAGAACCATTATCCTGTCACCAGCTTTGAATTCTCTCACCACGGCCCTCTGGTCATAGTGGAGCTTCTGAGTACTCTGAGCCAGTTCCATGTGGTGGCGAACGAGGGGAACAATCCGGGATATACGCTCCTGGATTTGTTCCACGTGCTGTACAGTACTGACCCCGGGGACACCTTGTTCCTCCCAAGTCTCTTTCAGCACATCTAGTATGCCTCGGGGGTGCCTCCCATACAAAAGTTCAAACGGGGAGAAGCCCGTTGAACTTTGGGGAATTTCACGGACCGCAAATAGCAAATACGGAAGCAGCAGGTCCCAGTCTTTCCCATCTCGACTGACTACCTTTTTTAACATCCCCTTCAGGGTACGATTGAATCGCTCCACCAGCCCGTCTGTCTGTGGGTGGTAGACTGAGGTTCGCAAAGGGTGAATGTTAAGCAACTGACACAACTCTTTCATCACCCGGGAGACAAACGGCGTCCCTTGATCGGTCAGGATTTCCTTGGGTATGCCAACTCGCGAGAATACCTGAATCAACTCCTTCGCTATGGTTTTGGCGTTGGCCTTGCGCAAGGGAACGGCCTCAGGATATCTGGTGGCGTAATCCAGGAGTACCAGAATATATTGGTGCCCCCGAGAAGTTTTGTCCAGCGGACCTACCAGGTCCATGCCAATCCTCTCAAAGGGCACATCGATAACAGGGAGAGGTATGAGTGGGGCCCTTAACCTGGGTTTCGGGGATGACAATTGACATTCCGGGCAGGAAGCGCAGTACCTTTTGATCTCCTCATATACTCCTGGCCAAAAGAACCTTCTGAGCACCCTTTCCTGAGTCTTGTCTACCCCCAAGTGTCCCCCCAGGAGGTGAGAGTGGGAAAAGTTAAGCACCTTCCGAGTATACGAGGAAGGAACAACCAGCTGCTCAATCTCTTGGCCTTCATCTGAAGTTACCCTATAAAGGAGATCATTCTTAAGGAGGAAATATGGGTAGGTACCTTTGGTGCTACCCTGCACAGTCACCCCATTCACCTCTACTACCCGGCTTCTAGCGACCTGCAACAGTGGATCGTTTGCTTGGTCTCTTCCAAAGCTACTACTGGAAAGATCCAAGGGTATTGGGTCCTCCACCTCTGTCTCAACGTCTGACTCAAGGTCATGCACCCTTTGTCCAACCTCTATATCGTCTTCGGTACATTGGGTGGCTACACCTTTACTGTTACGCTTTCCACGTTCATTCAAGAATACCTCATTTACAGCTCTATTAAACCGCTGTTTGCTCTCCCGGCATGCTCGTCTGGTTTTACCTATTTTCGGGTTGTCCACATACAGATCGGGATCAGTAAAGGGAAACATCTTAAGGATATCACCATCCCCTTGTTCAACTTCAGGGTCGGCTTTTTTCGGTGTTCCCGGTGACTGTAACAGGGTGTGGAAGTCAGGAAAGTTCCTGCCTATAATTAGGGGATAGGGTAACCGCTTTACCACTACCGCTGACATTTTAATCAGTCTGCCCTGCACAACAACCTCTATAGGGGCAGTAGGGTACCGTACCGTGCACCCATGAACACAAAGTACCCCCATGGTTTTATGGTTTTGTACATGATTGGGTTTGACCAAACCACCTGCGACCAAGGTTAAGGCACTGCCTGAGTCGACTAATGCCCCTGTATCTTGGCTGTTCAGTTGCACCTTCATTCTAAAGGCGTTTGAGCCTTCCACCATGCCCGATATCAGTCCACAAAAGTTTAGGGGATTTTCCCCCAGTCCACATTGCATTGGTTCTGCGCGGTTAGGGCAGATTGCCCTGACATGTCCTTTCCCGCCACACTCGAAGCAAACTATGGAATTTCCCCCAAAGCGATCCTCTCTCACAGACACTTGGTCCCTAGAGTCCATTTTCTGTCGGCGCACTCCCCCTCCAGACTCCGCTTCAGGCTCATTCCGGCGGTTTCTTGGTCTCGGGAGCGAGCTGTACGGCATTGAACATTTCTCCAAGTCTTTTGCAGACAGATAACGTTCGACGTGGGCTATCATGCCATCATAGGTAGTGGGGTTTCCCTGACTGACCCATTCACGCAGGCCACGGGGAAGTTCTCTCAGGTACCGGTCAAGCACCAGAGTTTCCAGCATTTTTGCAGGGCTTTGGTTCTCCGGTTTGAGCCATTTCCGGGCCAGATGAATCAAGTCAAACATTTGGGATCTGGGGGCCAGACCTTCTTTAAATCGCCATTTATAGAAGCGTTGGGCTCTCACAGTCGCCGTCACTCCCAACCTGGCCAATATTTCTGCCTTTTAGTTGTGGGTAGTCGGCAGCCGCTTCCTCTTCCAGGTCGTAGTAGGCTTTTTGTGCTTCCCCCACGAGGAAAGGAGCGATGATCCCTGCCCACTGTGTTGGAGGCCAGGCTTCACGAGTAGCAGTTCTCTCAAACGCCAGTAGATAGCTTTCCACATCATCCTCTGCAGTCATCTTCTGCAGACAGTTGCTTGCCCGGATCGTGCCATTACCTTTTTCTAGTGCAGGAACTGTCTGGGAAGTAACGTTTTCCAGGACATTCTTAAGCAGGGCATGCTCCATTTTTTGTGTCTCCGCCAGGGCCCCAATCTGCTGGGCCAACAGTCTATTGCACTCCTGCTGTGCTGCTAAAGCTTGCCTGCTTGTTTCCTGCTGCACCGCCGTGGCTTGGACCAGGGCCTTCACAACGTCCTCCATTCTCTGCGGGTCCTGTACCTTTAAGGCTATTGTAACAGCGGAGCCGGTACGAATGAGAAGATCCCACCGCTGCCACCACTTGTGGTAGGTTGCTCAAAATATGGCCCGGACAGCAGGAGATTGCGGCTCAGGTGTACTTTTATTATAAAGCAGAACACAGTCTTTTTCAGCAGTTGGGGAGGCTTCCCCTTTTATGCACAAACAAAACTAAACAAAACAATCGGCCTACTCCTGTCAGGAGCCTACCTCTTTTCCGTAGTGCCCTTACTACCGGTTACTGGGCCAGCTACCCGGGCCCAGTACAAAAACAAACAAAGTAAATCACGCATGAGAGATTCTCACCAGTCTCTTTCCTGCAGAGTACAGCGAAGTCACGACCTCTCTCTCCCAGGGTGGATTGCTACTGAGAGAGAGATCCTCCCCTCTCAGTCCTGCTAAGAAGACCCAAGAGGAAACGCCTACAGGTGTGCTAGCTGGAAGGGTGTTAACCCTTCCTACCAGGGATATACTGCCCTCTGGAGCCTCTGGCTCACAAAAACATGGTCCAGGACATGGTTAGAATAAACAGGGCCCCGGACCCTGTTACAGTACATATAATTTTAACAGTGTGGAAACCAAGCAATACATATTAACTTATTAAGTAAGGAAAAGCAACGCACACAAACAGGAAAATATAGAAAAAATAGAAAATTTATTTACAACATTGGGAAGGGAAGGGAACATGCCAAGGATGTCAAACTGCCCAACAGGGGCACAAACAAACAGACTGGAAGATGGCCGCCATTGTAAGCCAGGCGAACATCTTGTTCAGAATATTGGTTCACTTGAGATAATTACTGGCATTTGAGGAGATGTTGGAGCTGGTCCGCATCTTTGATTACAGAGATTATGACTGCCGTAAGGGCCCTTACGGCAGGAAGAATAACACCCGCAAGGATCGTATCCTTGACAAGCTACGCACCACCATCCTGGAGCTGTTCGGGAAGGACCGGACGAAGGACCAGCTCCGAAAACGCTGGTCCGACCTCAAAGCACGCGAGCATGAGCAGCTGAGGCACATCCATCGCGTCATCCTAGCCAAACGTAAGTGTGATGTTATATTGTAATCGCTGCGCAAACTGTTGGCGCTATATAAATCCTGTATAAAAATAATAATGTGCTTGCATGTGCTAATGTGCACAGAAATATGTTGATTGTGTATTAGGCAGTTTTTAGCTGAAATTAGAAGCAGGCATACATAGAAATTTAGGAATGTGCTGAGATTGGAAGAAAAACAAAGCGCTGAGAAAGGTCTCTGCTGTTTTCGACACAGAGAAAGGATACATCAAGGTCGTTGGGGCCCGCAGAAATACAAAGGAGTATAGAGATCAGACCAGGTGCCTTTTGTAACATGAGTGAAGACGCTAGGGAACGGGGTGCAGCCCGGAACAGTGGGAGCAACTAATTATGATTCACTGAAACTAACATGAAGTTTGCCAATTTACAGCCAAATTAATGAAATGTCTTTTGTATTAGCCAAAGGGAGGTACTAACCCACGTGGGGTGGGATAGCGTAACCGGGAGGTGGGCTAATTGGGATGTACCTAATCATATATTTTGAGGTATAAAATCTCATGTCACTGTGAAAATCGCTGCTCATTCTTTGCGATTGAGCATCTGTTGTGATATCACAATAAAGTTTGCCTTTCCTGAAGAGACTCGTGTTCAGACAATCCTTGCTCGTGTCCGGTCTCGTCTTGAGTGAACCTGCAGATTCCGGTTACATTCTGGGAGGAGGCTGGTCTCACTGCCGCTCCAGGATGTCAGCGGCATTGCTTATATGCTCCCACAATTCCTGGAGCAGTTCCTGGATGGAATCAATAGTTGTAACAGCAAGGCGTAGCTCGCCGATCGCCATCCGGTTAATTTGCCTAATGCTGGATGATGTGTCCGGTCTGGCTTCTCCTATATATCCAATAAATGAAAGAAGGAAAATACAGTAAGTAAAGCAGGTTTCTATTTTTGACTGAAAGTCTTGAAAAAATATAACAGTAGTATATACCAGTGCTGGCGGCCTCCTGAGGCTCCGACTCCTCCTCCGACTCCTCCTCCTCCACCACCACCGTCAGCATCTCATCCGGTGCTATATCTAAGAAATTAAAGAAATAAAAAATACAGTAAACAACAAAACTGATTTATTTTTGAACAAAAGTCAATGCAAAATACAACAGTAAAAAAGAAAACCTGGACTCGCGGCCTCCTGCTGCGGCTCCGGCTCCCTCTCTCCATCGCCCTCCTCCTGCTCCTCCTGCTCCTCTTGTGCTATACATAAAAAATTAAATGAAAATACAGTAAACAAAAAATGTTTCTGTTTTTGACCAAAAGTCGTTGCAAAATAAAACAGTATATACCAGCGCTGGTGGTCGCCCGTGGCTCCTCCTCCTCCACTGGGGCACTGGTGCCCGCCGGGGCAGATGCTGCCTTCTTCCAAATCCAAAAAATAACACGTAAATAATGCAGACTGGAAAAAATGGTATATCTATACAATATATTGCCGAAAGTATTGCGACACCCCTCCACTACCAGCTTGACCCACCACTACTCCCATCTCATAGTTCTAAAGTCACAAAATATTTCTTTATTTCCTCTGCACATAGACCTATATTACCGTTCAATTATATATTTTTTTCAGAAGTAAACATTACGTTTATTCAATAAAAACTATTATTTGTGTTGTGTGCATACAAAACGCATTGTGCTGACTGCTTTTAGTTATTTTATAGAAGGCCTCAGCCTCAGTTTCACTTTCAGTTTCTGCGAATAAAACTGTGGATATAGCAGAAACAACAGAAACCCGCCATTTTGTTTTGAAATTTGCATCTAAAGCGTTCAATAATGACACTGCTGCAGCAAACTGAATTGCTGCGCTGCAACAATTCAGCAGCTGCTGAGGATGTATTGAACGCGGCTCTGTTTGGATGCACTTTCAAAAGAACTACATGTCCCACCCTACCACTTAGCAGAGACGCAGAGATTTTTATTGATGCGCAGGTGGGAGCCAATATTGGGCAAGCTGCGGGTCATCTCGTATGCATCACTCAATCACAACAACCTCCCCCCCCAGCACACTACAGTACACACAGTGCCAAAAGAAATCCAGCATTGTAACTTCATCTACATACATCAAATGTCACAATTTTCACGAATATGTAAAATCACAAAAAGAAAGAGCTATGGCAAAAATGCATGTATGACGAGTCGTGAAAATGCAAAGCTATACACAATCACACTGCATGAAAAAAGGACTAGATAAATCAACGTATTTCTGTGCACATTAGCACATGCAAGCACATTATTATTATTATACAGGATTTATATAGCGCCAACAGTTTGCGCAGCGCTTTACGATATAACATGACACTTACGTTTGGCTATGACACGCCGGATGCGCCTCAGCTGCTCCTCCTCGCGTACCTTGAGGTCGGACCAGCGTTTTCGGAGCTGGTCCTTCGTCCGGTCCTTCCCGAACAGCTCCAGGATGGTGGTGCGAACCTTATCGAGGATACGGTCCTTTCTTGCGTTATTCTTTCTGCCGTAAGGGCCCTTACGGCAGTCGTAATCTCGTCTGTCAAAGATCCGGACCAGCTCGAACATCTCCTCAAATGCCATGTTGCTGGCCCGCTTCTTCCTGGGTGGTGGTGTTTCATGGGTGCAAGACGATGAGGAGGTGTCTGAATGGCACTCGTCTCTTGCAGCCATGATGAATAATAAAAACAATATTTTGTCCAAAAAGTTGTCAAAAAACTGGCTCAATAAAGTTACGACATCCACGCATGCGCGACCCGCGGACGAATCGGATCTGACCCGATTACAAATTATCGTATCGACAGAATTATCGGATCATTGGAAACAAAAAAAACAAGTGATACGCATTTACAAATACAAAATTTACAGAATCAGCGATATAACCGATAATAGTTAAATATACGATGTCCAGAATTACCGAAATGGAACCGAAATCACAAATGGAACCGAAATCATGAATAGAGCGAAAATAAATTTCGATTTGACACATTTCAAGTCCATTCGAAAATATTTCGTTTCGGCTCGGAAAATTTTTCGGATCTGCCATTTTCGGATCTAAAAATTTTCGGAAAATTGGCCGCATCCGAAAACACGAATCGGGAAATTTTGTGAAAATTCCGAAACCCGAAACGCACATCCCTATCGTTCGGAGTGTGACTGCGGGGGATAGCGAGGGAGTGCAGGGACAGGTATGTATCCAGCCTGAGTGTGGCTCGGGATTACGGCTTTCAGCAATGCATTTAACTCCGAGTATACAACGATATAAAAACGGAAGTAAAGACACTTCCAAAAGGAAGGGGTAACCCAAAATTTTAAATTTAGAAAACGGAAAAAACAACTTTATTTGGGACAATAATGTAAACAATTCACACAAAAATACACAACAAGGGGTATATTAAAAAACACAAATAGGAGTAATAGTTTATACGTTCTGGTATATCATAAATTATTAGCTTTAAAAAAGCCGTGTCCTGTTAGGACCAAATTGTACCACCCTAGTAGAGATGTATGATAAACTAAAACCCCAAATCCGGGTAGTACATACGGAAAATAAAGCTATATTGGGTATAGTGGTACCTCAAAATCAAGAGGAACAAAAAGGAGGGTTGAGAACTGTATGTGTAGAGATATCTGTATAGATATCAAAACAAAATAAAAAAAATATACAGCGCCCACTGTTATTGTTACCGGAATCCACTTGGTTCACTCGGGATGAGGCCGGACCGGACACGAGCAAGGATTGTCTGAACACGAGTCTCTTCAGGAAAGGCAAACTTTATTGTGACGTCACAGAATGCTCAGACAGGATTGAATCGCAAAGACTGAGCATCATTTACACAGTGTCCTGAGGTTTTATACCCCAAATGCATAATTAGGTACATCCCAATTAGCCCACCTCCCGGTGACACTATCCCACCCCACGTGGGTTAATACCTCCCCTTTGTTAATACAAAGACATTCCATTAATTGGCCGTAAATTGGCAAACTTTGTGTTAGTTTCAGTAAATCATGATTAGTTGCTCTTACTGTTCCGGGCTGTGCCCCTTTCCCTAGCGTCTTCAATCATTTGTTACAGATAGCACCTGGTCTGATCTCTATACTTCTTTGTATTTCTGCGGGCCCCAACGACCTTGGTGTATCTACTTCTCTTCTCTCTTCCGTGCCAGGAACAGCAGAGATCTTGCTCAGAGTTTTAATTGCTTTTCTGCTAATCTAGCACATTCCTAAATTTCTACGTATGCCTCATTCTAGTTTCAGCTAAAAACCTGCCTAGTTATTTTCAAGTGAACCAATATTCTGAACAAGATGGTCGCCTGGCTTATAATGGCGGCCATCTTCCAGCCTATTTCCACTTCATTATAAGTATACAGGAGTTGGACAAAGAGAGTACTTAGGAATTAAAGGTCCAAAAACCTAATGGCGGAAAAACTTCAAGTGAATATGCCACTCAAATAGATAAACAGGAGAGCATAGACGGCCGCATATGCTAACATCAAAAATTAGCTGAACCATAAAAAGTATCAGAGTAACATATGCATACATGTATATCTACAATTGTACAAGGGCTGTCACAGAATATCCGAAGGATAACAGAGAGACTATAGGTAATTAATACCTTCAAAGTAAACAGTCTCCACCCTTTTAAAGCAAACCTATTAAGGAAATTAGCGGAGGTAAGAATCACATTGATTTAAAGGGCGAGATTTAAACTACATTCAGGTATCCTATGTACTCAGACGTGACTAACGGTTTATCGGCCGAAAAAGTCAGTTTATCAGTAGATATAATTATTGACCATAACACATTTTATGTCGAGGACACAGGCGTGTATTCATATGGGCCCACCAAACAGGCTTAATGTGATTAATTAAAGTGCTATTAATATTGCACAAAACCATATAGTGGTGTGGCCCAGCCAGAAAAACCTCATTTGCTTAATTAACACGTAAATCGTTTTATACGTTTTAACATGCAGACGCCCAATGAAGGAACTTACTGTGGTTGATTAAAGCACTGTTTTATCTTGCACATCAACATACAGAACAATGGCCCAGCCAGATAACTTCATTTAGATTAAATATGCTATATATCTTGTGTATCTATCTATATATAGCCCAGTCAAAAAAGTTCATTTGTTTAAATGGTCAGAGAAAAAAAAGTTTGCTTAATTGACACACAGTTCGTCTTGTGCACCAACGTACAAGAGCCCAATAAAGAAACTTAATTTAGGACACTATTTTTTCGTACTCGTCAGCATATAACAAAGTGGCCAAGCCAAAGGACTTCATTTGGTTCAAAAATACGTTTTTTATCTTGCGAATCTGCATACAGCCCAGCCAAAGGTTCCTTTATTTAGATGGTACGCCGTTAGCCTTATCCATAAGCATATAGCCATGTTTGTTTAAATAGTACGCTGGTAGTCTGCACATAAGCATATGGAAATGTGGCCCCGCCAAAGAAACTTCAAAGTGTTAATTTACCATATAGCCATATAACATTATGGCCTGGCAAAAGAAGCAACAACTTTACGGCATAGGTACATACATACAGTGGCCACGCCACACAACAACCCAAAAGATTACCATTTCATTACTTATATGCTTCTGGTATAGTGTCTGTTAAAAATAGAGTATCATACTCAGAGCATTTAACTCCGAGCCACACTCGGATCCCACTAGGGGGCTAAATAAATTGTAACGATTCTGACATAAAATGTCAGAATCGTATTGCCAGGGAGGTTAAAACCACCATACCTAAGAATAAATGATGGACCTTTGGTTAGAAAATATGATCATACAATGCAGAAGTCTGATGCAACAACATTTTTTTTTATAACGTAACTACTGTTCCTATGAGACTAACCCCCTTATTCAGAACATAAATACTGAAAAATAGGGGAAAAATAAGAAAGTAGGGTGTTCACTGAAGCAGTGAGGCCAATCACAACAACAAAATAATAAAAGGAGTACCACTAGGCACTCCAGAGAAAGCCAGATTTGCATCTCAGGAGCCTGTAGGCACAGAAATGTGGAGGCCCCCCCCCCAAAAAAAATATGTTGAAGTGACTTTACATTTTTATTTGGAGGCAAACTAAAACAATTTAAAACATTGTTTTTACTAAACTGAAAAAAAATCCTCTCTGCGGTCAAATCAAAAGAAGAGGCAGAATCTGTTGCATCATCAGCGCCACATTTGCTGTCAGTGTGGGAAATGAGAGTTAGTGCATCATCACTGTTCACTTTATAATTGTAAACTGAATAAAAATGCTGCGTTATAAAAAATAAATAAAACCTGGTTATATTTGGTATTACTGGAAAGGCCATAATCTGGCATTTTCAATGATCTCTCATATGTCCCTCTAGTTCCTAGGGCTCCAGAGATACAGTGGCCTAAATTATTGTTAAAAACGAAAAAAAAAATCTTACAGAGCAAGGTGCCCCCTTGTGGCAGGCACCTGTAGGCACATGCCTACTCTGCCTAGTTATAAATCTGGCCCTGAGTGTCTTTAACCCCTTCACTGCTGAGCCATTTCACATCTTTAAAAAAAAACCACATTTTTCTTTTTTGTATTAGTGTTATTATTTTTTTCTTTACTTTAAACATGGTCATGTTTGGTATCATTGGAAAGGCTATATCTTTCCAATTCGGGAGATATCGGGGTTCAAAGGAACCCTTATCTCCACCCCTATCTTTCCTTAGGAGTCAATGAGGATGTTCCCCACACATCAGCAGTGAAAAGGTTAAATTAGCAAGGACATGAGGTTTCGGTCGGCACAGCAACCTTTCAGAAGCAAGGAGACAAACAAACTAACAGGAGAAAAGTCGAGATAGCACCATGAACAGAATCTCAATACCAAGGCAACGTCCATAGGGGGACAACTCCCTTAAATAGAGGTCGTAGGTAAAGAAGACTGGATGGAAAACAGCTGAGGCTTCCTTCAAGCTTGGGAAACCTGGATTGGATAGTAAAGCAGGAGTAAGACCGGAAAGGTGCTGCCAGGTAAGGTAAAGGCAGGAGCAGCTCTAGCACGGGTACCTTTGTGGACCCCACGTGCTCCTGGGCAAGGATCCCGACAGCTTGGTTTATTAAGGCTTACTTTGAAAACCCTGATACTTTCTTACCAGCCACAATATGCTCTCTTCTTATACTCCTGAGGATGCCATTGTCTGGTGAAACGCATAGAGTGGAGAGTATCTTTTTCTAGTATCTAGATTGTTCTCTTCTGCCAATTCTCCTTATTTTCACCTTTCTTTGAATAGACCAGATGGTATAAATGCCAAAAAGAATCAAGTAAACTTAGAAAAATCTAGAAAATTGCACAGAATAAACTCAATGGGCTAATTTACTATACTAGCGCTGAAACGCTGGCGCTAGTGAGGAAAAACTGCGCCCGCAGTTTTCTCCCTAGCGCCCGATTACAATGCAGGTGCTAAAATAGCTGCCTGCATAGTTTGTGGGCGCTAAGCCCCGGGATGCGCACGGCAGCGCTAAGCGCATCCTCTCAATGGAGTCCATAGGACTCAATTGAAGCAGACGGTCACATGACCAGCCGGATCTCGCCTTGCAAGATCCGGCCAGTCAGCATAGTGATACGCAGGGGGAGACTGGGGGGACTTTTTCCCCCGTCTTTCCCTGCTCCCGCCGGACTGAGGAGTCAGACAGAGCCACGGTCTTCGCCGCGGGACAGGAGGTGAGTATACGATTAATGTTTTTATTTTTTTGGCTGGTGAGTTAACTGATTCTGCAGAAGCGGAATCCGTTAGCACCAAGTCCTGGTTAACTTTGTTAACCGCGGCCATACGGTAATCAGCTTTAGGACTTTGTAATCCTAACGCTGATTAACACTTTGCACTCCCTATACTTACATGGGGAGTGCAAAGTACAGTAACCTCGCACTGAAAAGCGCAAGATACCAAACGCTAACGGGTTACTTAACCTGTTCGTGTTTGGCTAACGTTAACGCAGGTGAGCGCTAATGTTAGCACCAAGTATGTAATTTGGCCCAATGTGTTTCTCTGATTAAATACAAAGTCTTTAGGAGTAATGTGCAGTAATAATGAAGTGAGGTATCAAATAGAGGCTGGCTACCACTTTTCTCGAAATATTTTGCATAAACTGAGTAACCATAGGGAAGGTCTAGCACCTCAATGGGATGTGTCCAGACTAGATAAGGAATCGTCAAAAGAGTGGATCTACAGTGCCAAAAAAATAAAGTAGCCTAGCACAGGTGTATTAGCCACATTGTGTAGGGGGCTGTGGGAGTGTTTAAATCATGGTACCAACAGGGGTGGGAGACTTGGCCTGAGTGTTATAAGCACCCCTCGCCGTTGCTATAATACAATGGTACAATGTGGAATAAGGAAAAAAGCCACCCAAAACTCAGCATATAACCACCTTCCCACAAATCACAACCAACATATGAGGGACACCAACAGGCCTATTCAACAAAAACAATATTTGGCCAGTATACATAATAATGGAAACTAAGGCTAGGGTCAGACTGAGGCAGTGCGAACGCGCGTTCTGGCGCACTTAATCACGGCCGCACTAGCAGCAGATGCCGGGCAATGACGGCCAATATACGATGTACGGTCGCACAAAAGTCCGGCTGCGCAACGCAAGTGGAAAATGAACGCATTTTTTCGAGAACGTTAAACCACTAGTACTGACGTACAGAGTGCGCTGCGCCCGCTAGCGGCGTGTGTGCGTGAATTGGAGACATCAGACGCTGCTAATGTCCGGCCAACATAACGTCCAGATGCAAGAAGTGTTTTATTGATGATCCGTACAAAATCACGGATGAAACTGCGCATAGTATGACCGCTATTGCGTATTCCGTGAAAAAATACGTCCATTCTTCGAACGCACATTTTCACGGACAACGTGAAAAATGCGTTAGTCTGACCCTAGCCTTAAGATTATTCATATGCCTAGATGCATGCCTAAGAAAGGTAAACCAAATGTGAATAGACAAATCAGTTTATGAATTATTGTGAGTGACAACATTGCACAAATATATAATATTGAATGAATATCAATAAATGGTGCGCAAGTCTACGACAATGCACCTTCTTAACCTTAGATTAGTGTTGCAAGAAAAACCTAGTGCAATTTGTCTACGGAGGCATATCATTTAAAAGGCACAGCAATACACATCTTCTAGATGTATGTCTCATTGATGTGAGCTAGATGTGCCGATGGAGCCCTATAAATGATAACTTGTACAGATACACCTTATTGAAAATGTGAGAAAAATGCACAGATGTTCGATAAAGATGGTTCATTTGATTCAACTACAGAAATAACGTGAATCCCTCATTAAGGCCTTTAGGGTTCGATGTAGTACCGGCTGGGTGGAGTAGAGGTAACAGCACTGCTCTGCGTGGAGAGAGCCTGTGGAGATATGGGTTCGATCCCAGCAAAAGCACCTCTCCAGTAAGTGTCCTTGGGCAAAACACCTAACGGTACATACTCGCCAGGACATACTTGAAAAAGAGAGAAATCTCAATGTATCCTTCCTGGTAAAATACTTTCTAAAAAATAAAAATCCTCAATATGTGTTATAGGTGTTTATCCAGATTGCCTCCCCTATCAGAGACAACAGTTTTTTCAATGACATACAGGGATATTCAAAGAGAATCGAAAAGTCATCGCATGTTCGGTGACTTTTCGTGCTCTTAAATTCGGTGTGATTTGGCAATCCCATTTCGGCGACCCTGCAGTGTATTCAGCAAGCACCACAGGGCCGTCGTAGTGCAGGGAAAAGCTGCCGCAAACCTGCCGAACACTCACCGCAAAACCCAGACGAATGCACAACGAAACCGGCAAAAACATCTGAATTAACCTCGCCGAACACGCCGGAGAAACCCGAGCAGGAGCCGATCACAGCGCAGAGCAGCCTGAGGGGAGAAAAAAACCCCCAGTTTGCTTGAATGTTTGAAAAGGGAAACGCTGTTTGCAAAAAAACTACTGAACGAAAATGTCTGAAATTTATATATAAGATCCAATGAATGATAATAAAAAGGCAGTTACAAAAAAGAAAAAACGATTTAAAAAATAAATAAAATGGTCGCAAAAAAATCTATAAATAAAGAAACTTTTTACTGCAGAATATTATAAACCAACAGTTTATTAGATATTGAATTAAAAACGGGAATATTTTTAACATTGAAGCCTATGGGATTCGCCTGAATAAACCTGTCGAATTAAACCACCGAATGGCAGGGCAATTCGGCAACCTTTCACTGCTGGTTTTTGTTCTCTGAATAGACGAAGCATTGCTTCTCTATGTTGAATTCACTGCCCTCGAACAGGCACCGTATGTGCAGGCAATTCATCAGGATTTGGCGAACTGCCTGCTCTCTGAATAGCCGAATGGCCAGGAAAGGTAACCGTACGCTGAATTTCATCGTTCGGTTACCTTTCGGCCCCAATTCGGAGATCTTTGAATAACCCTGTAAGGATTTCAACAGGTCAGATTTGTTATTGTGCATTAACCTTAGATAAAAGGGAAACAGGAGTATCTTTAGAGTACCTCACTGAATGTACATGTTCCAAGATGCCTACCCTAAATTGCCTGATTGTATGTGGCCTGCCTACTGTATGTCTTGCCATCATACAGTAGGCCACAGGAGCAGGATAGCATATATACTAAACCTGTTGCTCTGCACAGATCTGCTATGCATCTTAGAAAAATCTAGAGTTGTACTGAACGTATATGTTCTAAGTTTAGTTGAGTCTTTTTGGAACTTATGTTCCCAGTCTGCTGAGTGAGCACTTGTAGATGTGGGAAGCCTGGTAAAAGAAAGGGGGTCGTGTAACTGGAAAAAAAAAAAAACACGATGTGTGATGTGGAGGCACCAAGATAAATGCAAATATAGGCTTGGATACTCAGTGCTGCCTCAAAAGGATACACACAATAAAAACGCAAACAAAAAAAATGTGTTTAAATGTATATGGAAAAGAGAAAAGAATATCCTTGTGGGGCGTATATCCAATTACAACAAAATCTATGGTTCCAAAAGTTAAGCCGGTAGAACTAAATGATCTACAGATATGCTTGACAGTAAGTCACATTATTATTATCATCATACATAGGTAATTGAGACTTGTTTTAATAAATCTTTTGCTTTTTACCCTTTGAAACACAGATTTTTATTATATCACTATACCCTCTACTTTCACCCGGTGGCCCGGTTTAAGGCTGGGGTCAGACCAGCGCACTTTTAACGTGCGTTCTGGCGCACATAATTACGGCCGCACTAGCAGCAGATGACGGGCAATGACGGCCAATATACGGCACAAAAGTCCGGCCGTGCAACGCAAGTGGAATTTGAACACATTTTTCTGAGAACGCTTGACTGATTAAACCTGGGACCTCCTTGACCCATACCCCTTAAATATAAAGAAGACACATCACCTTCTTAACTGGAAAGGGCATGGGCCACAGCTTTATTAAATATTTACACCATGTAATCCAGCAGTGCTTTTCCTCCGTTATCCGCCCTATTACCCATGTTATAGGCAGTTTACCGATCCAAAACCAGGAGCTCGTCACCCCGCCTGACCGAGATCAAGCGGGGCTCGTCTCGTTAAATGCCTCACCTGAAGGCGGCTTAACCATTTTAAAGCACCGCTGTCCAGGAACCACGCCAACGCCAGGGGCACCATGTTCTAATGGCTGCCCCTGCGCCCCACCGCAGACAGCGCCTCCTCAATCCCCGACATCAAACCAGTTAAAAATATATCCAAACCAATGTCCGTCAAATGGACCCCATCACCGCGAATCACATTCCGATTGTCGCCTTCCAATTCCGTGTGACGGACTGAAACCCCCCCTAACTGCCGAACAAATTTAGAAACCTCCCTGTTAACCCTCTTCCTAGCCCTGTCAATTGCCCGTGGGGCTGCCATTTCCTCCCAACGAGGTCGAAAAATAATGTCGGACCACACCAATGACAATCCCCCAATTTTAGCAAAACAGCGGGCCAGATCCAGCTTCATAGCCCGAATCAGGTCCACCGAACGAACCTTCCAAATCATTCCCCCCAGCATGAACAACTAAAATAACCTCCCTGGGAACCCTCCCAGCCAAAACATTGCATTCCTTCGACACCCGAGCCCAACGCAATCCCCGGATTTCCAACCAGTGAATCTCCGCTACCTCCGCCGGGAAACCAAGATTTTTGCCATACGGCCGATGCTCAGCCCGCATGGCTGCCCAATGCACGAAGAAATGACCCAATCTCCAGACCATCCTTGGGGAAGCACCTGAAATTATAAAAGGTTAGGACGAACCTAAGAGCAAAAGCAATCTGATCCCACCTACCCAGACGCTGAATCATGCCGTCCGACGCGCCAGCACCCGCAGCCACAGTCGCTGCGCCTATACGAAAAGAATGGGAGGCAAACAACCCCGGTTCATAACCCAAAACCTGAATGCATCGCTTAAAAACTGTAGGAAATTGGTATCAAGTCAAAGGAACCCCATCAATATAAATAAAAAAAGAGTCAGTGAAAACCGGCCGAATAGCCAAATACTCCCGCGTGAGGCCCAAAGGACACCCGATCACCCCAATCGCATTTAAGTAATCAGAACGCCCCTACCCAAGCGGTCCGTCCTGTACCTGACAATCAAAAACCTCACCTCAGCGGCTGACAGAGAAACATGCGCAAGGCAGAATGCATCTGAGAGTTAGGAGCAACCAGCTCACCCACCCTCAGGGCACCATAAAAGGCAAAAGCAAACGCAACTCTAAACAATCGCAACCTCAAAAAGATCACGACAAACGCTGAGTAAAACATCCAACAGTTCCAAAAACATGGGGCCAGAAGCTGGGCGCCGAACATCAGACACCGCAGTCCGCCACCAACCCGAAACAATCCCTCAAAGCAGGAAATCCCGACCAACATCCTCCCAAACAACCGCCTCGCACCAAAAGAAAGGGCAGTCAGTACTCCGGCCGCTCCCAAACCGGAGCCCCCTTACTCCCGGAGGGAATCGAAATAAATCAAGGTTGCCCCTACGATCCTCCGCAGAATGCCAACCCCATTCCCCCCATGACCCCCACCTCCGCCAGACCTGAGAATATGCCGTCCACCTCGCTCCAGACAGAGTCCCAACAAAATCCTCAGCCTGGCAAAGCGAGGGTCCAGAGCCACAGTGGAAAGGGTGTTGCATTCCTTGCTGCTCCCGGAGCCACTGGAAGCGGGAGAGAGCGTCAGCAATCACGTTCCGCACACCCGGCACGTGCCAGGCCCGCAACCACACATTCCGCTCGAGACCGCGCAGCACCAGGTCACACAAAAGAGCCAAGACAGGAGGGGAACTGGCCGACGAACGATTCACCATCCCAGGTTGTCCATCCAGAACACCACTCGCCTATTAGCTAGATGCTCCCCCCACAGCTCCAGGGCCACAATCAAAGGAAAAAATTCCCGACTTGTGAGATTCCTCACCAACTCAGACGCCACCCAGCGCGGGTGCCACGCTTCGGCACACCAAGCACCCTGAAAGTACACGCCAAAGCCAGGAGCCCCAGACACATCGGCAAAAAACTCGAGGGACTGATTGTTCACGTCTGCCTCTTGCCAATACGTCAGCCCATCATAATGCAGCAAGAAGGATTGACACACCACAAGGTCCGCCTTCAAGGAACTGGTGATGCGAACAAAGTGGCGAGGTGCGCGTACCCCGGTGGTAAAGATTAAATATCAGAAAGCCGCAACTTCGCAACACCCCGCGCCCTCCCCACCAAACGCACAAGGTCTGAATTTCTGTACAGACAAACAGAAAACACGGACAGTATAGATCTCAATGCCCAAAAAAGGCAAGTTGTAAGGGTTTGACTGCGGTGGGTGTAGCAGGTTGGGGTTGTGAGCCCAGGATGCAGTGATGAAGGCAGATTCAGAATAGCAATGAGTGTTTATTGCTGGTAAACACAGTGGCATGAAATCAGATAGGGTACAGGCAATGGCGTTGTCAGGGTTCAGCAAGGGGGTTCGGTACACGGCAAGGCTGGCAGAGAATAGTCGGTGGTACAGCAGGGGTTCGGTACACGGCATGGCTTAGATGGGGGCAAAGGGGGAGCAGGATGGAAGGGTTACCGGTGAGTGATGCAATGAGAGTCCAGATAAATAGCAGAAGGTCCTTGGGGTCTTAGCAGAGAGTTCAGGAGATGGTCAGGCGATTTCAGGGAGCTTTAGTACACAGGTAACGCAGTCAGTAACTTCAATGTGGAAGTCCAGGGTTGAGGGTGGGACTCCCTTATATGCAGGGCTAATCAGGGAGGATGAAGGGCAGGTGTGGATCCAGGGCCAGAACGGTAGAATCAGGAAGGTGAATTGTTTATACAAGGGTTTTGGAATCTGCAGGGGACATGTAGTAAAAGGCACAAAAAGGGGCACCTGGGGGTGAGGGCCTCCAGGACCTTACAGTGCCCCCCCTCTAAGGGCCGGACTCCGAACGGCCCAGGGCGAGGTCAGGGTCAGCACTGACGGCAGTCAACGAGCTTGGCATAAGTGGATCACCCGGCTGCCTGTATACTGATGGCACACGGGCGTCAAAAACCAGGGCTTGTAGTATCAGCTGGTTCTCCTGGACGTCCTGCACATGTTGGGACAGGGTGGCAATCTGGCCAACGAAGCCTGCCAGTGTACCCATCATCCAAGCAATCTCGGACTGGCTGGATTTGGAGGTGACCTCGGAGAGGACCGGCGGGGCAGCGCCCTTGGAGAGGACCGGCGGGGCAGCGCCCTTGGAGAGGACCGGCGGGGCAGCGCCCTTGGAGAGGACCGGCGGGGCAGCGCCCTTGGAGAGGACCGGCGGGGCAGCGCCCGTGGAGAGGACCGGCGGGGCAGCGCCCGTGGAGAGGACCGGCGGGGCAGCGCCCGTGGAAAGGACCGGCGGGGCAGCGCCCGTGGAAAGGACTGGCGGGGCAGCGCCCGTGGAAAGGACCGGCGGGGCAGCGCCCGTGGAAAGGACCGGCGGGGCAGCGCCCGTGGAAAGGACCGGCGGGGCAGCGCCCTTGGAAAGGACCGGTGGGGCAGCGCCCTTGGAAAGGACCGGTGGGGCAGCGCCCGTGGAAAGGACCGGTGGGGCAGCGCCCGTGGAAAGGACCGGTGGGGCAGCGCCCTTGGCAACCTCCTTGGCACTACACGGCTCTGCGGCGGCGACCTCCTTGGCACTGCACGGCTCTGCGGCGGCGACCTCCTTGGCACTGCACGGCTCTTGCGGGGCAGTTAGCGGCTTGGCCTTACGGCGGCGGCGACGGCCCCGTGGCGGTGACAGGTCAGGAGATCCTGCAGGTTGCAGGGCAGCGACCTCTTGAGATCCTGCAGGTTGCAGGGCAGCGACCTCTTGAGATCCTGCAGGTTGCAGGGCAGCGACCTCTTGAGATCCTGCAGGTTGCAGGGCAGCGACCTCTTGAGATCCCGCAGGTTGCAGGGCAGCGACCTCTTGAGATCCCGCGGGTTGCAGGGCAGCGACCTCTTGAGATCCCGCGGGTTGCAGGCAGCGACCTCTTGAGATCCCGCGGTTGCAGGGCAGCGACATCCTGAGATCCCGCGGGTTGCAGGGCAGCGACGTCCTGAGATCCGCGGGTTGCAGGGCAGCGACCTCTTGAGATCCCGCGGGTTGCAGGGCAGCGACGTCCTGAGATCCCGCGGGTTGCAGGGCAGCGACGTCCTGAGATCCCGCGGGTTGCAGGGCAGCGACGTCCTGAGATCCGCGGGTTGCAGGGCAGCGACGTCCTGAGATCCCGCGGGTTGCAGGGCAGCGACGTCCTGAGATCCCGCGGGTTGCAGGGCAGCGACGTCCTGAGATCCCGCGGGTTGCAGGGCAGCGACGTCCTGAGATCCCGCGGGTTGCAGGGCAGCGACGTCCTGAGATCCCGCGGGTTGCAGGGCAGCGACGTCCTGAGATCCCGCGGGTTGCAGGGCAGCGACGTCCTGAGATCCTGCGGGTTGCAGGGCAGCGAACTCAGGTTTTTGCTCTTCCTCCAATTTAATGAGGTATGGGTGAGCCTCCAGCTCCTGAGGTTTCGGTTTAACGGGCAACCGAACAACGGTGGGTGACATGGAGAAGAGGGCACCAATGAAGGCAGATCTTGGGCAAGGTGTACTCGAGATGGTTTTGATAGCTGGAGTTATGTAGTCCGTCTCTATGTGATAGCAAGGTACAGTGGTACGGTGAGTCATTCCAGCCGGGCGACAAACAGATGCCGCAACGCCAACATACCCCTTATGCTGACCTGGGGGTCCCTGGGTGCGGCGTGCAGTCTGTCTGGAAAGGTCCAGACCAGCATCAGCGGCTTTCTCTTCTGACTCCGAGTCATCAGAAGGATATGGTGAAGGTGGCCCAGCGTGCTGGTGAGGAGCGGCTTCCCGGAGTCTCAGGGCCGATTCGAAGACCTCCAGGTCCTCTCTGCGAACAACAGTCCCGTCTGAGGCATATGTGCAACAAGGAGATAGAGGGCTGGGTTCTGGCTTCTTGGCAACACTAGCCATGATGTATTGGTTAGGCTCAGTCTCCATTGGCATGGCTGGCTCAGCGTTCATGGATTCCTGCTCCATGGGCATTTCAGGGTCAGACTCCGGTTCGGCACTCTGCATAGGGGTTTCCTGGTCTGACTCCTCAGAAGAAGCTTCTTGGGTAAACAGGTTTCTAGGTGCAGAGAGTCTGGTAGCCCTTGACTCAGGTTCCCTGGGAGCAGGGACACGCTTAGGTGCAGGAGGTTTGTTTACCCGGCTTCTTTTGGGAGTAGGCTGGGATAGGGGTCTTTCTTTGGGTACTTGCTTGATGGGTGATGAAGTCTTTTTCTGCAGGGCAGGCACCGGCTTCCCCAACGAAGACTTTGTGGGCTTGATCGTTGGTGTAGCTATTTTTGGCTTGGTGGGTACTGTTTTAACCACCAGCCTGGTGGTTTTGACAGGTTCAGGCTCGGTACAAACAGGCTTTACAGGAACAGGGGTATGAAAGCATTTTGTACCTGGATTTGGTGGGCGCAGCGGGCAGGCCGAGATCTGATGCAAGGGGTCCCTGCAGTAGAAGCAGAGGTCTAGCGCCCTCCTCCTTGCCTTTTCTTCTGGGGTCAGTGGTCCTCTGGCTCCCTCTGTAGCAGGAACGCGCACCTTAGTTGAGGTGCCCCTTGGGTTTTGCTGCACATAATCAAGCAGGGAGTCCAGGTGCTGCTGGATCTGTAGAAAGGCACCTTTCAAGTTCTTCACCATGGCATGGATCACCGCGGGCTCACAGGTTTTGGACTTCCACATTCTGTAAGGGTTTGACTGCGGTGGGTGTAGCAGGTTGGGGTTGTGAGCCCAGGATGCAGTGATGAAGGCAGATTCAGAATAGCAATGAGTGTTTATTGCTGGTAAACACAGTGGCATGAAATCAGATAGGGTACAGGCAATGGCGTTGTCAGGGTTCAGCAAGGGGGTTCGGTACACGGCAAGGCTGGCAGAGAATAGTCGTGGTACAGCAGGGGTTCGGTACACGGCATGGCTTAGATGGGGGCAAAGGGGGAGCAGGATGGAAGGGTTACCGGTGAGTGATGCAATGAGAGTCCAGATAAATAGCAGAAGGTCCTTGGGGTCTTAGCAGAGAGTTCAGGAGATGGTCAGGCGATTTCAGGGAGCTTTAGTACACAGGTAACGCAGTCAGTAACTTCAATGTGGAAGTCCAGGGTTGAGGGTGGGACTCCCTTATATGCAGGGCTAATCAGGGAGGATGAAGGGCAGGTGTGGATCCAGGGCCAGAACGGTAGAATCAGGAAGGTGAATTGTTTATACAAGGGTTTTGGAATCTGCAGGGGACATGTAGTAAAAGGCACAAAAAGGGGCACCTGGGGGTGAGGGCCTCCAGGACCTTACAGAGCCCCCCCTCTAAGGGCCGGACTCCGAACGGCCCAGGGCGAGGTCAGGGTCAGCACTGACGGCAGTCAATGAGCTTGGCATAAGTGGATCACCCGGCTGCCTGTATACTGATGGCACACGGGCGTCAAAAACCAGGGCTTGTAGTATCAGCTGGTTCTCCTGGACGTCCTGCACATGTTGGGACAGGGTGGCAATCTGGCCAACGAAGCCTGCCAGTGTACCCATCATCCAAGCAATCTCGGACTGGCTGGATTTGGAGGTGACCTCGGAGAGGACCGGCGGGGCAGCGCCCTTGGAGAGGACCGGCGGGGCAGAGCCCTTGGAGAGGACCGGCGGGGCAGCGCCCTTGGAGAGGACCGGCGGGGCAGCGCCCTTGGAGAGGACCGGCGGGGCAGCGCCCGTGGAGAGGACCGGCGGGGCAGCGCCCGTGGAGAGGACCGGCGGGGCAGCGCCCGTGGAAAGGACCGGCGGGGCAGCGCCCGTGGAAAGGACCGGCGGGGCAGCGCCCGTGGAAAGGACCGGCGGGGCAGCGCCCGTGGAAAGGACCGGCGGGGCAGCGCCCGTGGAAAGGACCGGCGGGGCAGCGCCCTTGGAAAGGACCGGTGGGGCAGCGCCCTTGGAAAGGACCGGTGGGGCAGCGCCCGTGGAAAGGACCGGTGGGGCAGCGCCCGTGGAAAGGACCGGTGGGGCAGCGCCCTTGGCAACCTCCTTGGCACTACACGGCTCTGCGGCGGCGACCTCCTTGGCACTGCACGGCTCTGCGGCGGCGACCTCCTTGGCACTGCACGGCTCTTGCGGGGCAGTTAGCGGCTTGGCCTTACGGCGGCGGCGACGGCCCCGTGGCGGTGACAGGTCAGGAGATCCTGCAGGTTGCAGGGCAGCGACCTCTTGAGATCCTGCAGGTTGCAGGGCAGCGACCTCTTGAGATCCTGCAGGTTGCAGGGCAGCGACCTCTTGAGATCCTGCAGGTTGCAGGGCAGCGACCTCTTGAGATCCCGCGGGTTGCAGGCAGCGACCTCTTGAGATCCCGCGGGTTGCAGGGCAGCGACCTCTTGAGATCCCGCGGGTTGCAGGGCAGCGACCTCTTGAGATCCCGCGGTTGCAGGGCAGCGACCTCTTGAGATCCCGCGGGTTGCAGGGCAGCGACCTCTTGAGATCCCGCGGGTTGCAGGGCAGCGACCTCTTGAGATCCCGCGGTTGCAGGGCAGCGACGTCCTGAGATCCGCGGGTTGCAGGGCAGCGACGTCCTGAGATCCCGCGGGTTGCAGGCAGCGACCTCTTGAGATCCACGGGTTGCAGGGCAGCGACGTCCTGAGATCCCGCGGGTTGCAGGGCAGCGACGTCCTGAGATCCCGCGGGTTGCAGGGCAGCGACGTCCTGAGATCCCGCGGGTTGCAGGGCAGCGACGTCCTGAGATCCCGCGGGTTGCAGGGCAGCGACGTCCTGAGATCCCGCGGGTTGCAGGGCAGCGACGTCCTGAGATCCGCGGGTTGCAGGGCAGCGACGTCCTGAGATCCCGCGGGTTGCAGGGCAGCGACGTCCTGAGATCCCGCGGGTTGCAGGGCAGCGACGTCCTGAGATCCCGCGGGTGCAGGGCAGCGACGTCTGAGATCCCGCGGTTGCAGGCAGCGACGTCCTGAGATCCCGCGGTTGCAGGCAGCGACGTCCTGAGATCCCGCGGGTTGCAGGGCAGCGACGTCCTGAGATCCCGCGGGTTGCAGGGCAGCGACGTCCTGAGATCCTGCGGGTTGCAGGGCAGCGAACTCAGGTTTTTGCTCTTCCTCCAATTTAATGAGGTATGGGTGAGCCTCCAGCTCCTGAGGTTTCGGTTTAACGGGCAACCGAACAACGGTGGGTGACATGGAGAAGAGGGCACCAATGAAGGCAGATCTTGGGCAAGGTGTACTCGAGATGGTTTTGATAGCTGGAGTTATGTAGTCCGTCTCTATGTGATAGCAAGGTACAGTGGTACGGTGAGTCATTCCAGCCGGGCGACAAACAGATGCCGCAACGCCAACATACCCCTTATGCTGACCTGGGGGTCCCTGGGTGCGGCGTGCAGTCTGTCTGGAAAGGTCCAGACCAGCATCAGCGGCTTTCTCTTCTGACTCCGAGTCATCAGAAGGATATGGTGAAGGTGGCCCAGCGTGCTGGTGAGGAGCGGCTTCCCGGAGTCTCAGGGCCGATTCGAAGACCTCCAGGTCCTCTCTGCGAACAACAGTCCCGTCTGAGGCATATGTGCAACAAGGAGATAGAGGGCTGGGTTCTGGCTTCTTGGCAACACTAGCCATGATGTATTGGTTAGGCTCAGTCTCCATTGGCATGGCTGGCTCAGCGTTCATGGATTCCTGCTCCATGGGCATTTCAGGGTCAGACTCCGGTTCGGCACTCTGCATAGGGGTTTCCTGGTCTGACTCCTCAGAAGAAGCTTCTTGGGTAAACAGGTTTCTAGGTGCAGAGAGTCTGGTAGCCCTTGACTCAGGTTCCCTGGGAGCAGGGACACGCTTAGGTGCAGGAGGTTTGTTTACCCGGCTTCTTTTGGGAGTAGGCTGGGATAGGGGTCTTTCTTTGGGTACTTGCTTGATGGGTGATGAAGTCTTTTTCTGCAGGGCAGGCACCGGCTTCCCCAACGAAGACTTTGTGGGCTTGATCGTTGGTGTAGCTATTTTTGGCTTGGTGGGTACTGTTTTAACCACCAGCCTGGTGGTTTTGACAGGTTCAGGCTCGGTACAAACAGGCTTTACAGGAACAGGGGTATGAAAGCATTTTGTACCTGGATTTGGTGGGCGCAGCGGGCAGGCCGAGATCTGATGCAAGGGGTCCCTGCAGTAGAAGCAGAGGTCTAGCGCCCTCCTCCTTGCCTTTTCTTCTGGGGTCAGTGGTCCTCTGGCTCCCTCTGTAGCAGGAACGCGCACCTTAGTTGAGGTGCCCCTTGGGTTTTGCTGCACATAATCAAGCAGGGAGTCCAGGTGCTGCTGGATCTGTAGAAAGGCACCTTTCAAGTTCTTCACCATGGCATGGATCACCGCGGGCTCACAGGTTTTGGACTTCCACATTCTGTAAGGGTTTGACTGCGGTGGGTGTAGCAGGTTGGGGTTGTGAGCCCAGGATGCAGTGATGAAGGCAGATTCAGAATAGCAATGAGTGTTTATTGCTGGTAAACACAGTGGCATGAAATCAGATAGGGTACAGGCAATGGCGTCGTCAGGGTTCAGCAAGGGGGTTCGGTACACGGCAAGGCTGGCAGAGAATAGTCGGTGGTACAGCAGGGGTTCGGTACACGGCAAGGCTTAGATGGGGGCAAAGGGGGAGCAGGATGGAAGGGTTACCGGTGAGTGATGCAATGAGAGTCCAGATAAATAGCAGAAGGTCCTTGGGGTCTTAGCAGAGAGTTCAGGAGATGGTCAGGCGATTTCAGGGAGCTTTAGTACACAGGTAACGCAGTCAGTAACTTCAATGTGGAAGTCCAGGGTTGAGGGTGGGACTCCCTTATATGCAGGGCTAATCAGGGAGGATGAAGGGCAGGTGTGGATCCAGGGCCAGAACGGTAGAATCAGGAAGGTGAATTGTTTATACAAGGGTTTTGGAATCTGCAGGGGACATGTAGTAAAAGGCACAAAAAGGGGCACCTGGGGGTGAGGGCCTCCAGGACCTTACACAAGTGATTAAACTGGGCCCCCCGTCGTATCATCGGCCAAAGGCACACCGAATTCCTCAGCAACCTCCCGAAAAACTGCAGCAGCGCAACGCAATCGCCGGAATCCGCCAGCCCCACGAATAGGAAATCATCCTGATAATGGACCACCGAACTCCGTCCAGCGCGCCGACACACCACCCAGTGCAAACAGGAAGAGAACGCCTCAAAATAGTAGCAAAAGATCAAGCAGCCCATCGGAAGACAACGGTCGTAATAAAAACCTCCACAAAAGGAACACCCCAGCAAGTGATAGCAATCCGGTCGAATCGGTAACAACCGAAATGCCGACTCCATGTCCGCTTTTGTCAATAACAACCAGGTCCAGCCACCAAAGCGAGAAAAGTCAGAAGGCACATGTGGAATAACAAAACCCTCAGAACATGGTCTCCCTCTATCTCTCGTGCTGCCAATCACTCCCACTCCCACAAATCCCATTCCCACCTTCTCTTTCTCACCCTCCTGCTGTTACTCTATTCAGGTGACATATCCCCTAACCCTGGCCCCACAACACATCCAATACTTCCCTCTCATCCTATCTCCATTGCACATAAATCACCTCCCTGCAAGCCCAGCAACCTCATTCCCATAATCCCTCAGCGCCTGTCCTCTTTCTCCTGCGCCCTCTGGAACGCTCACTCTGTGTGCAACAAACACAGCAATCCATGACCTCTTCCTTTCAAACTCCTTCAACCTCCTAGCTTTAACTGAAACCTGGCTAACTCCCTCTAACACGGCCTCCGTTGCTGCTCTATCACATGGCGGTCTACACTTGAGCCATACCCCCAGACCGGGTGAGAGAAATGGTGGTGGGGTCGGAATCCTGCTCTCTCCCACCTGCACCTACCAGCATCTCCCTCCACCCTCATCCCTCTCCTCCTCCTTCGAGACACACTGCATCCACCTGTTCTCTCCTCTGGCTCTCAGGGTGGCAGTCATCTACCACCCACCGGGACCAACCTCCCAGTTCTTTGACCACTTTGCTACCTGGCTTTCTCACTTCCTGTCTTCTAATCTTCTATGCCTAATTCTCGGGGACTTCAACATTCCCATTGACGATCCTTCGCCCCTGCTGCCTCCAAACTTCTTTCACTCACGTCCTCCCTTGGACTCACACAATCCTCCCTCCTCCCTACCCACCGCGATGGTCACGCTATTGACCTTGTCTTTTCCAACCTCTGCTCCATTTCTGAGTTCAAATGTCGCCCTTTCCCCATCTCTGACCACCACCTTCTCTCTTTCAACCTATCTGGACTTCCTAAACACCCTGCTCCCCCACCCCGCACACACACTCGCAGAAATCTACATGCTGTGGACCCCCATCAATTCTCCAACCTACTTCACCACCTCCCTCATACCTCATCCTTCACCTGCCCTGATGCTGCCACTAATCACTACAACACTACGCTTATCTCTGCTCTAGACACTCTTGCTCCTCTTCGACTCTGTAAGGCCCCACGCCGCCAGCTTCAGCCCTGGCACACCCTCCAGACTCGCTACCTGCAAAGATGCTCCCGCACTGCAGAGCGTGCCTGGAGGAAATCCCGCTCTGAAGCTGATTTTGTTCACTTCAAGTTTATTCTCCGGTCATACACCTCTGCCCTTCACTTGGCCAAACAATCCTTCTTCTCACCTCTTATATCTACACTGTCCTCCAACCCTAAATGGCTCTGGTCCACCTTCAACACCCTCCTCTACCCACCTGCATCTCCCCCCACAGCTGCCTTCAGCGCTCAAGACCTGGCAGACTACTTCGTCAGTAAAACTTTATCAGAAGCAACATCCCAACACAAGATCGTTATCTGCCTCCTCCACTCCCACAGGTCCCCCCTCTGCCACCCTCTGCCGCTTCCTCCCAGCCACTGAGGAGGAAGTCAATTCCTTATTGTCCCCTTCACATCTCACCACGTGCCCGCTCGACCCCATTCCCTCAGATCTAATTCCTCCCCTCTGTTAGATTTTAATTTCCTGTAAATATAATAAATATTTAGTCTTAAAAAGCCGGTTCTTATAAATGGGCTGTGAAATTCCCCCCCTCCATTTTTGTTAGTGTCTATACTGAATAGACCGTTCTTCCTTCTATAGGATATGAGCTGTGGCCGATTTCCTGTTATGTTCAGTGCAGGAAAATGTGCGCAGAAGCGGGAAGATGGGAAAAGGGTCTCGTGAACCATATATGTTAGTACTTTAACTGAGTGGCAAACTTTGATGTTGTAATGTATCTGTACACTGATTGGCTATAAATTCTGTGTATTTTAATAAATAGATCTGGCTTAACGAGGAAAGCCAGACTTCTGAGAAAGACCAACACAGTTTTGTGACTGATTCTTTTTGGGGGTCTCCGCCATGGCGTAGCGCAGCTCTTACTTTGGTTTTGATATATAAGAAGAAACTTGGAAAAGGTTTATGGTAATTATAATGAATAATAGAATTTTTCAGTTGGTGTCAGAAGTGGGATTTGCCATTAAGATGTATTTTTATATTTAAGTGTATCTTTACATTTGAATGTATTCTTACATTTGCTTGTTCAGATTTTGCGAACTTGCCTCCAGGCTTGGTTTCCTTGAAGTTAAAGCTATGGTTCAGAGCTTGTTGATTTTTTTTTAATTTTTTTTTTTTTTTGGTGCAAGGTTGGACTCTTTGTCTTGATTTGTTTTTGTCATTTTATGTATTGTAGTAAAGGAAAATCGTTTGAGGACCTCACGTGTGTTTGAACTCGCCCGCTGTGTTGAGTATTTGTATTTGCTGGAAATTGAACTCATAAAAAAAAGAAACGAGATGTTTCTAGTTGTTTTGTCTCCGTTCTGTGTCTATCTTGTACTTCAATTCTGGTGTTTCTGGGTCGTCCATATCTTGTAATTGTGAGAATTTTATTTTAACTGATTCGATTTTCTTCTTGTATATCAACTGATTTAATCTCCCATTGAGAGACAGTTTTTTTTCCTCTTAATTTTTTATTTTTATTTTCTTGCGCGCTGCTGCCATTTTTTTTCTTTATTTTTTTTGCGGCATGTGTTTGCGCGCTGATTCTAAAGGATTTGCTAACTGTTTTTTCTTTCAGATTGCATGTTTGTTTTTGTTTTATTTTGTTTCTGGCCATTGATTGCATCTGTTTATTTAAATGTTTGTCTTTACTAACTATTAATGTATGTGTTTATCTTTGATGTTTTGTATTTCGTAGTTTTGATATTATGTTTTTTATATGTAATTTATGTATAGGGACTGCTTTTCGTAAACCAGGTTTCTTTGTTTCTGTGTCATTACTGCCTTGCCTCGTGTAAAAAAAAAAAAAATGGCACAGGAAATGGAGACAATAGGGCTTTACTTTTACAATGACTTTCAAAAGCGCCTGCTAACTTTTTTTCTCTTTCTCATACATTCATTTTTTCTCTCTTTGTTCTTTTTTTATTTAATTTAAAAAAACTCTTTATTTGTAATATATAATGTTATTATGTGTTTGTATAAGGACTTTTTTTCTCTTTGAATGCTAGTAGTCTTTTAGCAGTGCAAGTTGGATAATGGAATATGTAGTTATTTTTGTTGTTCTGTGAGTATCTATTTGGGATAATTGAATAGTATATACAAATGACATGTGTCTAATGCCTTGAAAGACTGTAGTAGCAGTTGAATTCTGGAGCTGTTAGTGCTTTATAAAACTGTAACTGTAACTGTTGTGGAATTGGGCTAAATTGATGTATGTTATATAATAAAAAAGTAGTGTATCTAGGTAAAGGGCTCAAAGTTGTAATTTTCCCAAGAGAGGCGTGGTCGGTTATTTTCCTCTGGTCTTTGTTTGAGTCCAGCACTAAGGGATTGACCGCACCTTAATATAGGTTATACGTTTTGCCAAAATGGCTGACTGAGATCATTTACAGTTTTGTAACTTGTATAATGGAATATATATGAAGGTTCATGTTTAGTTGTTTGGAATCTAAGAGGATGAAGTGATATAAAGCTGAAGGATTTGAGTGAAAGTTTAAAGGAAAGCTCCTACAGGTTTAGTAGCGCTGTACAAAGGAATTTAGGCAGATTTCAAATAAAAGAAGGTGATTTTTTTGGTTTTATTTTAGTTGACTAAGGGAGATGGAAGGTTGTAGTTTGGTATCTGAGTATTGTTTGATTTGTTTTCTTTTTCTGCAGTGGTAGCCAGATGTCTAGTATTATTTTTTTTGCTGTCTGATGTTTTTGTCTTTTGGGTGTGAAGTGCAATAGCGTATAACTTTGCCTCCATTGAATATTCTTGGAGGGAATAAAACAGGTTGTAAAATAGCTGCACAGACACCTCACGTTTGAATGTTTGTTTTTAACCAATATCCTTAATAAAGATTATTGATGTTTATTAAGAATCTTTTTCTCTGAGTTTCCTCTGAGAACTTTGTGCTAATTAACGCGTCAAGTTTTAAACATGCCCTTCTATACTTTCTTTCCCAGTTCATGATATTTTTGTTGTGTTTTTTTTTATTTGAATTGAAGTTCACATTCTTTTCCTAGTCTCCTCCATTTTGTCTCACTCATGACCCCTCCTCTCCTCCGTGTTGTCTCACTCATGACCCCTCCTCTCCTCCGTGTTGTCTCACTCATGACCCCTCCTCTCCTCCGTGTTGTCTCACTCATGACCCCTCCTCTCCTCCGTGTTGTCTCACTCATGACCCCTCCTCTCCTCCGTGTTGTCTCACTCATGACCCCTCCTCTCCTCCGTGTTGTCTCACTCATGACCCCTCCTCTCCTCCGTGTTGTCTCACTCATGACCCCTCCTCTCCTCCGTGTTGTCTCACTCATGACCACTCCTTTTCTTTGTGTCCAAAAATGTGTTGCATTTTTTTCTCCATTTTAAAAGTATTTTAACCATATGAATTTTAAAGTTTTTGACAGGTTAATAATACATTTTTTTCCCAAGTTTTTACTTTAGGTGAAAATTACCCATGCATGCCAACTTTGCTCAAGCTAGATGGAAGATTATGCGATACCATATTGATAAAGATGTTGGAATTGAAGGAAATTTACCCAAACACATTATCATTTCACATTGCAATGTTACATCAACCGGATAATAAGGAATTATCAGACACCAGGCAATAAAACAATCTAATTATCAACAACTCATCAATAAATCATGCTATTTGTAGAAGATCATTGATTTGGAAATACAACTTAAGACATGTCAGTTTTACAAAACTGTTATTTTCAACCAATAAGGCTAGGGTCAGACGAACGCATTTTTATGTTGTCTGTGAAAAAGTGCGTTCGAACGAATGGACGCATTTTTTCACAGAATACGTGATAGTGGTCATACTATGCGCATTTTCGTCCGTGATTTTGTACGGATCATCAATAAAACTCTTTTTGTGTCTGGACGTTATGTTGGCCGGACATTAGCAGCGTCTGATGTCTCCTAATCACACACACACGCCGCTAGCGGACGCAGCGCACTCTGTACGTCAGTACCTGCGGTTTCACGTTCTCGAAAAATGCGTTCATTTTCCACTTGCGTTGCGCAGCCGGACTTTTGTGCGACTGTACTTCGTATATTGGCCGTCATTGCCCGGCATCTGCTGCTAGTGCGGCCGTGATTAAGTGCGGCTGCACGCGCGTTCGCACTGCCTCAGTCTGACCCTAGCCTAAGACAGAAGACAAAGAAAGAAAATAATGTATTTTTATATTCTGATGTCGTCTAAGTAATAATTATTTTGTGTCTTTTATTATTTTATATCTTGTTATTTTTGTTGTTTAGTTACAATCAATATTGTTCAAAATTCCCTGACACATTTAGGATTATTGAAGATCACATCCAATTAAAATTAGAGTTCATTAATGTATTTAGGAACATATAATTTAATGCATTTGCATAAATACGTTTCATGACATATATAGTGGTAAATGGAAAGTTTTAATTCGATAAAATTAATGCTGTTTTTATTTTTTTTATTTCATTTGAGGATTGGTGTGTTTTATAAACGCCAGGTTTGTTTCACAACACCGAACAAGACTGAATAGGATAGTAAATAAAAAAAAAATATATATATATTTAATAAAAGGGTGGACTATGCACTTCGGCTATTTCCCTTTTGAGCCAAAGTTGCGTATATATATTTTTCTCTAACAATGAGTCAGAAGTAGTATAATTTTTTTATTGCGTGAGGCCGACAGGCTTCGCGGGGACATTTTAAAATTTATTATCTGTGTCTCTTCTTGTGTAAATTAAAATTTTTATTGTTTTCGTGCATTTGAGAGTGACAATGAATGAATGGATGTATATGATTAGCGGGGTATACCATATTTTCTTTTCTTTTTTATTTTCTTTATTGTTGCTAAAACCATATCACATCATCAAGAAACCTGACAGTCACAATGACTGCATATGGAACGAATCATGGACATTTTGTGTCAAGGTCAAAGGTCACAGGTAATAAGCAACCAGCGCAAAGAGACAGCTTGTTCAGGAGTCCCTATGGTGGGAGCTCTGATGACATTCAATGATTATGCGTCTCAAGCTGGGATGTTAAAAAAAAAAAGACCACACCTGATCTCGCACTGTGGACTATGGTATTAGATTATGGAATATTTTTTTTTTATTTAATCCCCTAGATAAGTGTGAGAAAGGATTTAATTTGTGAAAATGAGAATGTATTTCTTGAATGTGTGTATGAATGCAGGTGTATATGCGTTTTGTGGAGTGAAGCTGAACATAGGAAAACACACAGATATAGATCTGACTCATGTTGATTTATTAGATAAATGAACTTTTACCTTCAAGTTATTATACTTTTCTTGTTCGGTGAATTATATTTTGGGAAATGGGAATAAATAGTTATTTAACCCCTTCACTGCTGAGGCATTTCACGCCTGTGTGCTGAGCTCATTTTTACCGCTTTCGCTCATCATGTTTAAACGCGATTTGAAGCCACATTTTAATAAATGACCCAGACATATTATATATCGTTCTTTCCGGCAGACTCCGCAGATTCATAATATATAATTTTTATATGTATCAGTCATGTCCTGCCTGTATATTCTAACAAAAAATACAATAAAAATTGAATTTTTAATCATCTGCAGTGTGTAAAGTGTTTTTTTCACATTTTATCACATGAGCGTTTGCGGTTATGTTTTCTATGGGGTGCGCTTGTACAAAAAATTTGAAATGGGGACTTGTTACTTTTTTTGGGGGAATTACGTGATTTTTAGCAAACGCACCCCATAGAAAAAAATCATTAGTGCAGCATCATTGTTCACATTATAATTGAAATGTGAACAATATTGCTGCATTAATAAAAACAACACACAAAAAAAAAACATGTTTTTTTTTATTTATTTATTTTTTTAATTTATTTATTATTTTAATTTTTTTTTTTTTTTTTTTTTTTTTACTTTTTACCTAGTCATGTTGGGTATCATTCGAAAGGCCATGCTCAGGCCTTTCAAATGACACCCTCCATGAACCCCTAGCTGCCACGGTTCATAAGAACCCCCTATCTCCACCAGGGGATTTCCTTGGGAAATCCCCGGCAGCTAGGGGTTCCCCGGCTATCTGACGTCATCACGCTATGCGTGATGACGTCAGACAGCGAGGGGAGTCCCGGGGGCGGAGCCGCCATCCAAGATGGCGGCCCCCACCGGAGATAGGCTGCACTTCGGCGCCGCAAGGCGCTGAAGTGCAACCCAGCACTTGAGGGGTTAAAGCCAGGCATCGCTTAAAAGGGGAGACTCTCCCCTTTTAAGCGGTGCCTGGCTTTTACCGCTGCTCCTTCCCGATCGGAGGGAGAGGGATCCGAACGGATCCCCCCCCTCCCTTCCAGGCTATCTCCCGGCATTGCCGGGGGGTCGCCTGGAAATGACGTCATCGCGCATGGCGCGATGACGTCATTTAAGCCGGGAGGCGCTTGACTTTAGCGTCTGAGGACGCTGAAGTCAGAACGCCGTGGGACCCCAGACAGAGAGGTGAGTATCTCCGCCGGGGGTCCCGCACAGCTGATGACGTGTGGGGCACGTCCTCAGCATGCAACGTGCATCAATGAGGACGTGTCCCACACGTCTTCAGCAGTGAAAGGGTTAAGGTCTAGATTAGGTATTTTTGCCTACGCTCCAAGTGGTTCGCTGGAAGAGTGAATCTAGATAGATAAGTGTATTTTATGCTCATAAAGGGCCTCCTTGGGGAATCCCTTTTGTACATTATAAAAGGTATTGAGGTATTTTAGGAGTAAATACCAGAATTTTTTTCTTCCCATCTGAGCATCTAGAATTATCTAAAGGTCTTAGGCAAGGACACTGTAGCCCAGGTTTAATTGTCTAAGTTCGGTTTATCTTTTAGATGATCACAGGTGATATGTGATCAAAGGAAAGAATTGTTAGATTTTAATTTCCTGTAAATATAATAAATATTTAGTCTTAAAAAGCCGGTTCTTATAAATGGGCTGTGAAATTCCCCCCCTCCATTTTTGTTAGTGTCTATACTGAATAGACCGTTCTTCCTTCTATAGGATATGAGCTGTGGCCGATTTCCTGTTATGTTCAGTGCAGGAAAATGTGCGCAGAAGCGGGAAGATGGGAAAAGGGTCTCGTGAACCATATATGGTAGTACTTTAACTTAGTGGCTAAACTTTGATGTTGTAATGTATCTGTACACTGATTGGCTATAAATTCTGTGTATTTTAATAAATAGATCTGGCTTAACGAGGAAAGCCAGACTTCTGAGAAAGACCAACACAGTTTTGTGATTGATTCTTTTTGGGGGTCTCCGCCATGGCGTAGCGCAGCTCTTACTTTGGTTTTGATATATAAGAAGAAACTTGGAAAAGGTTTATGGTAATTATAATGAATAATAGAATTTTTCACCCTCTCCTCCTCCCTCACCCCTGCTCTCACACACATCTTCAACCTATCTCTCTCCACTGGCTCCTTTCCATCCGCCTTCAAACACACGCTAGTTACCCCTTTACTAAAGAAACCATCCCTAGATCCCAACTCTCCATCCAACTACCGCCCTGTATCCCTGCTTCCCTTCACATCAAAGCTCTTAGAAAAACTAGTCTTCAACCGCCTCTTCCTGTCCTCCAATTCCCTACTTGACCCCCTGCAATCTGGCTTCCGTCCCCTACACTCAACTGAAACTGCCACCAAAGTCACCAACGACCTTCTAACTGATAAAAAACACGGCCACTATTCTATTCTCATCCTGCTTGACCTCTCGGCTGCTTTTGACACTGTTGACCACCCCCTCCTTCTACAGACCCTCAACTCTCTGGGTCTCGGTGACACTGCACTTGCTTGGGTTGACTCCTATTTATCCAACAGGTCCTTCTGTGTGTCCTTTGCTGGTAACTCCTCCTCCTCATTGCCTCTATCTGTTGGTGTACCTCAAGGCTCTGTCCTTGGTCCTCTGCTCTTTTCATCTACACCTCCTCCCTGGGCAAAATCATCAACAGCTTTGGCTTTAATTACCACCTCTACGCTGATGACACTCAGATCTACCTCTCTACCCCTGATCTCTCTCCCCCTGTCCTTTCAAAAGTCAGTGACTGTTTATCTGGCATCTCCTCCTGGATGGCCTCCCACCACCTAAAGATCAACATGTCAAAGACTGAACTCCTACTTATTCCTCCCTCCAATGCCTCCCCACCTCCTGACTTCTCTATCACGGTGGAGGGTATCACCATCTCCCCATCAAACCAAGTTCGCTGTCTTGGAGTTACACTTGACTCTGCTCTTTCCTTCATCCCCCACATCAAGTCTCTTTCCTCCTCCTGCCGATACCAACTGCGTAATATTTCCAGAATTCGGCCATTTCTTATCGCTGTCACCACAAAACAACTCATACACGCCCTGGTAATCTCCTGACTCGACTATTGCTAGGGATGTACGTGTCGGGTTTCGGAATTTTGGAATTTTCACGAAATTTCCCGATTCGTGTTTTTGGATGCGGCCGATTTTCCGAAAATTTTTAGATCCGAAAACGGCAGATCCGAAAAGTTTTCCGAGCCGAAACGAAATATTTTCGGAATTTTAGAATGGACTTGAAATGTGTCAAATCGAAATTTATTGCTTTGAAACGAGGAGAAAAGACGTACCGAAAAAACGAAAATTTCCGAAATCACGAAAAGTCGATACAAAAAACGAGCTAAGTGACACGAAAATACGAAAAATGGTCGATATTCCGAAAAAAAAATGTACACGAAAAACGAGTCGAGCCGAACAGAATCGAAACAGAAAGAAGTCGAAACGAGCCGAATCGGAAAGTTTGAAAATCCGAAAAATCGAATCTAACCGAAAAAAAAAAAATCGGTGCACAAGCCTAACTATTGCAATAATCTCTTATCTGGCCTCCCTCTGTCCCGCCTCTCCCCCCTCCAATCCATCCTGAACGCCTCCGCCAGGCTAATTCACCTCACCCGCCGCTCTGTCTCTGCCGCTCCCCTCTGCGAGTCCCTTCACTGGCTCCCCATCCACTGCAGAATTAAGTTTAAAATCCTTATCCTTACCTACAAAACCCTCACTAACTCAGCTCCCCACTACCTGTCCTCACTAATCACCAAATACACCCCAGCCCGCTCCCTAAGGTCAAACAGTGACCTGCGCCTAGCTTCTCCCCGCATCACCTCTTCCCATGATAGACTGCAGGATTTCTCACGCGCAGCCCCCGCTCTCTGGAACGCTCTCCCTCGTACTGTCAGACTGTCCCCTAACTTCTCTTCCTTCAAACGCTCCCTTAAAACATTCCTATTTAGGGAAGCCTACCACCCAACTCGCTGACGCAACCATCAATCACTCTCACCTTTCAGTCCTCTCCTCCTGTTTCCAACCCCAAACCTCCCAGATTGTGAGTTCCTACGGGAATAGGGCCCTCATCTCCTCCTGTACTGTTTGTCAAATGTTGTTCAATGTATTGTAACCCTGTCTATACTGTGCTTATTGTACAGCGCTGCAGAATATGCTGGCGCTTTCTAAATTAATAATAATAACCCTCACGAAAACCCACAATAACAACCCAGCGCATCGCCTATTGGGGTACCGGTCTAGCTAAGGAGCCATGGCCCGCACGATCACCGGGGTGATCCCTTCTATCAGGCTGTCTGACCCGAAGCCCTAAAGGCCAAGCCATGGCCCTTCTGAAACATCGAAATGCCGGTTGGGACCCCCCACAGGAAGAACATTCATGCTTGAACCTGCAATATGAGGACGAACGGCAATGGGACTCATTAAAGAGCCAGCATCACCCCCTCTCTGCACTCGCGGGCACTCCAGGGGCTCCGGGCACTGCGGATGCAGGAAAGGGTGACACCACTGGGCAGTTTGGCATCATGAGTAATAGCCACAGATTGGCGTCCTGCAAAACAAGCGGAGCCCAGGACGCACCGCCATCTTCTGCCAAAACTGTTGGTCGTAACAAAACAAAATAGACCCCCGTAAATTTTGCAAGCCTCCCAAACTCGCAAACAAAGACATGCTGTGGTCGGGGAAACCCTCGCACAAAATTGCGCTATAAGCTAGAAAAACCTTGAATCCAGTTACCAAAGGTCTGTGGCAAAGTCTTCGCTTGGTCCTTATCCTTGGCCCCGGGCAAGGAATCAACACCTGGACGATCAATTGTCTCCCTATCCGAAGAAAACCAAAGTCATAACATCAACATATCCACCTTTCCAAATTTTCTCCTTAATGTCATTAAAGACCTGTAGGCCCATTGGACATAAATCACAAGCCCCATAAGAGCCTACCGCAGGACCAACTGCACCAGGCACAGGAATACCACTAGCGAGTGGCGCAGGAACATTTACCGCAGCAGGTACCGAAGGTACCGCATCCAACGGGGAAGCCCCAGCTGCAAGCGCCGCTCCACCGAGCACAGCAGGATCCTGCACAGGAGCAGAAGCAGGCCCCAAACATTGTGAAAGAGCAGACTCAGGGGCTCCCATCACAGCGGAACTGTAACGGGGAGCCCCCTATAGGGTGAGGGGGAACCCCCAATCTGCAGAGATGAAGCCTTAAGGACAGGTATACAGCTTCCAGGGAACAAACCAAGATATTAACAGAAACTAGAAAGATCCCTAAGCCCTGACTGAGATCCTTGAAAGATGGTCTCGAAATACTACCTAGGCTAGGTTTGCAAGATGAATAAAACATAAACCAGACAGACAATAAATGCAGGTATACAGATTCCAGGGAACAAACCAAGATATTAACAGAAACTAGAAAGATCCCTAAGCCCTGACTGAGATCCTTGAAAGGTGGTCTCGAGATACTAACTAGGCTAGGCCTGCATGACGAACAAAACATAAACCAAACATACGATGAATGCAGACATACAGATTCCTAAGCACGGTACAGTACAGGGGACAGACAGAAGAGAGATCCAAATACAAGAGCCAAAGGTCATACACGGAATATCAAAACTAGAGGGGTCAGACAAGAGAGGGATCCTAAATACATGAGCCAGAGGTCATACACAGCAAATCAAAGTAAACCAGCATACAGGGACTAGGCAAGAAAGACTATCCTGGTCCAAGGATCAAGGGGAGTCCTGGTCGTACTTATAGGGCAGAACAGGTCATGTGACCGCAGGCCAATAAGCCCAACAGATGGCCTGCAGGCTGAAAACAAAAATAAACAGGAATCCCTGCTACCACCAGCAGGGGGCAAGGCCAAGACGTGACATAACCCCCTCCCTTACGGGTGACCTCCTGGGCACCCAAGAAAGAAAACATGGATGGCATGAAAACGGACAAGACCAGTCACCAGTACCCATTGGAATCCCACTCAGACTCAGAGTAGTCAGCATGTGCCTGAGCAAGCAAAGCTCTTTCGTAAACCTCCAGGTCCTCTCTGCAGATCACTGCACCATTAGAGGCCCGTACACAACCCTCGGAAACCGGGCTAGGGTCTCGTACCCGAGGGTCCGACGGCATGAGTACCTTGGACCTTGAACGGAGTGAATCATCAGTCCCAGGTTGTTTATGGTTAGTCCTCTTGCGTCTCCTGGACCGTGATCTAGGAGTTCCGTCCACACCATGGTACATAGAGGTATTAGAGGTACTGCCAGATCCAGTGACGGTAGTCGTGCCCCGAGATTGTATATTACAACCCACAGTGGAACCACTAGACACAGTGGACTTACTGTCTACCCCAGAGACAATGACCTTGCCATTAAACGTGGCCCCGACCGATACAGTACAGTGGTGTGTGCATGACTGGTACACTCTCGGGATATGGGACATCACCAGGACATGGTACAGTTGGCGCCACAACAATCTTACACCTCTCCCCAGGAGGAGTATATTGTGGATCATCTGAATCAGAGTCTTCCAACAGCCCTTTCAGAATGTCAGGGTGTCTCTGGAGCACTACCCAGTGCCTCTCACGCATCCAAAAGCCAGAAGGCGTCCGTATATATTCCGTGGGAACACAATGTGATTTAGGGATCTCAATACCCTTTAAACCACCAGCTTGCTGAATTTCCCTGATTACTGTGCGGAGTAAGGCAACCTCGGACTTAGAGGGTGTAGTATCAATGGAACCAGAACAAAGTGTGGCAGTTTCAGAACCAGATTGGCTAGGGTTGATCACCTTTTCTTGTCTTCTCTTAGAGCAAGACATAGACTTTGTGACCACCTCACAAGGCTTGACAATGGTGGGGACAACACTGGACTCACTGTGGGGCAAGGGCACAGTGGTCTCATGTGCCAATCCAGGCACATCGGCCTCATAACAAAACGTGGTCACAGCTGTCTCGTCTAACCTGGGTACAGCTGTCATTGCTGACGTACAGCTTGTCCCGGACACCACTGGCAAGGTACCAGCCTCAGGCATCACGAATGACATATTGTCAGTACCCGACATGGCTGGCTTCTCATTACCAGTACCCGACATGGCTGGCTTCGTGCCAGGGGAAGTAGACATGGCTGGCTTCGTGCCAGGGGAAGCAGACATGGCTGGCTTCATGCCAGGGGAAGGACATGGCTGGCTTTTCATTGCCAGTGGGAACAGACATGGCTGGCTTCGTGCCAGGGGAAGCAGACATGGCTGGCTTCGTGCCAGTGGATACAGACATGGCTGGCTTCGTGCCAGTGGATACAGACATGGCTGGCTTCGTGCCAGTGGATACAGACATGGCTGGCTTCGTGCCAGAGGAAGCAGACATGGCTGGCTTTGTGCCAGTGGATACAGACATGGCTGGCTTCGTGCCAGGGGAAGCAGACATGGCTGGCTTTGTGCCAGTAGATACAGACATGGCTGGCACTTCATTGCCAGTGGGAACAGGCATGGCTGGCTTTTCATTACCAGTGAGAACAGGCATGGCTGGCAGCGTGCCAGTAGATACAGACATGGCTGGCTTCATGCCAGTAGATACAGACATGGCTGGCTTCATGCCAGTAGATACAGACATGGCTGGCTTCATGCCAGTAGATACAGACATGGCTGGCTTCATGCCAGTAGATACAGACATGGCTGGCTTCATGCCAGGGGAAGCGGACATGGCTGGCTTTTCATTGCCAGTGGGAACAGACATGGCTGGCTTCGTGCCAGTAGCTACAGACATGGCTGGCATTTCATTACCAGTAAGAACAGGCATGGCTGGCAGCGTGCCAGTGGATACAGACATAGCTGGCTTCGTGCCAATAGATACAGACATGGCTGGCTTCATGCCAGTAGATACAGACATGGCTGGCTTTTTGCCAGGGGAAGCGGACATGGCTGGCTTTTCATTGCCAGTGGGAACAGACATGGCTGGCTTCGTGCCAGTAGCTACAGACATGGCTGGCATTTCATTACCAGTAAGAACAGGCATGGCTGGCAGCGTGCCAGTGGATACAGACATGGCTGGCATTTCACCGCCAGTGGGAACAGGCATGGCTGGCTTTTCATTACCAGTGATAACAGGATGGCTGGCAGCGTGCCAGTGGATACAGACATGGCTGGCTTCGTGCCAGTAGAAACAGACATGGCTGGCATTTCATTGCCAGTGGAACAGGCATGGCTGGCTTTTCATTACCAGTGAGAACAGGCATGGCTGGCAGCGTGCCAGTAGATACAGACATGGCTGGCATCGTGCCAATAGATACAGACATGGCTGGCATCTCATTGCCAGTGGGAACAGGCATGGCTGGCTTTTCATTACCAGTAAGAACAGGCATGGCTGGCATCGTGCCGGTGGATACAGACATGACTGGCTTCGTGCCAGTAGATACAGACATGGCTGGCTTCGTGCCAGTAGATACAGACATGGCTGGCTTCGTGCCAGTAGATACAGACATGGCTGGCTTCGTGCCAGTAGATACAGACATGGCTGGCATCGTGCCAATAGATACAGACATGGCTGGCATCTCATTGCCAGTGGGAACAGGCATGGCTGGCTTTTCATTACCAGTAAGAACAGGCATGGCTGGCAGCGTGCCAGTGGATACAGACATGGCTGGCATTTCATTGCCAGTGGGAACAGGCATGGCTGGCTTTTCATTACCAGTGAGAACAGGCATGGCTGGCAGCGTGCCAGTGGATACAGACATGGCTGGCATCATGCCAGTGGATACAGACATGGCTGGCATCGTGCCAGTAGATACAGACATGGCTGGCAGCGTGCCAGTGGATACAGACATGGCTGGCATTTCATTGCCAGTGGGAACAGGCATGGCTGGCTTTTCATTACCAGTGAGAACAGGCATGGCTGGCAGCGTGCCAGTGGATACAGACATGGCTGGCATCATGCCAGTGGATACAGACATGGCTGGCATCGTGCCGGTGGATACAGACATGGCTGGCATCGTGCCGGTAGATACAGACATGGCTGGCATCGTGCCAATAGATACAGATATGGCTGGCATTTCATTGCCAGTGGGAACAGGCATGGCTGGCAGCGTGCCAGTAGATACAGACATGGCTGGCATCGTGCCAATAGATACAGACATGGCTGGCATTTCATTGCCAGTGGAAACAGGCATGGCTGGCAGCGTGCCAGTGGATACAGACATGGCTGGCAGCAAGCCAGTGGATACAGACATGGCTGGCAGCAAGCCAGTGGATACAGACATGGCTGGCATCGTGCCAGTGGATACAGACATGGCTGACATCGTGCCAGGGGAAGCAGACATGGCTGACATCGTGCCAGGGGAAGCAGACATGGCTGGCATCGTGCCAGGGGAAGCAGACATGGCTGGCATCGTGTCAGTAGATACAGACATGGCTGGCATTTCATTGCCAGTGGGAACAGGCATAGCTGGCAGCGTGCCAGTGGATATAGACCTGGCTGGCAGTGTTCCAGTGGATATAGACATGGCTGGCAGCGTGCCAGTGGATACAAACGTGGCTGGCAGCGTGCCAGTGGATACAAACATAGCTGGTAGCGTGCCAGTGGATACAGACATAGCTGGTAGCGTGCCAGTGAATACAGACATGGCTGGCAGCGTGCCAGTGGATACAGACATGGCTGGCAGCGTACTAGTGGATACAGACATGGCTGGCATAGCATTCCCAACCGGAGACACTGAAACCTCACTGGGAGACGAGGGCATAGTGATCCCATGATTCACCAGATTTGACGTGGCTATTCTGCCAGTCTGGATGCCTATGGAGGACACACCAGTACCTCCATAGCGATACCTGGATATATGGTTCCCCTGCCATTGCTTAACAGGTTTTAATACACAATGCTCAATAGTGTGATTTGGATCTGCACAATAAAAACAGAGACCATACAACCTGCGTCTTTCCTTCTCATACATGGATTTGCAAGTAGTGCAGGGTGGTGCTGCATCGTTAGCTGCAGCAGGTGATAGGCTCAGAGCCTCCATTAACCTCTGCAGCTCTTTCAGCATAGCAAGCACCAAGTTCAATATAGCTTCATACATATGAGACATACCTGCCAGCTTCTATTCTGGGACCAGGATAATGTAACGGGGAGCCCCCTATAGGGTGAGGGGGAACCCCCAATCTGCAGAGATGAAGCCTTAAGGACAGGTATACAGCTTCCAGGGAACAAACCAAGATATTAACAGAAACTAGAAAGATCCCTAAGCCCTGACTGAGATCCTTGAAAGATGGTCTCGAAATACTACCTAGGCTAGGTTTGCAAGATGAATAAAACATAAACCAGACAGACAATAAATGCAGGTATACAGATTCCAGGGAACAAACCAAGATATTAACAGAAACTAGAAAGATCCCTAAGCCCTGACTGAGATCCTTGAAAGGTGGTCTCGAGATACTAACTAGGCTAGGCCTGCATGACGAACAAAACATAAACCAAACATACGATGAATGCAGACATACAGATTCCTAAGCACGGTACAGTACAGGGGACAGACAGAAGAGAGATCCAAATACAAGAGCCAAAGGTCATACACGGAATATCAAAACTAGAGGGGTCAGACAAGAGAGGGATCCTAAATACATGAGCCAGAGGTCATACACAGCAAATCAAAGTAAACCAGCATACAGGGACTAGGCAAGAAAGACTATCCTGGTCCAAGGATCAAGGGGAGTCCTGGTCGTACTTATAGGGCAGAACAGGTCATGTGACCGCAGGCCAATAAGCCCAACAGATGGCCTGCAGGCTGAAAACAAAAATAAACAGGAATCCCTGCTACCACCAGCAGGGGGCAAGGCCAAGACGTGACAGGAACCAGGCGCAAAATTAACACAGACGCCGCGCCCCCAGCAACAGCATGCCCAGCTGAACCCAGCGACGCTTGCGCACGTGACGCAGCAACCGACCCATCCTGCCAGTGCCTAATAGCCGCAACCAGGGTCTCTATTAACCCCGTTGTCACCCCACTAGCCTAGCCAGACGCATCAGAGCCCGAAAGGCCCAGCGATCCAAACACCGCACCCTCAAAACCCGACTCACCAGCCGCCAGCATGGATGATCCTCCAGCAGCCCTTGGTACAGCAGTCAAAAGTGGATCCAGCGATGGTCGCCCAGAAACAGCACCTCCACTGATATTAGGCATCCACCGCAAACCTCCAGATCCAGAATCCAAGCCACCCCTCGGAAGAGAGCGCTGTAAACGACCATTCCGACCCATAAAGCCACCAACCGAAGTGCTAGGTAAGGGGCGCCGATCTGTCCACAGCCAATTACAGTATGTCAGCGGTCCTCACCAGCATGGCCAGCACCATCCGCTTGTTGCTCCCTACCAACCACTGCACCTAAAACCAGAGGGGAAAAAACCTGCAGCAGCAGCACGCACCATGCTCACCCTCCGCCACAATCCAGAACGCAGCTCACGAGGCAGCGTATCTAAGACGATAAACCCCTCAGATGACCAGTGAAACGGCGTCCTGCACCTCAGCTTCACCATCACGCCTCTGAACTCCGAGGCCTCGGGCTTAACCGAACTGGGGGCTTAGAGTGCCGTTCCCTCTGCCACTGGTGGGGCTCCTCAGCGTCCTCAGGAGACTGTTCATGGGCCGGCACCAAAGTCTTGTACAGCAAGTCCTGCAAAATGAAACCTGGAGCAGCAGAATGCTCCCTGTAATGATGTGTATGCTTCATATTATATATTAAATATATCATAATTATGCCTAGTTCATTCAGCATGTTAGGAAACAGTTAACAGTCATGTGATCCGGGGGCGGGGAGTGGCAGCCATTGTAAAATGGATGCTGCTGAGTAAAATCTTTTCTTATCAAGCTCCTTGTTGTCTGCCAATACTTCAGTGGATTCATCACATGGTACCAGGAGTGAGGTTAGAGAGACATAGCAGCAAACAGAAACACAAAGAGCATTCCTTCCCTGGATTTAAAATCAGGGAACATATCAGAAAATTAATCAAAATAAAGGGAGCTGATAAAACTTGTGTTTACAGGCCCAGATACAGCAAATGGACTGATCAACAAAAAGCAGCTCATATCCTGATATGTGGGACACAAAAAGCATCTCATAAGCTGATATGTGGGACACACTCCCTAAGCTGATCCAAACAAAATAAATAACAGCCATTTCAATCACCAAGTTTCCTGGTCTCTCACAGAATCTCCTTGATGCACAGTTGACTCTGGCAGGGAACAAAGAGACAGAACCCACCCCCACAGATGCATATATAGGTAATTGAAACAATGTTGCACACGTATGACCAATAGCCCCACCTTTCCTTTTCTGACCATCCGGCCCAGGCCATCAGTCATGTCCCCCTTCCTTAAAGGTGCAGGGGATTCTGAACCGCTAGTACTGACGTACTGAGTGCGCAGCTGCGGCATAGCGGCGTGTTTGCGTGATTAGGAGATGTCAGACACTGCTAATGTCCAGCCTACATAACGTCCAGACGCAAAAAGAGTTTTATTGATGATCCGTACAAAATCACGCCCGAAAATGCGCGTCGTCTGACCGTTTTTGTGCATTCCGTGAAAAAATACGTCAATGCGTTCGGACGCACTTTTTCACGTTCGTGGGGAAAAATGCTTTCGTCTGACCCTAGCCTTATCCAGCACTGCGGACTTCAGGAGAGAAGGGCCATGTGATCAGGCACTCACCCATGAGGAGTGCTAAAGGCATTGTTGTTGAGCCTGGCGTAATTAAGCTCCCACATTGGTGAGTGCAACCTTTTAAGTGCAAATGCTTCGGGTGATTGTACTCTATTATGCTATGGGAGCATCACCCCTCTTTGTTTTCTTGTTTTAAAGTGACCTACCCTGCTTTAAAAAGGGGTGTGCCACACTCTACTTTGCCAGAGGCTTGATTACCCAGAGCCAGGATTTATAAGGCTCTGGAGGATGGGAGTTTTATTCATTCTTCTTTTTGGGAAAAATGCCTAAAAGATCCAAAAAAAATCTATACATAAAGAGACTTTTTACTGCAGAATATTATAATCAACGGTTTATTAGATATTGAATTAAAACGGGAATATTTTTAACATTGAAGCCTATGGGAATCGCCTGAATAAACCTGTCGAATGAAGCCACCAAACAGCAGGGAAATTCGGCAACTTTTCACTGCTGGTTTTTTTTTTATGGCACTGAGTGCGTCCATAGCAGCCAAGTGGTTAATTGGTGTTAAATATGCACTCTAATGGGGAAACCCTCCGTCTGCAGGTTTCCCCATAGCATCCCCGTTTTAGCACCATTTTCCAGGGCAGGTGCTAATTCAGCAGCCTGCCCCGGTACGCAGAGCTACCCTGGAGGATACTCGCCGTAGCGCTTCCACCTCATGGAGTCCATAGGACTCCCTGGAGGGTTGCGCTGCCAGGTCGTGAGCCCTGCGAAAGCTCGCTCTCGCAAGATTGCGCAGGGCTAAGGCCGGGGGCACACTAGACGTTTGCCGTCAGATTGCCGTCAGCACTAACGCGCGTTAAAAAAAACCAGCGTCGCACTCGACGCTCGTCCACCCCCCCTTGCGTGATCTTCCATAGGAGGATAGCGGAGCCCCGTCGACGTGAATCCAAACGCATCATCACTGGCGATCCGCTAGGATTCACGTCGACGGGGCTCCGCTATCCTCCTATGGAAGATCACGCAAGGGGGGGTGGACGAGCGTCGAGTGCGACGCTGGTTTTTTTTAACGCGCGTTAGTGCTGACGGCAATCTGACGGCAAACGTCTAGTGTGCCCCCGGCCTAAGGAGTGATCACGATGGGAGACTGAGGACTTTGTGCTGGGGACTTACTCTGCTCCCGGCAGCCAGAAGCGGAAGATCGGCTGTCATTCTCAATGCAGGATGAGAGAGGAGAGTACCGAATTTATTGGGCGGGGGGGGTTTAAGCTGGGGTTAACTGATTCTGCTAAAGCGGACTCCATTTCCACCAGTCTTTTAGGTTTGCACATCGGAGGGGATAATTTGCATTAGGACTTTGTAATACTTTACCTATCCTAATGCTAAGTATAGGGTACCCAAAATACAGTAAGCTTGTGCAAGCTAGCGCAATCACTGATGCACAAACTGATTTCTCACAGGTGTAGCGTTAAGAAGGTAATATAGGGGGCATGCGTTCAGGGCCGGCCCGACCATGGAGCGGTTCGGGCAACTGCTCCAGGCGGCAGATTTTGGGGGAGCGGCAAATTTTTTCCACTGAGCTGCACTATTTTTTAAACTGTGCCGCTGCGCCAGCATCTATTGGAGACCAGCGCAGCGGGGCCGCTGAGCCAAACATCCAGCCTCACTCCCTGTCTGGGCGCCGCCTTGCGGCATCACCAGACCGTTGCATGCTGGGAGGTGTAGTTCTAGACCAGATTACTGAATATTGCAGAGAACCAGTCTAAAATGACACCTCCCGGCATGCAATGCTCCTGTGATGCCACTAGGCGGCACCTGGACAGTGAGTGAACACGGAAGTTCACAGATGCGGGGGAAACAGCGCCTGCGAAGGCAGAGAAGCAGGAGCTGGGCTGCATGGTGGGAGACAGAACCTGCTGGTAAGTACAAGTCTGTCTCTATCACCCCCCATCCATTCCTCTCACGCTCATCTCCCCCTCCTTCCTGCACTCCCATCTCTCTTTCCCCCCTTCCTTCCTGGGTATGATCTGCTGGGTATGTGAAACACTGGGCTCTGCTGGGTATGTGAAACACTGGGCTCTGCTGGGTATGTGAAACACTGGGCTCTGCTGGGTATGCGAAACAATGGGCTCTGCTGGGTATGTGAAACACTGGGCTCTGCTGGGTATGCAAAACACTGGGCTCTGCTGGGTATGCGAAACACTGGGCTGGGCTGAGTATGCTCTGCTGGGTATGCGAAACACTGGGCTGGGCTGGGCTGAGTATGCTCTGCTGGTTATGCGAAACACTGGGCTGTGCTGAGTATGCTCTGCTGGTTATGCGAAACACTGGGCTGTGCTGAGTGTGCTCTGCTGGTTATGCGAAACACTGGGCTGTGCTGAGTATGCTCTGCTGGGTATGCGAAACACTGGGCTGTGCTGAGTATGCTCTGCTGGGTATGCGAAACACTGGGCTGTGCTGAGTATGCTCTGCTGGGTATGCGAAACACTGGGCTGTGCTGAGTATGCTCTGCTGGGTATGCGAAACACTGGGCTCTGCTGGTTATGCGAAACACTGGGCTCTGCCGGTTATGCGAAACACTGGGCTCTGCCGGTTATGCGAAACACTGGGCTCTGCCAGTTATGTGAAACACTGGGCTCTGCCGGATGTGCTCTGCTGGGTATGCGAAACACTGGGCTGTGCCGGGTATGTGAAACACTGGGCTGTGCCGGGTATGCGAAACACTGGGCTCTGCCGGGTATGCGAAACACTGGGCTCTGCCGGGTATGCGAAACACTGGGCTCTGCCGGGTATGCTCTGCTGGGTATGCGAAATACTGGGCTGTGCTGGGTATGCGAAACACTGGGCTGTGCTGGGTATGCTCTGCTGGGTATGCAAAACACTGGGCTGTGCCGGGTATGCTCTGCTGGGTATGTAAAACACTGGGCTGTGCCGGGTATGCTCTGCTGGGTATGCGAAACACTGGGCTGTGCCGAGTATGCTCTGCTGGGTATGCGAAACACTGGGCTGTGCTGAGTATGCTCTGCTGGTTATGCGAAACACTGGGCTGTGCTGAGTATGCTCTGCTGGTTATGCGAAACACTGTGCTGTGCTGAGTATGCTCTGCTGGTTATGCGAAATACTGTGCTGTGCTGAGTATGCTCTGCTGGTTATGCGAAACACTGGGCTGTGCTGAGTATGCTCTGCTGGGTATGTGAAACACTGGGCTCTGCCGGTTATGCGAAACACTGGGCTCTGCCGGTTATGCGAAACACTGGGCTCTGCTAAACACTGGGCTCTGCCGGTTATGCGAAACACTGGGCTCTGCCAGTTATGCGAAACACTGGGCTCTGCCAGTTATGCGAAACACTGGGCTCTGCCGGTTATGCGAAACACTGGGCTCTGCCGGGTGTGCTCTGCTGGGTATGCAAAACACTGGGCTCTGCCGGGTATGCTCTGCTGGGTATGCAAAATACTGGGCTGTGCCGCGTATGCGAAACACTGGGCTGTGCCGGGTATGCGAAACACTGGGCTGTGCCGGGTATGCGAAACACTGAGCTGTGCCGGGTATGCTCTGCTGGGTATGCGAAACACTGGGCTGTGCCGGGTATGCTCTGCTGGGTATGCAAAACACTGGGCTGTGCCGGGTATGCTCTGCTGGGTATGCGAAACACTGGGCTGTGCCGGGTATGCTCTGCTGGGTATGCGAAACACTGGGCTGTGCCGAGTATGCTCTGCTGGGTATGCGAAACACTGGGCTGTGCCGAGTATGCTCTGCTGGGTATGCGAAACACTGGGCTGTGCTGAGTATGCTCTGCTGGTTATGCGAAACACTGGGCTGTGCTGAGTATGCTCTGCTGGTTATGCAAAATACTGGGCTGTGCTGAGTATGCTCTGCTGGTTATGCGAAACACTGGGCTGTGCTGAGTATGCTCTGCTGGTTATGCGAAACACTGGGCTGTGCTGAGTATGCTCTGCTGGGTATGTGAAACACTGGGCTCTGCCGGTTATGCGAAACACTGGGCTCTGCCGGTTATGCGAAACACTGGGCTCTGCTAAACACTGGGCTCTGCCGGTTATGCGAAACACTGGGCTCTGCCAGTTATGCGAAACACTGGGCTCTGCCGGTTATGCGAAACACTGGGCTCTGCCGGTTATGCGAAACACTGGGCTCTGCCGGTTATGCGAAACACTGGGCTCTGCCGGGTGTGCTCTGCTGGGTATGCGAAACACTGGGCTGTGCTGAGTATGCTCTGCTGGGTATGCGAAACACTGGGCTCTGCCGGTTATGCGAAACACTGGGCTCTGCCGGTTATGCGAAACACTGGGCTCTGCCAGTTATGTGAAACACTGGGCTCTGCCGGATGTGCTCTGCTTGGTATGCGAAACACTGGGCTGTGCCGGGTATGTGAAACACTGGGCTGTGCCGGGTATGCGAAACACTGGGCTCTGCCGGGTATGCGAAACACTGGGCTCTGCCGGGTATGCGAAACACTGGGCTCTGCCGGGTATGCTCTGCTGGGTATGCGAAATACTGGGCTGTGCTGGGTATGCGAAACACTGGGCTGTGCCGGGTATGCTCTGCTGGGTATGCAAAACACTGGGCTGTGCCGAGTATGCTCTGCTGGGTATGCGAAACACTGGGCTGTGCCGAGTATGCTCTGCTGGGTATGCGAAACACTGGGCTGTGCTGAGTATGCTCTGCTGGGTATGCGAAACACTGGGCTGTGCTGAGTATGCTCTGCTGGTTATGCGAAATACTGGGCTGTGCTGAGTATGCTCTGCTGGTTATGCGAAACACTGGGCTGTGCTGAGTATGCTCTGCTGGTTATGCGAAACACTGGGCTGTGCTGAGTATGCTCTGCTGGTTATGCGAAACACTGGGCTGTGCTGAGTATGCTCTGCTGGGTGTGTGAAACACTGGGCTCTGCTAAACACTGGGCTCTGCCGGTTATGCGAAACACTGGGCTCTGCGGTTATGCGAAACACTGGGCTCTGCTAAACACTGGGCTCTGCGGTTATGCGAAACACTGGGCTCTGCCAGTTATGCGAAACACTGGGCTCTGCCGGTTATGCGAAACACTGGGCTCTGCCGGTTATGCGAAACACTGGGCTCTGCCGGGTGTGCTCTGCTGGGTATGCGAAACACTGGGCTCTGCCGGGTATGCTCTGCTGGGTATGCAAAACACTGGGCTGTGCCGGGTATGCTCTGCTGGGTATGCGAAACACTGGGCTGTGCCGGGTATGCTCTGCTGGGTATGTGAAACACTGGGCTGTGCCGAGTGTGCTCTGCTGGGTATGCGAAACACTGGGCTGTGCCGAGTATGCTCTGCTGGGTATGCAAAACACTGGGCTGTGCCGAGTATGCTCTGCTGGGTATGCGAAACACTGGGCTGTGCCGAGTATGCTCTGCTGGGTATGCGAAACACTGGGCTGTGCCGAGTATGCTCTGCTGGGTATGCGAAACACTGGGCTGTGCCGAGTATGCTCTGCTGGGTATGCGAAACACTGGGCTCTGCTGGGTATGCAAAACACTGGGCTCTGCCGGGTATGCAAAACACTGGGCTGTGCCGAGTATGCTCTGCTGGGTATGCGAAACACTGGGCTGTGTCGGGTATGCAAAACACTGGGCTGTGCTGAGTATGCTCTGCAGGGTATGCAAAACACTGGGCTGTGCCGGGTATGCTCTGCTGGGTATGCGAAACACTGGGCTGTGCCAGGTATGCGAAACACTGGGCTGTGCCGGGTATGCTCTGCTGGGTATGCGAAACACTGGGCTGTGCCGGGTATGCGAAACACTGGGCTGTGCCGGGTATGCTCTGCTGGGTATGCGAAACACTGGGCTGTGCCGGTTATGCTCTGCTGGGTATGCGAAACACTGGCTGTGCCGGGTATGCGAAACACTGGGCTGTGCCGGGTATGCTCTGCTGGGTATGCGAAACACTGAGCTGTGCCGGGTATGCGAAACACTGGGCTGTGCCGGGTATGCTCTGCTGGGTATGCGAAACACTGGGCTGTGCCGGATATGTGAAACACTGGGCTGTGCCGGATATGTGAAACACTGGGCTCTGCTGGGTATGTGACACACTGGGCTCTGCTGGGTATGCTCTGCTTGGTATGTGAAACACTGGGCTGTGCTGGGTATGTGAAACACTGGGCTCTGCCAGGTATGCTCTGCTGGATATGTGACACACTGGGCTCTGCTGGGTATGTCAAATTCAGTGTGGCGCACTGTGATACGCTTATACACACTGTGTTTTTTTGGTGGGGGGGGCAGCATTTTTCATCCTTCGCTCCAGGCAGCACAATGTCTTGGGCCGGCCCTGCATGCGTTAAAGTCACTTATCCTGACGTTGGGCTCTATTACATTCTCCACACTACATGTGCGCGTGCGCAAAAAAGCATTAACGCGAGGGGAAAAACCCTTCGCGCTGAACGTCGTATTATGACTTTCATGCACAAGATGCGAGTTAACGTCTAACGCGAGTTACCCTGCGCGAGCGAAGGTTCGTGCGCGCATCCCATACTTAACATTGTGAGCGCAAATACGTTCGTGCGCTGGTACGCGGATGGTATTACAATCGATGCACAAATTTTTAACGTCTTTAAAAAGGTGGTGGTAACTGCAAATCTGAAGGTCCTGGCCGAAACCAAATACACCAGCAAAAAAAATAAAGCACAGTATAGTTACACGTTCTACACATACCCAAACAATAAAATTGGAGAGGTTGTGCGTGTTTTTATTATTGCTGCAACATAGATTGATTTTGACAGGTGCAAAGACTTAACGGGAGACAGTTGTGGTTCTTAATTCTGAATGGCTGAATCGCGTGAAAAAAAACAGTCTGCCCACTGATTTCTGCGCGTGATATTTTCAGTCGGATGAAAAAAATCCGCTTGAATCGTAATACCAGCGTTAATTTATGCGCGTTAATGTTTAACGCTATGCGCAAAAAAAAATTAAGCAGCGCGAGCGTTTTTGCGCAAGGAATGTAATAGAGCCCGTTAACTCTTACTCACCCGAATGCTATAGCGTTCACTATGGAATATGCCCTGGTTTAGGTGACAAAATAAATGATTTTATAAGGACATTGAGAATGCACAATTGTGCAACTGGTTTGTCCCACGCTAACAGGGTTATTCAAAGAGAATCAAAAAGTCACTGCATGTTCGGTGACTTTTTGTACTCTTCAATTCGGTGCGATTTGGCGATTCCATTTCGGCGACCCTGTGGTGTATTCAGTAAGCACCACAGGGCCACCGTAATGCAGGGAAAAGTCGCCGCAAACCCGCCGAAAACTCACCACAAAACCAGGGCGAATGCACACCGATACCCGCAAAAACATCTGGATTTGCAAAGAAACTACAGAACGAAAATGTCTGAAACAGCTGTTACAGAAAAAAGAAAAAACAATTAAGAAAAAAATAGGTTGGCAAAGAAAAAAAAAAAAATGCCTAAAAAGATCCTAAAAAAAAATAATCTAAAAATAAAGAGACTTTTTACTGCAGAATATTATAATGAACGGTTTATTAGATATTGAATTAAAAAAATAATTATAGCGAATAAAGCTATCGAATGAAACCACCGAATGGCAGGGCATTTCGGGAACCTTTCACTGCTGGTTTTTGTTCTCCGAATAGCCAAAGCATTGCTTCTCTATGGGGATTTCACTGCCCTCGAACAGGCACCGTATGTGCAGGCAAATCGCCAACATTTGGCGAACTGCCTGCTCTCTGACTAGCCGAATGGCCAGGAAAGGTAACCGAACGCTGAATTTCAGCGTTCGGTTACCTCTCGCCAGCAATTCGGAGTTCTTTGAATAACCGTGAAAATTGCTGTCCATGTTGCAAAGGTTTTCAGCTCATTGTCTCATAACAAAAAAGGCTATACAACATACAAATCCACTTCTTTCCACCCAAAAGAGCAACCAAAACGGAAACACAGAAAGAGGTCTCCTCCGCCTGGGAAATACAATTGTCAGGAGATGCTGTTAAGCATTAATTGGGCCCGTCATGAAGGTGTACTGAATGACCATCTCTGGACCACAAGCAAGAGGTTTCATTCTGGATTGCTTTTTAGCTTCAGACAACAAACTGTTTTATGAGGACACCGAGAACAGACAAAGGCTTATGTGAACCATTCCATGGAGACTTCCTGCTAAGGTCTTATAAGAACCATTAAAAGGGACGGCTACATCATATGCAAATCAGCCTGCTTCCACCCAAAACGTCAACCAGGACTGAAATGTAACCATAGCATATTAAAAGATATATCTATCTATTAGTAATGGGCCGAACATCCCCGCGTTCGGTTCGCATTCGAACACGAACATTTGAAAACGTTCGAATTCGAACGCGAACAAGATTTGAACTCAATGGAAGTAAATGGGACTTAAACATTAGATTTTTAGAGTGCCCTCCAAGAGGGCATATATGCAAGATATTTGCCATAAAAAGGTGTATGGGGGGTCCGGGTAGTGCCCTGGGGGACAGGAAACCAGGACAAAAAGTTTAAAAAAAAAACATTTTTAAAGGAACAGTGATTTTTCCATGACAAAGGTTAAGAATAAAAATGAAAAATTCCTTTAAATATCGTGCCTAGGAGGTCCCCATAACCTGCCCGTGAAGTGGCGGATTTGTCGGATGTATAGAAACATTTAAAAAGAAAAAAATGACATTTCAAATGACGGGAAATGGTTTTCCTTTAATCTATTCATAAACAACTGCTTGGGGTGGCAGCCTGTATGAAAAGAGAAGACGTTTTAGGACACACAGAACAAGTTCGGTGATTTTTTGGCTAAATTATGGTGAAACTTATGCAGGCTTTGGATGAAAGTAACAGGTGCATTAAAATTGCATGAGCAATGGAGGGGGGCGTGGCCTGGACGGCAACTAAGATGGACGCTTAAGAGACTTGCTCTGTACCTCCACCGCGCCTTTCAATCGTCTTCACCAGCCTCCACACACCATGGGCCGCAGCAAGAAGTTGCCTGAGGACCCCGGCGCAGCTGGGACCCCGAGGAAGTCACTTGTGGGACCCCTGGATACTTTCCTCCACCCTGCGACCTCACTGCCGCCGGAATCGAGGCCTGCACATGGGCCCGAGATGCCGAGTTTGGGCGCCGAATCCTCAACGGCAGACCGTGTGACAGACCTCATTGCGGGCTTACCGACCCGCGAATATGTCCAGGATTTACTGGATGCGGTGCGGGAGTCTTTACATCAGGACCTGGCCACGGTACGTGACGATTTGGGGGCTCTGGAAAAGAGAGTGTCGGCGCTTGAGGCGACCCCGGTGTGTGACACTGCTCGGCCTGGCCCTGCCATAGAGACAGAGGACCTTCGAGATGCCACTGTGATCACTGAGGTATGGCGCCGGCTGGATGACCTGGAAAATAGGTCCTGCCGCAACAATATTCGTGTACGGGGCATTAGAGAAACGGTCACAGACTTGGACTTCTGCCTGGCACATATTTTTAATTACGTTTTAAATGAACGTGCGGTATCGCCCTCGAGTTTTGATCGCGCACACCGGGCCTTACGACATCAACCCACAGATGCTGCACCGCCGCGTGATGTGATATGTCATGTAGCTGACTTCCGACTTAAACAAGCAATCATGAATGCAGCGAGACGACAACGTATTTAGGAGCTAAGAGGCGACCGGCTGGAGATTTTCCCGGATTTAGCGCAATCCACGCTGCAAGCACGCAGGGCACTGCGCCCCCTGACATCTTAACCTCACGTTCAGTGCCATATCGCTGGTCCTTCCCATTCGCCCTGGTAGCATCAAACGAAAAGGGGACTGCTTCCATACGCTCTCTGGCGGATGTGCCAGAGTTCCTGTCAACTTTTGATTTGCCTGCACTACAATTCGCAGACTGGGTCACGTTGCGTGAGGAACCACGCTCTTCCACTCGCACCACTGATGGTTCGCAGCGCCGGAGAAGATGGAGATCTGGGAGCAGGCGTCGGATGCGCCCCTCACCGCCGCGGGCAGAAAGAGTAACGACGGAGGTCCCTGGGTGAATCAACCCTTTTACAGCCTTTTTTCTTTTCTGCGAGGATGACTATGCCCTTTAGTCTTGATGCAGATGGACACTTCATCGGTGGGGGGGGGCTCTTTCTCCCCCCCTACCCTCCCCCTTATTTTGTTTTTCAACTGACAGTTTTGAAATTTCCCTTTTTTTTTCTCTCTTGGGAGGGTGGAGGGAGGATGGACTGGAGGGTGGGAGGTTAGCGGGGGAGGGGGGGTTGGAGGGTTTAGCATCTGGTCTTAGGGACTTGTCATTTGGGACTGGATGCTATACGAGGACTCCTAATGGAACATGTTTTTGGCACTTCTTTTCACTTGTTCCCGTTGGGGGGGACGCTTTGGACGTGGGTGCGGTTGGGGAATAGGCACGATCGGGGGTGGAGGGTTGGGAGCGGTTGGGGAATAGGAGGGTGGGTACGGGCGGGGGGGAAAGGTGTGAACGGGGGGGTTGGGAACCTTCTCAGCATGTAAATGGGACTGCTTCTATATGTTGGTACACGGTAACGGGAAGAGGATCTGCTTTTCTTTTGGCATGTTTTCTGAATATATTGGGGGGATGGGGGGAGACTCGGTTAGATAGTGGTTTAAAGATTGTAACCCCGGAATTGTTGATGTTTGCATTACCATACTGTTGGCATGGTGGTTGGGGTCTGTTCTGCTGGTTGGGTTAGGGAGGGCATGGGACTGTACATCGCTCTTCATGGGAATGTGTTCCATTTTTTTTTTTTTTTTCTCTTTCAAAATCGTTATCTGCTCTATTGCTCACCCACGATGGAGATGTTGGGGGGGTCTGGCTCATTGAGGTTCTCGCGAATTACGCTTGATAAGAGAGGTCCTCGATATCTGCTTTTATTATCGCAACGACCTGTAGGTGTGTCGGTGTTTACGACACTGCGTTCTGTGTGCTTCGCGGTGGGGTACACCTGCTGTACTCTTATCTCTGACTCTTTTTTCTCCTTTTCTTCGGGATCTTTCCCCCCTCTTGATTGCTGTTGCCGTCCGACTTAACCGAGGATAGCCTCGGTTCCCTCCCCCAGTAGGTGGACGCCTATATTCCTAGAGGGTAGCCTCGGACTCGGTCTGAACCTTCCTCCTAGTGGCGTCGAGTCCCTACCACGTTAACCTTCTGGTTCTTTGACCTTTTTTCCTCCCTTGGATCTTTCTCTCTCTTTTTCTTTCTTTTATCTTTCCCCTTCTCTTTCTTCTCTTCCCTCTTCTCTTCTTCTCCCTCCCGTTCCTGGTATTTACACTCCCTCCCCCCTGCCCCTGTCCTTGTGTTTTGATTTGTGTGTCGTCTGTTCGGTCGCTATACTCTGTTCGTTTAAGCACTCACATCTTGTGGTGGAGAGTAGGGATGAGCCGAACACCCCCCGAGGTCGGTTCGAGCCCGAACCTGAACTTCCCATTTGTTCGGGACCGAACCCGAACCCGAACCCGAACTCCCATGCAAGACAATGGGGCTGAAAATTTGGTTTTTTAGAGTGCCCTCCAAGAGGGCATATATGCTACATATTTGCCATAAAAGGTGTATGGGGGTCCAGGTAGTGCCCTGGGGGACAGGAAACAAGGACAAAAAGTTTTAAAAAAAAGTTTTTAAAGGGACAGTGAGTTTTCCATGAAATAAGGGTTAAAAATAAAAACCAAAAATTCCTTCAAATATCGTGCCTAGGAGGTCCCCATAACCTGCCCGTGAAGTGGCGGATTTCCAGGATGTATAGAAACACTTAAAAACAAATGACGTTTCATATGACGGTAAATGCTTTTCCTTTAATCTATCCATAAACAACTGCTTGGAGCGGCAGCCTGTATGAAAAGACATTTTAGGACGCGCAGAAAAAGTTTAGTGTTTTTTTTGGCTAAATTATTGTGAAACTTATGCAGGCTTTGGATGAAAGTAACAATAGGTGCTTTAAAATTGGGCTTTTAGCGTCCAACAGTGCCGTCACACCGTAACCCCTCTGAGGATATGAATCTGATACAGGCGTCAATGGCAGTGCACCCAGATATTGTGCCTTTAGTGCCAGGCATGCAAGTACTATCATACAGTAACCCCTCTGTGGTATTGTTGAAGAGTGCAGGGGGGGACCATGCGGTCCTATATTAAAAAGATATGAATCTGGGAATGGGCCTCAGTGCACACAGATATTCTGCCTTTGGTGCAAGACTGCCAGGCCAGCAAGTATCATCATACAGTAACCCCTCTGTGGTATTGTTGAAGAGTGCAGGGGGGGACCATGCGGTCCTATATTAAAAAGATATGAATCTGGGAATGGGCCTCAGTGCACACAGATATTCTGCCTTTGGTGCAAGACTGCCAGGCCAGCAAGTATCATCATACAGTAACCCCTCTGTGGTATGGTGGAAGAGTGCAGGGGTGGACCATGTGGTTCTATATCGAAAAGTTTTTGATCTGGTAATGGGCATCAGTGCACCCAGATATTGTGCCTTTAATGCCAGGCCATCAAGTATCATCATACAGTAACCCCTCTGTAGTATTGTGGAAGAGTGCAGGGGTGGACCTTGTGGTCCTATATTAAAAGATATGCATCTGGTTAAGGCGTCAGTGCACCCAGATATTCTGCCTTTGGTGCAAGACTGCCAGGGCAGCAAGTATCATCATACAGTAACCACTCTGTGGTATGGTGGAAGAGTGCAGGGGTGGACCATGTGGTCCTATATTGAAAAGTTTTTTATCTGTTAACGAGCGTCAGTTCACCCAGATATTGTGCCTTTAATGCCAGGCCATCAAGTATCATCATACAGTAAGGCTGGGGTCAGACGAACGCAGTGTTAACGTCCATGTTGCCTGCACATAAGTGCGTCCGTGATAGCATACAATTGTGTTAAATGGAGCCCTACACACGAAGTACGTCCGCACAGAAGTGCGGGGGCTGACAGACGCAGCAAACGGATGCAGGTTAGGCAAGAACGTAATACTGCTAGAATGGACATGCAGAGTGCGCCACGTCCACAACGTCTGCATAGCTTTGTGTGTGAGTGATGTAACAAGGTCAGACGGACTGCATTTATACGTCCAGCATTTTTGATGGATAGAATGTTCTTTCATTGTAATTTATTTTCCCATCTACATCAGTCAAAAAAACTGACTGTGTGTGGCCACTACCTTGTCGTCAGTCAGTAAGTACGTCCGTACTGCACGGACGCACAGTCCGTAGAAAATTCCCTCATCTGACCCTAGCCTAACCCCTCTGTGGTATTGTGGAAGAGTGCAGGGGTGGACCATGTGGTCCTATATTGAAAAGTTTTTGATCTGGTAATGGGCGTCAGTGCACCCAGATATTGTGCCTTTGGTGCCAGGCCATCAAGTATCATCATACAGTAACCCCTCTGTGGTATTGTGGAAGAGTGCAGGGTTGGACCCTGCTGTTCAAAAAATTAAAATGATATAAATCTGGCACAGGCGTCAGTGCAGCCAAATATTGTGCCTTTCATGGCAGCAAGTGCATTCACACCGTAACCCTTTTGTGGTATTGTGGAAGAGTTCAGTGCTGGAGGTTTTGTGCATGCAGAAGACATACCCGATCTATTCCGTTACTTCGGCATCAGGGGATTGATAGCTGCTGATCCAGGACTGATTCATTTTTATAAATGTCAGCCGGTCTACAGAGTCGGTGGACAGACGCACTCTTTTGTCTGTGACAAAACCTCCAGCGGCACTGAACGTCCTTTCGGAAGGCACGCTAAATGAAGGGTAACCTAGTAGCTGCATAGCATATTGGCTAAGTTCTGGCCAGTGATCCAATCTCAACACCCAGTAAGCCAGTGGATCATCTGCTTGAAACGTATCCAGGTCTGCCCTTGCCCCTAGGTAGTCCTGCACCATATGGTGAAGACTCTGGCAATGGGTGCCTACATTTGACGTCCCTGGGCGTCGAGGACTAAAAATTTTTTAAAAATGCATCATTCAAGCGGCCCTGGCCTTCACCGCTATTCCTCTGATCACCTGCAGCCTCAGAAGCACGTGTGTCAGCACTTGATAATCTAACAGTGCCTGGAAAGGTGTTACACAAGTGTCGCTTTAGAGCGTCCTCAAGTTTTTTCATCCTGTGCTCCCTCTGTGCGGGCAGGATGAGCTCTGCAACTTTCCCCTTTTATCGTGGATCAAGAAGGGTTGCCAACCAGTAATGATCCCTCTCCTTGATAGCACGAATCCTGGGGTCCTTTAGCAGGCTTTGCATCATTAGGGAGCCCATGCAGCGTAGGTTGGAGGTGGCATTAGCTGCCGAGTCTTCCTGGTCAATGAGGATGACTGTATCGTGCACTTCCTCCTCCCAGCCACGCACAAGCCCTTCTGTTTCTGGGCACACAAAACCCTGCCTTGAGGAATCCCCACCTTCAATGCCCCCACTACTTAAATAGTCCTCCTCCTCCTCCTCATCCTCCTCCTGTCTGATCTGAGTAGGACCCGCTGGAATGCTGTCTGCGGAAAGACTGGGGCCTTGAGAGCTAGGGAAGGCCTCCTCTTCCTCCCGCTGCTCTGCCTCTAGAGCCACATCTATAATTCCCCGCAGAGTGTGCTCCAGCAGGAACACTAAAGGAATTGTGTCACTGATGCATGCACTGTCCCTGCTCACCATCCTCGTTGCCTCCTCAAATGGTGACAGTACAGTGCATGCATCCTTGATCATCAGCCACTGCGGGGGGGGGGGAACCAAGTTGACCTGAACCTGTCCTTGTGCCATACTCACACAGGTACTCGTTGATGGCCCTCTGCTGCTTGTGCAGACGCTGCAGCATTGCTAATGTTGAGTTCCACCTGGTGGGCATGTCACAGATCAGACGGTTTGTGGGAAGGTGGAATTGTCTTTGAATTTCTGCCAGGCGAACGCTTGCTGGGAATGACCGTCTGAAGTGGCTGCAGACTTTTCTGGCCTGGCTGAGAAGCTCTGGCAGCCCTGGGTACTTGGTTAGGAAACGCTGTACCACCAGATTTAGGACGTGTGCTAGGCATGGTACATGCGTCAATTTACCCTTGCGTAGGGCAGAGAGAAGGTTGCTGCCATTATCGCAGACGATCATTCCCAGCTCAAGCTGGCGTGGTGTAAACCATCTCTGCACCTGCCCCTGCCCCTGCAGAGCTGACAAAATTTCTGACCCGGTGTGGCTCCTGTCCCCTAAACAAACCAGCTCAAGCACAGTATGGCATCTTTTTGCTTGAGCCATTGCGTAGACCCTGTCAGGCGTCGGTTTAACTGCCACTTCGCCAGAGAAGGAGCAGGAGGCGGAAGAGGTGGTGGTGGTGGAGCAGACAGACCTCATACAAGCAGCTTTCTGGAGGAGGCGTGGTGGTTGAACAAGCTCCAGCACAGAGCCCCATCTTGGATCCCTCCCAGCTGCAATCAGAGTTACCCAGTGTGCCGTGAAGGAAATGTAACGACCCTGTCCATGCTTGCTGGACCACGTGTCTAAAGTGACATGCACCTTGCTGCTGACTGCCTTTCCCAATGACTGGATAACATTGTCTTCCACGTGCTGGTATAGTGCTGGAATGGCCGTGCGTGAAAAGTAATGGCGTTTTGGAACCTGCCACTGTGGTACAGCGCATTCAGCAAATTCACGGAAGGGAGCAGAGTCCACCAGTTGGAAAGGCAGCAGCTGCAATGCGAGTAATTTTGCTAAGCTGGCATTTAGACGCTGTGCTTGGGGATTGTTGGGACTATATTTTTTCTTTCGCTGCAGCAGCTGCGGCAATATAATCTGACTGCGTAAATCTTCAACTACTGGGATGATGTCACATTGTGAGGAAGGACCTGCTGGTACATCCATTACTGTAGCATCATCCCTGTCGGTGGAGGTTGTAGGCAATTGCATGGCAGGACATACAGTGTGGGTAGAGACAGATGAGGAGGAGGAGGACCTACGCAAAGTTTTGCCCCAACGGGATGTGTGGCACTTGTTCATATGTCGCCTCAAGCACGTGGTACCCAAGTGTCCGGGGTTTATCCCACGCTTCAGCCTCCTCTGACATAGATTACAAATAGCAACGGTGGGGTCTGCTGCACAGTTCTTAAAGAACTCCCAGACAGCAGAGTTCCTGCATGTGTTCTTTGAGACAACAGCGCTCTGCACCGGAGCAGCTCTGACATGTGATGCCTTTGACTGGCTAGTGCTACGGTTGGTCACAGAGGATGTTGTGCCTCGTGTTTGCTGTTCCTCCTCCTCCCCTTCCTCCTCACTTGATTCCTCAGTTCGATCTGGCACCCAGGTGGAGTCAGTGACCTCATCATCATCAATGTCATCTTCACCCCCTATTTCCTCGTCACTGGAGCCAACTTGGCAGTATGCTGCAGCTGCTGGGGCAACATGAGTGCCAGTTATTTGTGTGTCATCACTGGCACCCCCTTCCTCTAGGTTGATTATACTCCCTTGCTCAACCTCAGAGATTGAATCAGAGCACTGTACTTGCTGCGCATCCTCAAGCAGCATGTCACTGTCATTGTAGTCAAACAATTCAGCTGACTCCTCCGTGTGTGATAGCGAGGCTACGGCAGGAGTAGCTGTGGACATGGAGGCTGCATTAGATGGGAGCGTCTGCCTGTCCTTTTTGTTCTTTCAGACATGGTGAGTGATATATAGATTAATATATACAGAACTCTGATTCAACTTTGGTATAAAGATTTAAATAACTCTGGTAGAACTCAGTGAGACACACTGATAGCTGGCAGCCAGTGACAAGAGACAGATCACCTTAATTCACAAATGTTTTAAAGAAATTAGTGAGCCCCAAAATACAGCGTGGTACTGTATGTATGACGAGACACAGATCACCTTAATTCCCAAGTGTTTTAAAGAAATTAGTGAGCCCCAAAAAAACTTGCTGGCTGTGTGACGAGACACAGAAGATCACCTTAATTCCCAAGTGTTTTAAAGAAATTAGTGAGCCCCAAAATACAGTGTGGTACTTTTTGTATGACGAGACACAGATCACCTTAATTCACAAGTGTTTTAAAGAAATTAGTGAGCCCCAAAAAGATTTGCTGGCACAGTGACAAGACCCAGAAAATCATCTCAATTCACAAATGTTTTAAATAAAGTTGTAAACCCCAAAAAAACTTGCTGGCACAGTGACAAGACACACATCACCTAAATTCCCTGATATTTGGTCGAAATGAGATCCCCCCAGACCCCCCCAGTAGCGTGGCAGACCGGCAGTAACAACACACACAACTATCTTCTTTGAAATCTCCTCTGAAATGCGTGCAGAATCGGCGCGTTGAAACCTTATATAGTGTGCTGCGGGACTTAGCTCTGTGAGCCCATGATTGGGCAAAATTTGCCCAATCAGGACTCTGAGCGGTGATTGGCATAGTGTTCAACCAGTCTTGCACCAGACCTATGGTCAGGTGCAAGGCTGTAGCCAATTACGAGCTTCAGGCAGTGGGAAAATGCATTGTGGTCGAACATGCGGCGAACACCCGGAAATGTTCGCGGTTCGCGATCTGCTCGAACAGGCTAAGTTCGGGTCGAACCCCGAACCCGAACATTTCATCCCTAGTGGAAAGGTCTGCCGTGCTATGTGAGTTGACTGCTATGGATAGTTTAAACTCAACCTGTTTTAAGCCGCGAGACCTTACCCTCTTATCTTATAACGTGAGGGGACTTAACGCACCTGAGAAGAGATCTCGTTTGCTGCGGGAGCTATATCTAACGCGTGCCTCGGTGGCTGTGCTGCAGGAGACCCACTTCTGCGAGGGCTCGGCCCCATTGTTGAGGGATCGTAGATTCCCGACTGGATACTTTAGCAACTACACGGGCAGGAAATCCCGAGGAGTTGCTATATTGTTTGCGAATGATATCCCGTTTGTTTTTCAAGATAGACGTGTGGATAGTGAGGGTCGATTCCTTTTCGTCAAAGGAACGATTGCGGAGGTTGTTTCTACTTTCGCCACAATTTATATCTCCAATGTGGCCCAATCCACATGCTTTGCTCGAATTATGACTAAACTGAGGCAATTTCAGGAAGGCATTCTTATAATGGCCGGTGACATGAATACAGCCTTGCACCCTCTTGTAGACAGTTCAGCGGGTAGATCGGTAATTCCACCTCATGCTCTGCGGATGTTACGACGTTCGCTTCATGAGATGCGTCTTGTAGATACTTGGAGAGCATTTCACCCGGGGGAACGGGATTTTACATTCTATTCGAATGTGCACCGCGTCTCTTCCCGCTTGGATTATGTATTCCTTGAACAGTTTCATCTGGACCTTGTGGTGGAGACGCGCATCCACCCTACAACCTGGTCAGACCATGCGCCGATTTCGATACGCATGACGTCCCCATTGTTCCGCCCACGCGAACGCAACTGGCGTCTCAATGCCTCCTTGTTGTCGGACTTGGGAGTCTTGACCGGTGTACGGGAGGTTTTGACCCGCTACTTTGAAGAAAACCTACCTACTGAAGTGGCGCAACCTACTGTTTGGGAGGCCCATAAGTCGGTGGTTCGGGGAGACCTCATTAGCAGGAGAAAAAATGAAGAATGTGGTGATTCTCTGCGCTTCCCTCTTAGGTAATGGATATTCTCGAGTGGGAGATCTTCTTATTAAATTATGATGTCACTTTTCATAAGTGGTCTTCAACCCTCAAAGAAAAGGGGGATAAATGGCAACATAGTGTGATTTGTTTAATCTTCTGTGCCCCCCCAGGATAGATATATAAAGGTTTAACTCACATTTGGAGGTGTCATAAATCAGACACTAGATGTACTGCACAGCCGGTATTTTTAGGAGATACCGGACTCCCCTTTCGTGCTTCTGTTAGAAGAAGTTCCTCCAGGAAATAAAAGTAGCTGCAGGACTTTTGGTAAAGGTATATCGAATTTATTGCTAAAACAAGCCTCGTGTTTCGTTTCTTTTCCGCTAGGCGTTTTACCGTGATACGAAAATACTGTAATAATACTTGTGAATACCGTGTCTCGACATCTGCTTAAATATTTTAGTAAACTATTTAAATGATAAAAACTCACAACTGTGTTGGAGTATATTTATTCCCTAGTGCGGGGAGACTGACCCGTGGTTCATTTTCAGCGGCTCCTCCGGGAGTGAGCGCTACACGTGGGGGCTCGTCCGGGATCCAGTCTCTGGAAAAACCGCATCTAAAGGGTTAAATATGGATCCAGACACTGTTGCCGAGTGGTGTGGGGAGCACAGTAGCCAGTCAGAATGTTGTATAGTTATGGATATTCCAGCAGACACTTGGGCTGAAGATCAGATTCGCCAGGCCGTGGCCACGCTAGCACCAGATCATCGGGGGTTAATACTGGACATTGAAAAAAACCCAGATACTTCTCACATGTATGTTCTTCTCGAATGGAGAAAGGGTGTTCCGCCATGTTTTCAGGGCACGAGCGTGAAACTGGCCGAAGAGGTGGAAGTCCAACTAATTAAGCCAAGTACGCCACGTGGCGAATCCGCAAGTGTTTCCGCGCCTAGTCCGTTGGCCATGATAGGGCCTGAATTTATCGTGGCTATTGGAGATCTACTGGCTAAATGTCAGAAAACAAGCCCTCCTCACACTAACTTCGGTTATCGACGGTTAAGAAATTTTACAGGAAACGTACCAACTCCGGCGGGAGAAGAAACGTTTGAAGAATGGGTGGAACAGGCGATGCAGGCTCTGGATGAGTGGGATGTCCCTGAGGCCCAGAAAAAGCAAAGGATCGCCGAGAGCTTAAAGGGACCTGCGTCAGAAGCGGTGAGAAACCTAAAACTGAGTAGAATAGATTGTACTGCTTTGGATTATTTAAACGTTCTTGAAGAAGTTTTTGGGCGAACTGAAAAGGCGGCCGAATTGGTATATCAGTACGAACACACCTATCAGAGAAGAGGTGAAAGGATGACCGAGTACATGAGGCGCCTGGATAAGATTCTACACCAGATACTCTTGAAGAAAGGGGCCGAATCGGCCGAAGTAGATAAGATCCGAATAAAACAGATCCTGAGGGGCTCTCAACCTCTAGATCCAGTGATGATGCAGCTGAGAAGCAGAGCAGGTAACCAAGAGTTAAAGTACCTGGAACTGATCCGAGTTGTACGAGAGGAAGAGGCTTTACTAGAAGAGAAATATTTCAGGCGGGGGGAAAGGGCTTATGCACAACCTGTGAGACATAATGACGGCCTGCAACCTGAAAGCGACTCTCTAGATACCTATGGATCTGACGAGGACGAACAAGAACATCTAGTTGTTTTTAAATCTACAGAGAAGGCTGCCAAAGAGTCGAACCTCCCTGAACGGGGTGAATTGTCCAAAACCGTCAAGAAAGTTCAGGAAGCTCAAGTTAAATTGCAACAAGCGCATGCGGAATTGTGCCGGGTATTGATGAAGGTGACAGAGATGCAGGCAGAAATGCAGAAATTCCTCACAGGTATGCAGACGACGGGAGTTGCTGTGGCGTCTGGTCCAAATTCTTTAACCAAATCTCAACAAGCAACTACGTCTCCGCTCTCTAAGAAGAGATGTTTCGGGTGTGGAGAAATGGGCCATTTCCGCTCACAGTGCAAAGGCCGAAAGCCTGAGAAGGATAGAGTCAAGGGACTGTTGGAAGCCCTGGAAGGACTGTTATCTACCTCACCGGCGGGAAACGCCAGTGGGCACCAGTAAAGGAGCAACCTGAGTGCCCGAGGTTGAACCCCGCTCCAGAAACCAAGCAAAGACTAAGAGGGCGAGAAGGCCCAAAGCCGAGCCAACTGTAGAGCCTGCCAGGACTGAAAGAGTCACTCCCTTAGCATCCGGGTCTGTGTCATGGGGAAGCAATGCACGCCAAAAACCTGCACGGGCCAAGAAAAAGGCCAGGGTACAGCAAACTGGGTCTAAGCGTCCGGATACCGCCACAAAATTTCCCGACCAACTGATAGGTCCTTCTCCTGTTGTGCCAATCCAAGTGGAAGGAGTCTACACCAAAGCCCTGTTGGATTCAGGGGCTCAAGTGACATTGATCTACAGAGACTTCTATGAGAAACACTTAAAGCACATTCCTTGCAAGAATTGAAGGATTTGGAAATATGGGGTATCGGCACTGAGAAACTCCCTTATGACGGGTACCTGCAGGTGAAGTTGGAGATCGGATCTGAAGTCATCGGGCAGTCTGGGGGTTGTGATGCATTGGCTATTGTGTGTCCTCGACCCTCGGGTGCGAACAGAAGCTCCCTGATAGTGGGGACGAATACTGACCTAGTGCGGCGTCTCCTGACGCCTATCGTGTTGGAAGAAGGTTCAACTCAAGGAGTACACCCAATGTTACGTCCGGTCTATCAGAGGATGGTCGAAGAACGAAAGGCACCTGCCGAGGTGGGAAGACTGTGGAGACTGGGTGGAACAGAGAAGGTTCTGCAAGCAGGAGAAGTAGCGAGTTTCCGGGCTTCAGTCAAGTTGAATGGATCGCAACCAGGCCCCTATGTGGTGCTGGGAACCGATTTTGATCATGGGAGTGAAACCGGAGTCGAAGTAATTCCTGAGATAATCTCCACCAAAGCTCTGAAGAGAACACGAGGAAGAGTCTCGGTCAGCGTATGCAATGTGACGGATTCTCCAGTAGTCCTTAAAGCACGAATGCCTATCGGGCAAGTAGAGTCTGCTACACCCCTCTCTACCGATTCAGGAGGGGGAGTGGGTAAAGAGATTCCAGATGAAAGATTCTACCCCAAGGACGCTCCCATTTCACCTGAGTGGAAGAAACGTCTTCAGTCTCAAGTCCTAAAGTGGAAGGAATTGTTCTCAAAAGATGAGTTCGATGTGGGCCTAGCTAAGAGTACTGAGCACCGCATTCGGTTACAAGAAGATAAGCCGTTTCGAGAAAGATCAAGGCGAGTTCCGCTAGGAGACTTAGATGATCTGCGAGAGCAGCTGAACGAATTACAAAGAACCAAGGTGATTCAAGAGTCCAGGAGTCCATACGCATCTCCCATAGTGTTGGTCCGGAAGAAAAATGGTTCTGTCCGCTTATGCATAGACTACCGCACATTGAACCGGAGAACCATCCCCGATCAATATGCCACTCCTCGGATAGAAGATGCCCTACAGTGTTTGTCTGGAGCAAAGTGGTTTAGTGTACTAGACCTGCGAAGCGGGTATCACCAGATACCGATGCATCCTGAAGACAAGGAGAAAACTGCGTTCATCTGTCCACTGGGGTTCTTTGAATTCAACAGGATGCCTCAAGGCCTTACGGGGGCTCCAGCCACGTTCCAACGGTTGATGGAGAAGACAGTCGGGGATATGAATCTAATCGAAGTATTAGTGTACCTGGATGACATAATTGTGTTTGGGAAGACTCTGGAAGAACATGAGCAACGTTTGGAGAAGGTCTTGAAGAGGCTCCATGAAGAGGGGCTGAAACTGTCTCTAGAGAAATGCCAATTCTGTCTACCGTCTGTTACGTATTTGGGACATGTGGTCTCAGCAGAAGGTGTTTCAACAGACCCTCGGAAGTTGGAGGCCGTAGCTTCTTGGCCTAGACCCCGAAACGTCACTGAGCTTAGATCTTTCTTGGGATTCTGTTCATACTATCGAAGATTTGTGGGAGGATTCGCGAAAATAGCTCAACCACTGAACAAACTCCTGCAGAAGGAAACCACAGAAGAAGGCTGCAAGGTCTCTGACAAAAACCCGTCAGCTCCAGGGCCAAGGAAAGCTCGAGAGTCTATACAAGGTGAATGGACCAGTCAATGTGAAGGAGCTTTCGTAAAGCTGAAAGAGAGCCTAACCCGAGCTCCTGTTTTGGCCTATGCGGACCCTCACAAGCCGTATGAACTACATGTGGATGCCAGCCGAGAAGGTCTGGGAGGAGTCCTATATCAGGAGTATGGTGGATTGCTGAGGCTTGTGGCGTACGTGAGCCGGAGCCTTACGCCTTCAGAGAAGAACTATCCTACTCACAAGCTGGAGTTCCTAGCCTTGAAGTGGGCAGTGGTGGACAAGTTGAAAGACTATCTGTATGGAGCTGAGTTCGTGATCAAGACGGATAACAATCCTCTTACCTACATCCTTACTACCGCAAAACTGGACGCAACGGGACATCGGTGGTTGGCCGCTCTGTCAGGGTTTCGGTTCAGCCTGAAGTATCGCCCTGGGGTGAATAATCGAGATGCTGATGCGTTATCGAGAAGACCCTACACTACAGAATGGACTCAGTTGACTCCAGACGGGGTGCAAGCTTTGTGTCAAGGAACAGAGCGCCGGGTCAAAGGAGGGATTGAAGCAGAGGCCATAGGAGTTATGGCTGCGGCTGTTCCTGAGTTCTACTGTAACCCTACGCAGTTAAGGGATGAAAGTTTACCTACCTTTTCGAGACAGGACCTGAAAGCGGATCAGGCCAGAGACCCTTTAATTGCCTTGACCATAAAGGCCCTGTCTGCAAACCAGCGAGAGATTTTGTTAACCAACTCCCCGAGTGGAGCCAGATTGGTCTACAAAGAGTGGGAGCGGTTAAAGATGTTGGATGGGGTGGTCTACCGAAGGGGCCCCTCAACCAACTCTGAAGAGATTCAACAGTTATTCCTCCCTACTAAACATAGGGAGAGTGTGCTGCGATCACTACATGATGAGCATGGACATTTGGGTGCAGAGAGAACTTTTAAGCTGGTGCGAGATAGGTTCTATTGGCCTTGTATGAGGGCTGAAGTAGAAAGTTATTGTCATTCCTGTCTGAGGTGTATTCAGAGAAAGACTCTACCGACCCGAACTGCTCCAATGAGCCATCTGCAGAGCCAGGGACCCATGGATTTGGTGTGCATTGACTTCTTGTGCTTAGAGCCGGATGCTAGTGGGCAAGGGAACATTCTAATAGTGACTGATCATTTCACTCGTTACGCCCAAGCTTTTTCCACGAAAGATCAACGCGCTCCGACTGTAGCCAAGGTGTTGATGGAAAAGTTCTTTGTTCACTACGGACTACCAAGGAGGATACACTCTGATCAGGGTAGAGACTTTGAAAGCAGACTGGTGGGGCAGTTGTTAGAGCTGTTGGGAATCCAAAAGACCCGAACCACACCATATCACCCTCTGATGCTCAGCCTGAAAGGTTTAATCGCACACTGCTAAACATGCTGGGGACCTTGTCGAATGTGGAGAAGCAGAGTTGGAGTCGTCACATAGCTACTCTGGTGCATGCATATAACAGTACGGAGAGCGATGCAACTGGATATTCACCGTACCGTCTTATGTTCGGAAGGGAGGCTCGACTGCCGGTTGATTTGGCATTTGGGTTATCCCTAGACCAGACATCAGTAGCTTCCCATAGAAACTACGTGGATAGACTTCGGAAGAATCTGGCTTCTGCGTTTGAACAGGCCCGTTTGACCTCGGGAAACAGGGAGCAAAGAAACAAAAGGAACTATGACCTGAAAGTTCGAATACAAGATCTGCAACCCGGTGATAGGGTTCTACTGAAGAACTTGGGTGCTGCTGTGAGACACAAGTTGGCGGATAGGTGGAGTTCCCAGGTTTACATTGTCTGCAAACAACTGCCGGGTTTACCAGTGTATCAGATTCGCCCGGATGGAAAGGCTGGGCCTCTTAAGAACTGGCACCGAAATCATTTGTTATCTTTGAGAGAGGCTCTAAGGATGCCAGTTGGGGACGAATCGCCTCGGCCAAATCCGCCTGTTCCATGTTTGCCTCCTGTTACTCGGTCTCAACAGACCCGGGTTGCCGAAGAGAGCGAAAGAGACAGTGAAGAAGAGAGTTATTGTCTAGATTGGATGCGCTCGCCGGAGCCTGAAGAGGTTGTCGTTGTCCCTGAACGGTGGGAGAGTAACTTGAGGCCTGAAGCTCCTGAATTCTTGTTGGAAGTCCCTGAGACTGTTGATATCCCTGAGCCTCTTGAATTTCAGTTGGAAGTCCCTGAGGCTGTGGGGATCCCGGTAGCTCCGGAGGCTTATTCAGGTGATTATAGTTCTATGCCTTCACTGGAGGGATCATACTCTGAAGAAACGTCTGCTCCAGTGATAGAGAGAAGAATTGAGCCAACGCCTATAGTACTTCCACCTGAAGAGGAACTGATTGAGCCAGAACCAAAACGCTCTGTTCGACCGCCCCAACGACTCACCTACGACTCACCAGGACATAGCACTGAAGAGGCCATCACCACGGTGCGGAGGTTGCCCGAAGTGTCTGCTATGCTAGCTGAGGTAGCCCAAAATATGAGTCAACTTGAGGAAGTGTTCCTAACCCACTGCCTGTATGCTGCTGAACCTGTACATGTTATGTAAACTGTATTCAAATATTGTGGAAATGTAATGTAACTGTTGTACCTCCTTGGAGAGACCCAAGAGTTCTAGGAGGGGGAGAGTGTAGCGCTGTGTTAAAAATCTTGCTGTGGCAGTACCTATTTTTGGCCACAAGATGGAGACTATCGCGATCAGAGATACTGGACATTGGGACTACAATGCCCGGCATGCTTTGCGAGAAGACAGGAAGTGGGTGGGGACTGGAGACTTACATCCTCTGCCTCGTGGAGAAAGTTCCAGAGCGCGCCAGGGAACAGGTAGAAAGCAGACGCACTGAGGAGATCGCGGGAGAACCTAGGCCAAAGCCCGAGGGAGACCTGTTATTCCTGTTTGGGTCACTCAACCTGAGGAGAAGGAGACTTGCCAGAGCCCAGACATTGCTGCAGACCGGCGGAATCGAACGGAGAGCAGGCGGTGAGCTGGATAAGCTGCATGAAGTCAGACAACGGATCCGGCCGCTAGTATCCCCAGTCAAAATCGGGTGGAGAGACGTCCTGGGTCAGCGGAGCCTAAAGCAATCGTCGGATGGGTGAGAGGCCTCCAAGGCTGTTTTATGATTAAAGGACGCTATGCTGTTTTCTCTTTAAAGTCCACAGGGCCCCAACTGACTAGTCAAAGACCTTCCTTTAATAAACTCACTGGCCAGTTGAACAGTACCCGGGTACCACACACACATATACACCTTTCACATTCTGGGACTTAACTTATGCAGGACTCATTTCCTTTTACGAATCGGAACAGGGGTTACAGATAAAGATACGTTCCGAATATATTTTTCCTCTTTTTCCGCTGCGCGTTTACCGTAATACGAAGGGATTGTATATTTGGGGTTTTTGCTACGTGTCCCTTTTTCTGAACTATCGGGAAATTGCATTGCTTTTATGTTCGGTTGCGAATATTTTATTTTCCGAAATACGAAGCCTCGTGTTTCGTTTCTTTTCCGCTAGGCGTTTTACCGTGATACGAAAATACTGTAATAATACTTGTGAATACCGTGTCTCGACATCTGCTTAAATATTTTAGTAAACTATTTAAATGATAAAAACTCACAACTGTGTTGGAGTATATTTATTCCCTAGTGCGGGGAGACTGACCCGTGGTTCATTTTCAGCGGCTCCTCCGGGAGTGAGCGCTACACGGGTTTTGGGAGGCAATACTACCCTGCGACCAGAAGATATCTGAGGCTTTTCGGGACTATTATTCTTCTTTGTATAATGTCACGTATACACCCCCTTCGGTAGGGGACATTAGGGATTACTTGAATGCTAATCTGAGGACCCGCCTTCGGACAACGGAGACTGAACGATTGGATCTGCCGATCACGGCCGAGGAGTTATCCTTGGCTTTGAAATCTGCTAAGAATGGGAAAAGTCCAGGTCCGGATGGGCTCCCGGTGGAGTACTATAAAGGAATTTCGAGATCTGTTACTCTCTCCCTTGCTGTCCACACTTAACTCCATCAAAGAGGGGACACCATTTCATCCTCATACGCTGAGTGCGACTATCACGGTCCTGCTCAAACCTGGAAAGGATCTGGCAGAGTGTGCCAACTATAGGCCTATCTCGCTCCTTAACAGTGACATAAAGCTCTTGGCGCGTGTCCTGGCAGACCAGCTTAAGGAGCACCTGCCGAGATTGGTCCACTCTGACCAGGTGGGGTTTATCCCTGGCAGGGAGGCTAGGGATGGCACACAGAGGGCCATCAATGCACTTGTAGTTGCGCGATGGTCGGGTCGGCGTCTTCTCTTGCTATCTACGGATGCGGAGAAGGCGTTTGACCGCGTCTGCTGGTCCTTCCTATTTCACACGCTGCAGAGCATGGGGCTAGGTCCAGGCTTCCTGGGGTGGGTCCGGGCTCTGTACACTGGTCCCACGGCCAAAAACAAGGTCAACGGTGCTTTGTCTGACAGTTTTAGGATATCAAATGGCACTCGTCAGGGATGCCCCCTCTCTCCCTTACTGTTCGCACTTTCTTTGGAACCTTTCCTGGAGACGATACGGCGGGACCCTGCAATACCAGGACTGAAAGGTATGACCTAGGACCATAAAGTTACTGCATATGCAGACGATTTGTTATTTTTCTCTCTCCCAGCGGTGCTGTCCGCTTTTGATGCTTTCGGCAAACTGGCGGGCCTGAAAATTAACATGTCCAAATCGGAGATCCTTAACGTCTCGGTTCCGGAAGATGAGGCTGACAGATTACAGAGCTCCTTCCCGTTTCACTGGTGTACTTCCAAAATGAAGTATCTTGGGGTTTGGCTCTCTTCCACCCCATCAGACCTCTATGATCTGAATTATCTCCCTCTCCTAGGTACGATACGGGCAGACATGGCAGTCTGGACCACGAAATTCATTTCCTGGCTAGGGAGAGTCGCGGTATTCAAGATGAATATCCTACCGCGGCTGCTCTACCTATTTCAGGCTGCCCCGGTGGCGATACCGAGCTCCTTTTTTGCTGCCCTTAAGGCGGAAACGATCAAATTTGTATGGGCAGGTCGGAAACCTAGGATCCGTCTCTCGGTACTGTGTAGGCCTAAGATGGCGGGTGGTCTTGCACTCCCAGATCTGGTAACCTATTATAGGGCGGCCCAGTATTAACAGGTTGGTGGACTGGTCCTCAGAGGGGAGAGGAGATGGCTGGCTGGATATGGAGGGGGCAGATGTGGCGGTACTGCTGTGGGTGTTGCCTTGGCTTCCCCCACGAGCGGTGCCAAAGGAGGCCCGCACTCAACCCTTGATAGGTACCACCCTGCGATTGTGGGATCGCTTAAAGTTTTCACACGCCCTGTCTTCTAGCCCTTCGCCTTTACTACCACTGACCTCCAATCCCCTTTTCCGCCCCGGTGTCCGGAGAACTCTGCAACATCATCTTGTGGAGGGGGATCGGCTTTTGGCCCTTCACGTAGCAACAGTGCCAACGATACACGCCCTGACCTCTCGCCCAGACCTTCCTCCGCTGACGCTGCTGGATAGGTTTAACTTCATGCAAATGCAACACTTCTTGGGCTCTCTCCCTGGAGGGAATAATCTGGCACATGCACTCTCCCCCTTTGAGCGCTTTTGCTCCCTTCAGCGTCCTTTGGAACACGGGATCTCCACCCTTTATGCAATGCTCCAGTCCAGAGACTCTGAACTACCTTTGTTCATGGGTCATTGGGAAACTGAATTGAACCGGTCTCTATCAGACTCCGAGTGGGGAATAATTCTGTTCTTGACACATCATGGCACGCAGGCAGTCAGATACCATGAACCGTCATACAAGATAAACCCGCTGGTACTGCACCCCACTTCGACTGTTCCAATGTGTGGGGACAGCGGACCCCAATTGTTGGAGATGTGGCACGGAGCTGGGTTCCTATCTCCACATTTGGTGGACCTGCCCCCCTCTGCAGACATACTGGCGGTGGATCAGAGACGCGATCAGGGACGTGACAGACATTACATTGGACCTTAAGCCTCAGGTCTTCTTGTTGCTGCTCACGGGCCAGCCGACGACCTCCTTTCGGAAGTTAGTGGCGTTTCGCCTTTTGTTAGCAGCGCGCTACCTGGTCCCACGACACTAGAGACAAAAAACGGTTCCCTCACTCAGGGAATGGGTGACTCAGGTAGACGAGATATACCGCGTTGAGGAACGTATTGCTTCCCGCGATGATGATCTCCCTGATTTTTATCTCACCTGGTTCTACTGGACACAATACACTACCTCGGCCTCCCTACGTCGCCGACTGGATCTTGATCTGCCAGGGAGGGGGAGTAGAGACGATGGAGGACAGGTGCCTCCCTAGGTGGGCTCCTCGGACTTGGGTAGCCTGGTGTCTCTGCTGGGAGTGGGTCTCCTGTGGCTGTGCTGTATGCTGGAGCGCGGATTTGGGATCTTTAGTAACGGAACACACTATCTCCTGCCCCACACCTTGGGTTGATAGGGGGCTCTTACTACGATGACCGCTGTAAATGTTTTTGTCTTTGTGTTATTTATGTCCCTCTCACTTCCACCTCCCCTTCTCCCTTTAACCCTCAGGACGGGTGTTTTTTTTTTTTTCTCTTCTCTCTCCTTTTCTCTCTCTTTCCCCTCTTCTCTCTCTGTCTCTCCCCTCACACTCTCCCCCTTCTCCTCTCTTATTTCACCCCTCGCTTAGCCTGATCTTTTCTTTTCTCTGTTCTGATATCTCTCACCCTTTTTGGCTCACGACTTGGGTATTGTATCTGATTTTCCTACCCAGATCACTAGCCTCACTACTGGTTCCATGCTGTCCTTTGCACTTTCACTACCCCATCATGACGCGCATGTAGACCGCACAGATGGATGGAACTCGGTTGGGACTCTTCCCAGGACGCACTACAGTATGATAATGAATGACAATTGCTTAAGTGCTACCTTTACCTGGTGACCCGGTTTTATACAAATGTCATGTACCTTGTCATGCAATCTGATGTTTGCGGTATTACCGTATTGTTTTCTGTCATTCCTGTCTTATTCTCTTTAATAAAAATCTTGAATACAAAAAAAAAAAAAAATTGCATGAGCATTAACATTTTCTGTGGCGTTCACCGCATATTTGTAATAATTCCCCAGGACAGACCTGGTAGGATCCCTGGTAACAGACCTCTAACCCTCTGATCCTTAGGATGGTCGGGACTCAGGACCACTAAACCTAATCTCTAGCAGCCACACAGGCCAGGGAGACAGCACCAACAATACACCATAGACTGAAATCAATATATGTTTGTACTGCCCTATAGTATATGGCAGGATGGAAGCGCACCAGCAGTAACAAGCAGCGGAATATACCAGACAGGGGCGCAGAGCGTGAGTAGTTGTTATAACAAAACCGGGTCAGCAACGTTTAGGCACTTGTACTGCGCTACTGTATATGGTGAGAATCGGCACACACCAGTAGCAACAGGAGGCAAACAGAACAGGCAGGGAGTACACAGAGAGAATAGTCAAATGGCAGGCAAAGCCGGCAACAGATCGGGTCCTCAAAACAAGCAGGGTAAGTAACAAGTATACTTCTGAGAAGATACGCTATTAGTGTAGGAAGGAAGCCGGCTGCGCATTTTGCATCGCTCCCTCTACACTAATAGCGTATCTTCTCAGAAGCTTCACACAGCGCACCGGTGTATGCAGCGTCTAACAGCGTGGGAGACGGGAGGCTGCGCTTGTTGGCGGATCCAGGAATCAGGTGAGTAAAAGAAAGAAAAAAAGTTTTATTCTATGTTCCTTGGGACATTTAAAAATGTCCTTGGATTTAATTTTTTTTTAGAAATGTGTCACCTTACCTTAGCCTGGTGGTCAGTCAGTGGAGGCTCCCTGGATCCTGGTTGTGGGGGGGGGGGTCTGCCGTGGCCGCAGTGGCTCCCTCTCTGCGCCACCTCTCTGCCACATGCACTGCCACTTGTAGAGGTAATGTCACCACTCTGCATGGAGAGAGCCTGTGGAGTCATGGGTTCGATCCCAGCGAGCAACCTCTCCAGTATGTGTCCTTGGCAAGACACCTAACGGTACATACTCGCCACCCAGGACATACTTGAAAACGAGACAAATCTCAATGTATCCTTCCTGGTAAAATCCTTTCACATGCACCCTGCCAGCCTGCCCGCACAGTCGCAGCTCTGTCATCCGGCGGCCTCATGCTCCTCAAGGGATCCTTGGGAGGCCCCGGCGGGCTGCCTGATGTTTTAGCAACAAGATTGTTTTATCCCATAGGCTTCAATGTTAAAAATATTTCCATTTTAATTCAATATCTAATAAACCGTTGCTTATAATATTCTGCAGTAAAGAGTCTTTATTTTTAGATTTTTTAGGATTTTCTAAGCAATTTTTTTTTCCTCCAAAACTTTTTGCAAACGGCCTGAAATGTTCAAAGTTCGCCGAACAGGCGATGTTCGAACCGAACGTCCATCCCTACTCTCTATCTGTGGTTACAAGGGTTGTGGTGGGAGGACAAAAAGCCTCCACACTATAACTAGTTATGTTTATTATTGAAGAAGTCACTTGCACATCACAGCAATTCTAAGAACTTCATCCCAGAGCTCCTATGCCAGATTCCCCATATGCAGCAAGGAATTCTGGGTAGGATATGCAAATTACATCTGATATAGATATATATATATATATGTCACATGGGGGCGCTATAGCATGGTCCTCTAGGGCAATTATGGCACAGAAACCGTCTCTTTAAATAGCTCAGAGTTTTTTATTTCTGCACTCCAGCAAACAAACAAAATATAACAGAAAACAAAACCTAACTCTTTGTTTTACTATACACATGTTTATTCCCTTTGTGTGTATTTGAACAAAACAAAAAAAGGGAGGAAAAAAAAGCAAATTGGACATAATGTCACACAAAACTCCAAAAATGGGCTGGACAAAATTCTTGGCACCCTTAGCTTAATATTTGGTTGCACACCCTTTGGAAAAAAATAACTGAAATCAGTGGCTTCCTATAACCATCAATAAGCTTCTTACACCTCTCACCTGGAATTTTGGACCACTCTTCCTTTGCATACTGCTCCAGGTCTCTCTTATTGGAAGGGCGCCTTTTCCCAATAGCAATTTTAAGATCTCTCCACAGGTGTTCAATGGGATTTAGATCTGGACTCATTGCTGGCCACTTCAGAACTCTCCAGCGCTTTGTTGCCATCCATTTCTGGGTGCTTTTAGATGTATGTTTGGGGTCATTGTCCTGCTGGAAGACCCAAGATCTCGGACGCACACCCAGCTTTCTGACACTGGGCTCTACAGTGCGATCCAAAATCCTTTGGTAATCTTCAGATTTCATGATGCCTTGCACAGATTCAAGGCACCCAGTGCCAGAGGCAGCAAAACAACCCCAAAACATCATTGAACCTCCACCATATTTCACTGTAGGTACTGTGTTCTTTTCTTTGTAGGCCTCATTCCGTTTTCGGTAAACAGTAGAATGATGTGCTTTACCAAAAAGCTCTATCTTGGTCTCATCTGTCCACAAGACGTTTTCCCAGAAGGATTTTGGCTTACTCAAGTACATTTTGGCAAACTGTAGTCTTGCTTTTTTATGTCTCTGTGTCAGCAATGGAGTCCTCCTGGGTCTCCTGCCATAGCGTTTCATTTCATTTAAATGCCGACGGATAGTTCGCGCTGACACTGATGCTCCCTGAGCCTGCAGGACAGCTTGAATTTCTTTGGAACTTGTTTGGGGCTGCTTATCCACCATCCGGACTATCCTGCGTTGCAACCTTTCATCAATTTTTCTCTTCCGTCCACGCCCAGAGAGATTAGCTACAGTGCCATGGGTTGCAAACGTCTTGATAATGTTGCGCACTGTGGGCAAAGGCAAATCTAGATCTCTGGAGATGGACTTGTAACCTTGAGATTGTTGATATTTTTCCACAATTTTGGTTCTCAAGTCCTCAGACAGTTCTCTTCTCCTCTTTCTGTTGTCCATGCTTAGTGTGGCACACAGACACACAATGCAAAGACTAAGTGAACTTCTCTCCTTTTATCTGCTTTCAGGTGTGATTTTTATATTGCCCACACCTGTTACTTGCCCCAGGTGAGTTTACAGGAGCATCACATGCTTGAAACAATCTTATTTATCCACAATTTTGAAAGAGTGCCAAGAATTTTGTCTAGTCCATTTTTGGAGTTTTGTGTGACGTTATGTCCAATTTGCTTTTTTCCTCCCTTTTTAAGTTTTGTTCCAATACGCACAAAGGGAATAAACATGTGTATAGCAAAACATGTGTTACTGCAATACTTTTCTGTGAGAAATACTTGATTTTCTGGAAAAATGTCTGGGGTGCCAACAATTTCAGCCATGAAATAATGCAAGGAGGTACAAGGAGGAGAAATAAACCAAAATATCAGCAAAAGGGTAGGCAAAGCAAACAGGGGGAATAATATAAACCAAAGGGAACAAGGAACAAATGAGCAAAAGCTGAAAAGCAAAAAGGGGGAACCGTAACAGAGCCTAGAAATATATAACACAGGAGTATATAATGACAAACTGTCAGGAAGACCTGTTTATGCAAGATCATAGCATAAGGGGAGTGAAGGTCTTATATAGGGAGTTGCTAGGTCAGGTGGTCAGACTGGTCAGGCTGCAGAGAATCCTGGAGTGGACCGAACCAGTATGGTGGAGCTGACACAGGTAACCCCGACCTGGATGCTGAATAAGGCCATAACCATGGGTCACCAAGCTGGGAGTCTGACATTCAGGATCTGATTAACGATACCCTCACGGACTATTTACAGGTTTTCGTAATAGTCTACCTTGATGACATTTTGATCTATTCTCCTGACATTACAACCCATCACAAGTGTAGCGCTGGGTTTAATTCCCTGTTGTGGCAGTACCTATTTTTGGCCACTGGAGGGAGACAAGCGCGATGAGAGACACTGAACATTGGGACTACATTTCCCGGCATGCTTTGGGAGCAGACACAGGAAGTGGGTGGGACACAGAGACTTACATCCTGAGCCTCGTGGAGAGAGCTGGCAGAGCGCGCCAGGGAGTGAGAGGAGCAAGACGCAGAGCAGCAGAACGAGACAGTGACTAGGCCGGAGCGCAGCAGGGGCCTGACAGAGCTAAAGACTGGGTTATTCAGCCTTACCAGAGGAAGACCCAGTGATTCACAGGAATACCCACGCTGATACCAAGTGAGCGAGAGGACCCCCGAGTTAGGAGCACCGCAGATCAATCGGACAGGGAGAGCAGGCGGTGAGCTGGACATCTTGCAGCAGCTACAGAAAGGCAAGACAGCGGATCCGGTAGCCCAGAGAATCCCAGCCAAGATCGAGCGGAGAGACGTCCTGGGTCGAGCGGAGCACCAAGTATCTGGCGGATGGGTGAGAGGCCTTCCAGGCCATTTGTGAATAAAGAAAGCACGCTGCTGTTTGTTTCCAAAACCCACAGGGCCCCAACTTGACTAGTCGAAGATACCTCATAAGCAATTCACTGGCCAGTTGAATATTGTACCCGGGTACCATAACACACACACACTTACATTCTGGGACATAACCTGTGCGGGACTCACTCCCCAAACACAAAAGGGGGTTAAAGATTTATTTTCCTTTTTTCTTTTCCGCTGAGCGTTTCTCGAATTACGAAGCATTGCATTTCTTTTCCGCTGCGCGTCTCTCGAATTATGAAGCATCGTATTTCTTTTCCGCTGCGCGTTCCTCGAACTACGAAGCATCGTATTTCTTTTCCGCTGCGCGTTTCCCACATTACGAAGTACTGTAAATATATATACAAACACCGTGTTATTCATTATATGCCATTTATTCTAGTAAACTATATAATTTATAAAATCCACAACGGTGCTGGAGTATATTTATTCCCTAGTGCGGGGAGACTGACCCGAGGTTCAATTTCAGCGGCTCCTCCGGGAGTGAGCGCTACACGTGGGGGCTCGTCCGGGATCCAGTCTCTGGAAAAAACGCATCTAAAGGGTTAAATATGGATCCAGACACTGCTGCCGAATGGTGTGAGGAGCACAGTAGTCAGTTAGAATGTTGTATAGTCATGGATATTCCCGCAGACACTTGGGCCGAAGATCAGATTCGCCAGGCCGTGGCCGCGCTGACACCAGATCATGGGGGGTTAATCCTGGACATTAAAGAGAACCCAGATACCTCTCAAACGTACGTTCTTTTTGAGTGGAGAAAGGGTGTTCCAGAGTGTTTTCAGGGCGCGAGCGTGAAGCTGACCGATGAGGTGGAAATCCAACTGATTCAGCCAAGTGTGCCACGTGGCGAATCCGCAAGTCTTCCTGCGCCCAGTCCGTTGGCCATGATCGGGCCTGAATTTATAGTGACTATTGGAGATTTGTTGGCTAAGTGTCAGAGAACAAGCCCTCCGCACACTAACTTCGGTTATCGACGGTTGAGAAATTTTACAGGAAACGTACCAACTCCGGCGGGAGAAGAAACCTTCGAAGAATGGGTGGAACAGGCGATGCAGGCTCTGGATGAGTGGGACGTCCCTGAAGCCCAGAAAAAGCAAAGGATCACCGAGAGCTTAAAGGGACCTGCGTCAGAAGCTGTAAGAAACCTAAAATTGAGTAAGAAAGACTGCACTGTTTTAGATTATTTAAACGTTCTGGAGGAAGTTTTTGGGCGAACGGAAAAGGCTGCAGAGCTCGTATATCAGTATGAACACACCTACCAGCGGAAAGGTGAGAGAATGACCGAATATATGAGGCGCCTAGATAAGATTCTGCACCAGATACTCCTCAAGAAAGGGGCCGAACCGGCTGAAGTGGATAAGATTCGAATAAAACAGAACCTGAGGGGCTCTCAACCTCTAGATCCAGTGATGCTGCAGCTGAGAAGCAGAGCAGGTAATCAAGAACTGAAGTACCTGGAACTGATCCAAGCTGTCAGAGAGGAGGAGGCTTTAATGGAAGAAAAATCCTTCAGGCGAGGGGAAAGAGCTTACGCGCAACCTGTGAGGCATAATGACTGTTTGCAGCCTGAAAGCGACTCGTTGGATACCTACGGATTCGACGTGGACGAACAAGAGCATCTGATCGCTTTTAAATCCACAGAGAAGGCTGTCAAAGAATTAAACCTCTCTGCACAAGGCGAGTTACGAAAAACTGTTAAGGAGGTACAAGAAGCTCAAGCTGAACTGCAACAGGCGTACGCGGAACTGTGCCGAGTATTGTTGAAGGTGACAGAGACACAGACAGAGATGCAGAAGTTCCTTACAGACATGCAGACAACCGGAGTTGCTGTGGCGTCTAGCCAAGGTCCTTCAACAGAATCACAGCGGGTGAATGCGCCTCCGTCTTCAAAGAAGAGATGTTTCAGTTGTGGAGAAATGGGCCATTTCCGCGCACAATGCAAAAGCCAAAAGCCTGAAGGAAATAGAGTAGAGGAGTTGTTGAAAGCCTTGGAAGGACTGTTATCTACCTCACCGGCTGGAAACGCCAGAGGGCACAAGTGAAGGAGCAACCTAGGTGCCCGAAGGTTGAAACCCGCTCCAAAAATCCAACCAGGACTAAGAGGGCGAGAGGGCCCAAAGTCTGGCCAACTGCCGAGCCTGCCAGGACTGAAAGAGTCACTCCCTTAGCATCATGGGGAAGCAATGCACACCCAAAACCTACACGGGCCAAGAAGAAGGCCAGGGTACAGAAAACTGGGTCTAAGTGTCCTGGTGCCACCACCAAGTTTCCTGACCAGCTGATAGGTCCTTCTCCTATTGTGCCAATCCAAGTGGAGGGAGTCTACGCGAAAGCCCTGTTGGATTCAGGGGCTCAAGTGACATTGATCTACCGAGACTTCTACGAGAAACACTTGAAGCACCTTCCTCTACAGAAATTGAAGGACCTGGAAATCTGGGGTATTGGAACTGAGAAACTCCCTTATGACGGGTATCTACAGGTGAAGTTGGAGATCAGATCCAAAGTCATCGGACAGTCCGGAGGTTGTGATGCATTGGCCATTGTGTGTCCTCGGCTTTCAGGGGCAAACAGGAGTTCCATGATAGTGGGAACGAATACTGATTTGGTGCGACGTCTCCTGACACCTATCGTATTGGAAGAAGGTTCTACTCAAGGAGTACACCCAATGTTACGTCCAGTCTATCAGAGGATGGTCGAAGAACAGAAGGCACCTGCCGAAGTGGGGCGCCTATGGAGATTAGAAGGAACAGAGAAGGTTCTGCAAACAGGAGAAGTAGCGAGCTTCCAGGCTTCAGTCAAGTTGAACGGATCGCAACCAGGTCCCTATGTGGTACTGGAAACCGATTTTAATCATGGGAGTGAAGCCGGAGTCGAAGTAATTCCTGAAATAATCTCCACTAAAGCTTTGAAAAGAACACGAAGAAGAGTCTCAGTCAGCGTGTGCAATGTGTCTGATTCTCCAGTGGTCCTTAAAGCACGAATGCCTATCGGGCAAGTAGCGTCTGCTACGCCTCTCTCTCCTACCGATTAAGGAGGGGGAGTGGATAAAGAGATTCCAGATGAAAGATTCTACCCCAAGGACGCTCCCATTTCACCTGAATGGAAGAAACGTCTTCAGTCTCAAGTTCTACAGTGGAGAGAATTGTTCTCGAAAGATGAGTTCGACGTAGGCTTAGCCAAAAGTACTGAGCACCGCATTCGATTACAAGAAGACAAGCCGTTTCGTGAAAAGTCAAGACGAGTTTCGCTGGGAGACTTGGATGATCTGCGAGAACAGCTGAATGAACTGCAAAGAACCAAGGTGATCCAAGAGTCCAGGAGTCCATACGCATCTCCAATAGTGATGGTCCGGAAGAAGAATGGTTCTGTCCTCCTATGCATAGACTATCGAACGCTGAATCGGAGAACCATCCCAGACCAATATGCTACTCCTCGGATAGAAGATGCCTTACAATGTTTGTCTGGAGCAAAATGGTTTAGTGTACTAGACCTGCGAAGTGGGTATCACCAGATACCAATGTATCCTGAAGACAAAGAGCAGACTGCGTTCATCTGTCCACTGGGGTTCTTTGAATTCAACAGAATGCCTCAAGGCCTTACGGGGGCTCCAGCCACGTTCCAACGGTTAATGGAGAAGACAGTCGGGGACATGAATCTGATCGAAGTATTAGTATACCTGGATGACATAATTGTGTTCGGGAAGACTCTGGAAGAACATGAGCAACGTTTGGAGAAGGTCTTGAAGAGGCTCCATGAAGAGGGATTGAAACTGTCTCTGGAGAAATGTCAATTCTGCCTACCGTCTGTTACGTATTTGGGACATGTGGTCTCAGCAGAAGGAGTTTCAACAGATCCTCGGAAGTTGGAGGCCGTAGCTTCTTGGCCTAGACCCCGAAACATCACTGAACTTAGATCTTTCTTGGGGTTCTGTTCCTATTATCGAAGATTTGTAGGAGGATTCGCAAAAATAGCTCAACCACTGAACAAACTCCTACAGAAGGAAAGCACAGAAGAAGGCTGCAAGGTCTCTGACCGAAACCCGTCAGCTCCAGGACCAAGGAAAGCTCGAGAGTCCATACAGGGAGAATGGACTAGTCAATGTGAAGGTGCTTTCTTGAAGCTGAAGGAGAGTCTAACTCGAGCTCCTCTCTTGGTCTACGCGGACCCTCACAAGCCGTATGAGTTACATGTGGATGCCAGCAGAGAAGGTCTAGGAGGAGTCCTGTATCAAGAGTATGGTGGATTGCTGAGGCCTGTAGCGTACGTGAGCCGGAGCCTTACGCCTTCAGATAAGAACTACCCTACCCACAAGTTGGAGTTCCTAGCCTTAAAGTGGGCAGTGGTAGACAAGCTAAAGGACTATCTGTATGGAGCCGAGTTTGTGATGAAGACGGATAACAATCCTCTTACCTACATTCTTACTACTGCGAAACTGGACGCAACAGGACATCGGTGGTTGGCCGCTCTGTCAGGGTTTCGGTTCAGCCTGAAGTATCGCCCTGGGGTGAATAATCGAGATGCTGATGCTCTATCGAGAAGACCCTACACTACAGAATGGACTCAGTTAACTCCAGACGGGGTACAAGCTTTGTGTCAAGGAGCAGAGCGCCGGGTCAAGGGAGGGATTGAAGCGGAGGCCATAGGAGTCATGGCTGCGGCTGTTCCGGAGTTCTACTGCAACCCTACGCAATTGAGGGATGAAAGTCTACCTACCTTTTCAAAACAGGACCTGAAAGCTGATCAGGCCAGAGACCCTTTAATTGCGTTAACCATAAAGGCCCTAACTGCGAACCAGCGTGAAATTCTGCTGACCAATTCCCCAGATGGAGCCAGATTGGTCTACAAAGAGTGGGAACGCTTGAAGATGTTGGATGGGGTGGTCTATCGAAGGGGCCCCTCAACCAATGCTGAAGAGACTCAACAGTTATTCCTTCCCACTAAACATAGGGAGAGTGTGCTGCGATCGCTACATGATGAGCATGGACATTTGGGCGCTGAAAGGACTTTTAAGCTGGTGCGAGACAGGTTCTATTGGCCTTGCATGAGAGCTGAAGTGGAAAGTTATTGCCATTCATGTCTGAGGTGTATTCAGAGGAAGACCCTACCGACCCGAACCGCTCCAATGAGCCATCTGCAAAGTCAGGGACCCATGGATTTGGTGTGCATTGACTTCCTGTGCTTAGAGCCGGATGCTAGTGGGCAAGGGAATATTTTAGTAGTGACTGATCACTTCACACGTTACGCCCAAGCTTTTTCCACGAGAGACCAACGCGCTCCGACAGTAGCAAAGGTTCTGATGGAGAAGTTCTTTGTTCACTACGGCCTACCAAGGAGAATACACTCTGATCAGGGTAGAGACTTTGAAAGCTGACTTGTTGGGCAATTGTTGGAACTGTTGGGAATCCAAAAGACCCGAACTACACCATATCACCCTCAAGGTGATGCTCAGCCTGAAAGGTTTAATCGCACGCTGCTCAATATGCTGGGGACATTGTCAAACACAGAGAAGCAGAGTTGGAGTCGTCACATAGCTACTCTGGTGCATGCATATAACAGTACGGAGAGTGATGCCACTGGATACTCACCGTACCGTCTTATGTTCGGAAGAGAAGCTCGACTGCCGGTTGATTTGGCGTTTGGGTTATCTCTAGACCAGACGTCGGTAGCTTCCCATAGAAATTACGTGGATAGACTTCGAAAGAATCTGGCCTCTGCATTTGAACAAGCCCGTTTGACCTCAGGAAACAGGGAGCAAAGGAACAAAAGGAACTATGATTTGAAAGTTTGGATACAGGATCTACAACCCGGTGATAGGGTTTTGTTTAAGAACTTGGGTGCTGCTGCAAGGCAAAAGTTGGCAGATCGATGGAGTTCTCAAGTCTACATTGTCTGCAAGCAACTGCCGGATCTGCCGGTGTATCAAATCCGGCCGGATGGAAAGGCTGGGCCTCTTAAGAACTGGCACCGGAATCATTTGTTACCTTTGAGAGAGGCTGTGAGGATACCAGTTGGGGACGAACTTTTTCTGCCAAATCCGCCTGCTCCACGTTTGCCTCCCATTACTCGGTCTCAGCAGACCCGGGTTGTCGAAGAGAGCGAAAGGGACAGTGAGGAAGAGAGTTTTTGTCTGGACTGGATGCGCTCACCGGAGCCTGGAGAGGTTATCACGGTTCCTGAACGGTGGGAAAGTAATTTGACACCTGAAGCTCCTGAATTTCAGTTAGAAGTTCCTGAGGCTATTGCAATTCCTGTAGTTCCTGAAGTCGAATCTTATGACTACAGTTCTATGCCTTCACTGGAAGGATCATACTCCGAAGAGATGGCTGCTCCAGTGGTAGAAAGAAGAACAGAACCAGCGCCTATAGTACTTCCACCTGAAGAAGAACTGATTGAGCCAGAACCAAAACGCTCTGTTCGACCGCCCCAGCGACTCACCTACGACTCACCAGGACATAGCACTGAAGAGGCCATCACCACAGTGCGAAGGTTGCCCGAAGTGTCTGCTATGTTAGCTGAGGTAGCCCAAAGCATGAGTCAACTCGAGGAAGTGTATCTAACCCACTGTATGCTTGCTGCTGAGCCTGTATATGTTACCTAAACTGTGTTGAAATGTAATGCAACTGTTGTACCTCCTTGGAGAGACCCAAGAGTTCTAGGAGGGGGAGAGTGTAGCGCTGGGTTTAATTCCCTGTTGTGGCAGTACCTATTTTTGGCCACTGGAGGGAGACAAGCGTGATGAGAGACACTGAACATTGGGACTACATTTCCTGGCATGCTTTGGGAGCGGACACAGGAAGTGGGTGGGACACAGAGACTTACATCCTGAGCCTCGTGGAGAGAGCTGGCAGAGCGCGCCAGGGAGTGAGAGGAGCAAGACGCAGAGCAGCAGAACGAGACAGTGACTAGGCCGGAGTGCAGCAGGGGCCTGACAGAGCTAAAGACTGGGTTATTCAGCCTTACCAGAGGAAGACCCAGTGATTCACAGGAATACCCACGCTGATACCAAGTGAGCGAGAGGACCCCCGAGTTAGGAGCACCGCAGATCGATCGGACAGGGAGAGCAGGCGGTGAGCTGGACATCTTGCAGCAGCTACAGAAAGGCAAGACAGCGGATCCGGTAGCCCAGAGAATCCCAGCCAAGATCGAGCGGAGAGACGTCCTGGGTCGAGCGGAGCACCAAGTATCTGGCGGATGAGTGAGAGGCCTTCCAGGCCGTTTGTGAATAAAGAAAGCACGCTGCTGTTTGTTTTCAAAACCCACAGGGCCCCAACTTGACTAGTCGAAGATAACTCATAAGCAATTCACTGGCCAGTTGAATATTGTACCCGGGTACCATAACACACACACACTTACATTCTGGGACATAACCTGTGCGGGACTCACTCCCCAAATACAAAAGGGGGTTAAAGATTTATTTTCCTTTTTTCTTTTCCGCTGCGCGTTTCTCGAATTACGAAGCATTGCATTTCTTTTCCGCTGCTCATCTCTCGAATTACGAAGCATCGTATTTCTTTTCCGCTGCGCGTTCCTCGAACTACGAAGCATCGTATTTCTTTTCCGCTGCGCGTTTCCCGCATTACGAAGTACTGTAAATATATATACAAACACCGTGTTATTCATTATATGCCATTTATTCTAGTAAACTATATAATTTATAAAATCCACAACGGTGCTGGAGTATATTTATTCCCTAGTGCGGGGAGACTGACCTGAGGTTCAATTTCAGCGGCTCCTCCGGGAGTGAGCGCTGCACAAGCATGTTAGAATGGTGTTAAAAAAGTTATTGGAGAATGGGTTATATTGCAAATTGGAAAAATGTTTGTTCGACATTTCTACGGTGCACTTCCTTGGTTACGTTATTAGCCCGGAGGGCTTGCAGATGGATCCTAAAAACCTGTCTGCTATCATAGACTGGCCTTTGCTTCTGGGGCTAAAGGCAATTTAGCGGTTCTTGGGATTTACAAATTATTATAGAAGGTTCATAAAGAATTTCTCTGCTATGGTATCTCCCTTGACCGCAATGACTTAGAAAGGGAGTTGTAATCAGAAATGGACCCCACAGACATAGCAAGCGTTTGAGTCCTTGAAGCAAACCTTCACCACTGCCCCGGTGTTAAGACATCCAGACCCCACAAAGCCTTTTCAGTTGGAGGTCGATGCGTCAGAAATTGGTGTAGGCACAGTCTTGTCCCAGAAAGAGGCGCATGACAAGCCGCTACATCCTTGTGGGTTCTATTCTCGAAAGTTGACTCCAGCAGAGAGAAACTACGATATAGGAAACAGAGAATTGTTAGCAATAATATCTGCCTTGGCTGAATAGAGATATTTGCTGGAGGGTTCCAGTGATCCTCTTATGATTATCACTGACTATAAGAATCTCATCTATATCGTTGACGGCAAACGTCTAAACTCCAGGCAGGTACGTTGGTCTCTGTTTCTATCCCGGTTCAATTACGTCCTCACATACCGACCTGGGTCTAGGAATACGAAAGCAGATGCTTTATCTAGACAGTACGAATCGTATGAACAAAACATACAAGACAAACACCCCATCGTTCCTCCAGTAGGTATTCTAGCGTCCACTTCCCTTGAGGTATCTTCACCATTGCTGGAACGACTCCAACGTCTTCAAAACACAGCCCCTGAGGGAAAGCCACCAGCCAAGCTATTTTTACCTGAAACAGAGAGGGATCAATTAATGTTTTTGTTTCATGATCTCAAACTGGCGGGTCACATGGGTATTATCAAAACTATATCTAACGTCAGTAGGTCGTTTTGGTGGCCCACATTACGACAAGATATAAAAGAGTATATAGCTGTCTGTGACACTTGTGCTAGAAACAAAAGTCCCAAGCATATGCCAGTAAGTCTATTGCACCCATTGCCCGTCCCAGAACGCCCCTGGTCACATCTAGCAATAGATTTTATAGTAGATCTACCCAGGTCTCAAGGTAATACGGTGATACTCACCATCATTGACAGGTTTTCCAAGATGGGGCACTACATACCGCTGCTGAAGTTGCCTTCTGCAGCCGACCTCGTTCCGATATTCATACAAAACGTGGTACGTCTTCATGGACTGTCACAGGGTATAGTATCCGATAGGGGTACTCAATTTGTGTCCAGATTCTGGAAAGGGTTCTGCACCAACATGGGGATCACTTTGGCCTTCTCCTCAGCCTATCACCCCAAACCAATGGTGCGACAGTGTCATGTGCCTTGCCGCCGGCGCCGCAAGAGAACTAAGAACAAGTTGCCTGATAGTGGTAAGAGTAGCAGTGGCCCTCCTGAAAAGCCTTGCTGAGCTAGTAACCAGGTGCTAGCTAATGCCTTCCAAATTTTCCTCTACAAAAGAGGACCACACCTATCCCAAAATGCTTCTGCATTAACGTAGTGTTCTCCTCACTAGCAAGAAGCTACCTCCAGTTCCCGATACCTGTGTAGCGCTCACACCCGGAGGAGCCGCTGAATTTAACCTCGGGTTAGTCTCTCCGCACTAGGGAATAAATATACACCAGCACTGTTGTGGATTTTATAAATTATATACTTTACTGGTCTCAATAAAACGGCATATATAATGTAAGCACGGTATGTAGAAAACAGGATTTCGTAATGCGAGAAACACGCAGCGGTAAAAAAAAGTTTAACCCCTTCATCTCTGGAGTGTAAGTCCCGTGCAGGTTATGTCCCAAAAAGTGTGTGTGTGTGAGCTCAGGTACCTGGGTACTATATTCGACTGGCCAGTGAATGGATTTAATAAATCTTTGACTAGTCACGTTGGGGCCCTGTAGGTTTAAGCAATACTGCAGTGTGCTTAGTTAAACTTTGACTGTGGCCTGGAAGGCCTCTCACCCATCCGCCAGACAATCTGTTCCACTGCCCGATCAAGGACGTCTCTCCGCTGGATTATACTGGGACCCTGTGCCACCGGATCCGCTTCTCCTGCTTGTCCGTCTTCTACAACAAGATCTACAGCCTACCGCCTGCACTCCCAGTGGATCATCGCGGTCTCCTTACTCGGGGTCCAATCTGGAACTCTGTGTCTGTGCAAAACCTCTCAGTGGTGGATTACTAGGTCTCTGGCAAGTCACTGTATCGATACCCAGCGTCGGCAAGGCGGCGCCTGCTCTACGGCCTGGTAACAATCACTCACAGTCTCACGTGAGTCTTACTCTGTTCACCGCTCGGCTCACACTGGCTCTCCTTCGCAGGAGGCTGCGGATGTCCTTTCCTCCTTCCCCACCCACTTCCTGTCTCTGCCCCAAAGCATGCTGGAAAACGTAGTCCCATTGTGTCCACTATAGTTTACATTGCGCTTGTCTTCCCTCTGGTGGCCAAACCCGAGCAATACAGCAACAGAGTTTTAAACAGCGCTACACCTGCTTAGACCCTTGTTGCATCCTGTCTTCTCCACGTTATTATCTGCAGATAACCCCTCTACAGTTTCCTGCCTCAAAGATCTCCTGCTACAGATCCTGTTTAAAGGTATTCTGCTACAGATCCTGTTTAAAGATATTCTGCTACCAGACTCTTTAAATAAGGAGTGGGACCTAAGCGGTGAGGAGCTTTATAAAAAGGCTGAAAATACCAGGACTGTTACTCCCGCCACTTATACGATTCAGGGCTCCTATGCTTCAACACCAGTTCCCTCTCCAGCTGTAGTATATGGATGTGGAGCACCCTATCCATTGTTCTGTGGTGCCACGTTTACTACTTTGTCTATCCTGCACCTAAAAGATTCTCGCTGTTCCTATGCCGCTAACACTGGAACCCAGGACCCAGCTCCCTCCATAATTACTCACGAGGTTGAGCTTGAGACTGCTGAGACCTCTTCTACTACGCAAAGACTTCAACTGGATACATCAGTCCAAATTGCAGTGCCCGCAACCAGAGCTTCGTTCCATGCCAAAGAGCCCGTTGCCGAGACTTCGGTTCCTGCTGAAGTGTTCGTTGCTGCGTCGCCCGCTGATGAAGTTCCTGGTCATGCCAAAGTGCCTGCTGCTCGAGTACCACCAGTTGACTTACCGACTACCGAGGTACTTAGTGCTGAACTGCCACCAGTCAATATACCCACTACCAAGGCAGTACTGTCCGGTTCCAAAGATCTACCAGCTGAGTCACCTACTACAAAGACTGTGTCGACTGCCAAGACTCCATCTGTTACCGTGAGGTCCGCTGATGAAGTTAGGACCCATGCTAAAGTCTATGCCACTGACACCATACCTGTTATAGTATCCTCCATGGCAGTACTCACTGATCAAGTTAGTGCTCTAACTCAGATGGTACGCAAACAACAGTCTTTGATAGCCGCTTTACAGAACCTGTTGCAGAACTCTCTAGATACTGTATTGCCTCCGCTTCTTAATACCTGCACCTCTTTGTCTATACAGAACCCAGAGACTGAACCGTACAAACCTGTTATTTCCATGAGATACCCCGGGATGGCTAAGGTGGATCTTCCCATCGCCAATACCAGGAGGATCAAGTCAATGAAACCCCTAATCCTGGATATTAATACATTTCCTATTTCCTCAGATTCTGAAGACCCTTCTGGAATCGCTACCACTACGGAAGATTCTGAGGCGCCTGCGACAATCTTGGCCACCCAGAGTGTGTCCCTTGTTGGGGGGCTCTGCCATGTGCCTTGCCGCTGGCGCCGCAAGAGAACTAAGAACAAGTTGCCTGATAGTGGTAAGAGTAGCAGTGGCCCTCCTGAAAAGCCTTGCTGAGCTAGTAACCAGGTGCTAGCTAATGCCTTCCAAATTTTCCTCTACAAAAGAGGACCACACCTATCCCAAAATGCTTCTGCATTAACTTAGTGTTCTCCTCACTAGTAGGGATGAGCTGTTCGGGTTCGGACGGTTCGGAGTTCGACCCGAACTTTGGCAGTTCGAAAGTCTGCGAACTTCGAACTTTTTGGGTGTGTTCGGTTCGAGTTCGAAAAAAAAAAGAAATTTTGAAAAAAGTATAGAAAATGCTTAAAAAAATACAAAAAAATCTAGAAATAAAGAGACTCTTTACTGCAGAATATTATAAGCAGCGGTTTATTAGATATTGAATTAAAAACTAATGTGTACGTGGAAAGATTATCAACTCTAAATGACCTCTGTTCACAAACGGGCATAACACCAGGTGTTTTTAGTCTGGTAATCAATTTGATACATTGTACACTATACTGAGGGGGTGGGGTGGTGTCTGCTTTTGATTGAGATTTGAGAATTAATTTCCCTCCTAAAACATCCTAATATGCTGCATGTAACCCTTTCGCTGCTGAGGCTTTTCACACCTCTGTGCTGAGGTCATTTTTACCGCTCTCGCTCATCATGTTTAACCGCGTTTTGTAGCCATATTTTGATATATGACCCAGACATATTATATATCATTCTTTCAGGCAGACTTGGCAGATTCATAATATGTCATTATTATATGTATACGTTATGTCATGTCTGTATATTATAACAAAAAATGCAATAAAATTAGAATTTTCAATAATTTATTATGTGTAAAGTGTTTTTTTCACATTTTAACATGCGATCGTTTGCGGTTATATTTTGTATGGGGTGCGCTTGTTAAAAAAATTAGAAATGGGGTCTCGTTACATTTTTTCTGGGGGAAACCTTCGCTTTTTTTAACAAATGCACCGCATACAAAAATCGTTAGTGCAGCATTATTGTTCACATTATAATTGAAATGGGAACAATATTGCTGCATTAAGAAAACAAAAACAAACAAAAAAACGTGTTTATTTTTTTTTTAGATTTTTTTTTTTAAATATTTTAATTTTTTTTTTTTTTTTTTAAATGCTCATGCTCATGTTTGGTATCCTTGGAAAGGCCATGCTCTGGCCGATCCAACGATATCAAACATTAACCCCTAGCTGCCACGGATCGGGAGATAGGGGGTTCATTGGAACCCCCTATCTCCACCATTGGTGGCAGCTAGGGGTTAACTCCAGGACTGGCGTCATCATGCTATGCATCCAGGATGTCTGCCAGCTCCAGGAGAGGATCACGATCCGGCGCTTTTCAGCACCGATTCGTGATCCGGCTCCCCAGGGGTTAATCACATCCACCGTTTGGAAGGGCAGGCTGTGCCCTTCCAAACGGTGCCTGTATTAACCCTCTGCCCCCCGGCGATCGGGAGGGAGAGAGGTCCAAAGGACCTCCCCTCCCCTTTCAGGCGCTTCCTCCGCACATGCGGGGGGGCGTCTGAATTAGATGTCATTGCGATGACATCTAATTGCTCTGCCGGGGTCCCGGAGAGCTGGACTGACATCCAAGATGTCAGCCCGCACCGGGGGGGAGCAACAGTCCGCCGGAATCCGGCGGATTGCTGCCTCCTGTGCATGGACGCGCTCAGCGCGTCCATAGCACAGGAGAACCACTTGGCTGGACGTGCTGAGCGCGTCCATAGCAGCCAAGTGGTTAACTGGTGTTTGAAAAAAATTCAAAATAACATCTAAGGCTAAGGTCAGATGAGCGCATTTTGTACGGACTGTGCGTCCGTGCAGTACGGACGTACTTACTGACTGACAACAAGGTAGTGGCCAAACAGTCCGTTTTTTTCACTGACGTATTTTTTGACTGATGTAGCAGGGAAAATAAATTAAAATGAAAAAACATTCTGTCCGTCAAAAATGCTGGACGTATAAATGCAGTCCATCTGACCTCGTTTCATCACTCACATACAAAGCTACACGGACGTTGCGGACGTGGCGCACTCCGCACGTCCGTTCTAGCAGTATTACGTTCTTGCCTAACCTGCGTCCGTTTGCTGCCTCCGCCATGCATCCGCACTTCCGTGCGGACGTACTTCGCGTGTGGGGCTCCATTGGTCAGAATGCTATGCTGCCACGGAGGTACAAATGTGCGGCAACACGGACGTGATAACTGCGCTCGTCTGACCCCAGCCTTAAGCAATGTTATTTTTCACCTCGGGATTAAACATTCACAGGGTTATTCAGAGAGCGGTGAAAAGCAGGAGAATAACTGGAGAAGTGAAAATTCTAGGTCAAAATAGCCAAACCAGAAAAATTCTCCCATTTAACTCACTTTCCAAATTTGCTATTTGGTCTAGATTGTTCTCTTCTCCTGCCAGTTCTCCTGGCTTTCACCTCTCTCTCAGGGTTGTTCAGAGAAAGGTGAAAACCAGGAAAATGGCAGGAAAAGAGAACAATCTGGACCAAATAGCCGATTTGGAAAGTGAGATAAGGCTAGGGTCAGACTAACGTATTTTTCACAGCGACCGAAAGTGCGTCCGAACGCATTGCCGTATTTTTTCACGGAATGCGCGAAAACGGTCATACGATGCGCATTTTCGTGCGTGATTTTTCACGGATCCAAACCAGGAAACTTTGGGTGTCTAGACGTTATGTTGGCCGGACATGAGCAGGGTCTGACGTCTCCAAATCACGCACACACGCTGCTAGTGGACGTAGCGTACTCTGTACGTCGTACTAGCGGTTCTGCGTTCTCGAAAAAATGCGTTCATTTTCCACTTGCGTTGCGCAGCCGGACTTTCGTGCGACCGTACTTCGTATATTGACTGTCATTGCCCGTCATTTGCTGCTAGTGCTGCCGTGATTAAGTGCGCCTAAACGCACGTTAAAAATTCACTAGTCTGACCCTAGCCTAAATGGGAGAATTTTTCTGGTTTGGCTATTTTGACCTAGAATTTTCCATTCTCCAGTCATTCTCCTGCTCTTCACCGCTCTCTGAATAACCCTGACAGGGTTATTCAGAGAAAGGTGAAACTCAGGAGAATGACTGAAGAGAAAATTCTAGGTCAAAATAGCCGAACCAGAAAAATTCTCCCATTTATCTCACTTTCCAAATCGGCTATTTGGTCTAGAATTTTCCATTCTCCAGTCATTCTCTTGCTTTTCACTGCCAAAAAATCAGTAAACTTTTTCTGCGTGTCAGAAAATGTCTCCTCTTTTCATACAGACTGCCGCCCCAAGCAGTTGTTTATGGATAGATTTAAGGAAAAGCATTTACCTGTCACGTTCCCAACCTGTCTTCCCGCCCTCTGTATTTGTATTTTGTTTTTTTCCCTTGTGTTTCTGTTGCTGCCAATTCCTGGGTGTTCTCCCAGGGGTTAATTGGTGTTCTGTGTGCTGCTCACCTGTTGACCCTTGCCTTGATTTCCCCTGCCTATATTAGAGCAATGTACCTATAGGACATTGTTGGGTCATTTTTACTTTGCCTGGTCTTCTTGCGACTTGTGTCCTGAGAGCTCCTTGCTGTGTTCCTGTTATCCTCCGTTTGTTCATCCTTGTTTAGTTTTTGCCTCTTATTTCTGTTCCAGTTTATGTCAGTTCCTTTTGTGTATTTAGTTCTGTCTATTGCTGTATTTTGGTTTGCTGTTTATGTTCCATTCTGAGGCTGGGGTCAGACGAGCGCACTTTTAACGTGCGTTCTGGCGCACATAATTACGGCCGCACTAGCAGCAAATGACGGGCAATGACGGCCAATATACGAAGTACGGTTGCATGAAAGTCCGGCCGCGCAACGCAAGTGGAAAACGAACGCATTTTTTCGAGAACGCCGAACCGCTAGTACGGACGTACAGAGTGCGCAGCTGCGGCATAGCGGCGTGTGTGCGTGATTAGGAGATGTCAGACGCTGCTCATGTCCGGCCAACATAACGTCCAGACACCCAAAGTTTCCTGGTTTGGATCCGTGAAAAATCACGCACGAAAATGCGCATCGTATGACCGTTTTCGTGAATTCCGTGAAAAAATACGTCAATTCGTTCGGACGCACTTTTTTACGTTCGCGTGTAAAAATGCTTTCGTTTGACCCTAGCCTTATTCCCCGGTTACCGATTTTGGCTTGGCTGACTTCCCTTCTGGTTCCTATTCCTATATCCTATATGACGTACTCTCGCTGGTTATGACCTTTTGGCTTTCCTCTATATGACTACTCTATAGTATTTTCCTTGTCTGTACCGTTTCCAGGTAACCCTGTCATCTGTATACAACAAAAGACTCTGTACGGCTTCAAGGTAATACTTTCCTTTAGATTAGATCCGGCTATCCTAAAGACCGGCCTTTCAGTGCAGGGAATCTTTGGTATTGCCGTACATAGGTCTTTTGTTAACCCTGTGTTGCTTTCATCTGTCCTTGCAGTTTACACTGCATCTCTGCATATAGGGGCTTCTCTCAGGAACGAGGGCCTCACCTTGCTGCGAGTTAGATTCATAGGGATATATATACAGACCGACCACTTCCAAGGATCGGAGGGCAAGGATAGGGTGGTGCGTGCCTGGTGGTACTGCCACCGTGATATTACCGTCATTTGAAATGTCATTTTTTTGGTTTCTTACATATTTCTATACATCCTAGAAATCCGCCACTTCACGGGCAGGTTATGGGGACCTCCTAGGCACGATATTTGAAGGAATTTTTCGTTTTTATTTTTAACCCTTATTTCATGGAAACTCACTGTCCCTTTAAAAACGTTTTTTTTTTTAACTTTTTGTCCTTGTTTCCTGTCCCCCAGGGCACTACCCGGACCCCCATACACTTTTTTTATGGCAAATATCTAGCATATATGCCCTCTTGGAGGGCACTCTAAAAACCGAATTTTCAGCCCCATTGACTTGTATGGAGTTCGAGTTCGGGTTCGGATCCGAACATTTGGAAAGGTCGGGTTCGGCTTCGAACCGAACACGGAGTGTTCGGCTCATCCCTACTCACTAGCAAGAAGCTACCTCCAGTTCCTGATACCTGCTTAGACCCTTGTTGCATCCTGTCTTCTCCACGTTATTATCTGCAGATAACCCCTCTACAGTTTCCTGCCTCAAAGATCTCCTGCTACAGATCCTGTTTAAAGGTCTTCTGCTACAGATCCCGTTTAAAGGTATTCTGCTACAGATCCCATTTAAAGATATTCTGCTACAGATCGTGTTTAAAGATACCTGCTACAGATCCTGTTTAAAGATCTCTGCTACAGATCCTGTTTAAAGATACCTCCTACAGTTCCTGTTCCCAGGACCCTCTGCCATCCCAGGACCCTCTGCATTCCCAGAACTCTCTGCCTGCAAATAACTCTCTGCTTTTGTTTTCTATTTTCCCTAAGACCTTCCTTCGTTTCCATTCTCCTAACTATATCTCTCTCCATACTTCGCCTAACCCTGCTCTACTTCCTATTTCTATCTACTCTCCTTTTATGTATTTAGTATAGTGCAGTATAGTTTTAGTCTTATTCTCTTTTCTCTACCTTTTTTTCTCAGCTTGCCTTTTAGTTAATCTTATTGCTGGTTATTATTTATACACTGTCTTCCCTTCCTGTCAGTATTACCCAGGTCCTTGATATTTGTTTATTGCCTTTATACCTTACTCCTAATAAATCCTTTTGTTTATATATATATATATATATATATCCTTCTCTGTATAAATCATTGCACATTGGGTTCAAACCTGCCACCCCGGAACCAGCTCCGTGACAGGCAGAGAGGGCAAACCAGAATGTTGAAAAGTATATTCAGTGTTTTGTGTCTGATAAGCAGGATAATTTGTCAAGTCTGTTACCATGGGCTGAATATGCACTTAATAACGCCGTCAGTAAGAGTACAGGTTGTTCCCCTTTCCAAATTGTATATGGATACGACCCCCCTGTACTCCCTTCCACATTCCAGGCTTCTGCCATTCCTGCCTTAGATGACCACTTGAAGTCCTTAAAAGGACACCTGGACAACAGTCAAGGAAGCACTCAAAAAAGTAGTGCAGTTCAGAAAGTTAAGGCAGACAGACATAGGAGGCAGGCACTAGTGTACCAGGTTGGTGACAGGGTTTGGTTGTCCACCCAGCATATCAAGCTTCTAGTACCATCCATGAAACTGGCGCCCCATTATATTGGCCCAAACAAAGTACTGAGAAGGGTTAATACAGTCTCTTACGCCTTGGCCTTGCCTCCCCATTTCAGGATCCACAATGTGTTTCATGTAAGCCTATTGAAACCTTTAGTCTGCAATCGCCATACCAAGATCCGGGCTCCCCCTCCCCCTATAGCTGTGAAGGATGAGGAGGAGTATGAGGTACAAGCAATCCTCGATTCCCAGTGGTCTAGGGGAGGTTCGCAGTACCTGGTCTACTGGGTACGATATGGGCCTGAGGATAGGCAATGGATTCCTGCGGGTGAGGTTCATGCTGCCCGTTGGGTTAAAGCGTTCCACAGGTCTCACCCTTCAGCCCCGATTGGTCGTCCTGTGGCCGCCTGTGGAGGGGGGTGCCATCACTTACCTCCGGCACCAAGCAGCCTCCTCCACGCTGCTCACTTGCCGAGCGCCGGATGAAATGCACGCCGGCTCCGATCATGTGATGCCTGGAGGGGTGGGGCTCATTAGGGAAGCGCGCGGCCTGGTATATAAGCCCTTCAGTTAGCCCAGACCAGCGTGCTGTCATGTTCTCACACTCCCACAGTGTTCCCAAGTGTTCTGAATATAATAATATATATATATATATATGTATGACCTTTTGGGTTTGGAAAACGACTACTCTTGTGTATAGACCTCCTGGCTGTGGAAAACGATTACTCTTGTGTATAGACCTTTGACTTTGGATAACGATTACTCCTGTGCATAGACCTCTGGCTTTTGGCAATTGATTACTCTTCTGTTTGGACCTCTGAATCTAGCGATCTACTACTCCAGTAGTTTGTCATCTGGATCCGCAGTATTGTATACAGATATCTGGCGTCTGTCTGCCAACATATATACGCTCTTGTCTCAGTCTGTTCTCTACTTAGTCACTATAACCGACCACTACAAGGATAGGAATATTAGGGTAACCCTGCGTACAGGGATCATATACCTATATTCATAGGGAATCAGTGACAATCCCAGATATTTGGCCTCTTCCAAACCCAAAGAGCACTTAGCAGGGTTAGCAGTTAAACTGGCAGCCCGGTTACTATCCACTACTGCCTGAACCCTAGACAGATGCGTTTCCCAGTCCTCACTGTGAATCACTACATCGTCAAAGTATGCAGCTGCATACTCTCGATGGGCCCTATGTATCCTATCCATCACATGCTGGAATGTGGCTGGAGCACCATGCAACCCAAATGGCAATACTCAGTACTGAAATATCACCTCAGGGGTAGAAAAGGCTGTCTTTTCCTTTGCTCTCGCTGCCAAGGGAACCTGCCAGTGTAGCCCTTGGTCAAATCCAGCATGCTTAGGTACCTGGCTCTACCCAACCTCTCAATAAGCTCATCAACCCGAGGCATAGGGTAGGTATCAAACTTTGATATTTCATTCAGCTTAACGGAAATTGTTACAAAACCGTACTTCCCCATTAGGCTTCCGCACCAACACAATTGGGTTGTTCCATTTACTTTGTGATACTTCTATAACTCCCTCAAGCATCTTTTCACCTCTGCGCTAACAGCCTCCCTTTTAGCATCTGGGATCCTGTAAGGTTTTTTATTAATCTTCTTTCCAGTCTCTGTAACGACATCATGGGTGATAACATGCGTTTTTTTTTCCTGGTACTGGGGAAAACACATCCTTGTTTTTAGACACAAACTCTTTCACTTCCTGTTTCTGATGAGGGGCAAGAGTCTCAGCAATATAAACATCGGGTTCCTTCCCACTAGTAGCGTTAGCTGGTTTCCCTTTAAATGTTAAGAGAGCCTCACACTCTACACAGGGTTTCAATAAATTAATGTGGTAGATCTGTTCTGCCTTCCGTCTACGTGGCTGGCTTACTTTATAGTTCACTTCGTTTACTTGCTCGACAATCTCATATGACTCTCGCCAGGAATTTACTCTCAACTGTAGGGATCAGGACCAGAACCCTGTCCCCTGGTTTAAATTTCCGTAATCGTGCATTTCTATTGTAACTGGCTTGCTGAGCACTTTGAGGGTTCTCCATATTTTCTCTGACTATAGGCAGGACTGCTTCTATCCAGTCTTGCATTTTGGCAGCATGTTCTATAACGCTATGGTGAGGGGTATGCTCCTGTTCCCATGTCTCTTTAGCAATATCCAGAATGCCCCTGGGATGTCTGCCATACAATAGCTCAAATGGTGAAACTCGGTGGAAGCTTGTGGAACTTCCCGAATAGAAAACATTAGGTAAGGAAATAGACAGTCCCAGTTCTTTTCCATCTTTATCTACTACTTTACGTAGCATGGCTTTTAGAGTTATTAAATCTCTACACCAAGCCATCGGTTTCTGGGTGATATACCGAGGTTTTCAGTTGTTTCATTTTAAGCAGTCTACATAGTTCTTTCATAACCCTGGACATGAAAGGAGTTCCCTGGTCCGTAAGAACCTCCTTTTGGATGCCCACCCTGCTGAACATCAGCATTAACTCCTTGGCAATATTCTTAGAGGAGATGTTTCGAAAGGCACTAGCACGGGGTACCGTGTGGCATAGTCTACAATGACTAAGATATATTGGTGCCCCTTAGCGGACTTAAGTAACGATCCTATTAAGTCCATATCGATTTGCTCAAACGGTACCTCTATGACAGGTGGCGGTACAAGAGGGTTGCGGAAACCTTTACTCGGAGCCTTGAGTTGACACTCTGGGCAAGATTTACAGAATCTTTCAATGGTAGCAAAAATACCTGGCCAATAGAAACGTTTAAGAACCCTGTCTCTTGCTTTTTCCACTCCAAGGTGACCTCATAACACATGGTTGTGGGCCAGCTTCAAAACCGTATTCCTATTTGTCTCTGGAAGCAACAACTGTTCCAGTTCCTCAGTCCCTTTTTGCTCCACCCTGTAAAGCAAATTATTTTTCACTTTAAAATAGAGAAAACATAATGGTTTAACAGGGTTAACCAGATCATGCTCTATTATTTGCACATTTTCTCTGGCCACAGCCAAAGTTGAGTCCTCCCACTGGGCGGCTCGGAAGTTGCCAGGATGCACTCCAAAATCCTGGAGCTCCACTTCTATAGGATCATCATTATGGGGCGCATTCTTGTCATTGCCCAAACATACTATGGGAGAGTATGGCTCTCTGCCAGGCTCCCAATCGATATTAGAGAAAGGGAAAATAGCATCTGGCCCCTCTACCTCCTGCTCCTCCTCAGAGCACGGTTTCTCTGCTGTAAATAGGACTTTTCCCATAATTGACAGAACTGAGGGAAGTCTCTTCCTATCACAACATCATAAGGCAATACAGGTACTACCCCACTTTACATGCAATTTTTCCCACATCAGTGGTTACTTATACATCCGCAGTGGGGTACGACGTCACCCTGACGACAATTGCGGGCTATATGTCCTGGCAAATGGCACCTGAAACATTATTTGCTCCTCGGTTTGGTCTGGCACCCATTGCCGTTCTCTTTGGCACCTTTTACCGCCATACTCCTATAGCTCCATGCTAGGCACAGGGCTTTGTCCTTTGTTGCCAGGTTTCCTATTGGCCCAGCTGTTAGGAGACCTGAGCTTAGGCTGAGGGTCATGGGTGTGCAGCTCCTTAGCAGTCACATACCGCTCAGCCAGACACATCATCTCTTCAGGATCCTTTGGGTTTCCTTGGCTGACCCATTGTCACAGGGCGGCAGGCAAATTCCTGAAAAAAAACAGTCCATGACCAGCATCTCCACGATTTCTGTAGCCGAGTTTGTCTCTGGTTGTAACCATTTCTGAGAAAATCTCAGCAGCTCATACATCTGAATCCTTGTAGGTTTTTTCCATTATCATAGCCCCACTTGTGAAACCTTTGGGCTCGTAGTGTGGGGGGTTATTCCAATACCGGTTAAGATTTCTCTTTTCAAGCGTATGTAGTCCTGAGCTTGGCTGTAAGGCAGAGCCTCAAAGGCTTTCTAGGATTCCCCACTCAGACATGGAGCCAGCAGTCCTGCCCACTGTTCTAGGAGCCATTTTCTCTGTCCGCGACCCACTCAAAGTCGTGAGATAGGCCTCCACATCAGCTGCCTCAGACAACTTGTGCAGAAAGTCAGTCGCTCAAATATGCCGCTGGGGGCGATGGGGGTGTTAGATGTTGTACATCGCCAAATGGCATGGTCAGAGGGGGGGGAACAGCAAAAAGAGCATTTCATTGTCTCAGGCACATAAGACAACAGTGATGAAATCCTGTCCACTTCAAAGGGAATGTGAAAGGACAAAACGAACGGAAAAAAAACACAAAACAGTGAGTATGGGGAAGACACAGAAAAATAGTAAAAACAAAAACCAAAACAGGAGGAGAGAGAAAACCAAGCCCCAACCAGAATTATGAATATTATGTGACGTTATTATAGTAGGTTAAAAAACCCAAATCTACATTATGTCCTTGTTTTATACTGTTGAAATATGTGATCATTTTCATTTCATATGTTTTGCGTTCCCGGTGGTCTTTAAAATGGCCTTTGAGGATTTTAATTCTGAGAATTTGGATGGAGTGGCCTGCTAGATTGAAATGATGTCCCACCGGGGTACAATATGTATTTTCCTGGTGGTTCCTGATGGAGTGTCTGTGCTGGATCATCCTGAGATTTAGTTTAAGGCTGGTTTCACCAATATAGCAGCCCTTATCACACGCCATGCACTGGATCATATATACCACATTTGCCGACGTGCAAAGGTATGAGCCCTTGATGTTGTGAGTTGTTGTGCCGCGCAGTGCTGCTGTCACATATATGTTGGCACAGTTTGCAGCGGGGTTTGTTACAGCGTTTGGTCCCATTCTGTAGGTTGTCCTGTTCCTGACCGAGTTTGCTGCGGACCAGTTTTTGCCTCAGGTTTGGGGGTTGCTTGAATGCCAGTAAGGGGGGCTATGGGAATATTTCTTTGAGCGCAGGATATACACCCACACACAATGGCACGAAAATAATCTGAACACTTTTGAAATGTGTCTTAAAATCTACAGGGTTATTCAAAGAGAATTGAAAAGTCACCCCATGTTCGGTGACTTTTCGTTCTCTTCAACTCGGTGCGATTTGGCGATCCCATTTCGGCGACCCTGCGGTGTATTCAGCAAGCACCACAGGGCCGTCGTAGTGCAGGGAAAAGCTACTGCAAACCCACTGAACACTCACCGCAAAACCCGGCGAACACACACCGCAAAAACATCTGTATTAACCCCGCCGAACACGCTGGAGAAACCCAAGCAGCTGCCGGAAAACAGCGCAAAGCAGCCGCTGGAAAAAGCCGACACCGCAGATGAATTGTCAGGCGGCGTATGCGGTTCAGAGGTGAGCCCAGCAGGCGGCGACACAAAAGGGAGGCCAGACAGGATATAAAGCAAATAATATGGGCTCTATTACATTCCTTGCACAAAAAATCTCACGCAGCGCGTTAAATGTTAATGTGCGTATATTAATGCTGGTATTACAATCCGCGCGCATTTTTTCATCCATCAAAAAATAACGCGCGTAAAAAAGATGTGGAAAAACACGCGCATTAACGTTGCGTGCAGAAATCGGTGTGCGGACTGTTTTTTCACACGATTCAGCCAATCAGAATTAAGAACCACAATTGTCTCCCGTTAAGTTTTTGCGCCTGCCAAAATCAATCTGAGTATATATGCTGCAGCAATAATAAAAACACGCACAACTTCTCAATTTTATTGTTTGGGTATGCGTAGAATGTGTAACTATACTTTGCTGTATTTGGTTTCGACCAGGACGTTCAGATTTGCCGTTACCACCAGCTTTTCAAAGACGTTAAAATTATACGCGCAAACATTGTCCGTTAAATTTTGCGCATAGATTGTAATACCATCTGCGTACCAGCACACAAACGCATTTGCGCAAACAATGTTAAGTATAGGATGCGCAATGTACATTATGCTCGCAAAAGGTTCACGCAGGTTCACCTGCGGTAGACGTTAATGCGCATTTTTTGCACGGACATTGTAATACGACGTTTTGTGCAAAGGGTTTTGCCCCTCGCGTTAATGCGTTTTTGCGCACGCGTTAACGTTTGTGCGAAGAATGTAATAGAGCCCTAATAGGTTTAATGAAAAACACAATGGCAAGATAGGAAGAAACTGACTGAAACTGAGGCAAAGCAGGAAGGTACTAACTGAGGCAAAGCAGGAAGGTACTAACTGAGGCAAAGCAGGAAGGAACTAACTGAGGCAGAGCAGGAATGAGAAATACTAAGCTATGGAGAATAAAAGAAAACATGGGAACCTAAGGAAACCAAGGACATAGGAAATAACAAGACAGTAATATAAATGTAGCGCTGGTTTAAAACCAGGACTCGAGTCGCGCGGGAACGGCGTTCCCGCACTTCTCCCACAGTGGGAACGCAGCGTTTCCGCTGTGGCCCGAGCCCGAACGCTTAGCAGGCGGCCTCCGCACATTGCCGGCGGCCGCGTGCTTCCTATTATAGCGGCCGGTGACCGGAAGTGGAGCCGCTCGTCTGGCTGTTTCATAGATCCCAGGCGAGCGGCTGCACTTCCTGTCAGCGGCCGCTGAAGCAGGAAACACGTGGCCGCCGGCAATGTGCGGCAGCAGCAGCAGAGGTGAGTTGGGCTGGGGGCAGTATCCATGTGACATGGGGCACTATCCATGAGACCAGGGGTAGTATCCATGAGACCAGGGGCACTATCCATGAGACCAGGGGCAGTATCCATGAGACCAGGGGCACTATCCATGAGACCAGGGGTAGTATCCATGAGACCAGGGGCATTATCCATGAGACCAGGGGCACTATCCATGAGACCAGGGGCAGTATCCATGAGACCAGGGGCAGTATCCATGAGACCAGGGGCAGTATCCATGAGACCAGGGGCAGTATCCATGAGACCAGGGGCACTATCCATGAGACCAGGGGCAGTATCCATGTGACCATAGGCAGTATCCATGAGACCAGGGGCAGTATCCATGAGACCAGGGGCAGTATCCATGTGACCAGGGGCAGTATCCATGAGACCAGGGGCACTATCCATGAGACCAGGGGCAGTATCCATGAGACCTGGGGGCAGTATCCATGAGACCTGGGGGCAGTATCCATGAGACCTGGGGGCAGTATCCATGAGACCAGGGGCACTATCCATGAGAGCTGGGGGCACTATCCATGAGACCAGGGGCACTATCCATGAGACCAGGGGCACTATCCATGAGACCAGGGGCAGTATCCATGAGACCAGGGGCAGTATCCATGAGGCCAGGGGCACTATCCATGAGACCAGGGGCAGTATCCATGAGACCAGGGGCGGTATCCATGAGACCAGGGGCACTATCCATGAGACCAGGGGGCAGTATCCATGAGACCAGGGGGCAGTATCCATGAGACCAGGGGCAGTATCCATGAGACCAGGGGCAGTATCCATGAGACCAGGGGCATATCCATGAGACCAGGGGCAGTATCCATGAGACCAGGGGCAGTATCCATGAGACCAGGGGCAGTATCCATGAGACCATGGGCAGTATCCATGAGACCAGGGGCATATCCATGACACCAGGGGCAGTATCCATGAGACCAGGGGCAGTATCCATGAGACCAGGGGCATATCCATGAGACCAGGGGCATATCCATGAGACCAGGGGGCAGTATCCATGAGAGTTGGGGCATTATCCATGAGAGTTGGGGCATTATCCATGAGAGTTGGGGCATTATCCATGAGAGCTGGGGGCATTATCCATGAGAGCTGGGGGCATTATCCATGAGACCAGGGGCAGTATCCATGAGACCAGGGGCAGTATCCATGAGACCAGGGGCAGTATCCATGAGACCAGGGGCATATCCATGAGACCAGGGGCATATCCATGAGACCAGGGGGCAGTATCCATGAGAGTTGGGGCATTATCCATGAGAGTTGGGGCATTATCCATGAGAGTTGGGGCATTATCCATGAGAGCTGGGGGCATTATCCATGAGAGCTGGGGGCATTATCCATGAGACCTGGGGGCATTATCCATGAGACCTGGGGGCATATCCATGAGACCTGGGGGCATTATCCATGAGAGCTGGGGGCAATTATATCCATGAGAGCTGGGGGCAATATATACCCATATGAGCTGGGGGCAATTATATCCATGTGAACTGGGGAAAATATATCCATATAACCAGTGCTGTGCATATTATTCTTGGGGTTCAGTGCTGTGTATATTATTATGGGGGCTCTGTGCTGTGCATGTTATTATGTTATTGTTGGGGCTCAGTGCTGTGTATATTATCCTGGAGGCTCAGTGCTGTGTATATTATTCTGGGGGCTCAGTGCTGTGTATGTTATTCTGGGGGCTCAGTGTTGTGTATATTATTCTGGGGGCTCAGTGCTGTGTATATTATTCTTGGGGCTCAGTGCTGTGTATATTATTCTTGGGGCTCAGTGCTGTGTATATTATTCTGGGGGCTCAGTGCTGTGTATATTATTCTTGGGGCTCAGCGCTGTGTATATTATTCTGGGGCTCAGCGCTGTGTATATTATTCTGGGGGCTCAGCGCTGTGTATATTATTATGGAGGCTCAGCGCTGTGTATGTTATTCTGGGGGCTCAGCGCTGTGTATGTTATTCTGGGGGCTCAGCGCTGTGTATGTTATTCTGGGGGCTCAGCGCTGTGTATGTTATTCTGGGGGCTCAGCGCTGTGTATATTATTCTGGGGGCTCAGCGCTGTGTATATTATTCTGGGGGCTCAGCGCTGTGTATGTTATTCTGGGGGCTCAGCGCTGTGTATATTATTCTGGGGGCTCAGCGCTGTGTATGTTATTCTGGGGGCTCAGTGCTGTGTATATTATTCTGGGGGTCTGTGCCTGGATATATATATATATATATAAAATGCGTTAGTCCAGTTGCCACAATCACGAGTATACCTGTACGTAGTGATACCTTTCACTGATCAGTATAGTTTCCAGTTTACACTCTTGAAAGTTTGTCTTTTAAATGTAAAGTTAACCCAATAAAAATGGTATCACCGGCTCGTCCGGCTATACTCGTGATATATATGTATGTATATATATATATATATATATATATATTTTCTTAAGGTAATGGGGGTTGTGGAATTCGTGGGTGAGTTCCCTCACTTTTTTTCCCAGGACTTGACCCCTGTTTAAAACGCTGTTGCTGTAGTACTTATTTTTGGCCACCAGAGGGAGACAAGCGCAATGTAAGAGACACTGGACAATGGGACTACGTTTTCCAGCATGCTTTGCGTGGGGAACAGGAAGTGGGTGGGGAGAAAAAGACTTACATCCGCAGCCTCGTGCAGAGGAAACCCAGAGCGTGCCGAGGAGTGAAGAGAGCAAGACGCACGTGAGACAGACAACGATCGCGACCCGGCCGGAGCGCAGATGCGGCCTTGCGGAGCTGGAGATCAGTTCACATTACTTGCCAGAGACCTAGTAATCCACTGGTGGGAAATTAACAAAGATACAGAGTTGCTGAAGGACCCCGAGTTAAGAGACCGCGATAATCTAGTGGGAGTGCAGGCAGCAAGCAGAGCATCTTGTGACAGAAACGGACAAGCAAGACAAGCGGATCCAGTGGCACAGAGTCTCAGTCAAGTCGAGCGGAGAGACGTCCTGGATCGAGCAGAGCACAGAGTATCTGGCGGATGGGTGAGAGGCCTTCCCGGCCACAGTAAAATAATATAGCACACTGCAAGTTTGTCTAAACCTACAGGGCCCCAACGTGACTAGTCGAAGACACATTGAAATCATTCACTGGCCAGTTGAATCTTGTACCCGGGTACCAAAACACACATACACGTACACCTTCTTGGGACACAACCTGTACGGGACTCACGTTCCAATAACGAAAGGGTTAATATTCATTTTTCTTTTCCGCTGCGCGTTTCTCGCATTACGAACTTCTGTAAATATATATGTATACCGTGCTGCTCTATATATGCCAGTTTATTTGAGATCAGTAAACTATATAACTTATAAAATCCACAACAGTGCTGGTGTATATTTATTCCCTAGTGCGGGGAGACTGACCCGAGGTTTAAATTCAGCGGCTCCTCTGGGAGTGAGCGCTACACGTGAGGGCTCGTTTCCGGGATCCAGTCTCTGGAAAAAACGCATTTAAAGGGTTAAATATGGATCCAGACACTGCTGCCAAATGGTGTGAGGAGCACAGTAGTCAGATAGAATTGTGTATAGTCATGTATATTCCTGCAGACACTTGGGCCGAAGATCAGATTCGCCAGGCCGTGGCCGCGCTGACACCAGATCATCCGGGGTTAATCCTGGACATTAACCACTTGAATGCTAAGGACGCGCTCAGCGCGTCCTCAGCATTGCCGCTGGTGTGCTGAGGACGCGCTGAGCGCGTCCTCACATTGGGGTCAGCGTTCGGCCGGGTTCCGGCTGATCGCTGGCCCCTCCGGTGCGGGCTGACATCCTGGATGTCAGCCCGGCATCCGGACCAGCAGCCGCCATTATTAGGTGTCATCGCGGGGGCGCGATGACACCTAATTCAGGCGCCCCCCCCGCATGTGCGGAGGAGGCGCCTGAAAGGGAGGGGGGGGAGGTCCTTCGGACCTCTCTCCCTCCCGATCGGTGGCTCTGCGGGGCTTAACCCAGGCATCATTTGGAAGGGCACAGCCTGCCCTTCCAAATGATGCCTGGCATTAACCCCTGGGGAGCTGGATCGCGAATCGGCGCTGAAAAGCGCCGGTTCGCGATCCTTTCCCGGAGCTGGCCGACATCTTGGATGTCGGCCAAGCTTCCGGGAACTCCCCCAGAGGACTGGCGTCATCGTGCGTAGCACGATGACGCCAGTCCTACAGTTAACCCCTAACTGCCACCAAGTGTGGAGATAGGGAGTTCCAATGAACTCCCTATCTCCCGATCCGTGGCAGTTAGGGGTTAAATTTTGATATGGTTGGATCGGCCAGAGCATGGCCGTTCCAACGATACCAAACATGAAAGTTAAAAATTTTGTAAAAAATAAAAAATAAAAAATAAAAAAATAAAAAATAAACACTTTTTTTTATTTTTTTGGTTTGTTAGTGTAGCAATATTGTTCCCATTTCAATTATAATGTGAACAATGATGCTGCACTAACGATTTTTGTATGCGGTGCGTTTGTTAAAAATAGTGTCATTTTCCCCAAAAAAAAATGTAACGAGACCCCATCTCTAATTTTTTTAACAAGCGCACCCCATACAAAATATAACCGCAATTGCTCGCATGTTAAAATGTGGAAAAAAACACTTTACACATTGTAAATTATTGAAAATACATATTTTATTGCATTTTTTGTTATAATATACAGACATGACATAACGTATACATATAATAATGACATATTATGAATCTACCGAGTCTGACGGAAAGAACGATATATAATATGTCGGTGTCATATACTAAAATAAGCCTTAAAAACACGTTTAAACATGATGCGCAAAACAGGTAAAAAATGACCTCAGCACAGGGGCGGGAAAAGCCTCAGCAGCGAAAGGGTTAAAGAGAACCCATATACTTCTCACACGTATGTTCTTTTTGAGTGGAGAAAGGGTGTTCCAGTGTGTTTTCAGGGCGCGAGCGTGAAGCTGACCGATGAGGTGGAAATTCAACTTATTCAGCCAAGTGCGCCACGTGGCGATCCCACGAGTGTTCCCGCACCCAGTCCGCTGGCCATGATCGGGCCTGAATTTATAGTGGCTATTGGAGATTTGCTGGCTAAATGTCAAAGAACAAGCCCTCCGCACACTAACTTTGGTTATCGACGGTTGAGAAATTTTACAGGAAACGTACCAACTCCGGCGGGAGAAGAAACCTTCGAAGAATGGGTAGAACAGGCGATGCAGGCTCTGGATGAGTGGGACGTCCCTGAAGTGCAGAAGAAGCAAAGAATTACTAAGGGCTAAAAGGGACCTGCGTCAGAGGCTGTAAGAAACCTAAAATTGAGTAAGCAAGACTGCACTGCTTTGTTCGAGAGAATGACTAATATAGGAACGAAGGAGGTTTAAGAATTATCGCTGTATTATGCAAGAGGGAAAGAAAGGAGGTTTCCTGGTTATATGGGATCAGGCTTGGTTCTATGAGCTGAAGCATGGCTCTTTGTGATTGGGTACAATGGGAAGAGAAACAATGGAAGGGAGGATATAAGATGGCTGGGCGGGGGACATTGTGGTATTGCAATGATTTTTCTTTTACTGGAGAGACAGGGCGGCGGCGAGCTCCATTTTGCCATCACCATCATCATATGAAAACCAAGGACTGGATGAGTATTACTTGCTGTATCAATCTGTTATGCATACTCTATTATCATAAGTCTGCTATATATATATATTCCTAGTTCCATTATTTTTTGGAGGAATAGGTGTGGGTTTACTATTGTATGGATTTGCAGGTTTATTTAGTGGATGCTTATTTATATTCGTTTCAATTTGCAAAACAATATTCCTTGTTCATTGGGTGTCCAGCTACGTGATAGTAATTTCTAATGGGTTATTGTTCTGGGATAACTCTGTTTTGTTATTAGGATTACCATTGCTTTGGCTGTCTGTGGACAGTTGTGCCTTATTAGTTTATGGGCTCAGTATAGCACATGACTGACTGTCCAATTTGATTATAATCCATGTATGAAGCCAAAATCAAAATAAGCAACCCATATAAACACCCTACACAAACACAGGACAGTAGAAACACACTATACATAGTGATATCAAACGTATAACCTCGGTATAACACACAAAGTCACGCTAATGATGTAGCTATCATGCACCCTGAAATCACGAAATTCCTCTCTATAACACACTTAAATCACTAATGTAGTATAACACTAAGATAAATAAAAAAAAGAAAAAAAAAAAGGAATATAATGTATGGATGTGTGTAGATATGTATATGTATGCATGTGTGTATATATATGTGTATATGTGTATATGTGTGTATGTGTATGTATGTATGTATATGTATATATATATAGACACAGTGGCGACTCTAGGAACAATATTTAGGGGGGGCACAGAAGATACCGCAGTCAAAACTGGGGGGGCACTAATAATTTTCACCACTAAATCATACCACTGAATAAAAGTAAGGGCCCTATCACCTGGTGTGAGCTAAGACAACATCACTAAAGGAAAAATTTAGTGCGAGTCGCTAAAACTTACAGGGTTATTCAGAGAGAGGTGAAAAGCAGGAGAATGACTGGAGAATGGAAAATTCTTGGTCAAAGAATCGGCTATTTTGACCTAGAATTTTCCATTCTCCAGTCATTCTCCTGCTTTTCACCGCTTTCTGAATAACCCTGTTAGTGCCTGACGACCTACTAACAGATCACCTTGACTGCAGTAGTCCATGAACAAGGTCGTTTGGCGCACGCTAGGGAAACTCTAAGACCCAAGTTGAGACCCAGCGCTAATGCGGTTGTGTACAGGATAGAACGTTTTTTCTTTTCCATACCTATCCCCCACCCTCACAAGCTTGAATATGAACACATCCAGTGAATAACCTCTCACTCCTGCATTATTAAAATCCTCCACGGTGGCCGTATCATTCATGTTTTGATGCACACCTATATTAAGGCTGATGGGCATTGCATGATAAATGCCTCCCAGCAGCATGTAGAATCATTACACTGCATTTAATAGATCCAAAAGGAAGGCCAGGTGAGCGACAAAAATTTCCCTGCTACAGCATATAAACAATACATGTTTCAGGGCAAGACTTATCCATGTGTTCCTTTAAACATGGTCCACACAGTCACCCTAATAATCAACTGCTTACATACTATGAATAGCCGCCAGCATAAAATGTTTAAAATTAGGCAATATATTAGAATTAGGATATATGTGAATAAAGGATACATTTATAATAGAGTCGACTGCAACAGCAGCGACATTGCTGACCATATCCATTACTATGGTGTATGGGGCCAAGAGAACACCTGTGTTGCATTCCTTTCAATTGCCTTTTAATTTTGGACGAGGACCTGTTTTTTCTGTTTTTTTGGAGTTAGCACCAGGGCTGAGCAGTAGGTAAAATGTTGCAATTAGTGCACCTCAAAAAATTTAGTGCTGGCACCAAGTGATCTGTAAAGATCTCTAGCACTCCCCGTGTTAAGTATAGGACTCGGAAAGTACAGTAAGCTCGCGGTACAAATCGCTAATAGCGACGCGCTAAGTGATTTTTCCCATTTGTAGCGGGAGGCAAACGATCTGTTGGTCAGGCGCTAGACTGAATTAACCTGGCGCTAACGCAAAATCACGCCGACGCAAGGGTTAGCTCACACCAGGTAATAGTGCCCTAAATAAGTATATATATAAATAAGATTACAAAACCCCAGAGTAATGTGATGCAATGATGCCTTTTTGTTGTACTAACCTGATACTTAAATTCAATATTTTATTGACGCAATTTGGCAGTTTCCGCTGAATGTCTGATAACTGCTTCAGCGACTCCACTTTTAGCAAATTACAGTGACCATTCGCTAAATAGGGAATTCACCTTATTTTCTGCAAAATAAATTCCCCGAAATGTGACGGAGAGCAGAGGATCTACAGATCATTAGACCCTTTAGATTCTAACTTCCATAATAACCCCTAAAATGCCTTAAACCCAGGGAAATGCAATAAAAATAATAAACAATGTGGCATTTAGCTACCCCTTAACCCCTAAAAACATGAAATGAATACACTGAGGCATGTAGCCAACCCATTAACCCCTAAAATGCCATTAATCAAGGAAAAAACAAATGTATACTGTAAGGGATGAAGCCTGCCCAATAACCCTTAATATACAACTAAACCAAGGCATAAACTAACGTAATACACAATGTAATGTATAGTCTGAACATTAACCATTTCACTGCTGAGCCATTTCAACCCTGTGAAAATGTTTACGTTTAAGTGCACATTTTTATTTGATGTTTTATGACTTTTACATCACACTGAATATAGTCATGTGGGGTATCATTGGAAAGGCCAGAATCTGCCCTTTCAAATGACACCTAGTTCATCCATATACATGCATAGCTACAGAGATACGTTGGTCCGAAGAAGTGTGGGAAGCTGGATGCTGATTTTTGGTGGGGGGCACATGGGGGGGCAAGAAATAACCTAGGGGGGGCAATTGCCCCCCTTGCCCCCCTGTAGAGTCGCCTATGTATAGACATAAAATTAACACACAGAAACCTAGTCATAGCACACGCAGATCCCACAAGGACTTAGCCATGGCACACGGAGGCAACGCAAAGGGAATGTAATCACACATAGGAACTTGATATAACAGACTGAATCACTGATCACTGTACATTAGTCACTATAACTCTATAGTTGTATTCTCAAGCAGCTTCACATGCTGGCCTTTTATGTGGGTTATGATTTACAGGGTTATTCAAAGAGCTGTGTGTTTTTAAATAATGTTGGAGTAACCCCAAGGGCTAAGCAAAAAGTTGAATAAATGAATACTGTATTTAAGTTCACTATTCTAATTGTTGCAAGTTTAAAGTGCCACGGCAGCAATGTAAAATCTTTTGTTTTGAGCACTTCCTCCAGTTGAGTAAATAATGATTTAGAACGGCAACTTTGTCTTTATTGAGGGAGAGGAGAGACTTATTTCAGGAATAGAGGGAACATGAGCAGTAACTCACTCATATTTCACACTTGTTCCATCATCATAATAAAGCCTGCGAGTGGATAAGTATTAAGTATATTAATTCGGGGCATTTTAAGCTATGTTGATAAAACACACACATGCATATAGTATATTATCTATTGGGTTAAATACGCGCTAATTGACCTGTTCTAGTGATTTGCATTGTTAGCTAGAATATGCTCGTTGATATTTGCTTCACTTTGTAATACTTGATCAAACCTTATTATTTGTATAGTCTGTATGATCTTATAAACATAGGTAATCAGTGACCGCATGGCTGGCAGCCATCTTAAACCTCAAAAAGTCACATGTTCTGCTGCCAATGAGGAAGTGCTGCAGCAGTAACTGTACAATCTGTTTAAGCTTACATTTGCGCAACTAAATTAATCCAGATTGTTTCTGCCAGATTTATGAATATATAACAATTACTAACCAAATACACATCTAAATGTGTCTGTTATAATTTCTGAAGAGGCTTATCCACTAAACAGTGATGCTGTATGTTAGCAAATGCTGTGTCATTAGGTTAGTTCGGTTGGTTTAACTTCGGGTCTATAGATATATATACTAAGCAAGAATCAGTTTCATTGTGGACGGAGGTTAAAGACTTTCATATGTGCAGATTGGTTATATTGATAAGGGATTCAGGGCGGAGGACTCATAAAATGGAGGCAATGCAGCCACTTATGTACAGAACATCTATGCTCTTTTTCAACTCAAAATGGAGACGGCGTTATTTACATTTCGCAAGGGGACACACACACACAGAGGGGGAAGAAGCACAAACAAGCCAGTCACTCTTAGAATCCAAACAATGGCTCAGATAACAGTGAGCTGCTGACCTTAGTTGCTGGGGGGAAGGAGGTGCTGATGGAAGCATGTGAAAACAAAAGGAATTCATTACTTACAGGGGGGTGTACACTATACAAAGACTGGATCGTAATACAGAGGTTACGCTATACAGAGGGAATACAATACTCTACATGATAAACAGAGCAAGGGAATGTAAGGAAAATACATACAAATAAACATTGGGACGGCCGTTTCTTTGCAGAGGCAATAAGTAAGGAAGCTGTTTCTGTTAGCTACCATTCATTCAATCAGGTGGTGATTTTGGTAAGGGTAGCTGGCGAAGGGACAGAGATACCTATGCTTGATCTAGAGGCAGCCTTCAGGCCGTACCACTGTGTCCAGGGGGTTTTCTTTTAATGGGGTGTAAATTCGATGGGTAATTTTACATCGATATCTGTTTACCCATTGGGGTGGGCAATATCCCGTGCCCCCCTTTTTAAAGGCTTCCTACTTTTTGCATTGCTTAGTGAAGAAGAGAGCGGGGAGGAGACGTATAGTACATTACTTAGGCGATTTCATGGTAACGGGTTGCTAAGGGACTGGAGAATGAGGTAGGATCGGGGGGGGGTAACAAATAAGTTTAGTTGATCGGGGAGAATTGTAGGTGGTTTGGGGGGAATGGCCAGACGCTAAGATCAAATGGTCTACTGTAATTTCAAATGGTGAGCAGGCAAATGGCCCAGGAGTGGATTCAATGGATGGGTGCAAGGTTTGGTGTTTCTGGAATTTTTTATTTAGCCAATCGTCGTGGCAATACCACTGTGGGGGATAGAATTAAAAAAAAATTAAAAAAAATTTAAAAAAAACAAACAAAAAAAAAAAACATCCCTCCCAGACCCTTTTCTATTTTTGGGTCTGATATTCAAGGTGTGGTACAAGTGCTGAATAACATGTCTGCATCATCACAGCAGGTTATAGCCCATGTCAGGTAAACATAGAAACATAGAAAAATGTCGGCAGATAAGAACGCCCAATTACATGGATACTTAACCTGGATTTATGTTTTGTTTAGGATAGCCTTATGCCTATCCCATGCCTGCTTAAATTCAATCACTGTTTTGGCCTCTACCACTTCTACTGGAAGACTGTTCCATGTATCCACCACCCTCTCAGTAAAATAATGCTTCCTGATGTTACTGTTAAACCTTTGCCCCTCTAATCTAAGGTATTTGGCGTTGATATGTTGTTTGCATCATCACCGCAGGTTGGAGCCTATGTCAGCTATTTGGTGTTGATATGTTTGAAAAGCAATATTAATTTCACGGTAATCACATACCGGGGGTAAGGAAGGTGGTGGCGGATACATTGTCCAGTTTCAGGTGGGATGTGTTCCGACATTTGGCACCGGGAGGAGGAAAGCAAAAATAAAAAATAAAAAAATTAAATAAATAACTACTAATAATAAAAATATTTAAAAAAAATAAAAAAAAATATCCAGGGTGAAGACTGCCCTCCATTTCTTTGCCAGATGGGGAGCAGTTAGAGGGCATCAATGATTTGGTGAGGAGATTGTTGTTGCAGAAGACATGGGCACCATAGAGCAAGCAGTGAAAGGGTTGGATCGAGTTTTAAAGGGACAGAGAAGGTAGAGCAGAATGTTGGTTTCAAATAGCTACTGAAGTTCGGCAGTAAGTCAATAAAGAAAGGGCAGCTTGGAACTATTTAGTGGTATTTCATACTTTGCCCGGATAAAGGAAGAGGAGGACTGGGCTAAACAATTCGTGGTGAGGAAGATCTTGACAGCAGAGTACAAGTAGGAGATAAGATGGAGCTGATAACAATCTTTGTAGGGCAGCATTTGTTTTAGTTTTTCAGCTGCCCTAAGGATTGAGGAAACAATTGCTCTAGGTGCCCATGGTGGGGAAGTGTGCCCATTGGTATGTAATGTATGAGGGGATACTTGGAGGCGACTCCTTCAAACGGTCGCATGTTATGGGGGCACAAGGGTGGTGCTAACTTGTCCGGGTATCAATTCAAATGGTTCCGCAGCAGGCCATGGAGGGGCTTAGTTAAAAGGGGAGTTACATTTGCCCCCATTCTTTCAGGATAGGAGCTGCTGGTACTGGAGGCAGAATTGGTATATCCAAAGGATCGAAGTAAAAAGATGGGGAGATGGAAATGGGAAGTGTATAGGAGATATGTGAGATCATTAAAGAAATGAAGGGAAAACTTATGGGGAACCATTGTTTGTTTTAATTATAATAATTTGTTTCCTTGTTTCTTTTGGTTTCTTTTCAGTTCGGGTACACTGTGTGTGTGTGCATTACAGTTAATAGTTTACATTTTGGCTATTTGCAGGACGTGCAATGAGAGTGCGGATCCTGGGACACTCCTATGTGCACTGGATGGAGAGTCGTGCTGCTGGCACCAAGAGAGGAGCAACCCCGGGGTGCAGCGTAATTGAAGTAGGGATTAGATGGATAGGGAAGCAAGGTAGGGGGTGGGGCAGTTATTGGGAATAGCAAACACATCCAGGAGAGAGAGGGGTAAGCCAGATATTATGGTACTACATTTAGGGGACAGCTAGAGAAGAGAGGGGTATTGTGAGTGGTGAAATAGCGGCCTGGCACGTGGGGATGCAATGGTAGGGGGAGGGTCTGCAGGGTACGGGGTGAGTTGTGGTTTCATACGGCAAGGCTCAAGTGCCTTCCTGGTTTGCAGATCCTCTCGGCCTGCTATTTGCGATATAAAGAGGCCCCTGAGCAGACGTGTGGTCATCCTGCTTAGCCACGTGGGGCCGCTATTTCTGCGCAATAGGTGTGGTGCATTGCATTTGCTGATGTTATCTGGCAATGGTTTTGGAGCACCACGAAATAGGAGCAAGAAGTGAGGAGTTCATTGAAGGAGTGATAAGGCTGGGAACACACTCTTCATTGAAGGCGCAATAAGGAGCCTTTTGTGAGGTAAGAGGAAAGGTCACGGGTTTTTATTGGTGGCAGTTAAAAGAGGGTCCTCGTTTTGGTGGCGGTGAAATAAGCGGCCTGGCACGTGGAGGGCGATAGTGGGGGGAGGATCTGCAGGGTACGGGGTGAGTTGTGGTTTCATACGGCCAGGCTCAGGTGCCTTCCTGGTTTGCAGATCCTCTCGGCCTGCTATCTGCCATAAAAATACACTGAGCAGACGTGTGGTCATCCTGCTTAGCCACGTGGGGCGCTATTTCTGGGCAATGCTTGTGGTGCATTGCAGTTGCCAGTGTTATCTGGTGAAGCGTATTTGGCATACGAGGATCGATAATAATAATTCTGCCTTAGAGGCAAAGAATTTGGCTTTAAGTAATAAAAGATTTGACCTTTCCAAAATGCCAATACTTTGTTGTGTTTTCATTTACGGGAAAGGGACGGGGTGGGGGCAAGTAGGGGGGGCCTGGGGGGGGGTTAGTAGAAGGTAACTTACATGGGGAAAAAGTGTAAGAAGAGGATAAGAGTATAATTCTTAAGATTATCTAAATATTTTACAGGAAGTCTTTGGGCGAATGGAAAAGGCAGTGGAGCTCGTGTACCAGTATGACCACAACTACCAGCGAAAAGGTGAGAAAATGACTGAATATATGAGGCGCCTAGATAAGATTCTGTACCAGATACTTCTCAAGAAAGGGGCCGAACCGGCCGAAATAGATAAAATCCGAATGCAGCAGATCCTGAGGGGCGCTCAACCTCTAGATCCGGTGACGCTACAGCTGAGAAGCAGGGAATGTAACCGAGAATTGAAATACCTGGAACTGATCCGAGCTGTCAGAGAGGAAGAGGCTTTAATTGAAGAAAAATCCTTTAGGAGAGGAGAAAGAGCTTACGCACAACCCGTGAGGCATAACGAATGTCTGCAACCTGAAGATGATTCGTTAGACACCTATGGATCAGAAGTGGACGAACAAGAGCGTTTGGTTGTTCCTAAATCCACAGAGAGTGCTGCAAAAGAACTAACCCTTTCTGCACATAGTGAGTTGCACAAAACCATTAAGAAGGTACAAGAAACTCAAGCGGAATTGCAACAGGCGCATGCGGACCTGTGCCGAGCACTTTTGAAGGTGGCAGAGACCCAGACCGATATGCAGAAGTTCCTTACTGATATGCGGACAACTGGAGTTGCTGTGGTGTCTGGCCAGGGTCCTTCAACCGAATCACAGCAAGTGACTGCGTCTCCGTCTTCAAAGAAGAGATGTTTCAGTTGTGGGGAAATGGGTCATTTCCGCGCACAATGCAAAAGCCAAAAGCCTGAGAGAAATATGGTAGAAAAGCTCCTAAAAGCCTTGGAGGGGCTACTATCTACCTCACCAGCGGGAAACGCCAGAGGGCACAAGTGAAGGAGCAAACTAGGTGCCCAATGGTCAAAACCCGCTCCAAAAATCAAGCCAGGATTGAGAGGCCGAGAGGGCCCAGAGTCTGGCCGACTGCTGAGCCTGCCAGGACTGAAAGAGTCACTCCCTTCGCATCCGGTCCTACGTCATGGGGAAGCAATGCACACCCAAAACCTACAGGGGCCAAGACGAAGGCCAGGGTACAACAAACTGGGTCTAAACTTCCTGTTACTACAACAAAGTTTCCTGACCAGCTGATAGGTCCTTCTCCCATTGTGCCAATCCAAGTAGAGGGAGTCTACACTAAAGCTCTGTTGGACTCAGGGGCTCAAGCGACATTGATCTACCGAGATTTCTATGAGGAGCACTTGAAGCACATACCTCTACAGAAATTGAAGGACCTGGAAATCTGGGGTATCGGAACTGAGAAACTTCCCTATGACGGATATCTACAGGTGAAGTTAGAGATCGGATCCGAAGTCATCGGACAGTCTGGAGGTTGTGATGCATTGGCCATTGTGTGTCCTCGGCCTTCAGGGGCAAACAGAAGTTCTATGATAGTGGGGACGAATACTGATCTGGTGCTACGTCTCCTGACTCCTATGGTACTGGAAGAAGGTTCCACCAAGGGAGTGCACCCGATGTTACGTCCAGTCTATCAGAGAATGGTCGAACAGCAGAAGGCACCTGCTGAAGTGGGGCGCCTATGGAGATTGGAAGGAACAGAGAGGGTTCTGCAATCAGGAGAAGTAGCGAGCTTCCGGGCTTCAGTCAAGTTGAACGGATCGCAACCAGGTCCCTATGTGGTACTGGAAACCGATTTTAATCATGGGAGTGAAGCCGGAGTAGAAGTAATCCCTGAAATAATCTCCACAAGAGCTTTGAAACGAACACGAGGAAGAGTCTCAGTCAGTGTGTGTAATGTGTCTGATTCTCCAGTGGTCCTGAAAGCACGAATGCCTATTGGGCAAGTAGCGTCCGCTACGCCTCTCTCTCCTACCGATTTAGGAGGGGGAGTGGATAAAGAGATTCCAGATGAAAGGTTCTACCCCAAGGACGCTCCCATCTCACCTGAATGGAAGAAACGTCTTCAGCCCCAGGTCCTAAAGTTGAGGGACCTGTTCTCCAAGGATGAGTTCGACGTGGGCCTAGCTAAGAGTACTGAGCATCGCATTCGACTACAGGAAGATAAGCCGTTTCGAGAAAGGTCAAGATGAGTTCCGTTGGGAGACTTGGATGATCTACGAGAACAGCTGAATGAACTGCAAAGAACCAAGGTGATCCAAGAGTCTAGGAGCCCGTATGCATCTCCAATAGTAATGGTCCAAAGAAGAATGGTTCTGTCTATGTATAGACTATCGCACGCTAAATCGGAGAACCATCCCAGATCAATATGCTACTCCTCGGATAGAAGATGCCTTACAGTGTCTGTCTGGAGCAAAATGGTTTGGTGTACTAGACCTGCGAAGTGGGTATCACCAGATACCAATGCATCCTGAAGACAAAGAGAAGACTGCAAAAAAGACCAAAAAAAAGAAGGGGGATATCTGCAATACAAGTAGATAAAACACACATAGAGTAAAACCCCTTTACACCTGAGTGTTATAGCACTGCCAATTTTACACTCACAAACGGTGATTTCAATCAGGCATGTAGATATTCAACATGGGATCCAATTTCTTTCCTTAAGTTATTTTCTCATTTTCCATAGCCAAATAGTCATATTGAAAAGGGAAAGAAAGTATGCAATAGTGAAGGACCACAAAAAATGGTTCAAAATTAAAATCAATCCTTATTTATTGCACGTACTTTTAACAAGTAAAAAATCACATATAAAAAATCACCCAGTCCCAGGGATACATCTCGGGTCCACACCCTAAGTGCCTCGGTTTCTGGGGTCTGCCACTAAACGCGTTTCGTCCTCTCGACTTCCTCAGGAGTGGCATCCTTCCCATAGTCCAACAAATATATAGTGCCATTGTTGAGGGGATTCAGAACAGCTCCCCCGGTGAGCGTCTCCCGATTTCCGGTGTCTGGTTCAATTACCATGACTCCGTCCGTCCGACACGTCATATCAGGTCAGCCGCATCCCCAGCGTCCGGTTTGGTTGCCAAGACGCTATCTCTCCGATACGTCACATCCGCCCGGCGGTATTTCCGGGATACATCGCACTCGCGTCCAGAGGTCTCCCTGGTTACCGCCACTTCTCCTTTCTTCCTCATTACGGATGAAGGTCCCCTTTACCGAGAAAAAAAATCCTGTTGCCTCGGGATATGTATAATTTTACCAAAATTACCCCCAATGTTACCACCAATAAGCGGTCTCCTCTATTAGGCAACAAAATAAGGGAAAAAAAGGGGAAAAAAACCCTTCCATTTCATCTGGGCATTTATCCTTCCACCGACAGTCTCTGAAACGACCCAATATTCCCCTCTGAATAACAATCCAATACCACTAAATTAAAAATATTATAACAATTACATAAATACCATATAAAAACTAAGAATGATAATAACCAGACATCTACTTTAAAAAGCACACCAAATCCAAATCGCTATTCAACCCAAATGGTTGTAATGTTTTTAAACGATGTATCCAGTAGGTTTCCCTTCTGGACAGTTTATATATTTGTTGGACTATGGGAAGGATGCCACTCCTGAGGAAGTCGAGAGGACGAAACGCGTTGAGTGGCAGACCCCAGAAACCGAGGCACTTAGGGCGTGGACCTGAGATGTATCCCTGGGACTGGGTGATTTTTTTTATATGTGATTTTTTACTTGTTAAAAGTACGTGCAATAAATAAGGATTGATTTTAATTTTGAACCATTTTTTGTGGTCCTTCACTATTGCATACTTTCTTTCCCTTTTCAATATGACTATTTGGCTATGGAAAATTAGATAATAACTTAAGGAAAGAAATTGGATCCCATGTTGAATATCTACATGCCTGATTGAAATCACCGTTTGTGAGTGTAAAATTGGCAGTGCTATAACACTCAGGTGTAAAGGGGTTTTACTCTATGTGTATTTTATCTACTTGTATTGCGGATATCCCCCTTCTTTTTTTTGTTCTTTTTTGAAGATTGGAAGCCTAAATAGAGGGGCTTCAAGAAGTGTCCCATCATTTCATGAACATTCTCGAGGACAATATTTTTTTGAACTTGTGACAGTTGAAACGGAATATTATAAGCTAAGTGTTAAGGATGTGATAGCCGGAAAATTCTGCCTCAGCTTGATGTGTGTCCGTAATCTTCTATTCTCTAACTAAACTATCTCTCCGTAACAAAATAACTCATGGTCGACCAGTGAGAAGGAAGTAACTGGAATTGATGACAAGACACAAAGTTTTCCTTCGCTTCGTTCTCCGTTGTATGTTTGGTTACATGTGCTTATATACATTTACATGACATTTCAATATCCTATCAGAGAGAAGTAACACGTACTAAAATGCATACAGCAGCATATTAAAAGTTAAAATACAGAGTAACACAAAGATAAACATTTCTGCAGTTTCATAAGTTTTCCTAACGTTTCACTATTTAACAGGAATTAACATCTGTTTGCTTCTGGAATTTTTTTACTCCCTATTTTCCTAACCTCCGCCCTTATCTTGGGTGTGCTTTAACACATTTACACATGGCTGCAGATTTTAAGGTGAGATGCATTTCTACACTGTCAGCTTGTCAGCATAAACTCATGTCGTATATTTTCATAGCAGCCTGCTCGTATTAGGTGTATTCCATCAATCCATCATTTTTATCACATCGTGATCAATAAACTAAAAAACAACACTGTCACGTTCCCATGCCCGCCCAGTACTTCAGAGGCCGGGTCACTCTTAGCTGGACGCAGGATTTAAACCCACGCAAAAATTACCCAGGGAGACACCCTGACCATGCAGGCCTCTTCTCCAAGAGTGGGAACACAATAATCACTGGTGACAGTGAGCCATAACACTTATTATACTAAAATATATAAACAAAAGGGAATGGGAGAAGGATGTTTAAATTGCAGCTATGGGGATAACCTGTATTAAGTATTGTCTACTCTCATAAGTTGCTGTGGATGCTGGTAGTCATCTGTTTTAGCATGACCAGCACTAGCTAAGCTAAGTATGTAGTGCAATTTAATTAAAGGATAGGTGTGGGGTTAAAATACTACAATTTGTCTTAAAAAACTAAAATAGCAACATCTAAATATGTGTGTGTTTAACATTTATCTACTATAAATCCTAAGAAACAAGGTTTCAAATGCTTAGAGGGTTTTACCTTTCTTGCCCATCTACCACAAAGCCAATAATAACCAAAAGGTAACCCTGTCCTACTACTTTGGCTGGTATTTAGAGGCCAACCTAAGAGAAGAAACACTGTCTGTTGAGTAAGAAATTTGCGGTCACTGGTTGGTGTATATGTAAAATTAAAAGTTGTGAACACAGGAGCCTCCTCCTACATCTTACATCTAAATAAAATAGTCAGGTTTACAGGTGACACTTTAAAGTCCTGATAAATTCCTGAATCACAGTGCTGCATCATTAACATGTCTCTGCAAATGGACGCGGGCAGGTTCCTTCTCTATCACACTATATTGAGTTAAATTACCATGATCAATTAATTCTTGTAAAGCAGTGTCATTAATAGGAAAACCTATGAATAGAAACTCATATTATAAGCTGTGCAGGGCCTGACTACATATCTAGCACGAGTCATTCTTCTGAGATTCCTTAAAGATCAACTTAATGGATTCATATACATATTATCTTTTCCATGAAGACTCACTGAGTTCCCTCGTATTCCTAACCAATCCCAAGTTAGAACCGATATCCTGACTGTGTGTTTCATCTTTCAGACACACCATGAATGTAAAAAAAGATAATAAAGTAAAGTGTGATAAAGCCCCAAGTTACAGCACAACATAATATCAGGGGAGTCAGTTCATGAGACTCAGGGGATTGATCTTCCCCTCCTACTTATAAGTGTCACTCTTTCTTTATCACGAGAGTCTCCAAATTCTTCAAGAGTCACTTGTTTGGGGGAGAACCCCAGCCTCCCGATAACTGGTCCTGACTGTGTGGGGGGAAACCCCGGCCTCCTGATAACTGGTCCTGACTGTGTGTGGGGAAACCCCGGCCTCCCGATAACTGGTCCTGACTGTGTGGGGGGAAACCCCGGCCTCCCGATAACTGGTCCTGACTGTGTGGGGGGAAACCCCGGCCTCCCGATAACTGGTCCTGACTGTGTGGGGGGAAACCCCGGCCTCCCGATAACTGGTCCTGACTGTGTGGGGGAAACCCCGGCCTCCCGATAACTGGTCCTGACTGTGTGGGGGGAAACCCCGGCCTCCCGATAACTGGTCCTGACTGTGTGGGGGGAAACCCCAGCCTCCCGATAACTGGTCCTGACTGTGCCTCCTTGCTTGCTTCTGCTTGGCTGTGATCCGTCCAGCGCTTGTAAGCCATCGTTATCCTGCTTGCGTCCTCCTTGTTCCTCCTGATTATCTGCTTGACCACCACTTGATCTGGAGGTAAAAAAGAAAGATCTATCACCGTAGATGCCGTTCAATTTACTAATCACGTGCGCCATATATTCTGCCTGTGCTACACAAATATCATCTGCGATAACGCGAGGCCCTGTCTTTACATACAAACCTCGCTGCTAAAGCCTTAGCGGTCTGTTCTTTACCTCTATATCCGATACCATAAAGTATGAAATAAAATTAAAAGGGGGGTAACTGCTTTCATAATACTCAACTTCCCCTCATTGTATGACTAAAGGCCATTCATATATCCTTTTCTCATACACAGTTTCCCAAAGCTTAAAAATCTGCCTCTGAGGCCGTAGCCTGGAGGTTTACTATATCTCGATCTTGGTACAATTGTGGTATCATTACCATCAATCTCTGGATGGCTGGATGAGTGTCATAGTCTGGGTGTGGAGTAGCTGCTGCAGCGGCCTGTTTTGCCACTGCGTCTGCTAAATAAAGCATTACCTTGTGACACTGGGTCTGAAGCATTGGTGTGGGTTTGGCATTAAACATTAGCAATCCTTTCTGATAACAATTACTGACAATAATTCTTTTACAACAATCTGCATGAGAGAAACCTTTACCGTCCACTGTCACAAATCCTATCTGCTTCCAAATCTGACCAAACTCATGCACTACCTTAAAAGCATGTCTGGAGTCAATATATATATATATATATATAGTCACGTCTTTCCGTTTAAACAACTTCCACGTCTGCATCGGAGCAATTAATTCTGCTGCTTGAGCTGAAACACAAGGAATAGAATGTGCCAGAAACACCTTGTCTACATCTGACCTATAGCAAAGCCTGGAAGAAACAAACCATTTATAAACACGATCTCACTGACTTCTATAGGAGTAAACTGCAAGTCCCCTCCAGGTGTGGCGTCTTGCTGCAGTTGTGTTACACAGTCATGGGAGTTGTCATCCATTTATGGTGTGGGTGGATTATGTATTGTAATCATTTTAAGGACTAACATAGCAGGACCTACGGATGGCCCAGCATATAGTATATGACAGTAAGATTGTGAGTGTTAGTAAATATCTTCTCATAGTTGTATCGCTTTTGCGCTGTCATATGTTGTGTTGTGCTTTGTTTAAGGACATTTAAAACTTAATGTACAAAATGAGTGAGTGTGACAACACTAATGTTTGACACGTTTCTACCATGAAAGCACATGCTGCAACTGATCTTAAGCATGCCGGCATCCCCTGAACCACTGTAGGTAAAACTTTTGAATAAAATGCTATTGGACGGTATCCATTGCCGTGGTTCTTAGTCAAAACACCCGCAGCTATCCTTCCAACCTCTTTGCAATCAAGTTGTAAAGGTGAGCTGTAAAGAGGCAATCCAAGTGCTGGAGCTGTACACAAGGACTGCTGGAGAGTTTTGTAATCATGTAACAGTTCATCAGTCCATTGAATGGTGTCTGGGCTTGTTTGGTGCAAAAACGAAGAGTAGAATCATAAAATGAAGAGTCTGATAGCCAATGTCTGCAACAGTTTATCACGCCTAGAAAGGACATCATGGAAGCTTTATCATGCGACCGTGGCAATTTCATGAGCGCCTGCACTCGCTCTGAGGACAACTGTCCTGACCTGAAGAAAGGGTGAATCCCATGTATTTGACAACGAGTAGGAGATTTTCTTGAGTGACTCCTTGTGGCCTGCTTGAAATAAGTACAATAGCAAAAGTTTAGAGTCTCTGAAACAACTCTCCTCGTCTGGGCTGCACAGCAATAGGTCATCCACGTTTTGTGCGACGTAGAGCCATACTGCGGGGTCCGTAACTCAAGAGTTTGCTTGACCACGGCACTGAAAACCACTGGCATATCTCTAAAACCCTGAGGTAATCTTGTCTATGTAAATTGACTACCTCTATACGTGAACACAATCAGTGGTCTTGTCAGGGTGTACTGGAATGCTAAAGAAAGCAAAATATAATTCTAAGACTATAAAACACTGAGAATCATGGGGAATTGCAGCAATTAGACCGTATATGTCTGGCACCAAAAGGTGCAAAGGGCTGTATCAGGGCATATACTGCTCTGAGATCCTGGGTGGATCTATACTCTTGTTTACCAGACTTAAAACCGGTGGATTGGACTTTTATAGGGTGACACAGTGGGTATAATTATATTTTTCTGTAAATGTTCCTAAATAACTAGTGCAATCCCTATTTGTTACTTTTATGCAAGTGGATACTGTTTAATGTATACAGGTTGGGCACCTGGTTTGAGTGTGACCTGGTATGGTGTACAGTCAATCAGTCCGGGGTCAGTAGAAGAAGTGGCCCATAAACTGTCAGGTAGGTCAGTTAAATGTTCTAATACAAATAACAAAACACTTAAATAATTTCACTTTAGCCTGCAAGTCGTCTAGGGGAATAAAAGAATCACCTACCAATGGAATCATGTCACAATCATAAAACCATCTAAAAATACTGGGGTGTACACAAAAAACAACCTAAGTCATGAATAATAAGTCCCTTAATACAAATATTTTGTCATGTTCTATTCCAAACTTAAAGGGACCAAAGAAAAAAATGTGATCTGTCATGTTGTACACACAGATAGGGAGATCTATCTCAAGAGTAACATTGTTATGATGCTCCTGCACAAAATTCCACACTTCTGCAACAGACCCTTAGTCTCATCAGTAAAAGATAAGCTGCCATCTGTTCCTCTCCACAAGGACAGTGCGCTGTTAAGGTGGGGTCACCTGGTGACCCTATGTGCCAAATAATGAGGTGGATGTACCATCATTTGGTCATACAATTTCGAGCCTTATGAGCTCATAAAACAACAAACAAAGCAGGTGTCCTGACTCCTCTGTCTACCTTGCCTTGTATAATACTGAATATTTCCTAAATTTCACATTCTTTCCTTGTCCTGCCTTAAATCTCTGACCTTCTCCTCTTTCTTGTGCTCTCATTCACATCACATTCTGCATACATACTGCTAATCACCTTCACATCACATTCTGTATACATACTACTAATCACCTTCACATCACATTCTGCATACATACTGCTAATCACCTTCACATCACCTTCTGTATACATACTACTAATCACCTTCACATCACATTCTGCATACATACTGCTAATCACCTTCACATCACCTTCTGTATACATACTACTAATCACCTTCACATCACCTTCTTCATACATACTACTAATCACCTTCACATCACATTCTGCATACATACTGCTAATCACCTTCACGTCCTTCTTAATGGTCTCTACTGGAAAGTAACCTGTATCTGTCATATCTAGGATAGTTTTTTCTAACTCTTTTGGCCTCATGCCGTACCATCCTGTCTCAGTCTGCTTAATGAGCCGGCTGCAAGCGGGGAACATGTTATCCATTAGACTCTGTATGAATATAACAACCAAATCATCTTCCATTGTCTCACATCCCAAATTACAATCTATAATTCTTATCACAAAACTCTGCACTGTTTCTCCATTCATTTGTTTACATACCATTTACCTTTCACCATGTCTCTCATACACTTTCCTAACATCTTCTCACATTGACTCATAAATTATCATCCGCATCCTTTGGATAATCAAGCTGTGCCTTAAATACATTTCATCCAAAATTCACCATATTTTGTAACCATTCCTAATAACATATTCCATAGTCTCCTGTCAATAACTGTCATACCCCGCGGCGCCGTGCTCGCAAGAAAGACAAAAAAGTCTAAAACATCACTGTAAGGTTTTTTGGAAGTGGAACCCAGGATGCGGAGAGGAGGAAGGCGAGAACTGATATGCACAGGGCTAAAGGCTGAAGGAGGGTCTAGGCGTTCCGAGGTCAAGGCAGGCGGCAAGAATCGTGGTCGTGAGAAAGCTGAGGTCGGCAACGGGAAGGTCAATCAGATAAGGATACTAGGATATTTAGGGAAACAACAGGGAGAGCTCTTGTAGCAGAGGTACCACAAAATCAATGAGCGTCTTGCCTATAGTGTTCAGGAGTTTTATGGAGGAGTCAGGAGTTGGCTCCGCCCACCCTTCGCCCTGCCTCTCTGGTCTTTCCCTCCTCTGATTGGAGCTAGGAGGGGAGATTCCAGGGATCACCTTGGGCTCTACCCCGGCGGCTGAGGTTGAAGCCGCGCCCCCCCGCCGATCCGCCGCACACACGCAGACCCGCCCAGACGCCGACCACTTGAGGAACCTGCGCCATCTTGGATGGACGGAGGACCCCGCGGCCGACATCCGGACCCTGCAGCCCGCGCATTCGGATCGGGGGAGCCGCCTCTCAACCTCCTCTCGTTCCGGAGGACGTCCTCGGGACCCGGGTGAGACAGCGAGGTCTGGGGGTCCGCAAGATGGCGGCCGGAACCTGACAGGACCCCCCCTTGAAGGCGCGACCTCCGGGGCGCCTCGGAGCCGGTTTACCCGGATAACGCCTATGAAAGGCGGAAACCAATTGAGGGGCGTGAATCAGGCGTACCGGCTCCCAAGACCGCTCCTCAGGGCCATATCCCTTCCAGTGGACCAGGTACTCAAGCCGTCTACGATGCCATCTAGCGTCCAAGATGGCTTCTACTTCGAATTCTTCAGTGCTATCCACCACCACTGGAGGAGGAGGTGTCAAGCGTCTCTGCACGTATCGATCTGGGACATACGGTTTTAGGAGGGAGACATGGAATATTGGATGTATTTTCATCGAGGGGGGTAGCTGGAGACGAATACAAACAGGGGATATCACAGATAGAATGAGGAACGGACCTAAGAATCTGGGGCCCAGTTTCTTTGTAGGACAAGTCAGACGTAGGTGCTTAGTGGATAACCAGGCCTGATCCCCCACTCTATAGACCGGGGCTGGGTTTCGTAGTTTATCGGCGTAATGCTTTTGTCGTTGTTGTGTATCTTTCAATGCCACAAGAAGTTGTTGACGACAATCTTGCAGGTGTCGGAGTCGTTTATCAACCTCCGGGACGGAACTTGGAGTTGACGGATCTGGAAGCGTAGAGGGATGGAATCCGTAGTTAACAAAGAACGGGGTGTTGTGGATAGAATCATGGGTTTGTGAATTATATGCAAACTCTGCGGTGGGGAGCAGGTCGCTCCAATTGTCCTGCTGATAACTTGAATAGCATCTCAGGTACTGTTCTAATTGTTGGTTCACCCTTTCGGTTTGACCATTGGTTTGTGGATGGTGGGACGAGGAAAGGTGGATCTTTATGTTAAGTGATTGACAGAAGGCCGACCATACCTTAGATGTGAATTGGACGCCTCTGTCCGAGACGATGGACGAAGGGACACCATGCAGACGTACTATTTCTTTGAGGAACAGTGATGCAGTTTCATTGGCTGTGGGCAGACCCGGTATCGGGAGGAAGTGTGCCATTTTTGAGAATCGGTCGACAACGACCATAATGGCCGTGTTTCCTTGAGAGGGCGGAAGGTCTACTATGAAATCTATTGACAGATCCCTCCATGGTGTGGAAGCGGTGGGTAGAGGCTGTAAAAGACCAACCGGTTTGCATTTAGGTGACTTCATCCTGTTACACTCAGGGCAGGAACGGATATACTCTGTGACGTCTTTTTTCAGGGACGGCCAGTGGTACAATTGGCGAGTTCTGTGGAGTGTCTTTCGTATACCTCCGTGTCCCGCCAGAGGTGAGTCATGGACATTCTTTAGCACTTCCATTAGGTTGTTTGGGGATACTAAAAGACACTGTTTGTTAGAGGATTGGCCTTTAGAATCCTTTTTGAGACGGGAAAGGAGGGTTGACTGGACCGTTGTGAAGTGTTTTTGTTGTAGGATCGTAGGAGGGGATGTCTCTATCGTGGAGTCTACTGAATAGCATCTGGATAAGGCGTCGGCTTTCCCATTTCTACTACCAGGCCTGTATGTGATGTGGAAGTTGAATCTTGTGAAAAATAAAGCCCACCTAGCTTGTCGAGGTCTTAGACGTTTGGCCGTCTTTATATGCTCAAGATTTTGGTGGTCTGTGTACACTGTAATGGGATAAAGGGATCCCTCCAGGAGATGTCTCCATTCGTCAAACCCACGTTTGATCGCTAGCAACTCCTTGTCTCCAACGTCGTATCTTGTCTCCGCGGGATTCAGACGTTTTGAATAAAAGGCTATAGGGTGCAGATTGCCACTGGTAAGATTCCTTTGGGATAGGATGGCTCCGGTGGCATTTTCTGAGGCATCTACTTCGAGGAAGTATGGATGGTTAGGATCGGGTTGTTCCAGGATCGGGGCACTGGTAAATAGATCCTTCAGTTTGAGAAAGGCTTTTTGAGTGTCTTCGGCCCACCTGAATTTCTCATGGTTTTTTGTAAGTCTGGTAAGGGGTTGGACTATGTGAGAGAAGTTTCTAATAAATTTTCTATAGAAGTTCGAGAACCCTAGAAATCTCTGGACCTCTTTTTTGTTTGTGGGGGTAGGCCAGGAGTGTATAGCTGCTACTTTTTCTGGGTCCATCTCGAGCTTGCCAGGAGAAAGGATGTATCCTAGGAAAGAAATCCGGGATTGGTTGAAGGAACATTTGTCCAGTTTGGCGTACAGTTGGTGGTTGCGAAGACGGGAAAGGACCTCTTCTACATTCCTTTGATGTTCTTCCAGTGTAGGGGAATATATCAGAATGTCGTCTAGATATATTATTACAAAACGATCCAAGAGGTCTCTGAAGACGTCGTTCACCAAATGTTGAAAGGTTCCAGGAGCATTGCAAAGCCCATAGGGCATTACTACATACTCGAAATGCCCATAACGAGTGCGGAACGCTGTCTTCCACTCGTCTCCTTCACGGATACGAACGAGGTTGTAGGCTCCTCTTAAATCGATCTTGGAGAATACTGTGGCTGTTTGAAGACGTTCCATGAGTTCTGGAATAAGTGGTAATGGATATCGGTTTTTTATAGTGATGTGGTTTAATTCACGAAAATCTACGCACGGACGGAGCCCCCCGTCCTTCTTTCCTATGAAGAATATCCCTGCCCCTGCCGGAGAGGTTGATGGGCGTATGAAGCCTTTCTGTAAATTTTCTTTTATGTAGGTTTTGAGTACTTCCAGTTCAGGGGTGGAGAGAGGGTAGATGCGTCCGAAGGGTATGGCTGCTCCGGGAAGGAGGTCTATGGGACAGTCATATTTGCGATGTGGGGGAAGAGTCTCCACTCCTATCTCGTCAAAGACATCTTTATATTCTTGATAACATGTGGGTAACTGTACTCCGGTCTTTCTCATATTAGTATCTAGAACTGTATTAACGGATAACGTAGGAGGGGAATTCAGACAATTCTGGTTGCAGTAAGGAGATGGAAAGGAGATTAATCCCGTAGACCATTGTATCATTGGGTCATGTTGTCTCAGCCAAGGTATGCCTAGTATTACCGGGAACATTGGCGAAGGGATGAGGTCAAAGGAGAGGGTCTCCTGGTGACGAGGCCCCGCCCAAACCTGAATAGGTAGCGTCTCGTGGGTGACTACCCCAGAACTCAAAGAAGATCCATCCACAACCTGTATTTTTATGGGGTATTCTTTATTGTGCACAGGAACACACACACGGTGAGCAAGAGAGGAATCGAGGATACAGTTGCTGGCTCCAGAATCAATCATAGCGCGGAGGGGGATCTTCTTGTCTTCCCACTGTAAGACAATGTCAAAGGATAGAAGATATGTAGATTCAGAGGGGGACCTTGGTAATTGTACGTGGCATAGAGGCTTACCTCGTGGTCGAATCTTTTCTGGGCAGGTTCTGGCAACGTGGCCTAGTCTTCCACAATAAAGGCAGCAGTTTTCTTTTCTACGCCTCTCTAATTCTGCAGGGGGTAAATGTCCTCGTATCAACCCCACTTGCATAGGCTCTTCGGAAGATGCCAGTGGTGACGAGGAGACGGGAGGTAGAGCCAGCGGACGTGGAGTGTTAGACCCCATTCGTCTTGTCTGAGGGAGCAGAGAAGGATACGGATTGATGTTTTTCTCTAGTTGGCGTTCACGCCACCGGCGATCGACAGAAATGGATAGAAGAATGATCTCCTCGAGGATTCGAGGACGGTCTCCTCTGGCTATCTCGTCTTTGATGTGATCCGCCAGTCCCCTTCGGAATTGATCCACTAGGGCGGCCTCGTTCCAAGCCGTGTCTAGAGCATATTTCCGAAAGGATGTAACATACTCCTCGACAGGGTGTCTCCCTTGTCTTAAGGCTCGGATAGCTGTTTGAGCGGTATCTGTCTTGAATGGGTCTCCGAACATCGTCTCCATAGAGGCCAAGAATGATAGCCAAGAGTTCAAAGTGGGATCTTGGGCATGGATCAGGGTATGGGCCCAAGTGCGTGCTTCTCCTGTCAGTAAGGTGATTACCATCTGAATCCTTACATGATCGTTGGTGTATGTACGGGGTTTCAGCGAGAAATACAGGAGGCAGCTCGTTATGAAGTCCTGGAACAGTTTGCGGTCTCCGTTGAAGCGATCTGGCATTGGGACCTCCGGTTCTGGGGTATGGACCTCACCACCAGAGGGCGCTGACGAGGCAAAAAATGACCAGGGAAGAGGTGGAGAAGGACCAGGTCTTCCAGCTTGGAGGTCATGTAATTGCGATTGGAACTGTGCCTGGGTAGACTGTACTTCTTGTAGCGATTGTGTCAGCGTCCCCATCTGACGGGTTAGGGCGGTCAGGGCCTCGGCCAGCTCCGCGGATTCCATGACGAGGCTCATTGATTATGTAAGGTTTTTTGGAAGTGGAACCCAGGATGCGGAGAGGAGGAAGGCGAGAACTGATATGCACAGGGCTAAAGGCTGAAGGAGGGTCTAGGCGTTCCGAGGTCAAGGCAGGCGGCAAGAATCGTGGTCGTGAGAAAGCTGAGGTCGGCAACGGGAAGGTCAATCAGATAAGGATACTAGGATATTTAGGGAAACAACAGGGAGAGCTCTTGTAGCAGAGGTACCACAAAATCAATGAGCGTCTTGCCTATAGTGTTCAGGAGTTTTATGGAGGAGTCAGGAGTTGGCTCCGCCCACCCTTCGCCCTGCCTCTCTGGTCTTTCCCTCCTCTGATTGGAGCTAGGAGGGGAGATTCCAGGGATCATCTTGGGCTCTACCCCGGCGGCTGAGGTTGAAGCCGCGCCCCCCCGCCGATCCGCCGCACACACGCATACCCGCCCAGACGCCGACCACTTGAGGAACCTGCGCCATCTTGGATGGACGGAGGACCCCGCGGCCGACATCCGGACCCTGCAGCCCGCGCATTCGGATCGGGGGAGCCGCCTCTCAACCTCCTCTCGTTCCGGAGGACGTCCTCGGGACCCGGGTGAGACAGCGAGGTCTGGGGGTCCGCAAGATGGCGGCCGGAACCTGACAATCACATTAACCCTTGCAATACCTGCCTAGTATATTCTGCCTAGACCTATTGGATTTGAACTTGGATATGCCTATGGATTTTGATACCGCGCTTGAATATCCTACTTCTATTTGCCAAGGACTTTATTTTTGATGCAAATATATTATTTTTCTGAACTTTTCATAATTCCCTGGAACCTACAGCCATATTACACCCCTGGACTCCAACTCCCAGTATCCCTGCACCTTCATTGTATTCTCTTTTATACCAGTGTTTTCTGGATTAATTCCTATACCTGCTTAATCATCTTCAGTGTTCTGTGTATCCTCTTTAAATTAACCCTTTCTTGTTTGTCTTTCTCTGGAGTCCTGTGTAAGATATTTATTCCTGTAGTGTCCCTCTGTTTAATATCCTAATATCTTATGTACTTTAGCCTCTTTCATTGCTCAGTTTCATACAGTGTTATCAGTTATCCCTATCATTACTTATCCTCTTGTTAATTGTTTTCTTGGTTATTATCTATTCAGTGTCTGCCCTATTATTACTTAATTTGCTTAGTATCTACTTCCCACTGTGTTGCCCTTTTGCTTTATGTCTATTGTCTATTTGCTTAATAAACCCTTCAGTTTATATGTGCCTGCTCCACTTTTTGTGTTACCGCTCACTAGCTCAAACCCCGCAACCCTGAACCTTATATATCACATTTCAAGACATTCTTATATTTGAGTTTGCGCTCATAAAGCATGTTTGGTTAGTAGGTTTAGAGCTGGGATCTCCATCCTGTAGCAAATGAAAAGTCAAGCAAATTAAACATTATTATGATCTTATATCTATCAAATTATCAAGGGCAGTAAATGTGTGTAGATGTGGTTTTCACTTGAGACCAGTCATCCAGTCTCTGTATTTTTGTGATGACCTACTCAAACAATGCTCAGCCACACAGTTACAGCACGTTATACAATACATTTATACACATACACAGTATACAGTACATATAATTGACTTATGTTGTCAGGGAGAGATATATGAAACAATAAAATCCTACCTATCCAAATCCCCAAAACAATAAAACAATAAACACATAACTGCAGAATCCAATTCTGCTATATATATATATATATCTAACATATATATATATACTTGGGATCCAATCCCAAAACTGGCTCAGAACCATTCTGATCAGCAAAACACAGGCCTGTTTTCTACGCGACACAATCATCACAATCAAAAAAATAAAAATTGAGTTCCTATCATCAGACAAGAAGGCGCAGATACAACAAAGAACTGTTATTTTCTACGTACCTTCCTGTGGGACGATATCCCGGAATCGATGCCCCCAAATTGTTAGCCGGAAAATTCTGCCTCAGCTTGATGTGTGTCCGTAATCTTCTATTCTCTAACTAAACTATCTCTCCGTAACAAAATAACTCATGGTCGACCAGTGAGAAGGAAGTAACTGGAAATGATGACAAGACACAAAGTTTTCCTTCACTTCGTTCTCCGTTGTATGTTTGGTTACATGTGCTTATATACATTTACATGACATTTCAATATCCTATCAGAGAGAAGTAACACGTACTAAAATGCATACAGCAGCATATTAAAAGTTAAAATACAGAGTAACACAAAGATAAACATTTCTGCAGTTTCATAAGTTTTCCTAACGTTTCACTATTTAACAGGAATTAACATCTGTTTGCTTCTGGACTTTTTTTACTCCCTATTTTCCTAACCTCCGCCCTTATCTTGGGTGTGCTTTAACACATTTACACATGGCTGCAGATTTTAAGGTGAGATGCATTTCTACACTGTCAGCTTGTCAGCATAAACTCATGTCGTATATTTTCATAGCAGCCTGCTCGTATTAGGTGCATTCCATCAGGATGTATCTATCGATTATTGGTGTTGGAATAGAGATATAAATGGCACATCTAATGACATCCCTTGCACAAATTAGGAATAATAGGTCAACTAAATTTATTGATCTGGTTGGCAAGGGATTAGATTGCACACAGCAGAAACCAAGTAACAAACAATATTGTTTTACCTTGGAAAAATTAGTTACACAGGAAACAAAGAAATGGTGGGAGGTGTCTTTTTTGGAAAACTATTTGGAAAAAGGATTTGTCCCAAGGGGATTAAGATTAGAAAAAACTCCAGCCTTTGGTATAGATAATGTTGAATTTATGAGAAAATGGGATGAGATACTGGTTGACTGCTCCAGAAGACTTATGAAAGTGATAGTAGAATATGAAAAAGAAAATTTGATACATCTGGAGCAGGAAATCAAGTCCCATAGTGAGAATTTCCCTGTAGATAAAGAAAGTTTGTCCTTTGCAGAGGGAGAAAAAGAATTATGTCAAACGATTGAGACCCTGGAGGAAAAAATATCATCAATAAAAAACGGGAAATATTTACGGGATAAACAGGATTGGGAGGAACAAGCTTATTTAACAATAAATAAAAGGAAAATGAGAAAAAGAAATGTCTATTTGGGACGAATCCCAAATAGACATGTCCCTAGTAGAGACATGAGAACCCAGAATGGGGAAAGGAATAGACCTTTTAGGTTTAAAAAGACACAGAATACTTCTTATAGAGATGCTAATCGAGCACAAGGTACCCGAACTGAGAAGGATACCGTTAAGGCACAAATGCCTACAAAAAAAGTTTCCTGAAAAAAATGTAAACAAGGAAACATCCGATACTCTACCTGGTGATTCGAGAACTTGGGCCCAGGTGGTAGATAATCAGGAAAGATTGGAATTGAATTCTAAAGCCCCTTTTTTAGGGGCACGTACAAAAGAATGCAAAATTACAAACTATTATCTACCAAAGAAAGACTGGACCCATTCAAACAAGTACAGTGTGCTGGCGGATTCCCCCCTCAAGAGGAGACGCATGAGCGCCAACTCTTGGGGAGAGGAGTCCAACGGATCCCCCAGTTATTAGAGAGAAATATGGGGATAATTAACTTAACAGATTTGGTATTAGATGAGGTCACGGAAAATGCTCTTCGGAAGGGTCTTAAGTTTGCTCCCAATAAAACATCAAATAGTTTCAATTTATTTATCGATCTACATAAATGTATTCGGAAATTAACATTAAAAAGGTTCTTTCTAAGTAAAAGTGGCGAAGAGAATTTAAATCTTAATACCTCCAAGATTACTAAATTTAAACTCCAATCTAGTTTCAACCCTGTTTTTGCAAAGGGGGCCTATGTGGAAACATTCGGCAAAATGGTGGAACATGATTTGGACAAAATGTGTAAGGAGAGACAACGGGTTTTCAATCTAAATAAAGGAGAATATAATGCCATTCAGGCACTTAAGAAAAGAGAGGATATTGTAATAAGAGAAGCGGACAAGGGAGGCGCTATAGTTATGCTGACAAGTCGGTATTATCAGGAAGAAGCCTGTAATATACTAAATGATAGAAATACGTATATAAAACTAAAGAGCGACCCAACTCTGAGATATAACAAAATTTTGTTTGTTTTATTAAATAAAGCTAAGGAAAACCGGAGTATCTCAGGTCCAAATCTCGTTTTTATATCTATAAAAACACCTCGTCTACCTGTTTTTTACTTTTTGCCGAAAGTACACAAAAATTTAGAAAGACCACCTGGCCGCCCAATTATTAGTGGGATAGGTTCTATAAAATCCAATTTGTGGACTTTTTTCTTCAAAAATATGCCCAAAGTGCACCATCTTATATAAAGGATACTACTCATATTTTAGTTGATTTAAATAAGATTCAATGGAAATCCACCTATCGATGGGCAACATATGATGTGTCATCTTTATATACAGTGATTGAACATCGTTTAGGCCTAGAGGCAGTTAATTTTTATTTAAATAGGGATGTAGAGATAAAAGAAGAAATGAGGATGTTCCTATTGGAATCCATAAATTTTATATTGCGACATAATTATTTTTGGCATCAGGGTAACTATTTTCTACAGATAACCGGGACAGCCATGGGGACCAGGTTTGCCCTGAGCTATGCAAACATATACATGAGATATTGGGAGCATCAGTGTGTGTTTGTGGACCATCGGTGGCGGGCAAACCTGGTCCTCTGGCGTCGATATATAGACGATGTGCTGGTTGTCTGGGATGGTACACAAGAGACTTTGGATCGATTCACCCAATATATTAATGAGAATCAATATTCGCTCAAATTTAGCTCGGTTTTTGATCCAACCCAGATCGCTTTTTTGGATGTCACATTGGGGGCAGATGGAGGGAAAATTGTGTCAAAATGTTTTTTTAAGGAAACAGATGGCAATGGATATGTCCATCGGGATAGTTGCCACCATCCATCTTGGCTCAAATCCATTCCTAAGAGCCAGCTAATTAGAGTTAAAAGGAATTGTACAAATAATAAGGATTTTGATACTCAGGCGAAATATATTAAGGAGAAGTTATTGGCTAAACAGTATAGTGAAATAGAAATTGACAATAAAATCAGGGAAGTAAGAAAAATCAATAGGAAACAGCTATTGGTAAAAAAATCAAAGGATTCAACACGGGACACGAAATATAGGTATGCTTTTGTGACAGATTTTAATACACAATTTAGATCAATAGAAAATATAGTGAGGAAACATTGGTCGATACTATCTAGGGACCCTATATTGAACACTGAACTTCCAACAAATCCAACGATGATTTATAGGAGGGCAAGAAATTTAAAAAGCGTATTAGTCCCTAGTGTTCCTAACCCTCCACCGAAGGCTGGTATAGTTAATCCCGGATTTAGAAAATGTGGGTCTTGTAAGGCATGACGCTTCCTACCAAGGATTACCGATCAGTTCACTAGTAAGGTGACGGGTGAAGTGTTTAAAGTTAAAGGGAATATAACATGCTCAACAAATTTTGTAATTTATTTAATCCAGTGTGTTTGTGGACTGCAATACGTGGGACGTACCACAAGAAAATTTAAATGTAGAGTCCTAGAACATATGGGCAATATACGGAGAAATTTGGTAACTCATTCTGTACCGGTGCATTGCAATAATTGTCAGTTATATGATTTAAAAAAACTGGATTTTTTAGGGATTGAATATATCGAAGCAGATTGGAGAGGGGGGGGGGATAGGGTTAAAAAACTGCCCAGAAGGGAAACCTACTGGATACATCGTTTAAAAACATTACAACCATTAGGGTTGAATAGCGATTTGGATTTGGTGTGCTTTTTAAAGTAGATGTCTGGTTATTATCATTCTTAGTTTTTATATGGTATTTATGTAATTGTTATAATATTTTTAATTTAGTGGTATTGGATTGTTATTCAGAGGGGAATATTGGGTCGTTTCAGAGACTGTCGGTGGAAGGATACATGCCCAGATGAAATGGAAGTTTTTTTTCCCTTATTTTGTTGCCTAATAGAGGAGACCGCTTATTGGTGGTAACATTGTGGGTAATTTTGGTAAAAAGATACATATCCCGAGGCAACAGGATTTTTTTTCTCGGTAAAGGGGACCTTCATCCGTAATGAGGAAGAAAGGAGAAGTGGCGGTAACCAGGGAGACCTCTGGACGCGAGTGCGATGTATCCCGGAAATACCGCCGGGCGGATGTGACGTATCAGAGAGATAGCGTCTTGGCAACCAAACCGGACGCTGGGGATGCGGCTGAGCGGATATGACGTGTCGGACGGATGGAGTCATGGTAATTGAACCAGACACCGGAAATCGGGAGACGCTCACCGGGGCAGCTGTTCTGAATCCCCTCAACAATGGCACTATATATTTGTTGGACTATGGGAAGGATGCCACTCCTGAGGAAGTCGAGAGGACGAAACGCATTGAGTGGCAGACCCCAGAAACCGAGGCACTTAGGGCGTGGACCCGAGATGTATCCCTGGGACTGGGTGATTTTTTTATATATGATTTTTTACTTGTTAAAAGTACGTGCAATAAATAAGGATTAATTTTAATTTTGAACCATTTTTTGTGGTCCTTCACTATTGCATACTTTCTTTCCCTTTTCAATATGACTATTTGGCTATGGAAAATGAGAAAATAACTTAAGGAAAGAAATTGGATCCCATGTTGAATATCTACATGCCTGATTGAAATCACCGTTTGTGAGTGTAAAATTGGCAGTGCTATAACACTCAGGTGTAAAGGGGTTTTACTCTATGTGTGTTTTATCTACTTGTAAAGAGAAGACTGCGTTCATCTGCCCACTGGGGTTCTTTGAGTTCAACAGAATGCCTCAAGGCCTTACGGGGGCTCCAGCCACGTTCCAACGGTTAATGGAGAAGACCGTCGGGGACATGAACCTGATCGAAGTATTAGTGTATCTGGATGATATTATTGTGTTCGGGAAGACTCTGGAAGAACATGAACAGCGGTTGGAGAAGGTCTTAAAGAGGCTCCATGAAGAGGGGTTGAAATTGTCTCTGGAGAAATGTCAATTCTGCTTACCTTCCGTTACATATCTGGGACATGTGGTTTCAGCAGAAGGCGTTTCGACAGATCCTCGGAAGTTGTAAGCCGTAGCTTCCTGGCCTAGACCCCGAAATGTTACTGAACTTAGATCTTTCTTGGGGTTCTGCTCTTATTATCGAAGATTTGTAGGAGGATTTGCCAAGATAGCTCAACCACTGAACAAGCTCCTGCAGAAAGAAGACGCAGAAGAAGGCCACAAGGCCTCTGACCGAAATTCGTCGGCTCCAGGGCCAAGGAAGGCTCGAGAATCTATCCAGGGAGAATGGACTAGTCAATGTGAAGGTGCTTTCCTGAAGCTGAAAGAGAGTCTAACTCGAGCTCCTGTCTTGGCTTACGCTGATCCTCACAAGCCGTACGAACTGCATGTGGATGCCAGTAGAGAAGGTCTAGGGGGAGTCCTGTACCAAGAGTATGGTGGATTGCTGAGGCCTGTAGCGTATGTGAGCCGGAGCCTTATGCCCTCCGAAAAGAACGATACTACCCACAAGTTGGACTTTCTAGCCTTGAAGTGGGCGGTGGTAGATAAGCTAAAAGACTATCTGTATGGAGCCAAATTTGTGATAAAGATGGATAACAATCCTTTTACCTACGTCCTTACTACTGCGAAGCTGGACACCACGGGACATCAGTGGTTGGCCGCTCTGTCAGGGTTTCGGTTCAGCCTGAAGTATCGCCCTGGGGTGAATAATCGAGATGCCGATGCTTTCTCGAGAAGACCCTACATTGCAGAATGGACTCAGTTAACTCCAGATGGGGTGCAAGCATTATGTCAAGGAGCAGAGCGCCGGGTCAAGGGAGGGATTGAAGCGGAAGCCATAGGAGTTATGGCTGCGGCTGTTCCAGAGTTCTATTGTAATCCTACGCAGCTGAGGGATGAAAGTTTGCCTACTTTTTCAAAACCAGACCTGAGAGCTGATCAGGCTGAAGACCCTATGATTGCATTAACCGTGAAGGCCCTGAATGCAAACCAACTTTCTTCTGACAAATTCCCCATAAGGGGCCAGATTGGTATATAAAGAGTGGGAACGATTGAAGATGTTGGATGGGATGGTCTACCGAAGGGGCCCCTCGAACAGTGCTGAAGAGACCCAACAGTTGTTCCTTCCCACTAAGCACAGAGAGGATGTGCTGCGGTCGTTGCACGATGAACATGGACATTTAGGGGCAGAGAGAACTTTTAAGCTGGGGCGAGACAGATTCTATTGGCCCTGCATGAGAGCTGAAGTGGAAAGTTACTGCCATTCATGTCTGAGGTGTATCCAAAGGAAGACCCTACTGACCCGAACGCTCCAATGAGCCACCTACAAAGTCAAGGAGCCATGGATTTGGTGTGCATTGATTTCCTGTGCTTAGAGCCGGATGCTAGTGGGCAGGGGAATATTCTAGTAGTGACTGATCATTTCACACGTTATGCCCAAGCTTTTTCCGCGAAAGACCAATGTGCTCCTATGGTGGCAAAGGTTCTAATGGAAAAGTTCTTTGTTCACTATGGCCTACCAAGGAGAATACACTCTGATCAGGGTAGAGACTTTGAGACCCGGCTTGTTGGGCAATTACTGGAACTGTTGGGAATTCAGAAGACCCGAACTACACCATATCACCCTCAAGGTGATGCTCAACCCGAAAGGTTCAATCGCACGCTGCTAAACATGTTGGGGACACTGTCAAACAGAGAGAAGCAGAGCTGGAGTCGTCACATAGCTACGCTAGTACATGCATACAACAGTACGGAGAGTGACACTACTGGATACTCACCGTACCGTCTTATGTTCGGAAGAGAAGCTCGACTGCCGGTTGATTTGGCTTTTGGGCTATCTCTGGACCAGACGTCGGTAGCTTCTCACAGAAATTATGTGGATAGACTTCGGAAGAACTTGGCCTCTGCGTTTGAACAGGCCTGTTTGACCTCAGGAAACAGGGAACAGAGGAATAAGTGGAACTATGATTTGAAAGTTTGGATACAGGATCTACAACCCGGTGATAGGGTTTTGTTGAAGAACTTGGGTGCTGCTGCAAGGCATAAGTTAGCGGATAGATGGAGTTCTCAGGTCTACATTGTCTGCAAGCAACTGCCGGGTCTGCCAGTTTACCAAATCCGACCGGATGGAAAGGCTGGGCCTCTTAAAAACTGGCACCGAAATAATCTGCTACCTTTGAGAGAGGCTGTAAGGATATCAGTTGGTGACGAACTTTCTCAGCGGAATCCGCCTGCTCCACGCTTAACTCCCGTTACTCGGTCTCAGCAGACACGGGTTGTTGAAGAGAGTGAAGGGGACAGTGAGGAAGAAAGCTTTTGTCTGGACTGGGTGCCCTCACCAGAGCCTGATGAGGTCATTCCAGTTCCTGAACGGTGGGAAAGTAACCTGAGGCCTGAGGCTCCTGAATTCCAATTGGAAGTTCCCGAGACTTCTGAAATCCCTGTAGTTCCTGAAGCCGCATCTTATGATTACAGTTCTATGCCTTCATTGGAACGATCATATTCTGAAGAAATGTCTGTTCCAGTTGTGGATGAAAGAACTGAACCCGCACCTGTAGTACTTCCACCTGAAGAGGAACTGATTGAGCCAGAGCCAAAACATTCTGTCCGACCCCCTCAAAGACTCACCTACGACTCACCAGGACATAGCACTGAAGAGGCTGTTACCACTGTGCGAAGGTTGCCCGAAGTGTCTGCTATGTTAGCTGAGGTAGTCAGAAGCATGAGTCAACTTGAGGAAGTGTATCTGGCCCATTGTACGCTTGCTGCTGAGCCTGTATATGTTGCCTAATGTTATGTTGAAATGTAATGCAACTGTTATACCTCCTTGGAGAGACCCAAGAGTTCTAGGAGGGGGAGAGTGTAGCACTGGTTTAAAACGCTGTTGCTGTAGTACTTATTTTTGGCCACCAGAGGGAGACAAGCACAATGTAAGAGACACTGGACAATGGGACTACGTTTTCCAGCATGCTTTGCGTGGGAAACAGGAAGTGGGTGGGGAGAAAAAGACTTACATCCGCAGCCTCGTGCAGAGGAAACCCAGAACGCACCGAGGAGTGAAGAGAGCAAGACGCACGTGAGACAGACAACGATCGCGACCCGGCCGGAGCGCAGGTGCGGCCTTGCGGAGCTGGAGATTGGTTCACATTACTTGCCAGAGACCTAGTAATCCACCGTTGGGAAATTAACAAAGTTACAGAGTTGCTGAAGGATCCCGAGTTAGGAGACCGCGATAATCTAGTGGGAGTGCAGGCAGCAAGCAGAGCATCTTGTGACAGAAACGGACAAGCAAGACAAGCGGATCCGGTGGCACAGAGTCCCAGTCAAGTCGAGCGGAGAGACGTCCTGGGTCGAGCAGAGCACAGAGTATCTGGCGGATGGGTGAGAGGCCTTCCCGGCCACAGTAAAATAATAAAGCACGCTGCAAGTTTGTCTAAACCCACAGGGCCCCAACGTGACTAGTCGAAGACACATTGAAATTAGGGATGTGGGTTTCGGAATTTTCAAATTTTCACGAAATTCCCCGATTCGTGCATTAGAATTTGGCCGAATTTTCCAGAAATTTTCAGATCCGAAAACGGCAGATCCGAAAAGAATTTTCGAATGGAGTAGAAATGTGTAAAATCAAAATTCATTTTCGTTCAATTCGTGATTTCGGCTCCATTCCTGTTTTCGGCTCCATTTCAGTAATTTTGGACATCGTATTTATATCGCTGATTCTGTTATTAAATTTTGTATCATTCCCATCTCAATGTATCCTTCCTGGAAATAGAAACCAGAGAAATCTCAATGTATCTTTCCTGGAAAACCAGAGAAATCTCAATGTATCCACCTTGTAAAACCAGAGAAATCTCAATGTATCCTTCCTGGAAATCCAGAGAAATCTCAATGTATCCTTCTTGTAAAACCAGAGAAATCTCAATGTATCCATCTTGTAAAACATGAAAAATCTCAATGGCAGAATTATCATATCGTCAGAATTATCGTATCGTATAATTATCGTATCTGAAAAACCATTAGTTTACGTCAAAACGAATAGACACTTTGAAACGAGGAGAACAGAGGTTCCGAGAAAAACGAAAATTTCCGAAATCACGAAAAAAAAGTCTATACGAAAAACGAACCGAAAAGAACCGAATCGAAACGGAAATCGGCCGAAACGAGTCGAAACGAAAATTTACAAAATCCGAATGAACCGAACCGAAAAAAAATCGGTGCACAAGCCTAATTGAAATCATTCACTGGCCAGTGGAATCTTGTACCCGGGTACCAACACACGCATACATGTACACCTTCTTGGGACACAACCTGTACGGGACTCACATTCCAATAACGAAGGGGTTAATATTCATTTTTCTTTTCCGCTGCACGTTTCTCGCATTACGAACTTCTGTAAATATATATGTATACCGTGCTGCTCTATATATGCCAGTTTATTTGAGATCAGTAAACTATATAACTTATAAAATCCACAACAGTGCTGGTGTATATTTATTCCCTAGTGCGGGGAGACTGACCCGAGGTTTAAATTCAGCGGCTCCTCCGGGAGTGAGCGCTACATAAATTATACAGGATACAGGGAAGACAGAACACAAAAGGCAAAACAGAGAGAAACAGTATATGGAAAACAAAAGGGACTTGGCAGCAAGCAATGACGTGGTAAATTTCTATTATGCAAGAAGTCGTGGCAGGCGGCTGGCAGAGTGGTGAAGTTAATCCATAGCAGGGGTTTGGTACACGGTATATCAAATAAAGGACAGTCCAGAGAGTTGTCTTGAATGGAAAGCCAGAGGTCGGTACACGGTATTTCAATCCACAAGAAAATAAACAGGAACTCACAGGAGGATGTGTGATTTATCCAGGAACAGCAGGTCAGTGTAATGGTAGAAATCAGGATGAAGTCTGAACAGAGATGATGGATTCTGGATACACGGTACAGCAACAGGATACACAGGATCTGGTTAGCAGGTACGCACATAGCCAAGCGACTTCAGTCAGGGACCACAATGCAGAACCACTGCATGCTGGATCTCTCTGCTATTTAAGGAGGCTTGATAGCAGCTGGAACTCCAAGGCTGGACAGGAAAACCCAGGCTGGATCTCCAGGAGCCTGGACATGGCACTGAGCTGAGGTAAAACCCGAATGGGAACCCAATATAAAAGCGTTCCAGGACAAAGGCTAGTGGAAGCAGGTTGTGCAATACAGGCAATCAGCAGTCTCCCATAGGTGGGGCATGACACGAATGGAGTGAACAAAAAAACGTACGCTTGAATGTTTGAAAAGTGAAGCGCTGTTTGCAAAGGAACTACAGAACGAAAATGTCTGAAATTTACATGTAAGATCCAATGAATGATAGTAAAAAGGGCTGTTACAGAAAAAATAAAAAACGATTAAAAAAATAAAAAGGCAAATTTGTTTTGTAAAAAAAAAAATCCCGAAAAATGGCTAAAAGATCCTAAAAAATTTATACATAAAGAGACTTTTTACTGCAGAATATTATAATCAAAGGTTTATTCGATATTGGGAATATTTTTTATCGTTGAAGCCTATGGGATTCGACTGAATAAACCTGTCGAATGAAACCACCGAACAGCAGGGCAATTCGGCAATTTTTCACTGCTGGTTTATGTTCTCTGAATAGACGAAGCATTGCTTCTCTATGAGGATTTTACTGCCCTCGAACAGGCAACGAACAGCACCGTATGTGCAGGCAATTCGCCAACATTTGGCGAACTGCCTGCTCTCTGAATAGCCGAATGGCCAGGAAAGGTAACCGTACACTGATTTTCACTGTTCGGTTACCTTTCGGCCACAATTCGGATCTCTTCGAATAACCCTGCTAGTTTGATGCTCCTCCAAGTTGCAGTAATCAACAAACCTAATCTGTTTCACTAATAAAAATTATTGTATTGTTCTTTTACATATTGAACATATCATTCAAATATTTGCAGAAAATGAAATTATAGAATTCACTTGCAGGCTCTACCCATAATTCTCTGCTGCAGGCAAAGCAAGGCTTTTGTTTACCCAGGCGTGAAGAGGTTTTTCACAATGGTTTATATTAATATTATTATTATTATTATTGTCATAGAAAAAGACATTGGACCAGCGCTCAATTTTTGTCCAAAACTACCTTGTTGCCAACCTCCTCAAACATAATATAAAATTGCCATAAAGGTACATTTAAGGGGATTAGGTATGCATTAACCACTTGGCTGCTAAGGGCGCGCTCAGCGCGACCAGCCAAGTGGTTCTCCTGTGCTATGGACGCGCTGAGTGCGTCCTAGCACAGGAGGCAGCAATTAGCCAGGATTCTGGCTGATTGCTGGCCCCCCCGGTGCGGGCTGACATATATCATGTCAGCCCAGCAATCCGGGATCCCGGGGGAAGATGACATCTATTTCAGGTGCCCCCCCGCGAGTGTGGAGGAGGCGCCTGAAAGGGAGGGGGGGAGGTCCTTCGGACCTCTCTCCCTCCCGATCGCGGGGGACCAGAGGCTGAAGGCAGGCATGGTTTGGAAAGGCACAGCCTGCCCTTCCAAACCATGCCTGCCTTTAACCCCTTGGGTGCCGGATCACGATTCGGCGCTGAAAAGCGCCGAATCGTGATCCTCTCCCGGAGATGCCCGACATCTTGGATGTCAGCCAAGCTTCCGGGAATGCCCACTTACGACTGGCGTCATCGTGCATAGCACGATGATGCCAGTCCTGGAGTTAACCTCTAACTGCCACCAATGGTGGAGATAGGGGGGTTCCAATGAACCCCCTTTCTCCAGATCCGTGGCAGCTAGGGGTTAATGTTTGGTATTGCTGTATCGGCCAGAGCATGGCCTTCCCAACGATACCACACATGACCATGTAAATATTAAAGAAAAAAAAGAAAAAGAAAAAATATAAGATAAATAAATAAAAAAAATTGAACATTTATTTTTTTTGTCTGATTTGTTAATGCAGCAATATTTTTCCCATTTCAATTATAATGTGAACAATGATGCTGCACTAATGATTTTTGTATGCGGTGCGTTTGTTAAAAATAGCAAAATTTTCCCCAAAAAAAAATTTAACGAGTCACCATTTCTAATTTTTTTAACAAGCGCACCCCATAGAACATATAAGCGCAAATGCTTGCATGTTAAAATGTGAAAAAAAACACACTTTACACATCGTAAATTATTGAAAATTTTAATTTATTGCATTTTATGTTATAATATACAGACAGGACATGACGTATACATATAATAATGCTATATTATGAATCTGCCGAGTCTGCCGGAAAGAACGATATACAGTTGTGTTCAAAATTATTCAACCCCCACTGAAATTGAGTGTTTTGGCCAGTTTGACATTGATTTTGATCATTCAGTCATCTTGCTTACAATTAAATCAAAGAGGCACGTGTAGGTCAGACAAATATAACATAACATTTATAATGCAATAACCACAAATGTCTTTTCTGTGCTCACATCATTATCAGTTTTATTCAACCCCCAAGTGACATTCAATCTTAGTACTTAGTACAACATCCTTTTACAGTTATAACAGCTTTTAAACGTGAAGCATAGCTTGACACAATTGTCTTGCAGCGATCTACGGGTATCTTCGCCCATTCGTCATGGGCAAAAGCCTTCAGTTCAGTCACATTCTTAGGCTTGCGCACTGCAACTACTTTCTTTACGTCCCACCAGAGGTTCTCAATCGGATTTAAGTCAGGTGACTGCGATGGCCACTCCAAAATGTTCCAGCCTTTAATCTGCAACCATGCTCTAGTGGACTTGGAGGTATGCTTGGGATTATTGTCCTGTTGAAAGGTCCAACGTCTCCCAAGCCTCAGGTTTGTGATGGACTGCATCACATTGTCATCCAATATCTCCTGGTACTGAAGAGAATTCATGGTACCTTGCACATGCTGAAGCTTCCCTGTACCTGCAGAAGCAAAACAGCCCCAAAGCATGATTGACCCCCCGCCATGCTTCACAGTAGGCAAGGTGTTCTTTTCTTCATAGGCCTTGCTCTTCCTCCTCCAAACATAGCGTTGATCCATGGGCCCAAACAGTTCTAATTTTGTTTCATCAGTCCACAGAACACTATCCCAAAACTTCTGTGGTTTGTCCACATGACTTTTGGCATACTGCAGTCGACTCTTCTTATTCTTTGGAGACAGCAAGGGGGTGCACCTGGGAGTTCTGGCATGGAGGCCTTCATTACGCAGTGTGCGCCGTATTGTCTGAGCTGAAACTTCAGTACCCACATCTGACAAATCTTTTCTCAGTTCCTCAGCAGTCACACGGGGACTTTTCTCCACTCTACGCTTCAGGTAGTGCACAGCAGTTGAAGTCAGCATCTTCTTTCTGCCACGACCAGGTAGCGTTTCAACAGTGAAACATGCTTCCTATGGTCTCTCTTGGTATGTTTAACATCTTTGCAATCTTCTTATAGCCATTGCCCTTCCTGTGAAGAGTAATCCCCTCTTCTCTTGTCTTCCTGGACCATTCTCTTGACTTCACCATGTTTGTAACCACACCAGTAAATGTCTAGAAGGAGCTGAGTATCACAGTCATTTTAAAGCTGCCTAATTGGTGCTTATTATGCTTTATTGCTGCTCCGTGACATCCACAGGTGTTTTCAATACCTGATTGAAAACACTTGAATGAACCTCTGTTCTTCAGAGTGGTAGTATTTAAGGTGTTGAATAATTGTGTCAATGAAGAATTCACAAAAGAAACATTTACTACTGTATTACAAAACCAATTGATGTCATTTTAGTTGCATATGGTTCTTTAAAAAGTCCTTGTAGGATTTCATTCTGAATACAATTACAAATGTACACTAAATTCCCTAAAACCCTTTACAGCTTTGGGGGTTGAATAATTTTGAACACAACTGTATAATATGTCTGGGTCGTTTATTAAAATAAGGCTTCAAAACGCTTTTAAACATGATGAGCGAAACCGGTAAAAATGAGCTCAGAACAGAGGCGTGAAATGGCTCTGCAGCGAAAGGGTTAAAATAAGTGTAGCACTCACTCCCGGAGGAGCCGCTGAATTAACCTCGGGTTAGTCTCACCACACTAGGGAATAAATATACACCAGCACTGTTGTGGATTTTATAGATTATATACTTTACTGATCCCACTAAAGTGGCATATATAATGTAAATACGGTATATGAACGACAGGATTTCGTAATGCGGGAAAACACGCGGCGGCAAAAGAAAAAGGATTAACCCCCTCAGTTCTGGAGTGTAAGTCCCGTGAATGTAATGTCTCAAAAAGGTGTATGTGTATTGATTCGTGTACCCGGGTACCGTATTCAACTGGCCAGTGAATGGAATAAGCAAATCTTCGACTAGTCACGTTGGGGCCCTGTAGATTTGAACAATAATGCAGCGTGCTTGGTTATACTCGGACTTGCGGCCTATAAGGCCTCTCACCCATCCGTTAGACAATTTGTCCCACTGCCCGATCAAGGATGTCTCTCCGCTTGTCCTCCGGAACTCTGTGCCACCGGGTCCGCTCTCTTGCTTGTCCGATCTCCAACACAAGAAACTACGGCCTACCGCCTGCACTCCCCATGGATCATCGCGGTCTCCTTACAAGGGGTCCAACTGGAACTGAAGTTCTGAGCAAACCTCTCAGTGATAAATAGGTATGCCTCCGCAAGTTATTGTCCCGATCTCCAGCGCCCTCGAGGCAGCGTCTGCACTCCGGCCTGATCTCGATCCCTGGCAGACTCACTTGCATCCTCTGTCTTTTGCTGCTCCGCTCACTCTGGCGCTCTTCCGCACGAGGCTGCTTACGTCCTTCCCCTCTGTCCCACCCACTTCCTGTATCCGCCGCAAAAGCCTGATGGATATTGTAGTTCGTTTAGGTCCCGCATAGTCCATATGGCTTTTGTCTCCCTCTGGTGGCCAAAAATGAGCAATTGCAGCAACACAGTTTTAAACAGCGCTACATAAGTAACAGATCAAAGTTTTAGGTCCATCTGAGCCTTTATCTAGATATATAAATATTTCAGTTAATAGTTTAAATCGAAATTTGGTTTGCGTGGAAAAAAATTCTTGTATTATAGATTGAGATTAACCAAGTTTTTTCACTATGCACTAGTCTAATCATTATTATTGGTAAGGGAATTATGGTGCAGTTGGTACAAAGTAGAAAATATTTAGGGTACCATTGAACACAACAAAATTATCTTTTTAATACTTATTATAATTCACTTTCCTTAGGGTTTCCCAGCTGATTTATATTTTCCAAATTGCATTTCACCCTTTCAAGCAGTTGTACTAAAGTTGCACCATTTGTTTGAAGCAAAGTTTCAGGTAAACAGCTTCCAAAGACAGCAAGTTACTCTGGAATTAGTATTCTGTTTAGAGTAAGATTATCTACTTTGTGAAGTTTAGCTAAAGGGGATTTAACTTTTCTATTTAAAGGTCCCAAGGCTAATGGGAATATCACTTGATGCAAATGATTTCTTGTTCTAGTAATGAAATAAGCAGAGAGTATTGTCAGAAGTTTGGGCTCTGAAGTCCCCTGCGGCAGAATCCAGCAGGGCATTAACAGAAATATCGCAAAGCCTGTCTGAGCGAAATAATATTAATATTCTTTAAATGTTTTTTTTCGCAGCTTCTAAATGCTAAAGATCATTAATGTTGTTGAAACAAAAGAGCAACAAATAAAAGGGGGAAATTACTTCAAACTAAAAAAAGAAAAGAGGATATTTTTGTCATTTTTCACATTTTGTTAATGCTGAAGTGTTATAAAAAGGCCATGATTTCTTCATTTAACAAATAAAGCCTCAAATTAGTGTAGCCCTGTATTTAAGTTGGCTCTGAGAACTGCAACCGTTATGCCTCTAGAGGGAGCCAGAGCGTAATGTACGGGAAAGACTATAATGGATTATGGACTACGTCCCCCAGAAACTCCTGGGAGAAAGAAAGGAAGCGAGCTCTCTGGCGCCAGAAAGTGAAGAGCATCTTGTGCAGCGTGGGCAGAACAAGGAAAGGTGTGAACGAAGTCAGTCGCTGGAGAGACACTCTCTGGGATCTGGGCAAGTTGGAGCACGGGGAATCGGCGGCATCCATTGCTGGAGTGATCAGGGAGAGTGTACATTGACCTAGACTGTTCCTGTGGTGAGTGTGTTCGAGAGTAGTAGTGATGGGCCGAACACCCCTGTTTTCGGTTCGTATTCAAACATTAGAACAACCGAAATGTTCGAATACGAACTCGAACACAATGCAAACCAATTGGGGTCGAACATGCAAAATGTGTTCACAGTTCTCCTAAATGTACCAGCAGCTGCGGTACATTTAGGAGACCTGTGGCTGCAGCCCCCCGGCACCCGTACCTCTGCTGTCCTGCTGCTGTCCCGGCCTCCTGTTCCTCTGGTTTGTCTGCTCCTCCGTCCGGCCGCGGCTCCTCTGCCCCACGCCTCATCTTCATGCTGAGCCCTGATTGGGCAAAGTCCTGCACCTGACTTGGACTTTGCCCAATCATGGCTCTAATTCAATACTGAGCCCTGATTGGTCAAAGTCCTGAACCTGACCTGGACTTTGCCCAATCAGGGCTCAATATTGAATTAGAGCCCTGATTGGGAAAAGTCCAGGTCAGGCGCAGGACTTTGCCCAATCAGGGCTCAGCAAGCAAGAAGACGAGGCGTGGGGCAGAAGAGCCGCGGCCAGACGGAGGAGCAGACGGACAGGAGGAACAGGAGGGCCAAAGGCACGGGGGCTGGGGGGCTGCAGCCACAGGTCTCCTAAATGTACCGGCAGCTGCCAGTACATTTAGGAGAACTGTGAACGCATTTTGTATTATGGAATGTCCGTGGTCGAAGAGACCGCGAACATCCCATAATGTTCGGCGTTCGCCGAACCCTCAAATGGCCGATGTTCCATTCGAACTCATGTTCGAATCAAACCAGCAGCCCTTCCTTATTCGAGAGGGACCACGTGTAAGGAGGTCGCAGGCGGAGCGTAGTGCTGGCGGCATTCGACTTCTGGCTGAGGGGAGTCGGCACGGGAGCGTGAACTTCGGCAGCATCAGGCTCCAGGCAGCAGAGAAGAAATTTCCTCCAGAGTTTCATCGGTCCGGGACAAGCTGTTTTGCCGGTTGGGTGAGAGGCCCCCGGCCTATGACTTTGTTAACAGTGCGCACTTATTTGCTTGCTTAAATTTCAGGGCCCCATTGTTGACTAGTCAAAGATATTCATCCATCCACTGGCCAGTGGACCTAGTACCTGGGTACCCTAGGACTTAAATTAAAACATATCTCTAACGTGGGACTTTGAACCAAAAAAGACTGAGAATTATACTAAAGGTTTAGACGCTATATAGTTACGCTTTCATACGACCGTCATTTATTCCCTAGAATGTTCGATTTTCGCGGTTAAAGTACATGTGTAATTATTGAGATTTATTGCTTACAGTAAAGTACATCTGAGAAAATCTATAACGGTGTGCTGGTGTACAGTGAATTGTTAGTGCGGAGAGACCAATCCTGGGTTATTCAGCGGCTCCTCCCGGGGTGAGCACTACATTAGATATGTGCACAGGCAAAAAAATTAACTGGTAGTTTTCAGTTAATCCAAAAACTTCATCTGAATTTTATTTGGCCTTTGGTCAAGTTCTTCTAAAATTCTGAATAAATATATATATATATATATAAAGGGTCAAGAGGTCCCGCACTCCACATATCGAAAATTTCTTCCTCCGGTGCAGTCAATCCAGCTGCAGGTAGATAAGAGACCAAAATCCAGATGCACACGGAGACTTCTTTTCAAAGTTTAAATAAAATAAAAATTTATTCTGGCATCAAATTTCAACGTTTCAGTACCCAGAGGGACTTTCCTCAGGAATGGCATTTCGTTCCGTTGCCTGTTCAATCTTTATTTTTCATCAGTACCTGATGGTATCAGGTCCATCTCTCCTCCCTCTTGGAATGCACACAGCACCTTGTTTTACCACCAAGAAAGCTGCGCTTTAGAAAGTATACTAAGGAGAAGAAGGAGAGACATCACTACCTAAATATAAGTATCCAATTCTTATTTTGAATTTAATTTTGGAGTGTTTTCTTTAGTGTTATATATAATATATATATATATATAAAAAAAAGTATATATATATATATATACGCCTGAAAAATTTATCAAATTAATACTTGTTTCAGTTTAAAATGTACATACTCTAATTAATCTTTGTTACACATATAGGTGCGCCAGGGAATTACTTCACATTTCTCTTCATATTATTGTGTCCTTGGAAGCGTGTGGACACTTTCTTTTCCACTACGGCAGCACTGACCCTAAAAATTCACCTAATATAGAAGCTCTCCCTTCACACACACCGTTTGTTCTAATATATGTACATGCTATCCTTGATGAAGGCCCGATGTGGGTCGAAACGTCGTCATTTTAACATGATTTGTTAATAAACTTTTTTTGTTTTATTGAAGTCCTGGAGTGCATCCAGATCTTTGTTGCTTGTACTATTTCCCATTGCATTTCGGCACCCTGGCAACATTTTGACATTTGAGTTGGAGTGCTGGTGTCTCGTATGTATATTGTGATGAAATGGCCGCCCCAATGTTTATTTGCAGTTATTTGTCTTGCATTTCATTGTCTCTGTATATAGGGTAGAGTGTTTGTGTCCTGTGTGCCCTATTACCTGATGTCTGTGTTATATTAATATTCCCTTATGTGTACCTTCTCTCTGTATTAGCTGTCTTCTGTATATTGTACATTTCTGTAACTACCCCCCTCTCAGTATACTTACTGCTGTAAGAAGACTCATTTGTTTCCCTATATTCTGCGCAATATGTGGCTGAGGTGTGACACGCATGCTCATTGTGGAAATCTTCAGTGAGTTCCTTCCCTTTTATTCCCAGGACTTGACCCCTGCCCGGAATTACAGCATTAAGCCATCTCCCAGCGGGCAGTATCGGATCCCCGGGGAGGCTGGCACCCAGGCTGTTCCCCTCATGAGAGATGCGACCACGCAGTCCACGGACGATCTGGTCAGCTTCTTACTACCTGAGTTGCTTTCTACTCGGGCACAGATAATGGCCCTGACAGAGACATTGCAAGAGCATCAGACCGAACTGTGAGCTGTTACGGAGGAGAGAGATGGTCGCTGAGAGAACAGTCAGCCATCATACAAAAAATTGTCGGCCCAGCTTCGTGCCTGCAAGGACTCTAACCACACCCTACACACGGAGCTCAGTGGAGCTCAGGTGCAGATAAACTGGAGCAAGGCTCTCGTGTAACACTGAGCAGCTGGAGGCCGAGCGGCAAACCGGAGCTGCTCTACACACAGAGGTGACCGCTTGCTAGGTTCGTCTAGAGCTCTGTGAGCAGGAGTTGGAGCAGACACAGCTCTCCCGGGATACTATTGCGTCACGGGCCTGTGAGCAGGAGGAGGAAATACAGCTGCTCCAGAACCAACTCCAGCTGTGCCAACACCAGCTGCAAGAAACTGATGCAGCTCTGAAAGAGAGCCTCGCTCAAACCAAGGCAAGCGAGGAGGAGGTGAGCCGTCTGACACACCAACTAGTGGTGTTGGCGCAGGAGCACCAGGGCAATGCCAGCCACCTGAAGGCTGAGCTTGATGGGACACGAGCACAGTGCCGACAGCTTCAAGATGAGCTGTCCCTACTACGAGCTGCCAGCACCCACTTGCCCACCACGGAGGAGGGCAGCACAACAGGGGGTGGAGTTATTGCCCATGTTATAATTTGCACAGAGGAGTGTTTGTACCCAGTGTTGCTGGAGCTGGTTGCGGTCCTGGCATCCAAGTGTGCCTGGTCCCCAAGGAAAATGGGGACCCCCCCCAGTATGCCACCCCTGCCAGCCACAGTGCAGAAACAGAGGAGGCTACTTCCCACCTGCCCAGGAGACCGGTGAGTGACCACCCTGAGAGGCTGTCAGGTTCCTGGTCCCAGGAAGAATTGCACCCATTCGGGATTGTGGGGATTGCCATAGGGTGGGCTCCTTTTGAATGTTTGGGAGGGGGACAGCCACAGAAGTAGAGACTGGGGATTGGGACTGCTGACTGTATACTGGTCCTGGGTCCACAGAGGTGCCCTGGAGAAAGAAAGATGTGGGGGGAATTTCAGTGTGCCCGCTAGCGAACATTTTGTGTCTGTGGACTGTGGGGGTCTGTTGCCTGGCACACTGGACAAGGTGTCTTGCCTCTTACCCCAGGCTATGGACCCACAACCAGGGGTACCCTGAAGTGACCATCAGACCCTGCTGACGGTGTTTGTGTGCCAGCACCCTGGAACTTTACAGTTGGCGCAAAAAGGGACAGAGTGAGAAATCTTGTCAGTGGCAAGTGATCCGTTGGGATCTAGGCTCGCCCTGACGATCTGGAAGGGGGAGATATGTGATGAAACGGCCGCCCCAATGTTTATTTGCAGTTATTTTGCTTGCATTTCATTGTCTCTGTATATATGGTAGAGTGTTTCTGTTCTGTGTGCCCTATTACCTGATGTCTGTGTTATATTAATATTCACTTATGTATACCTTCTCTCTGTATTTGCTGTTACCCCCTCTCAGTATACTTACTGCTGTAAGAAGACTCATTTGTTTCCCTCTAGTCCTAGCAGTCTGTTTAGATAAGAGTGCATATGTAAACACCCCATTGTGTTGAATGTCTTTTCTATTGTCCAGTGGCTGGAGTCTGTTATCTCAACTGTGTTTAACCTTTGTGTATTTGAAAGTAAAGCCAGTCTCCATTTGGATTTTGAATCTGCAAAAAATCCTCACACAGTTTATGTGTTTTCTATTCTGTGTGTGGGTACGAATATCTCCTGTGTACAGTGGAAAGGGGCACCCAGACGGAGGGTACCGAGTGTGGGGGGTACCCCGATCCGTAAAATATATATATTTTTTTGTTTCATTAAAAATAATCCGTTTCTGGCCAATGAGCTTTTGTACATGCCGTGACAGTGGTACCACAGTTGTTATTGACCAGCGCATTATACATTTTCTAACTAGAGACGCTACTTAAGCAGCTTGATCAGAATAAAAGCGTTAACGGAAAAAGGCTCGCTCAGGATTTTTCCATTTGCGAGCCACTATAAAAGGGATACACTATTGAAAAACAGCTCACGAAAAAAAATCCCAGCTGGGACAATGAGGAGAAAATATAGAGACTATGAACACTGAGCACAAATAGGTAACAGATCCACTGCTACAAATGAGTTGGATAGCCCCAATAAGTCAATCTAAACCAAGCCCACAAAACAGGCTATTGCTGAAAGACCTTCGATTAAAAAAAACAAAAAAAAAACTTTATTCAACCATAAATAAAGATGCAACATAAAAAGCACAGATGCCGGCTAAAAAAAAGGAAGCAGCCGAACGAAAAAAAATCAAAGAGTATATATACATAAATGGAATTCAATAACTTGTTACAATTTGCACATGCTGGGAGAAAATAAAAACAATCAAATGAGAATGTATGTACACAATTTTGACCTCGGCATGTGCAGTAACAATGTAAACCCTGTATATACCAGTATAATAGATAGAGCCCTGTAATCAGCATAATGCCAGTACTAATGTATCCATCATAGAGTAACAATGCAGAAAAAACAGACATAAACTGATCCGAACATTAAGGGCTCTATTTCATTGTCCGCGCAAATTCGTACACGCAGCGCAATTTTTTTTGCGCGCAGCGTTAAACGTTAACGCACGTAAATTAACGCAGGTATTACGATCCGAGCGCATTTTTTCATCCGTCAAAAAATATCGCGCATAAAAAAAGATGCGCAAAAGCGAGCGCAAATTAACGCTGCATGCAGAAATCGGTGGGCAGACTGTTTTTTCACGCAATTCAGCCAATCAGAATTAAGAACCACAATTGTCTCCCGTTCAGTTTTTGCGCCTGCCAAAATCAATCTGAGTATATATGCTGCAGCAATAAAAAAAACACGCACAACCTCTCAATTTTATTTTTTGGGTATGTGTAGAATGTGTATCTATACTGTGCTGTATTTTTTTTTTGGGCTGGTGTATTTCGTTTCGGCCAGAAAGTTCAGATTTGCAGTTACCACCACCTTTTCAAAGACATTAAAATTATGCGCTTAAACGTCGTTCGTAAAAAGTTGCGCATCGATTGTAATACCAGCCGCGTACCAGAGCATGAACACATTTGCGCTCACAATGTTAAGTATGGGATGCGCGCACGAACTTTCGCTCGCGCAGGGTAACTCGCGTTAGACGTTAACATGCATCGTATGCGCGAATGTCGTAATTTGACAGTCAGCGAGAAGGGTTTTTCCCCTCACGTTAATGCGTTTTTGCACACTCGCACATTTTTCCGAGAAGAATGTAATAGAGCCCTGCATATACACGTGTCCAATGTGTGTTTCGCTGTTGCTCCTCAGGGACATCTCCCAGAATGTGCACATTGTAACAAGCTATTGACTTTCGTCTATGTTCTTGAACCCAGGACATACTTGAAAACGAGAGAAATCTCAATGTATCCTTCCTGGTAAAATCCTTTATAAATACATTTGGGCTTTTTTGTGCATCTTAGGCTGCTTCTTTGTTTTTTTAACCGACATCTGTTGCGTTTATGCTGTGTCTTTATTTATGGTTGAATAAAGTATTTTTGGCTATTGAAAAACAGAGTTCACTTTTTTTGACCTTAAAGAATTGGACAGAGGCTGCTTAAACCCAGGAAACTTACATTACTAACGATCTGCGACGTAAGTGTAGGATTCTGTGTTCTATTTAAGTTCCCATTTCATTTTCTGAGTTGTATTTGCATACTTCGTTTTTGTATGTCTTGTTTCAGGTGATCCTGGCACTGTGTAAACTTGTTTGTCCTTAAAAATGTAATAATCGAATTCTGTCTTTGACTTGAATCAACTTGAGTTGATTCACGTTTCTCCTGTACAGCTTGAGTTTTCACGTTACTGTAATGTTTTACCATTTTAGGGGCCCTATTCCAAAGTTGGTGCTAACTTAACCAGAGCTGTTGTAAACTTACCAGAGCCATTGTAGGACACTATTCTGTGCCTCTTGCTAAAACGGGGATGCTAAGGAGGAAAACCTGCGCTTGCAGGTTTCGCCTTAGCGTCCCTGTTTCAACACCATATTCTGGGGCAGGCGCTGATTCAGGATTCAGTCAGCATTTCCCCAAGGTGATCTGCAAAATCTGACCTGGTAGAGGATCCCAAGAACAGGTTTGGGAAACACTGCGATAGAGGATAGCGTTAGTAAAGCCTGAGACGTGGAGCTGTTAACCCGTTATACACACCCACCCTCCGTACTTGAAGACTGGACTGATAGCTGGTGGTTGTCAGAGGGTTAAACCAAACCCTAAAGATTCTTCTCCATTTTCAAGCAACAGATTCCACTCATTCTTTTGACGTAGATGGAGAATGAAGCAAAATAATAAATTTATGTTACAGGAAAGGAACCCAACATGAGATTTTAAAAGATACTCGTATATAACAGAAATGTGTGAGGACTACAAATTTATTAAATGAGAAAAAATATATGTCTGGTTATGTTCATGAAGAACATAATGCTGTTATATTTCTCAACTGTCATGAAATTTGACGGTTCCTTCTATATATACTACTGCACTACAAATGGCCTTAATAGTAAATAACTGGATTTCATTTTAACTTTTAGCTTATTTTTACTGCTTCCCTTAATGTCTCAGACCGTTTATTGCAGATGTAACTTTGGAGGGATATTATTCAGACCACTAATTATGCTGCAGATTCCTATTTTCCACAAGACATGAATCGTGCAAGAGCTTCTGTGATCTGGGTTAATGCAGTATCCAGCAGCCTCAGGCTCGAGGCTGTTTTCAGATCTTTTGCAGATTTCCCCTGTGCATTTTATGTTTGGGAAAGATCAGGCTGACAGTCTCAATACTCTGTGTTTGATGAGGCATTGTGTAAACAAGATGGAAGCTTAGTGGACTCTCACTGTACTTCATGTTCTTACAGAGAGGTAAAGAAGCATATAATTGGATAACAAGGCATGTCAGTAAAAACCCTTGTGGGAACCTGCCTTCTTAAGATCAGGAGGTGAGATTATATAACACAGTGGTTCCCAACCTTTTTTCACCCGAGTACCCCCTGGCAGACCATTTCCATAAATTGTACCCCTTCTATTGAAAAATATTTCAAATTTAATATAATTAACTTTTTTATGTATCTTTCGCCTCCATTTGTCTCACATCCATCTCTCCTTTTTCTCTGCCTTATCTACCCTGGTCTCACATCTTCTACCCAGCTTTTCCTCTTCTCCCCATCCCCTCTCCTACTTCTCCTCATTCTCTCCCCATCTTCTCTCCTGCTTCTCCCCATCTTCTCTCTTGCTTCTCCCCATCTTCTCTCTTGCTTCTCCCCATCTTCTCTCCTGCTTCTCCCCATCTTCTCCCCCTGATTCTCCCCTGCTTCTCATCTTCTCCCCTGCATCGCCTCCTCCTTCTCCCCTGCTTCTCATCTTCTCCCCTGCATCGTCTCCTCCTTCTCCCCTGCTCCTCCTCCTCCCCTGCTTCTCCTCCGCTTCTCCCCTGCGTCTCCTCCTTCTCCCCTGCTTCTCCTCCTCTGCTCCCCTGCTTCTCCTCCTCTTCTCCCCTGCTTCTCCTCCTCTTCCCCTTCTCCCCTGCTTCTCTTCTCCCCTGCTTCTCTTCTCCCCTGCTTCTCCCACTCTTCTCTTCCTCCTCTCCCTCTCTTCTCCTCTGCTTCTCCCACTCTTCTCCTCTGCTTCTCCCACTATTCTCCTCTGCTTCTCCTCCTCTTCTCCCCTGCTTCTCCCACTATTCTCCTCTGCTTCTCCTCCTCTTCTCCCACTCTTCTCCTCTGCTTCTCCCCTGCTTCTCCCACTCTTCTCCGTGTCTCACTAGCTTTCCCACATCTCCACCCCAGATTTTCCATATCTCCTCCCCATCTCCCTATCTCCACTCCATTGTCTCCTTATCTCCAACCCTGCACCTCCCCATCTCCTACCCAGCACCTCCTTATCTCTTCCCATCTACTCACACTTATTAGATATATTTACCGCCGTTACTCACCTCATTTCCCACACTGTCAGCAAGCTCAGTGTTTTATACAGAATTATAATATTCATAAAACAAAATACAAGCAAAAAATTTACTTTTTTTCAGTTTTAGTTAAACACTGCATTTTTCAGAGAAAATATGCAATTAACAGGTTCCCCATGAAACATGAAAGCACAAGGTCTGAATGATAGAATGTGGAAAAATTATTTTTCACACTGTAAATGACTGACATGGGAAAATAAATGTAATTTTTTTTGCTATAGCACTGACATACCCAAACATGCTGTCATACACATGGATTTGTGACTGTGTGGAGGGATATGTGGAGCACTGTGATACATTCATACACACTGCACATTACTGTGAGCTTTATTGCTGTGGAGCTCTGTTATACTGCAATGTGCGGCGTGTATGAACGTGTCACAGAGCTCCACAGTAATAAAACTCACTCTCATACACACTGCATATTACTGAGTTTTATTGCTGTGCAACTTTGTTATAGGCTCATACACACTGCAAATTACTGTATCACAGAGCTGCACAGCAATAAAACTCATAGTAACGTGCGTGTGTATCAGAGCGCCACAGTAACATACATATCAGAGCTCCACAGCAATGTGCGTATTACAGAGCCTGTTATGTTTCTCCACCAAAGGACTGAGAATGTGATCTCTTAACTTACTGTTGTGATGAGATGGCGATAACTCCCAGTCTAGATGAATTACAGACAGTGACTTAATCCAGATGACACCTTGAAGATCTGTTGAAGGTTTATTCCAAAACTGTAGAAAATCCACAACAATATACATTGGATAGGTCAAAAAATCATACAGGGTTATCCAAAGAGATTCGAATTGCTTGAGAAAGGTAACCGAACGCTGAAAATCAGCGTTCGGTTACCTTTCCTGGCCATTCGGCTATCCAGAGAGCAGGCAATTCGCCAAATCCTGTCGAATTGCCTGCACATACGGTGCCTGTTCGGTGCCTGTTCGAGGGCAGTGAAATCCCCATGAAAAAGCACTGCTTCGTCTATTCAGAGAACACAAACCAGCAGTGAAAGGTTCCCCTAATGTCCTGCCATTCGGTGGTTTAATTCGGCAAATTTATTCAGGGAATCCCATAGGCTTCAATGTTAAAAATATTCCTGTTTTAATTCAATATCTAATAAACCGTTCAATTAAAATTCTGCAGCAAAAAGTCTCTTTATTTATAGATTTTTAGGATACTTTAAGCATTTTTCTGAATTTTTAAAAAAAAAATTAAAAGTCCGATTTTTTTTTTTTTTTTTTTCAGTTTGCTTATTTTTTTTGTAACAGCCCTGTTTATTATCATTCCCTGGACCTCCTGTGAAAATTTCAGACATTTTCGCTCAGTAGTTTCTTTGCAAACACGTTTCATTTTCCCAGATTCATACAAATGGTTTTTCTAATTTATTCACTGCCTCCTCTGTCACAGCTGCTTCGGCTCTGTGTGATTCGGCTCCTTTTCGGCTCCGTTCGGCTCCTGTTCGGCTCTTCGAAGGTTAATCCAGATGTTTTGCTTGTTTTCAGTGTCATTCGGTTAGTTTTCGTCAGGTGTTCGGCAGCTTTTCCCTGCAATTCGGGGACCCTGTTGTGTTGCTGAATACACCGCAGGGTCACCGAAATGCAATCGGCAAAAGAACCGAATTGAAGAGAACGAAAAGTCACCGAACGTGCGGTGACTTTTCGAATCTCTTTGGATAACCCTGATAGTGAATCTGAGTCCACAAGGCTTGCAAAGGATTACTGGGAAGAGAACAAGGGTGGAGCTATCTGGACAGGAAATCCCTGCACCATGAGCAGGGGAGGAGAGAAAGACATGTGCAATTCTTAAAGGCTTATCACAAGTCATGTGAAACATGACATTCCCCGTCGAAATCTATGATTTCTATAATTAAATAACTTTGACTAAAGTTCAAAACAAGTAAGTGAAGATGCTTTTCCAGGAACATCTGAAAAACAAGAGGGAAGGGAAGAACAAGAGAAAATAATGCAAACATTAACAATTCTTGCAGATCTTGATCTTGATGGTCCAGGCTGTGAGAAGAACAGTCAGTGAGTCCATCTTCAGAGGGGAAGGCAGCAACATTCACCAATCCTTCTTACCTCCCTGTGACGGGATGGAGTGTCCGCCTGCGGTCCTGCTCCTATCTGACCCCCTTGATGGCATCCGGCCCGACTACCGAGTGGCTCGGCACTCGGCATCTCGAGCAGCCTGATCTACCGACCTCTTGTTGGTGTGGAGGTGGCTGCTGGGCTGACTTGAGGCTCCTTTTCCTGGGATAGACGTGATGTGGAAGGCCGCTGAGTGCCTTCTAGGTGCAATGTGATATTGCCTGGAGGAACTCACCAGACGAAGCTGTATGACTTCAAAACAGAAAGTGATTTATTGGTTTGGGCAGCTCCTTTTATACACACAACACAAAGACATGTCCAGACTTGAATGCTCTCAGACACATCCAGACTTGAATGCCCTCATACAATACAGGACACCTGTTAATACATCACACTCTAATAAAAACCACACCAGTAAAACCACATCTAGACATGAAATAAAATGTCCATACACTTAAACGCACAACCGAAATATAAAAGGAAAAAATGATCTTTAAAACTGTCTGAGTTTTTAGTCACGCAGTTCGCTGGAAAGAGCGCTCAGGTCCATTCCGTGACATTTCTCCCCCCCAATAAAGTCCGACGGACACGGTTGGACCCCAACGGGTCGAATCGGGGAAGTTGGAGCAGTCTCTGTGGCCCATAGTCTGTGGGTAGGAGGCGAGCCACCAGGCTTCTCCACTTGTCCTCGTAAACTAACCCGCTGTCCGAGGGGTGCTCCAGGCCCCAGCGCTGGGCACCCCGTTGGGGCAGTTGGTGGCAGGTATCCCCTCCTGGGGAAGGGTTCTGTCGTCGGGGAGGGGTACCGCCTGTACCACCTCCGGGGGTATCACGCACCCGGGAAAAACGCGGGCCACTTGCACGCGTCCCGAGCGCTCTGGTCAGCTGCTGGAAAAAGTAGTGGCTGTAGGAGGCCTCCGGGTCAAAGGGTTGGAACAGTGGGCAGAGTTGACAACGGCTCTGCCCCGTAGCCAGCGCTTCTGCTGGAGAAGGGTCTCTGGGCGGGAGGATGGCTTCCTCCCTCTCCGGGGAAACCAAGTGCTGCGGGCAAGTCAACCCGGGGGTATCAGCCATCAGCTCCTCGGGGTAGGCGGTGGAGAGTGGGCAGAGGCCAGTGCCGCTCTGCCCCGTTGCCAGTGCTTCTGCTGGGTACGGGTCGCTTTGCAGGAGGATGGCTTCTTCCATCTCCAGGGGGATCAAAGGTTGCGGGCAAACCAGCCCGGTGGGAACATCTGTCTGCTCCTCGTGGCAGACTGTGGAGAGTGGGCAGAGGCCAGCGGCGCTCTGCCCCGTGGCCAGCTCTTCTGCTGGAGAAGGGTCTCTGGGCGGGAGGATGGCTTCCTCCCTCTCCGGGGAACCCAAGTGCTGCGGGCAAGTCAACCCGGGGGTATCAGCCATCGGCTCCTCGGGGTAGGCGGTGGAGAGTGGGCAGAGGCCAGCGTCGCTCTGCCCCGTTGCCAGTGCTTCTGCTGGATACGAGTCGCTTTGCATGAGGATGGCTTCTTCCATCTCCAGGGGGATCAAAGGTTGCGGGCAAACCAGCCCAGTGAGAACATCTGTCCGCTCCTCGTGGTAGACTGTGGAGAGTGGGCAGAGGCCAGAGGCGCTCTGCCCCGTGGCCAGCTCTTCTGCTGGGTAGGGGTCTCCTTGTGGGAGGAGGGCATCCTCCATAATGAAGGAGGTCAGGGGCTGTGTGGAAACAAGCCCAGGGGGATCCTCGGATGGGTCCGGGGAATTAATCAAGGACGGTGGGCAGAGGGCCTCGGCGCTCTGTCCGGCTGCCAGTATTTCCGTTGGGGAAATTGCCACTGGCGCCGGGTCTTCTCGGGGGAGCAGGAGGTCCTCCATCTCTGGGGAAATCAAGGGCTGGGGAAAGACAAGCCCGGGGGGAACATCTGTCTGCTCCTCATGGCAGAATGGGGGAGGTGGGCAGAGGCCAGCGGCGCTCTGCCCCGTTGCCAGCGCTTCTGCTGGGTACGCGACGGGGAACCCTATCTCAGGCTCCAATTCCTCCGCCGACCAGTCCCAGGCCATGGGACTCGAGCCTAACTGTGGGGCTCCGTTAAGCAGTTGCTTGTAGGCCTTCTCAAGCTCGCATTCCTGTCGGGCCAGGAGCTCCAGTTCATCGAGGTCCACCTCGTCCCAGTCGGCTGGGCCCTCCATCCGAAGATCCATGATCTGATCCAGACGCCACTCCGTATCTTCTCCAAACTCAGGGTCGTTGGCCATCCGCTCATACAGTGGCCCTGTGCCGCCATAGTCGAGGCCTACGGTGGGCATGGCGTGGGTTGTGCTGGGCATCAGTGGGACCATCAGCCACTGGAAGGCCCGGTAGCTGGCATCCAGTGCAATCTCTCGTTGCACCAAGTGGTGGAGCTCTGCCTCCCACCCCTCTGAGGGTCGTCCTTCCAGGAAGGCCTCTCGGGCCCTATCCTGCGCCTGGTAGATGGCCGATTCGGAGGGGATCTCGCTACCTTGGTGGTACTGTCCATGTACCAGGGCCTCGTACCAGAGGCCTCGGCGCATCTCATCCCGCCGTTTGAACTCCAGGCGGTCTGTTGCGGATCCTGGATAGAGGTCGCTGCTCTCCTGCAGTCTTCTCTGGAACTCTGCTTTCGCCTTCTTAATGGTGCAGATATCATCGTCGAGCCAGTCACTGGGGGGTGTAGCTTCCTTGACGGAAATTCCAGGCAAGCTGTAAATCTCCTCCCAAGTATCGCTGGGGAGTGCGGGTTCCTCCCATGAAGCTCCAGACAAGCTGTAAGTCCCCATAAAAGGATCGCTGGGGGGTGTAGAGTCCCTGGACGAAGCTCCAGCCGGGCTGTCAACCTCAACCCAGGGCTCTACGGGGTAGGTTTCAGGGGCGAGGTATTCTGTCCATGTCGCTTGGAGCTCGGCCAACCGCTGCTGGTGTTGGCGCTCCTTTTCTCTCTCCTCACCTTCTTGGAGGACCGTCATGAGTTGTACAACTGCGGCTTCGGAGGGGGTGGTGCCGCGTATCTCTAATATTGCTCGAGCTTTCTTTCAGAGGGGATCTTCAGTGGCCGCAGTCGGGGTTGGGGTTCCCCTCATTCGCTGGTCCATCCTTGTAAGCTCCTTGACCAGGACTTTCTTGTTTTTGGTGCCGGCGATTCCTCCACGGCACTCTAGCAGGTCTTGAAGGGAGCTTCTTTTGCAAGTTGCGTAGTGTGCCATGCTGTGTGTTTTCTGGGGGTTCAGAGAGCTATCCCACCGCTGCCACCAGTGTGACGGGATGGGGTGTCCGCCTGCGGTCCTGCTCCTATCTGACCCCCTTGATGGCGTCCGGCCCGACTACCGAGTGGCTCGGCACTCGGCGTCTCGAGCAGCCTGATCTACCGACCTCTTGTTGGTGTTGAGGTGGCTGCTGGGCTGACTTGAGGCTCCTTTTCCTGGGATAGACGTGATGTGGAAGGCCGCTGAGTGCCTTCTAGGTGCAATGTGATATTGCCTGGAAGTACTCACCAGACGAAGCTGTATGACTTCAAAACAAAAGTGATTTATTGGTTTGGGCAGCTCCTTTTATACACACAACACAAAGACATGTCCAGACTTGAATGCCCTCAGACATGTCCAGACTTGAATGCTCTCAGACACGTCCAGACTTGAATGCCCTCATACAATACAGGATACCTGTTAATACATCACACTCTAATAAAAACCACACCAGTAAAACCACATCTAGACATGAAATAAAATGTCCATACACTTAAACGCACAACCGAAATATAAAAGGAAAAAATGATCTTTAAAACTGTCTGAGTTTTTAGTCACGCGGTTCGCTGGAAGGAGAGCTCAGGTCCATTCCGTGACACTCCCTTTGAGTCAAATTGATGACTTGTGAGGCTTGTCTTCCTCTTTGGGCAAAAGAAGTACTGATTCCTTTATAGGCCTGAAGCGAAGTGTGGAGAATCTTCTTTCATGAATAAGTTGTAAAGTTTTTTGGTTCAGTACCAGTCCAGGAATTTTCTTGCAACTCCAATCATGCGTTCCCAAGAGTCTCCCATGTGAGAGGAGTGAGGTGGGTTGAATTCCCATTTACACTTGTTGTCATTCAAGAAGTTCAGTATCTTTTCTATTCGAGAGGCCTCCTGAATTGGGGGGGGGGGGCCTTTACAGATGTGCCGCTTGTGACATTGTTTGTTTGTGTCAGAGCTGTTTGTAAACTGAAGAGCAATGTGAATAAGGCGTGCAATGGCTCTTACAACAGAAGACCACATAGAAAGGCGTTCAAAACGGTGAAGACTCAGCCTTACCCTTTCTTTCACAGAGGTGTTGAGTGTAACCGTAACAGCTCTAAGTTCTTTATCAGATTCCGGTTAAAAGAGTTCAAAGGTAAAATTTGTAGAACTTGAGATGAGTTCTTCGTTTGAGAGTATTGGTAGGGATAGACATAATGTGTCCAGAAATGCAGTGGCAGGTACTGCACGTGTACCTCGATCAGCAGGGTTGAAGTTAGTGGACACATAGTGCCATTGTTCAGGTGTAGAGAACTTTCTTATACGTTCCACTCTGTGCCGACATACACATGGAACTGTCTTTTCTGATTGTGTATGTATCCTAGCACTATTTTGCTATCTGTGTAAAAGTCAAAGGAGTCTATTTCAGTGTCTGTTTCAAGTTCTATAAGCTCAACAATTTCCACACCTAACACAGCAGTGCAAAGTTCAAGCCTTGGAATCGTATGTGCAGGTTTTGGTGTGAGCTTGGACTTGCCCATGATAAATCCTAGACTTGCTCCACCGCTGGGATCTATGACCCGAAGATAAGCCACTGCAGCTATGGCTTCGTTGGATGCATCGGTGAAGACCTGGATCTCTCTTCTGGTGGCATTCTTTAAAGATGCAGGGGTGTAAGCACGTGGTATCTGGAGTTTTCTAACGCTTGTAGAGATTGTTTCCAGGATTCCCACCTTTGTTGTTTCTCCTTGGGAAAGTGGGTATCCCAGTCTGAGCTTTCAGAAGTAAGCTGTCTCAGCAGTATTTTACCCTGAATGGTGAGAGGTGCTATGAAACCCAATGGATCATAAATACTGTTCACTGTAGACAGAACTCCTCACTTTGTGAAGGGTTTATCACAGGTTGATGCTTGAAATGTGACCGTGTCTTGCTTAACGTTCCAAAGCAATCCAAGACTGCGCTGTGTAATGGAAAGGTTCGTTCCTAGTTGGAATTTCTTCACACTGACAGCGTAGTCATCAGAGGGAAAGGCTCTCATGGCCTTGTTGCTGTTCGAAATGATTTTGTGAAGTCTGAGGTTTGCAGTGGCAAGCATGTTCTGGGTTCTAGTGAGAAGGTCAATAGCTTCTTCTTCTGTAGGCAGAGATTTGAGTCCATCGTCTACATAGAAGTTCTTTTCGACGAACTGTCGTGCATCAAACCCAAATTCTTTCTCTCCTTCTTGAGCCGTTTTCCTCAGTCCATAAATTGCTACTGCGGGAGAAGGACTATTACCGAAAACATGTACCTTCATCCGGTAGTCTATGACTTCATCATTGACATCATTGTTGCGATACCATCGAACCTGAGGAAGTTTCTGTTGTCTTCACGGACGATGAAACAGTGGAACATTTGCTGAATGTCAGCCATAATAGCAATTGGTTCTTGTCTGAAGCGAAGTAAAACTCCTATGAGGTTGTTGTTCAGATTAGGCCCAGTGAGAAGACTGTCATTGAGGGAGACACCTTCATGTTGAGCACTTGAGTCGAAGACCACCCTAATCTGATCAGGCTTGCGAGGATGATAGACACCAAAGCATGGAAGATACCAGCATTCTTCTCCTTCCTTAAGCAGAGGTGCAGGCTCAGCATGATCTCTCTCAAACACTTTCTGCATAAAGTCCACAAAGTGTCTTTTCATCTCAGGTTTCCGATTCAAACTGCGTTGTAAAGAAGTAAACCGTGCTTCTGCATGTTCTCTGTTGTTTGGTAGTCTCTTTCTTGGAGTACGGAATGGTAGAGGTGCTACCCAGCTGTTGGAATCATCTTGGTGGAACTCTTTACTCATGGTTTTCAGGAATTCTTTGTCTTCCATGGTAGCTGCCAACTCGTTGTCTTTAGATGTTACCTCAAACACTGTGTTGCCGATGTTGTCATCCCAGAAATTAAGAGCTTTCTCTTCGTCCTGTATGATGTGTCGCTGTGCGCTCTTATGAAGCAGTCTTTCCTTCACATGATATTGGTGTGGTCGTCGTACAGAACAAGAAGTCCGTCCGCTTGGCAGGAAGTGTGTTTTAAAGGAGGACACCGAGTAAGGTTTTCTGCCTTTGTCTCGACAAACATTGCCTATGACGACCCAGCCTAGATCCAGACACTGAGCATATGGAGCATCATGTGGACCGTTGATTTGTTGACGAACTTTGTGCACCCTTAAGATGTCTCGGCCGAGCAACAGCAGGATATCAGTACTTCCATCGAGGGCTGGTATTTGGCAGGCTATGTCCTTAAAGTGAGAATGGTGTAAGGCAGCTTCAGGAGTAGGGATCTCCTCTTTGTTGCTTGGAATCTGGTTGCACTCAGTGATAGTGGGCAAAGGTATTTCCACATTGTTGTTCAGAGGAGCAACCACAAGACCGCTGGCTCTCCTACCTAAGACTTCTGTAGTGCCGGTGCAAGTAGTTAGGGTATACGGTAGAGCATTTTCTTTTATGTTCAAAAGTTCAAAAAATTTTGTTGTTGCAAGAGATCTGTTACTCTGATAATCCAGAACAGTAAACAGTCTTATGGCCTTTTCAGGTTGACCTCTTGGTTATACGTCAAGGTAACTGAGGCCAGGTAAGCGGATCTCAGCTTTAGCGAGTTGAAGCTCTAATGAGTTCTTGAAACTTTAAATTCTCTCTAGCGGAAATCCTTGGAAAGCTGTGCAATCTTTTGAATAAGGCATCTTCAATGGCTTCTGGACTGCCAAAGGTACGTTCAAGTCTGTCCCAAGCAGCCGTAAGGCCTGCAGCAGGGTTGTCAATATGAACCGCTATTGATGCGTTCAGTAGACTGGGGACCTAGCCATCTGATGACTAGATCTAATTCTTCTGTAGCAGTGATGTCTAGGTCACTCATCATGGCTTTAAAGGTGGATTTCCATCCTCTGTAATTTTCAGGCTTGTCATCAAACTTGGTGAGGCCTGTCTTTGTGAGCTCTCTGCGAAGCATGTGTTTAGCAAACTGCGACATGTCCGTGTTTTCAGACTTTGGGTGCATGACTGCAGGTGATTTGGGAACATATGTTGGTGCTGAGGCATTCAACACTGGAACTGGTTTAAAGTTCATTGGCATGTTAGTTTGTAGCTGTGGAGCAGTGTGCTTGCTAGTAGGTACTTGGCTGATGTCATGGTAAGGTGGATAGTTTATTATGCGCATGCTATTGTCCACTGCTTGCTGAGATGCTGCAGTCTGGTATACTGGAAGATATGAAGGCAAATTGTCTTGGAGTACAGTAGGTGCGGAGAAGAGACCTTGGTTGAGTGCTTTGGTTGCTGTGACAGGGAGCTGACGTTCTGGAGAGGAATGTGAAGAATCTGAAGCATAAGACACAGCTGAGTGTCTGCTGCTACTGTTGTCTCTTTCACTAGCAGCCTGTTCTAAAACCTTTAATCTTGCAATGGCCGTGGCATGTTCACATTGTTTTTCCAAAAGTTCCATTTCCACTTTGTGGCGTGTGGCTTCAGCTTCCTTGCGTGCGGCTTCAGCTTCCATTTCTGCCTTCTGGCGTGCGCCTTCAGCTCCCATTTCTGCCTTCTGGTGCGCGGCTTCAGCCTCCATTTCTGCCTTCTGGCGTGCGGCTTCAGCTCCCATTTCTGCCTTCTGTTTGGCGAAGGCTGCCTGAATTTTAGAAGCTACAGCATCAGCACGGGCCTTTATGAGCTGTTGACTGAGTGTGGAAGACCTTGATTGTAGGGATTTGGAAGACCTTGATTGTAGGAATTTGGAAGACCTTGAGGAGTGTCTTGTGGATGCAGAGCGGGATCTGGATTCATGGAGCTGTGCGATTCTTACTTCTGCCTTTGTCTTTGTTTGCAGCACTAAATTGTCTCTTTCTAGATTGAGCTCATTGAATCTCTTTAGTTCTTCCAGTGACACTTTAGTGTTGTACCGCTTTAAGAGATGAATATATTTAACACAAGCAAGGTTATTCAAAGAGATTTGAAAAGTCACCGCACGTTCGGTGTCTTTTCGTTCTCTTCAATTCGGTTCCTTTTGCCGATCCCATTACGGTGACCCTGCGGTGTATTCAGCAAACACAACAGGGTCCCTGAATTGCAGGGAAAAGCTACCGCAATAGGAAAGAAAGGGTGGGTCCTAGTGGCGCAGTCTCTTTTGAGAGTGGTCAGTATACGGTCTAAAATATAGTACAATAGTGCCTAAAATAAATGGGTGTAGTGGTCCCTCTATTCCAAGTAGTGCAAGGTCGAAACAACCACTAAGGTGCTGCCGTGAATGGAGCTATGTACAGTAATGTCACTGTGCAAAAAAAGACATATAGTGCAAGGTGACAGTTGATGTCCTGATATAGTCAAAAAATCACAGGTATAAAGTGCAAATGCAGATATAAAGTGCATATATAAGTGCATATAGTGCAATTGAAGGTCTTTCAAAGAATTATTGTTATCGAGTCTTGTTTTCCAAATCACTGGTGAAGACAAAAAAACAGTCCAACCGACCATATATTCTGTATTGAAGAAAAGGTAGTCTGGTTGAGTCTCCACGTGGACAGTCCAGAGGTATACGTGAGGTCCTGGTGCACTGTCTTCACCTAAGTCCTATTTAGACTCCCGATTCCCAAAAAAATTGGGAGAAAAGAGAGGAGTAGAGAGGGAACAGAAAAAAGAAAAAAATAGTACAGTATTGTCTGATACAGAGTTAAGTGCCCATAGACAAGGGAACACTTACACTTTATAGAGCCTCGTTTACCGGCTCTGGTGTGGAATACCTTGGGCCTAATTGAGGGTAGCCTCTGCTCTTCTTTAGAGTTTTCTTGGAGTAGCCTCTGCCCTTCCTTAATGCTTGCTCGATCGTCTCAGATACAGAAAAAGAGAGATCCTCATAGCGCAACTTGTAACCAATGGTTGGAATAAGATAGGTGAAAGTCAAAACAAACTCACCGATGTTGGAGCCTTAGATTCCAGGCTCAACTTGTAAGCGTGTGGTACTGCTTATTCGGTGGGTACCTTCACCTCTTTCATCTGCAGCTGGTTTTCTTATCTTATGTAGATGGTAGGAGAAATAGAGAGACGTAGCATATGGGGCATATGCTGCTTTAAAAATGGGTCTTAAACGGATGCAAATGGTAAAAAAGGGAATTTATTGGTTAAGAACATATATAAATTATGGTGGGAGGGTGTCACAAATATGGGATACGCGTTTCGGCTATAAAACAAAGCCTTCCCCAGTCCATGTGCAAGATAAAATCAAAAATTAGGGGAAAAGCTGCCGCAAACCTGATGAAAACTAACCGCAAAACCCACCGAATGCACGCAGAAAAGCCACAAAAACATCTGGATTAACCTGCCGAAAACCGGAGCCGAACACATCCGAAGCAGCTGAGACCGCAGACGAGGGAGGTGAATAAATTAGCAAAATAGTTTGTGTGAATCTGTGAAAATGAAACACTGTTTGCAAAGAAACTACTGAGCGAAAATGTCTGAAATTTGCATATGAGGTCCAGGGAATGATAATAAAAAGGGCTGTTACAGAAAAAATAAGTAAACTTAAAAAAAAAAAAATCGGACTTTTGAAGAAAAAAAAAATAATTCAAAAAAATGCTTAAAGTATCCTAAAAAATCTATAAATAAAGAGACTCTTTACTGCAGAATTTTATAATGAACGGTTTATTAGATATTGAATTAAAACGGGAATATTTTTAACATTGAAGTCTATGGGATTCTCCTGAATTAACTTGCCGAATTAAACCACCGAATGGCAGGGCATTTCGGGAACCTTTCACTGCTGGTTTTCGTTCTCTGAATAGCCGAAACAGTGCTTCTCTATGGGGATTCACTGTCCTCGAACAGGCACCAAACAGGCACCGTATGTGCAGGCAATTCGCCAGGATTTGGCGAATTGCCTGCTCTCTGGATAGCCGAATGGCCGGGAAAGGTAACCGAACGCTGATTTTCAGCGTTCGGTTACCTTTCTCAAGCAATTCGGATCTCTTTGGATAACCCTGACAGTCTTTGATAATTCTGATAAGCGACATCTAATTGCTTAATAGTGCTCTCTAGTTGTAATGCATCATGACATGGTTGAGAGAGAGCTGACATGCATGTGACAGCAGTACACCAGAGATCATTCGTATGAGACATCAACTCTTTTGCGTGAGCTTCAAGATTTTCTTGTACTTTCCAGATTGGTTTTGTTAATCTTTTTTCTCTTTTGTTTGGTTCAGGGTTTAATTCCTGATCTGAAAGGATTTCTGAGTCTGGTAGTGTGTCAGATTGCATGTTGATTAACTGGAACGTTTTGCTGACAAGGAGAGGGTTAATGATATAGCTCTATAGCAGCAGAGAAATGTATCAATTTTGCTCAGCTCAGCTAGGATTTCTAGGCAATGGTTGTAGAAAGATTTGTTTTTACATTCTTTTCACAGTCAAATCACGTGCAATGCATACAGGGTAATAAGCTGGTTGTAGTGTACAGATGCACTGGATAAACTGTAAGGCACAGATGTATTGAACTTTCACAGCACTAATATCCTGACACTGTTGAATGCTATGCTGGGACTTGCTTGCAGGCACATACAGGCTTGTGGTAATGGCTGCACTGTGTGAAGCTGTTATTTCCAGTGTCCCTACAACGTCTCCCTGTGTATCCAGAGCTAGCAAAGATCCTAAGGAGGATGTCTGACTGATCTTTCTTGATCTTTTGGCTGATCTTTCTAAGATCTTCTGACTGATATATATGATTTTTTGACTGTTTTGTTTCTCCACCAAAGCACTGAGAATGTGATCTCTTAACTTACTGTTGTGACGAGATGGCGATAACTCCCAGTCTAGATGAATTACAGACAGTGACTCAATCCAGATGACACCTTGAAGATCTGTTGAAGTTTTATTCCAAAACTGTAGAAAATCCACAACAATATACATCGGATAGGTCAAAAAATCATAGTGAATCTGAGTCCATAAGGCTTGCAAAGGATTACTGGGAAGAGAACAAGGGTGGAGCTATCTGGACAGGAAATCCCTGCACCATGAGGAGGGGAGGAGAGAAACCCAGGGGTAGATAAGACATGTGCAATTCTTAAAGGCATATCACAAGTCATGTGAAACATGACAGAGCCCAATAGCCACGTGCGTATCACAGAGCCCCACAGTAGTGTGTGTGTATCAAAGAGACCCACAGCAATGTGCGTATCAGAGCCCCCCAGCACCATGCATATCAGAGCCCCACAGTAGTGTGTGCGAATCACAGAGCACCACAGTAGTGTGTGTGTGTTTATCACAGAGCTTCACAGTAGTGTGGGTGTAGTACAGAGCCCCACAGTAGTGTGTTTGTATCACAGAGCCCCACAGTAGTGTGTTTGTATCAGACAGGTTGACAGTTTATACACATATATTTTTTATGGCAATGAAAATGCACTTTGCATATAATTTTGCGATTAGAAAGAAACATATTAGGGGAGATTCAGAAAACACAAATTTTGGTCCATTCTAGTTTGGCGCACTTAGGCAATTCCATTTTGCCAACCTTGCGGTGAAGTCACTTTCACTAAAGGGTCACCAGACAAACTTCAGAAACATAGAAACCTAGAAAATGTCAGCAGATAAGAACCTTTCGGCCCATCTAGTCTGCCCAATCACATGGATACTTTACCTGGATTTATCTTTTGTTTAGGATAGCCTTATGCCTATCTCATGCCTGCTTAAATTCAATTACTTTTTTGGCCTCTACCACTTCAACTGGAAGGCTGTTCCATGTATCCACCACCCTCTCAGTAAAATAATGCTTCCTGATGTTACTTTTAGACCTTTGCCCCTCTAATCTAAGACTATCAGGGTAATTCAAAGAGATTCGAAAAGTTACCGCACGTTCGGTGACTTTTCGTTCTCTTCAATTCGGTTCCTTTTGCCGATCCCATTTTGGTGACCCCGCGGTGTATTCAGCAAGCACCACAGGGTCCCCGAATTGCAGGGAAAAGCTACCGCAAACCTGCCGAAAACTAACCGCAAAACCTGGCGAATGCACGCCGAAAACCCGCAAAAACATCTGGTTTAACCCATCGAAGACGCTGGAAAAACCCAAGCAGGAGCCGATCACACACAGCGAAGCCGCCGGAAAAAGCCGACACCACAGAAGAGGCAGTGAATAAGTTAGGAAAACTGTTTGCATGAATGATTGAAAAGTGAAACGATGTTTGCAAAGAAACTACTGAGCGAAAATGTCTGAAATTTACATATGAGGTCCAGGGAATGATAATAAAAAGGGCTGTTACAGAAAAAATAAGTAAAGTTGAAGAAAAAAAATACAGAAAAATGCTTAAAATATTCTAAAAAATCTATAAATAATGAGACTTTTTACTGCAAAATTTTATAATGAACGGTTTATTAGATTTTGAATTAAAACGGGAATATTTTTAACATTGAAGCCTATGGGATTCTCCTGAATAAACCTGCCGAATTAAACCACTGAATGGCAGGGCATTTCGGGAACCTTTCACTGCTGGTTTGTGTTCTCTGAATAGACGAAGCAGTGCTTTTTTATGGGGATTTCACTGCCCTCGAACAGGCACCGAACAGGCACCGTATGTGCAGGCAATTCGCCAGGATTTGGCGAATTGCCTGCTCTCTGGATAGCCGAATGGCCAAGAAAGGTAAGCGAACGCTGATTTTCAGCGTTCACTTACCTTTCTCCAGCCATTCGGATCTCTTTGAATAACCCTGTTTGTCCTCTTGTTTTGCTACTTTGTTTACTTTTAAATATACTCCCTTCCTCTACCTTGTGGATTCCCTTTACGTATTTAAATGTTTCTATCATATCTCCTCTGTCTCGTCTTTTTTCCAAGCTATACCTGCTATTCTTCTAAAAGGTGCTTAAATCAATAAAATGCATGAATATGTGTCTAATAAAAAAGTTTGTTTAAAAATTATTAAAAAAGGTCTGTTACACAATAATAAAATAATAGAAAAAGCCTTTAAAAAAATAGTGAATCAAACAATTTGTCGAAATAAAAAATAGAAAAAGAAGTTCCAAAAAATAAATAAAGCGATGGTTTGCTGAAAAGAATAAATGGTTGAAAAAAAATAATATTTTTTATACATTGAAACCTGTGGGTTTCACCTGTTTATACCTGTCGAACTGAATCAACGAAAATCAGGGCATTTCACTGACACTTCAGTGCAGGTCAGCATTCTCTGAATAGATAAACCATTACTTTTCAGTGGGACAATTTCCCTGCCGAAGGTTGCCGATCTGCACTGGATTTCACTGTCAACCCGCCAGTATTTGTGAATTGACAGTTTAGTGAATAGACGAACTGCCACAAAATTGCACCGAATGGTGAGATTCACCGTTCGGTGCAATTCAGTGGCAAGTTCGCCTTTTACTGATTAATCTCTTGGGACAAGGCTCCACTTTTAGCCACGTCTTCTAGGGCACCAAAACACAGCTACACTATAAGTTCTTTTTTTTAGGAATGTGCGTTTCGGGTTTCGGAATTTCAGAATTTTCACGAAATTTCCTGATTCGTGCATTCGGATTCGGCTGATTTCTCGAAAATTTTCAGATCCGAAAACGGCAGATCCGAACAAATTTTCGTGCCGAAACAAAAACTTTTCGGAATTTTTGAATGGACTAGAAATGTGTAAAATCGAAATTCATTTTCATTCCATTCGTGATTTCGGCTCCACTCCTGATTTCGGTTCCATTTCAGTAATTTCGGACATCGTATTTATATCGCTGATTCTGTAATTAAATGTTGTATGATTCCCATCTCAATGTATCCTTCCTGGAAAACCAGAGAAATCTCAATGTATCCTTCTTGTAAAACATGAGAAATCTCAATGTATCCTTTTTCGAAAAAAATAGAAATCTCAATGTATCCTTCATGTAAAACATGAAAATCTCAATGTATCCTTTTTGTAAAAAATGAGAAATCTCAATGTATCCTTCTTGTAAAACATGAGAAATCTCAATGTATCCTTCCCGGGAGACCAGAGAAATCTCAATGTATCCTTCTTGTAAAAAATGAGAAATCTCAATGTATCCTTTTTTGAAAAAAATAGAAATCTCAATGTATCCTTCTTGTAAAACATGAGAAATCTCAATGGCAGAATTATCGTATCGGCAGAATTATCGTATCGTATAATTATCGTATCCGAAAAACCATTAGTTTACGTCAAAACGAATAGACACTTTGAAACGAGGAGAACAGACGTTCCGAAAAACAGGAAATTTCCGAAATCACGAAAAAAAAGTCGATACGAAAAACGAAACGAACCGAACCGAAACGAAAATCGTCTGAAACGAGTCGAAACGAAAATTTACAAAATCCGAACGAACCGAACCGAACCGAAAAAAAAATCGGTGCACAAGCCTACTTTTTTTGTCTGATTTTTTTTTTTTCACCGGACGGCACTATCGGTACATGGCAATCACAAAACCTTTTCTTTCCTTCAGCTCTCTCCTTTTGCTCAATGCTCCCTAACCCACTATAACACCAGCTTTCCCTATATTAAGGCTGAGCAAGCTGGGATAATGGCCCATCCTTCACTCCATTATCCCAGCCCGAGGGATCCAGAATAAAACTCCCATTATGCCCAGCTATAAAACACACACACACACACTATCTCACAGAAGTGAGTACATCCCTCAATGTAAAGTAGGCTTAGGCTCGTGTCAGACGAGCGCACTGAGTGATCACGTCAGTGTTGCCGAACATTTGTACGTCCGTTATAGCATATAATTATGACCAATGGTGCCCACACACGAAGTACGTCCGCACTGAATTGCGGACGCATAACGGATGCAGGTTAGGCAAGAACGTAAATCCGCTAGAACGGACGCACAGAGTGCGCTGCGTCCGCAATGTCCGCATAGCTTTGTGTGTGAGTGATGGAACGTAGTCAGATGGACTGCATTTTTGACGGACAAAATGTTTTTCAGATTAATTTATTTTCCATCTACATCAGTCAAAAAAAACGTCAGTCCCAAAAATGGACTGTGTGGCCACTATCTTGTCGTCAGTCAGAAAGTACGTCCGTTGTGCACGGACGCACAGTCTGCACAGAATGCGCTCGTCTGACATTTGTCTTACACTTCAATGACCATTCAAGTAAACCAAAACTCTGTTTTGTTTCACATGGAGTTATAGGAATAAGTGCAGATGACATCTTTTTTTCTTTTTTCTTTCTTTTTTCTTGTTAAAAAATATAAAAATATATATACATAAAAAAGGGAGGGGGGACAATATCGGTAAAGAACAAGAACTGGGGATAGGGCCATAGATGCAACAAAGTATCAGGCGGGTATACCGGGACAAAACAAAACCCCCCACCCCTACACGAAGGGGAAGGAGGATAGGGAAAGAGGGGGTACTGCCAGTGGCGGAACTACTGCCGGTACAGCCGGTGCAGGCGCACCGGGGCCCGTAGCCGAGTGGGGCCCCGTGAAGATGAGCAGGCCCAGAGGCGGACTGACCCGTTGGGCCCTGCCCGAGGGCCCGCGGGTCTGTAGGGGCCCGGTTCTGGTAGGCACAGTGAGCACAGCTATTTTCTATGATCATCCCAGGTAGTTGCCGGGCCCCCTACCAAATCTCCGCCGCGCTGCAGCGTGCCTAATTCTGTCCCACGCTCTAAACAGGAGGAGGCACGCTGCATTGACGCCGCCCCCCTCACGTGATGCACACGGTGAGCCAGTGGCAAAAGACAAACAAAGCCAGTGCCAGCCAGCCTGCCTGAGCCTGCGTCGATCATAGAAGAAGAATAGAAGGTGGCGGGTGAGCGACTGGGGGGGAATTAATTGACAAATGAAATGCGGGGGGGATTAATTGACAAATGAAATGCGGGGGGGATTAATTGACAAATTAAATGCGGGGAGGATTAACTGACAAATGAAATGTGGGGGAATTAACTGACAAATTAGATGCGGGAGGGAATAATTGACAAATGAAATGCTGGGGGGATAATAAAATGACAAATGAAATGCTGAGGGGGTTGAATAAATCGGCACATTACTGTGAGTTTTATTGCTGTGGATTCTGATACGCTGACACACACCGCACATTGCTGGGGTTTTATTCAGGTTTATGTTTGAGGTAAGAGGGGCCCAGAGCGTCCCACAGGGGCTTCATGCCCGCAGCGGCTGCCTGAGGGCCAGGGGAGTGTCCAGCCATCAGCAGCCCGATGGCCTCCAAGTACCACCCCCTCCCCGGGACCCTGCATACCTTATACATGTGTTACCACCTGGTTTTATGTATTCTATGCTGGATATAGTGAATCAAGTACACATCATATATGTGGAGTATAGAGTATACTTTATCTGGGGATACCATGTGTGTTATTGTATATGTGAGATAACCGGCTGTATGTTATTAGCATGTGGGATAGCGAGGAGGGTCTGTGTTACAGACTGGGGGATAGCGGGCAGAGCTGTCAGATTACAGATCCCCAGATGTTTCTGAACTACCTTGATTCCCTGCCCATCTCTTACATTGAAAGAATTATGATATTTGGGGACTGGCAGTATGACAGCCATGGTGTAGGGTGTACGTTGCAGACGGGGATGGCGCGTAGGGTGTACGTTGCAGACGGGGATGGCGCGTAGGGTGTACGTTGCAGACGGGGATAGCAGCGCCATTCGTTTTTGGGGGGGAAATCTGGCACCAGGGCCCTTTGTTCCTTAGGTCTGCCACTGGGTACTGCCCATGATTGTGTGGCATTGCCGGCTCACTACGACAGTCGGGGAAACAGCTGGAGGCCAGGCAAGAGGCTGCATGGCCGGGGGGTCCAGGGCCAAAAAGAGTGAGCAGAGCCCCTCTCACCAGTCTGAGCTCCCAGGGAAGTCTGGATGTCGTGCTGATCTGGGGAAGCCATCCCCAATCGCCTGCTCTTCTAACCCATGGCAGATTACAAAGAAGAAAGTGGTCAGCACCATCAAGATTGCCACCGGATCTCTGCAGTCTCCCACAGCAAGACCAGAAAAAGATAGCGGGATTCCCCACCACACACCAAAATGGGACTGGTGAATGAGCAGGAAAGCCTAGGTGAGCCCAAGCCAGCGGTCACAAAAGGGGTTATCGCCCGATCTTGCCACGGATTGCAGGAGCTCAGCAGGGATGCTGCCTCTCACCTTGGCCTCCGGACACGCCCTTTTTTTTTTTTCCATTCGTCAGCTTTTTCCGGCGGTTGGTTGGTGTGCTGTTCGGTGGGATATCAGCTTTTTTTGGATCGATTCAGTGTTTTGTTCGGCAGTTTTTCGAATCCATTCGGCAGGTTTTTGGTGGTTTTTCAGATCGATTCAGTGTTTTTCGGCGGTTTTCGGATGCGTTCGGCGGCTTGTTCCCTGCAGTTCAGGGACCCTGATGTGAATGCTGAATTCACCACGCTATCGGCCAAAGTGTAGGTTGCAAGAGAGCACAAAATGTTGGTGACATTTCAATGCTCTCTGAATAACCTGATAGGGCCCTATTACATTCTTCGCACAAAAAGTGCGCGTGCGCAAAAACGCATTAACGCGAGGGGCAAAACCCTTTGCGCAGAGCGTCGTATTACAACATTCGCGCAAACGATGCGCGATAACGTTAACGCAGATGGACCTGCACGAGCGTGATTAACTGTGCGCGTCCTATACTTAACATTGTGAGCGCAAATGCGTTTGTGCGCTGGTATGTGGATGGTATTACAATCGATGCGCATCTTTTTACGAACGACGTTTGCGTGCATAATTTTAACGTCTTTGAAAAGCTGGTGGTAACTGCAAATCTGAACGTTCCGGCCGAAACGAAAAACACCAGCACGGAAAAAAAAAAATACAGCAAAGTATAGTTACACATTCTAAACATACCCAAACAATAAAATTGTGACTTCGTACGTGTTTTTATTATTGCTGCAGCATGTATACACAGATTTACTTTGACAGGCGCAAAAACTTAAGTGAGTCAATTAAGGTAAATTGATGTCAACGAAGGGTCTTAATTCTGATTGGCTGAAACCCGCAAAAAAAAACAGTCCGCACACTGATTTACGTGCGCTGCGTTACTGAGCGTGTATTACTCTTCGTTTTGCGCATCAGTTTTATGAACGTTCTTGTTTGACGGATGAAAAAATGCGTTCGGATCGTAATACCACCGCTAATTTTCGCACGATAACGCTTGACGCTACATGCAAAAAATATTGCGCTGTGCGTACGAATTTGCGCGGCAAATGTAATAGAGCCCATAGTGTTTTGTCATCAGAAGGAGGCACATCTCTGACGAACCCATTCTGGTATCTGTTAATGCTTGCTGGGTGCTTATTGCTTGGTTCCGTAAAGATAGTTAGCTTTACTGACCACCTAAGGATCGGAGGGGTAGATAGAATACTGGGTACAAGGACCAGCATCATATACCCAAGGGGGATCTGTGACACACCCAAATCGCCCTCCAATAAATCCAATACTCACCTCTCATCCTGCGTTAAGAACGATTGCCCGATCTGCTGCTTCTTTCTGCCGTGATCAGAGTGAGGCTGGGAACAAATAGACTCCGCGGAGCTGCGCGATCTGCCCGGCAGCCCAACCCTCCATGGTTCATATACCCTCATCCTTGAAGCATTGAGAATTTAAGTTAATTTATATCGTCTTAATTCGGCGGTCTGATCAGCTGTCTCCGGCAACGTTCGGCAGGCTGATCGGCGACGTTCATGGCTCCACGTTCGGCACACTTCGGGGACCTTGCGTTCTATAGTGAATCAAATCAGGGTCGGTGAACTGGAATTGCCGAATCGCACCAAAATGCGCCGAACGAAAGGGCACTGAAATTTTGGTGCTCTTTGAATAACCTTAAAGTCGACATGCAATGAAGGCCCGTTCCTTAATTTCTTGCAGATTAGGGTTGCCAGATCGGCTATGTTCTCCTGCACACATATACTATATCCATTTTGGTGGGCAGTGCATGAAAAATGCCACCGGTAACATGTAAAAACCATATGCTGCAGGTATAAAATCAGAGATGGCCTACCTTGACCAGGTAACTGTTTATTCTAGTGCAGCACATAATTTATACATGTTCCAGGGTCAGTTTCCAGGAAACCATGGCTGATCTGGCACAATAGATGTCATATTGCCCATGTTTTCCTGGATATATATTTCTATTTCATGCAGAGGAACAGCACAGGGATGGCACTGCCCTGCAGCATGTTAATTCACCTGCTTGATAAGGGAAATCTGAATCCATATCTAAGGGGTGCTGCTATGGTCAATGCTTCCTATACTTATTATAGGAAGAGCTAACATTGAGGAAGCCCGAGAACAAGAAACAATTCCAAGGCCACTCACTGATAGTAATGAAAATTCACAATATTGCACATGTCTCCATGGAGTTTCAGGGAAACAATGCCAGTGACAGCACACTGCATTACTGCTGGTATCACTTAGTGGCTGCCAAATATTATTAGTCCAGGTAATAACTTGGCACCGCTAACATCGCTTATAATAGAGCTAGTCCTCAAGCGCTCCTAATGGTTACAGACTTGCACCATCATTGCATTAAGAATCTTTTCTGTACATGTTCCTATGCTACTTGTGCACTGCAAAGGCTTCCCAACTTTAGGTACACAAGTTCCGTAGCGCATGCACAGAATGATGGATTGGAGCTGCGGCATGCCCTCTACACGCTGAAGTTGCTAGTAACCAGCAGCCGGAAAATTCAAATTCCACAGCTGCTGGTGACACTGGGAGGGGTGGAGGAAACTCTTCCACTTCACCCAGATCGGGGAAGCCGGGAGACTATACTCATCCTGGCCACTTTAAAAATATAAAGTGGTCAGGATGAGTATATTGTTCCTTTAACTGCTGTTGCATTTCAGAGCTGGGTAAGATCTGCTGCTACCCCTCTCCATATTTTCCTTTTTTTCTCCATATTATGTTTTTTTGTGTGTGTTTTTTTATGGATAAATAAACCCACAGTTTTCTGTGTCACAGGAGATTTTGTCTTTCAACTTCAAGCAGCCAGAGTTAATGGATTCAAACAGTAGTACAAACTGTTGATAATGTTTTAAACTAGGGGTTAGCAATGACATTTTATTCATCAGACGTCCACTGAACACTCTTTGCACTATAAGCTAACGATTTCAACTCTTTGGAGTGCTAGAACTGATTAGTTGATTAAGGGTATGCATCTTAATCAAAACAGATTTAGTAATCAGCACAGCTCCGTCATATGTTTATAATTAAGTATCTGTATCTGCTGATTTTAGATCAAACTGCTATCTGCTAGGGTTAAGGGTCTGTAATTATTTTAAATAAATCTTATATTTGACAGGTTTCTTTTATTGTGTGCAAAAATATATTGGCCTCGCTCCAGTGTCAGAAATATATGTACAGTATACATTAAAACAGTGAGAATAGAAATACCCCCCCCGAAAATAGATCGATCTTACATCCTGTGACGGACTAGCTGGTACCCCGCCTGGGTACCTACTTCAGAAGGGTCTCCCTTGCTCCAGGACCTCACAGGAAAAATGCTCTTGTCACTGGTATCTCACAGGGATCATCGCCCTGTAACTAGACGAAACTGGCACTTGGTTTATTGAACAGGGGAAGGGACAGCACATTTATACACCACACAATCTTGATAACAGAGCATAATCCTGTTAATTGAACAATAGACAATAGGGTGGACCCAGACATCCTGGCACTTACATTAGTGGCCATTTTAGCAGATAGCTCGGGCCCCCATGGTGTCACAGTCCAAAAAGTCCAGATCTGCGGGAGGGGCCAGAGCGGCAGCATGTGGAAGATACCCCTGGTGATGTTCCATAGCATCTGCTGCTTGAGAAAAGCTCTGAAACCCGAGTTCCTGATGGAGGTCCCTCACGAAAATCTCCCCAACCACAGCTCCCATGAGGGTGACCCTAACCCCGATAGAGTGCCCTGATGGAGCGAAGGGTTTTTGGGGTACCAGTGGTTAAAATTTTGATAGATGTCTCCATTAAAGTAAATGGCGTGCAGTCATTGATGGGGATTGGCTGGCACGTCTGGCTCCTGATGGGGATTGGCTGGAGTCTCAAACCAGGCAGCCGGGCGTCGGGGAACACAGGGAACATTAGGGACAGACTTAAGGGCGTGTGATTTACGCTCTGATGGGGAAATGTCACAAAAACACCACGTTTCAACATACACACATAAACCAATAAACTTACAAGGGGGAAATAGCAGAGGAGTGAGAGTTTAATAATGTCTCTGCATCCGGTGTTCATGACACATCCCTTATACATGTTACATATTAGAAATACACATGTAGCGCGCACCCCCGAAGGAGCCACTGAATAACCCCAGGATAGTCTCACTGCACTAACAATTTACTGTACACCAGCACACCGTTGTGGATTTTCTAAATTATACTTTACTGACACAATAAATGGCAATGGATATACATATACTTTAGGCATGAAATCAATGAGTTTAGAATGACTGACGTAATACGCAACGCGGATATATGCGGTGAAGAAACGGTTAATAAAGCTCTCAGTTCTTTGGCTTAAGTCCCGCTCAAGAATGCTCGTTAATTTGTGTCCTAGGGTATCCAGGTACTAAGTCCACTGGCCAGTGGATGGACGGAATATCTTCGACTAGTCAACATTGGGGCCTTGCAATTTGAAGCAATCAATAAGTGTGCACTGTTATTAGAGTTATAGGCTTGAGGCCTCTCACCCAACCGATGAACAGCTTGTCCCGGACCGATGTGCTCTGCCAGAAAGTCCCTCTCGGCTGTCTGGAACCCGGTGCTGCCGAAATCCCTGCTCCCGAACTGAATCTCCTCAGCCAGGAAACAAATGCCGCCAGCACTCTGCTCCGTCCGCGGCCTCCTTACATGAGGTCCTTCTCCAACACTCTCTTGCCACCGGAACAGCTCAGCGGAACACACTGCAGTTCGATCACACACTCTCCCCGATCTTTCCAGCACAGAATGCCGCCGATTCTCAGCACAATCTAGCCTGGATTCCGGACAGTGTCTCTCGCGACTGAACTCATGCACCTCTTGCGTCGTTCTGCACACGATGCTCCCTCTTCCTGCCGCCAGCGTGCTCACTTCCTTCCTCTGCCCAGAGATTTCTGTGGAATGTAGTCCATAGTCCCATATAATACATTGCGCTCTGGCTCCCTCTAGCGGCAATAATGTCTCAGTTCTCAGAGCCAAGTTAAATACAGCGCTACACACATATGGGCACAACTATTAATTTCAACAAGAGGGCAAAGCAATGAATCCCCCACAGCTCAGGGGAACATTCTTTCTCATTCCACAGAGGTAGGAGAGGGATTTTTTTTATCTATGTATGTTAAAGTTTTACAGGATTTTGCAAAAAATAAAATGGCTTAACACCAGGTCTGAGAGCCAGAATTATTTGAATGCAATAACTATTTTTATTCATTGTAACGCATATACCAAAGTATTGTAAAAATCTTTTATCATTACATTTTTGTGAACTATTTTAAAGACTCAGGGAGGGGACTAAAATATTACCAAATCCCATGAATGAACCATATACCTATTTAACCGGTTATTTTAAAGTGAAATTCTGTTAAAGACTCCTTTTCCCACACCATCAAGTGTGTCTGACTGATAGCTATGGAGAATTTAGTTCTCTGGGTAACTTCCACATGCTATCAGCTAGCCTGGAAGCTGAATGCCAGTCCATTGAGTGGTTCTGGGTCTGAGAAGGGACAGAATAAGTAAAGGGATGGGTCTGATCCATTACATCCATTGCCGTTACAGAAGAAGAATTAAACTAGCAGGATTTTATGTTTCTACTGACATTTGGGAATTATTAGGGTCTATTCACTAAGCACTGAACTTGTCACCGAATTGCACCGAACGGTGAATGTCACCATTTGGTATAATTTTAGGTTAGTTTGTCTATTCACTAAGCTGTCAATTCACCATATACAGACGAAGTGACAGTGAAATACCGGGCAGATCAACGCAGTTCTGTTGTCTTCGTCTGCAGAAAAATTGTCCCATTGAGAAGTAATGGTTAATCTATTCGCAGAGCGCCGAACTGCACCGAAGTGTTGGCCAAATGCGCTGATTTTCAGTGTTTCAGTCCGCCGAGTATGTGATTTTTTTTGGGGGGGGTTCTGCTGTTGCTGACGGATTCCGCAGAAGCTTTACTTCAGGCGACTCCTCTGCCTCTGGCGCCGCTTCTCCTCTGAATAAAATAATATACATGTATACAGGAATGAATATATATATCAGGAGACGTTCCACCTCAGCTTCTCAAGCTTCACGTGCTCTGATAAGCCCGGGAAGGAAGGGAACTGCCTAGATCTAACTAGCAGGGAGTGATGTCATCCCTCATTACCATATTAACCCCCTCATAAAAACGGCTGCTCAAACCAAATATAAAAACTACTCACAACAACCCTTTAAAGAACCTAATGCCCCTGGGACTGGAACATATCTATTTTTGTAAGGAATTAGTGTAATACACATATAATGTTCCTTAAAGACACACACACATATATTTATACAATACACACCCGTTACATTCACCCCTTCTGAATTACACTAATATCCTGACCATACAATACTAATGGTTCCGCTGCACCAGACCTAAACAAAACAAATTTGCAATTTAGCGTAAGCTACCTACTTAATAGGTTAGGATAAACCTAAGGTTGATCAAGTCTTAAGCATCCATAGAACAATATACTGCCGTGTACAGCATACGATGGTCTGGTACAGGTTATATTACATGAAATTCTTACATTTCTTGGACAATTTTCACAATGTCCTTGGCCTTTCCCATTAACCTGGAAAGAATTTCGTTACAATGCTCAACTACGGGTACACCCCTTTTTCGTAAATAAGTGCCCATTAACTCTTCCCTTTCATGTACACTAAATTTATCTGCACAATCTCCTCTGAACACAGGCGGCTCTTTTGCTTCAGACTGCACAACAAGTTTAACTCCTGTCAAATTAAGCGAAGGGATTTCTGAAAAAGACTGCTCTGCACCTGAACTCGAAGTTCGTACATTGCCGGTTTCTCTCCCTCTACTCGCGTCACCATCCTGAGCAGAAATTATACTGTGCCCCACCTCCTGAGCAATTTGTGTAATGAAATTGTACCATGCTGGATCCTTTAAATCTGGGCTGGTCAGTACTGGGTCACCTCCTGACTGGTTAGGCGTTCGCTCAGTTACCCTAGTGGAACAAAACTCGGGTGATGTTCTTACAGAGTTACCCCTCACTGCAACAGGTGTACCCGGCTGATCACTAAACAGTCTTCCCCTGCCCATACTTGGGTTTGGCATGTTTCTATCAGCATTAAAATCAATTCCACTGAAACCATGCGCCATTATTGCTTTAACCTTCAGAGGAAATAAAAAAACTTAAATTACAAAAACCTGCCCGCTGCTGCACCGCTGCAGCCACTGCAACCAACTCCGAGGAGTTACTCGTTGGACTCTCAGGAGAGTGACTTGAGTCTCACTGGCATTGCATATCTAGAGAAGTGTCCTGTGCATGTAAGTGCGCCATTTTGTGTTACAGTTCTTTGAAACCTTTACTGGAGTGCAGCTCCCACCGGCGATCAAACGACATTGATCCTTAGATGAAGATCCACACCACGGAGAACGGAGACTGATCTTCATCCGAGTCACGACACCACTGTAACCGGCCTACACCCTCACCGCCCGTTCGTAATGATGGACTCTGTGTTGTGTTGTATGTTGGTGTGGTGCAGCAAGGACGAGACCGGCAACATGTGACTTTTTTGGGGAACGGATTTTACTTCAGGCGACTCCTCTGCCTCTGGCGCCGCTTCTCCTCTGAATAAAATAATATACATGTATACAGGAATGAATATATATATCAGGAGACGTTCCACCTCAGCTTCTCAAGCTTCACGTGCTCTGATAAGCTCGGGAAGGAAGGGAACTGCCTAGATCTAACTAGCAGGGAGTGATGTCATCCCTCATTACCATATTAACCCCCTCATAAAAACGGCTGCTCAAACCAAATATAAAAACTACTCACAACAACCCTTTAAAGAACCTAATGCCCCTGGGACTGGAACATATCTATTTTTGTAAGGAATTAGTGTAATACACATATAATGTTCCTTAAAGACACACACACATATATTTATACAATACACACCCGTTACATTAGCACTAGGTCCTGAGTGGTTAACTTTCCAGATAACCGCAGCAGGATGGTAATTAGCGTTAGTACATTGTAGTACTAACGTTAATTAACTCTGCACTCCCCATGTTAAGCATAGGGAGCGCAAGGTACAGTAAGCTCGCGCTGAAAAGCGCAAGATCCGAATTGTAATATGGTGCGCCCGCGCTAGGGCCACCAATGTTAATGTTAACGCTCACACAGGTGAGCGCTAACGTTAGCGTTAACATTGTAATAGGGCCCACTGTGGGGGGGGGGGGCAGTATACACCACAAAAACAGATCATGAAATATATATTGTGAGCTGGGAAACAGGTAGCGGGTGCAATTGCTCTCTGGGGTGAGCACTCTTGAAAGGTTCAGAGACCAGACCAGTGACTTTTCTTCAAACGGGGGTACATTTATTGCAGCAACCCACAGGTTATACACCACACTGTATATTGCTCAAAATAAACAGTTCAAAAGCAAAGAAAATTCCTAGCCGTGTCCCGGCACTAACTAAACATACAATAGCCCTGACTAACAACCTGTGCAAACCTAGTCTTTGTCAGGCTTCAGCAAACTAGCATGACTAGCACATTTTTTTGGATTAGCAGTGATACCTGCTCTATGGAGAGTTTCCAAGACAGCTTGGACTCGAGGCAAATGAGATTCCCAGTCAGTGCTATGTACTACGATGTCATCCAAGTATGCTGCAGCATACTGTTGGTGGGGTCTCAAAAGTTTGTCCATAGCTCTCTGAAATGTAGCAGGTGCATTTTGTAATCCAAAAGGCATCTTTTTATATTGAAACGAACCCTCAGGGGTTACGAAGGCCGTCTTCTCCTTGGCACCTTCTGTCAGGGGAATCTGCCAATATCCTTTGGTCAAGTCCAAAGTTGTCAAATAACAAGCTGTGCCCAGTCGGTCTATAAGTTCGTCTACCCGAGGCATAGGATAAGTGTCAAACTTGGTCACTGAATTGAGCTTCCTAAAATCATTGCAAAACCTCCAACTCCCATCTGGCTTTGGGACTAGGACAATGAGAATGGACCAGTCACTACTGGACTCTTCAATGATGTCTAGCTCAAACATTTTCTTCACCTCCCTACTGATGTCTTTCCTCCTTGCCTCAGGAATACGGTAAGGTTTAAGTTTAACCCGTGCCCCTGGTTCAGTAACAATGTCATGTTGTGTTACCGACGTCTGACCAGGCAGCTCTGAAAATTTTTCTCGGGTTTTTTTATTAAAAACTCTCTGACTTCCTGCTTTTGTGACTTAGACAGCGACTCAGCAATTTTTACTTCAGGGACCTGAGGGTGTTCAGTATCCAGCTGGTGGTTATTGGGATGAACCCAGCAGCTAGCGATACTCTATTTCCAGGGCTTTAGCAAGTTCACATGGTATATTTGCTCTGGTTTTCTTTTCCCCGGTTGGTGAATTTTATAATTTACTTCCCTAACTCTTTCCATCACTTTTGAAAGGGACCCTGCCACTTAGCAAGGAACTTGCTCTCAACTGTGGGAACTAATACCAGCACCCTGTCGCCAGGTGAGAAAATGCGGACTCGAGCATCCCTGTTATATATTCTCTGCTGAGCTGCCTGCGATTGAGCTAAATGCTCTTTTACAATTGTCATTACTACTGTAATTCTGTCCTGCGTCTGCGAAATATGCTCAATAATGCTTTTGTGGGGTGTCTTCTCCCCCTCCCAGGTCTCTTTGGCTATATCCAGAAGTCCCCGAGGGTGTCTCCCATAGAGTAATTCAAAGGGAGAGTACCCTGTAGAGGACTGAGGAACTTCTCTGATGGCAAACATCAGATATGGAAGCAAATAGTCCCAGTTTTTCCCATCCTTGTCAACAACCTTTTTCAGCATGCTTTATAAAGTTTTATTAAATCGCTCTACTAGTCCATCGGTTTGAGGATGGTATACCGAGGTTCGCAAATGCGTCACCTTAAACAACTTGCACAATTCTTTTGTCACTCGTGACATAAATGAGGTACCTTGGTCCGTCAGAAGGTCCTTAGGGATCCCGACCCGGCTAAACACCTGTAATAACTCCTTAGCTATATTCTTGGCTGATGTCTGGCGTAGGGGAATTGCTTCAGGGTAACAGGTAGCGTAATCCATAATGACCAGGATATACTGATGCCCTTGGGCAGACTTCGGAAGCGGGCCCACAAGGTCCATAGCAATTCTCTCAAATGGCACCTCGATTATTGGCAAGGGTACTAAGGGACTCCGAAAATGAGGTAGGGGTGCAGACATTTGACAAACCGGACAAGATTTGCAATAGTTTTCAATATCTTTTTGTACCCCAGGCCAGTAAAACCTCTGTAAAACCCTTTCAGTGTTTTTCTCAGTACCTAAATGACCCCCCAATAAGTGTCCATGGGCAAGCTCCAATACCACCTTTTTGTACGGTTTGGGGACCACTAATTGCTCAATAATTTCATTGTTCTTTTTATACACACGATATAGCATGTCATCATTACTAATGAAGTAAGGAAAAGAGAGCCTATTCCCTGGGTCAACAGGTTCCCCATTGATCATCATAACATTTTCCCAGGCCCTCACAAGAGTAGGATCCTTCCTCTGCTCACTACCAAAGTTCTCTCTATGAGTGTTAAGATCTGCAAACTCTAGAGTAGCTTCAGTTTCAACAGAGGGCGGTCTATCCTCATTGGCTATAGGGCCTTCAGACTCTTCCAATTCTCCTGCCAAAACAGAGAAGGGAAAGTCTGGGGACCCCTAAGAGGGATCCTCTGAATACAACTGCTCTGCAGCATCCATGTATTCAGATTCAGTCTCTGGTTTAGAAACTGTGGCACAGTCTGGGTGTTACCAGAATTCCCAAAATTCAGGAAAGTCTCTCCCTATAATTACATCATGCACCAAATGAGGCACAACCCCAACAAGTGCCTCAGATCACCCCGTGCGGTTCCAAACTTCACAGCTACTATAGGATACTCCCGAGTATCACCATGTACACACACTACAGCAACCTTTTTAGCCTGGAAGTTCACAGAGCCTATCAATTCAGCCTTAATAAGGGTTACTAAACTTCCAGAGTCCAGCAAAGCTGTAACATGCTTATCATTCACAGTTATTGCACACATGTGTTTTCCCTTTACTGGCACCGCGGTGCATGAAACAGTGGAAAACAAAGACTGCCGTCTTTCTTTGAAAGACAAGTCACACTGCATAGGCTCATCAGTTAATGGACAGTTCGCAGCTAAATGCCCAAGTTCCTGGCACCGAAAACATCTTACATTCCTCAGGTTAGGTCTGCTGACGGGCACTGGTGTTCCCGCTTTGGAATGCCAACCTCCCCGGTTTAAATAAGCAGTTTTTCCCTCTGCCTCCTTGCCACGCTCACCACCCACTTTCCCTGGAACAGTCTTACCGATTGCCGAGGGAGGCCTTGGTTTTGGGTGGAAAGTCCATGGGCTCACCGGGGAGGCGTTCAAATCCTCAGCTGCAAAGTACCTCTCAACAATCTCCACAAGCTGATCCACCGACTTGGGGTCCCCTTCGGTTACCCACTTTTGCAAGACGATCGGTAAGGATCTTAGGAAGCGATCCATGACTACCCGCTCAATGATCTGTGGCCCCGAGAGGGACTCCGGTTGCAGCCATTTTCGGACCAGGTGGATGAGGTCAAACATCTGTGACCGTGGTGACTTCCCAGCTTGGTAGGACCAGTTGTTAACACTCTGTGCTCGCACTGCCAAAGTAACACCTCGCCGTGCTAGTATCTCCAGCTTGACCTTGTCATAATCCATGGCATCCACAGACTCCAAATCATAATATGCTTTCTGTGATTCACCGGTTAGCAAGGGCGCCACCAATCCTGAACACTGTGTCTTAGGCCATGCTTCCCTCTCAGCGGTTCTTTCAAATGTTAAAAGGAAGGCCTCTGGATCATCCTCTGCTGTCATCTTGGAAAGGAAGCGACTGACATGGATGGGTGAGGAGTTGTCAGAAGAATCTGCAGCTTGCAGGGGAGACCTCTGTGCCAGAGTCTGCACCACCTCCATCAGAGTCTTGCGATCGCCTTCAGCAGCAACTGCAAGCTTTTCAAATAACATTTGTGTCTGTTCCTGCACAGCACTGATCTGCTGCTGCGTGTGCGTGTGCAGCACCTGAGTTTGCTTCTGCAGAGCATTTAACATGTCCCGCTGTGTAGCATTAGCCTGTTGCTGTGCTGCATTAGCCAACACCAACTGTTTTAAAACATCCTCCATTTTTTTTTTTCTTTTTCACTTCAGTAACTGGCCTTTTAAATAGCAGGTTCTTGCTATCACTTACCCGCATTCTCCACCATATGTGAGCTGGGAAACAGGTAGCGGGTGCAATTGCTCTCTGGGGTGAGCACTCTTGAAAGGTTCAGAGACCAGACCAGTGACTTTTCTTCAAACGGGGGTACATTTATTGCAGCAACCCACAGGTTATACACCACACTGTATATTGCTCAAAATAAACAGTTCAAAAGCAAAGAAAATTCCTAGCCATGTCCCGGCACTATCTAAACATACAATAGCCCTGACTAACAACCTTTGCAAACCTAGTGTTTGTCAGGCTTCAGCAAACTAGCATGACCAACCTTGTGCTCCAGCAGATAGAGACTGTCTGCTCCCCAGACTCCAGAGTGATGTCTGTTTGCCTCACCTGTACTAAATTGCCACTGAGGCAAAGTGCAAAACCAGGTGCTTAGAGGTTCCTGAAGGTGTAAGAGAGAAATCTGGGTGACACATAAACCCCGGACAGGACCTTTCCTTGCTCTCTACATGATGCCCTGTTACAATATATATATAGGAAAAAAAATGAACTGAACAAACATGAGAAAAACAAAGTACTCAAATTATATCGGCAACATAAAATAAAATAAATAATTTAATTTTGTGTCACTTAAAGTATTTTTGAACAGGGTAGCACTTTGATGCACTGCACAACAATATTAGCAATCTATGGGAGTCCTACAACCACATGCAACTGGCAACTCTTAAGGAAGATGGACAGAAATAAAAAATGACTCCATTCTAGGATTAAAAATATTAACCCCTCTTTACACCCTTATGCCACTACCAAATATACCACACTCAATATCAGTTTCCTTCCACACCAGACACCAGATCGATCCCCTTTGAACCCCTGGCCACTGTGTTTCTTCTTCCTCCTAGTTGACTAGATGCGCATTAGAGTAACCCGTATGCCCACCACAGTCTGTCACACATGTGACAGTATACCTTAGACCCACCAGTCTGACATGTACATCACAGTATACCTTAGACCCACCAGTCTGACATGCACATCACAGTATACCCAATTCCTACTGTAGTCTGTTATGTCTCATCACCATAAACCTCATGCTCATCAAGGTAAATCTAATGTGCATCACCATCTGGTATGTCCATCACTGTAAGCTTAACCAGTTGAATGCGAAGGACATACGTGGAACGTCCTCTATTTTCACTCCTGTGTGCTGAGGATGCTCCATGCACGTCTTTGCAATGACGCAGCTAGGTGCTGATCTGGGGTTTCAGTCCTCTTTGTTGCTTGGAATCTGGTTGCACTCAGTGATAGTTGGCAAAGGTATTTCCACATTGTCGTTCAGAGGAGCAACCACAAGACTGCTGGCTCTTCTACCTAAGACTTCTGTAGTGCCGGTGCAAGTAGTTAGGGTATACGGTAGAGCATTTTCTTTTATGTTCAAAAGTTCAAAAAATTGTTTTGTTGCAAGAGATCTGTTACTCTGATCATCCAGAATGGTATACAGTCTTATGGCCTTTTCAGGTTGACCTCTTGGGTATACACGAACCAAACATATCTTTGCGTAGGATTTGTCACAGAGTCCTTCTCCACAGACCTCCGTACATGAAGAGAACACTGAGGTAGAAGGTGCTGCTTGATCTGTGTGCTCCCCGCCTTGCTTTGCCTCAGGAGGATTGTTTGTGGGCTTAGTAAAGTTGTGCGGATATGGATGTAGAGCTTGTACATTGTCATCGCTGTCACACTCTATGCATTTAATGATAGCTTTACAGTCCTTTGCAAAGTGTTCTGTGGAGGCGCAGCATTTGTAGCAGACCCCAAATTTCTTTAAAAGTGGTTTACGTTCTTGTAGGGTTTTCTTGCTGAAGCAAATACATTTCTTAAGTGGATGCGGTTTGTTATGTATAGGACATTGGCGATTTGGGTTCTCGATGTTCTTGTTTTGTTCAGACTTTTCAAGAACTGTAGCGGGTGCAGGTAGAACAGTGGTCCTTTTCACTGACACTGGTCCTCTATGGTCTCTGTGTGTCATACGCGTATTTGTAGGTCTTGGAGGGGGTGAACTGAGAGGGTTACCGTCACCATAGGAGAAACTTGGGTCATTCTTTGTGTCTGCAATTCTTTTGATGAACTCACAGAAGTAGGAAAAAGGAGGAAAGGCAACTTGATGTTTTTCCTTGTATTTTGATCCAAGCGCTGCCCAATTTTCTTGAAGCCCATATGGTAGTTTGAGAACAATAGAGTTGATGCCACGAGGGGTGTCAAGGTAACTGAGACCAGGTAAGCGGATCTCAGCTTTAGCGAGTTGAAGCTCTAATAAAACATCGCTGAGTTCTTGAAACTTTAAATTCTCTCTAGCGGAAATCCTCGGGAAGCTGTGCAATCTTTTCAATAAGGCATCTTCAATGGCTTCTGGGCTGCCAAAGGTACGTTCAAGTCTGTCCCAAGCAGCATTAAGGCCTGCAGCAAGGTTGTCAATATGAACCGCTTTGAGCCTCTTGATGCGTTCAGTAGACTGGGGACCTAGCCATCTGATGAGCAGATCTAATTCTTCTGTAGCAGTGATGTCTAGGTCACTCATTGTGACTTTAAAGGTGGATTTACATCCTCTGTAATTTTCAGGCTTGTCATCAAACTTGGTGAGGCCTGTCTTTGTGAGCTCTCTGCAAAGCATGTATTTAGCAAACCGCGACATTTCCGTGTTTTCAAACTTTGGGTGCATGACTGCAGGTGACTTGGGAACATATGTTGGTGCTGAGGCATTCAACACTGGAACTGGTTTAAAGTTCATTGGCATGTTGGTTTGTAGCGGTGGAGCAGTGTGCTTGCTAGTAGGTACTTGGCTGGTGTCAAGGTAAGTTGGATAGTTTATTATGTGCATGCTATTGTCCATTGTTTGCTGAGATGCTGCAGTCTGGTGTACTTGAAGATATGAAGGCAAATTGTCTTGGAGTACAGTAGGTGCGGAGAAGAGACCTTGGTTGAGTGCTTTGGTTGCTGTGACAGGGAGCTGACGTTCTGGAGAGGAATGTGAAGAATCTGAGGCATAAGACACAGCTGAGTGTCTGCTGCTACTGTTGTCTCTTTCACTTTCACTAGCAGCTTGTTCTATGACTTTTAATCTTGCCATGGCCGTGGCATGTTCACATTGTTTTTTCAAAAGTTCCAATTCCACTTTGTGGCGTGCGGCTTCAGCTTCCATTTCTGCTTTCTTTCATGCGGCTTCAGCCTCCATGCGTGCAGCTTCAGCTCCCATTTCTGCTTTCTTTCATGCAGCTTCAGCTTCCATGCGTGCGGCTTCAGCTCCCATTTCTGCTTTCTTTCATGCGGCTTCAGCCTCCATGCGTGGGTCTTCAGCTCCCATTTCTGCTTTCTTTTGGGCGAAGGCTGCCAGAATTTTAGAAGCTTCAGCACCAGCACGGGCCTTTATGAGCTGTTGACTGAGTGTGGAAGATCTTGATTGCAAGGATTTGGAGGACCTTGAGGACTGCCTGCTGGATGCAGAGTGGTGAGATCTGGATTCATGGAGCTGTGCGATTCTTACTTCTGCTTTTGTCTTTGTTTGTAGCACTAAATTGTCTCTTTCTAGATTGAGCTCATTGAATCTCTTTAGTTCTTCCAGTGACACATCAGTGTTGTACCGCTTTAAGAAATGAATATATTTAACACACAGTCTTTGATACTTCTGATAAGCGACATCTAATTGCTTAATAGTGCTCTCTAGTTGTAATGCATCATGACATGGTTGAGAGAAAGCTGACATGCATTTGACAGCAGTACACCATAGATCATTTGTATGAGACACCAACCCTTCTGCGTCAGCTTCAAGATTTTCTTGTACTTTCCAGGTTGGTTTTGTTAATATTTTTTCTCTTTTGTTTGGTTCAGGGTTATTTCCTGATCTGAAAGGATTTCTGAGTCTGGTAGTGTGTCAGATTGCATCTTGATTTGCTGGAACATTTTGCTGACAAGGAGAGGGTTAATGATGTAGTTCTATAGCAGCAGTGAAATGTATCAATTTTGCTCAGCTCAGCTAGGATTTCTAGGCAACGGTTGAAGAAAGATTTGTTTTTACTTTCTGATAAGATTTCACAGTCAAATCACGTGCAATGCATAGAGTGATAAACTGGTTGTAGTGCACAGAGGCACTGTATAAACTGTTTGTAAGGCACAGATGTGTTGAAGATTCACAGCACTAATATCCTGACACTGTGGAATGCTGTGCTGGGACTTGCTTGCAGGCACATACAGGCTTGTGGTAATGGCTGCACTGTTTGAAGCTGCTATTTCCAGTGTCCCTACAGCATCTCCCTTTGTATCCAGAGCTAGCAAGGATCCTATGGAGGATGTCTGACTGATCTTTCTTGATCGTTTGGATGATCATTCTAAGATCTTCTTACTGATTATATGATTTTTTGACTGTTCTGTTTCTCCACGAAAGCACTGAGAATGTGATCTCTTAACTTACTGTTGTGATGAGATGGCAATAACTCCCAGTCTTAGATGAATTACAGAAAGTGATTCAATCCAGATGATACCTTGAAGATCTATTGAAGTTTTATTCCAAAACTGTAGAAAATCCACAACAATATACATCGGATAGGTCAAAAAATCATAGTGGAATCTGGGTCCATGAGGCTTGCAAGGCTTACTGGGAAATTAACAAGGGTGGAGCTATCTGGACAGGAAATCACAGAACCATGAGGAGGGGAGGAGAGAAACCCAGGGTTAGATGAGACATGTGCAATTCTTAAAGGCATATCACAAGTCATGTGAAACATGACAGCCTGGCAGAGCATCACCAGTGATGAAACCCAGCGTCTGGTGATGTCTATGCGTTCCAGACTTCAGGCTGTGATTGACTGCAAAGGATTTGCAACCAAGTATTAAGAAGGGAAAGATTGATTTATGATTATTATTCTGTCCCATTACCTTTGGTCCCTTAACAAGTGGGAGGCACATCTGCAAACTGCTGTAAGTTCTACACCGTTCACCTGAGTTGGATGTACATTCCCTCAAATTAAAGCTGACAGTCTGCAGTTAAAGCACATTGTGTTTGTTTCATTCCAACTCTATAGTGGTGGTGTATAGAGCCAAAGATGTTAGAAATGTGTCAATGTCCCAATATTTCTGTACCTGACTGTATATATATGTCACGGCCTATCTCCTGCTGATGAGGGCATAATAAGCCCGAAACAGCTGTCCAGGAGTGGCTGTTACACTCGTTGCATAACCTGACCTTTGCTAAAAAAGCCATCTAGTATGGCATTGCACTTGCAAGGAGGGTTCTGTTTAAACCAGACCCAGGATGCAAAAAAGTGAGAAATTGTGGACTTCATTTGCATGTCCTACCCAGAGTACCTTGCTGCATATGGGGAATGTACATGAGCTTTTGCAAAGCAGTTCTCCGAATTGCTGGAATGTGTAAATGTCTTCTACAATTGTAAACTTTATTATATATATTGTGACGAGGTGCACCCCATCACAATATATATTAGCGAAACATATAAAGATAGAAATATAAACAAACACATAACCCTCCAGAACATAGGATATCCATGTATTATGGATATTGTGTGTGTTACTCCATGCTTGCGTTCTTGCCCTAATAACTTCGGAATCTAACATTTCTGTACCAATTGGTATGCAAACTTTAATTGTCAAGCAGTACAGCCCTGTCTGCAGCTCAGCACCTGTTAAAGTGATTTATGATATTTCCTTGTTCATTTTGATTTATATTTACATGCTGCTATTCCATGCATGGGGCATTTATTTTGATTTGATATTATGCCACTGTTCCTTCTTGTTTTCCTTTCGTACTCTGAAAAGATAATTTGATCTATACAATTTCACTGGCGTAGTTAATAGAGCAATACGTCTTCCCTTTTAAAGTTGTTCCTGAATTCAGAAGAGAAACAAACGTCCCTAATGAACAAGTGCAGTAATCAATGACGAGAATAAAATTGCACAAGCTTTGTTGATTTTCCAAGACTGCAGTGATATAACGATATTAACTCCAACCTTTGTTATGCGGGTAATATTCTTCTAAAACAGTACAGCAAGGAATAGGTAGATATAATTAGCCTCTAGATTTCCGCTTACAATTATTTATAGAGCACAAACTTATTAAAGAGTGCCGTACATATGATAGGCAAGACAAAAAAAGTAATATAACAAAACTAGTTTGAAACAGTAAGGAAGTTTGCTGAAGAACTCCATCACAGGTATGGGTTGAGTACACAAAAGGTGAGAAATAATTTAAATCTTTGGATATTTGAAATATGGATTACATACTCTTTCAGAAATGAAGCAAGGACTTGAGACCAGACATACAGTAATTAACACAGAAGAGGGGGTTATGTTCCTTCAAAAACTTTCTTTAAAAAACTTAAGGAGTTTGTGTTGGTGATATTTCGGTGCCCTTTCATTCACTGCACTTCAGGGCGATTCAGCAATTCTAGTTCGCCTACTCTGCAGTGTATTCAAGTAGAACCGCAGGGTCCCCGGAGTGCAGGGAAAACCTGCCGTAAACCCGACGAACGCTCACTGAAAACCTATAGAAACCGCCGCAAAAGCCACGCTGAACACTCCAGAAAAAGCCAAGGAGCCGCCGATCACAGCGCAGACCAGCCGCCGGAAAAAGCCGACAAGCTGACGATCGGGGTAAAAAAAAAACAGTAAACTTGACCATTTCAAAATTGAAACACAGCTGGCAAAAAAAAACTACTAAACGAAAATGTCTGGAATTTACGTATACTGTAAGGTCCAATGACTGATAATAAAAATGTCTGTTAAAGAAAAGTTAAAAAATTATTATAAAAAAAAAAATTAAAACAATTTGTCAAAAAAATTCCTAAAAGATCTTAAAAAAATCTATAAATAAAGAGACGTTTTACAATAACAAATGGTTTATTAGATATTGAATTAAAACAGGAATACTTTTAACTTTGAAGCCTATGGGGTTTGCCTGATTAAACCTGCCAAATTAAAACACCGAACAGCTTCTTGCTGGCCGACACTCTACTATGAACATATGCAAGGTTATAGCGGCCATATGGTCTTCCTCCCTTACTCCCCGCACCTCCAATCTTCTGTTGAGTTGCGACGCCAATCAGGTGTTCGATAGGATATCCTGGGCTTATTTAGAGAGATTAAGTTCCACCAATTTGGGAGGGTGTTCTTAACTCTATTTCGCGCGCTCTACCGCAACCCTTCCACAGTGGTCACCGCAAATGGATTAAACTCTGCCCCTTCGTGCTAGAGAGGGGAACCAGACAGGGGTGCCCATTATTGCCATTACTGTTTAATCTCACCCTGGAACCCCTCCTCCGCATTATAGAGACATGCCCGGCAATCACTGGTATCAGTTTGTCCTCCTCTGTGACTCTGAAAGTGGTAGCTTTCGCAGACAACCTGCTCCTGTTTCTTTCGAACCCAGCATCCACTATCCCGCCACTGTTGACATTATTTGATTCATTTCACGCGGCCTCAGGCTTCCAAATTAATTACAGTAAGACGGTCGCTTTGCCCCTGGGACAGAAACCGCAGGGCGACTGGCTCAGACAGTTTCCCTTCTCATGGACCCCCACACCTTTCATTAAATACCATGGGATCATCCTACCGGCGGACCTTCCGCACTTGTACAGTCTCAATATTGACCCTCATTTAACCCAAACTAAGCTGCTCTTGGAAGCGTGGAGTTCTCTCCCATTGTCCTATTTAGGAAGGGCCGCACTTATTAAAATTACTTTATTCCCAAAATTGCTCTACCCTCTGCAGGTCTTGCCTCTATTGTTGAAACCCACGGACCTCCGTATATTACATAGGCAATATGTGGCATTCCTTTGGCAGGGTAAACGAGCACGCATTCCACTTCCTGCCCTCCAACAGCCAATAGATAAGGGAGGTATTAATTTCCCAAATATATTTGATTATAATTTAGCGGCCCTATACCATTATACTGCTGACTGGTTGAATGGCACTTCACACTTTGTACCCTTACAGGTCGAACAGGCATTGCTCCCCTCATCTTCCCTATCGGCATTCCTTCACCAAAGCTCACCCATTGTCCCCCCCAACCTGCGCTCTAATCCATTATTGTCCTCTTCGAAAGTAGCTTGGATCAAGACTCGCAAGCGCCTTCATTTGAACTGGCAAACGACTTTGTGGTCCCCTATCCTTCACTTTCAAAATGCCTCCCCTGCTCCGATTTTTCACACCTTGGCTCACCGCGGTTTTACCCATCTTCATCATTACATCGATGGAGTGTCGGGTTTGCCGTATTCTTATATGACCCTAAAGGACCGAATTTCACCTCTAGACCTACATCCGGTATTTTATTTACAATTAAAACAATTTCTCCTTACCCAATTAAGTGCACTATCCCCTAATGACCTAGCTAATCCACTAGACACGCACTTACAAGCCTGCCCTTTGTCCCCCCTCTACCACTGCTACTTACGCGCTCTTGCAATCTTCGCTATCTAGCAAGCTCCCCTGGGCAGCAATAACTAGATGGACAGCAAGCTTTCCTGAACTCTCCGTGTATGACTTGATAGGGTCCACCTTACTATCCAGACGCTCCCTACCCTCAGCTAACTACTGGGACATGTTCTACAGAATACTTCATTGAGCGTATATGGCACCCAACAGAATGGCCCGGGCTGGACTATCACCTACCGCAAATTGTTTAAAATGTCAGGGTGCCCAGGCCGTCTTGCGCCATTGCTTATGGGCATGCCCCTTCATTCAACTGTTCTGGGACACAATACGACGATTTGGTTCTCAGGTTTTCCGACTGGAACTCCCTTTCACCCTGGAATGGGCCATCTTTAATCGCCCGACCCCTCTCACCCCCCGGCCTTTTGATAAATGCCATCGGTTTTGGCTCGCTTTGCTAGCCGCGGCTGGCAAGAAAGCGATCTTATCCCAATGGATCTCTGCTTCCCCTCCTTCCTTTCACATGGTTTACGAGAGAATCTATGCCATATTTGTGGCAGACTGCACCGAGACTTCGCTATCTCAGGAAAAGAGGACTCAGCCCTTCTTTTCCAATTGGTCCCCCTTTATTCGTACCCTTCCATGCGAAACCAAGGACTCTTTGCGACGTACCTTTTTCTGTGCTCCCTGGTACTTGTTACAGTTGCTGCGGGGTACACCACCGATCCCAAAAGGTCCTCCTGACCACTCCTTTACCCGTTTTCTGGCCTCCTCCCCCACGGACACTATAGCTACCCGCACATAACCACCCTTCCTCCTCTTGGTGGAGTTCACCCCGTGTAGATAATGGTGGAGATGGGAATTCGCGAACGGTGTGCCTGGAATTGATCTAATTGGTTTTGGTATAGTTGTATTATGACTTCTTAGTTTAACTGCTGGATGCCATATGTTTATGCTGTTTTCATATCTGTCATTGTTGTGTCAATGACCAACACTCTACATCAATTCATGGCCGAAGGAGGAGACCCAGCACTTTAGGCTTCATTCTCACAACAAATTATTGCGTATACACACGTATATGCGCGCTCATACGCGCGTAAAAAATTATTATTTTTTTTTACCTCCCTAGCGTTACGATTGGCCCCCTGGTGGTAATCAAGTGTGGCTCCGGAGATAACTTTCAGTGCTGATAGCGGTAACCCTGAGCTCGTATCAGTGTGAATGAGGCCTCAATTTCCACTATGACAAATTTAATAGGTGTGCAACATTGGAAGTGGGAAAAACAGCCCTTCTCTAGTAATGTCCAACACTGAGCATTGCTTAAAGGCTGTTTATCGCAGCCAAAATGTTGCACACCCATTAAATTGGTCATTTTAGGATTATGGGTCTCTTCCTCCTGCTATACAGTAATCAACAAACACAATCTGTTTTAACTAAAAACACACAAATTATTGTATTGTTATTGTACATATGGAATATATCATTCAAACGACAAATGTGCTGATTGAAAATGATGTTGAAGAAAGTTGATCGTGACTGGATTTGGGTATGCGAGGCAAATTTTAATAGTAGCACCATTGATCCGAAAGGGACATATGAAGGACAATTTGCCTTACAGGAAGGAAAGACACGTATTGCAATTTCTGAGAGGTTGAGCTTTAGAAAGAGAGCTGTCATCCATTTTTCAACAGAACAGGGAGCCAAGTATAAAATCTAGACAAAGAAGAAACATTAGGTAAAGAGAATTAAATCTGGTTGTCGTATGCATAGAGATGATATTGAACATCAAACTATTAGTTGAGATAACCAGAAAAGGCAATATAACAGACGTGGTCTCAATACAGAACCTTGAAGGTTTGTACTAAAAATATTGTCTGATATTTTATTGTCTGATACTGGCAAGCTAGATCAAATCTTTCTGATATAGACCCTCAAGACCCCCTTCCTGATAAAAATTATGGGGAAACCACCCAAAGAAAGTAAGAATATACACATAGCTCTATTTCCGTTCTTCCGTACACCTTCCAAAGCACTTAGGATGGGTAAGGGAAACCAGAACAAGCAAGGGACAATTCCAGACTAAATTTATAACACAACATTGAATTTGCCTGCTAAACATTAAAAAATGGTTTTAATATTGAATAAAATGTGAATAACTTAAACTAAATTATTCTGTCCCAGTTGTATAATAATGTTATTAGGCCAAGGTAAAACCGACTAAAACCCAAGGAGTTTCCTGAAACCCTTCTCTCAGACCACTCCTTTGTCTGCTGGGCAATGCGCAAAACAATTCTCAAGTTTCATTCTGAAAGAGAGAAATCTAGTTAGTAACATATTACAACATGTTAAGCCTAACATAGCATTTAAAATAAAATACCCATCTGCCTAAATGAAAGATAACCACTGAGTCTAGTCCTAATTTTGCCTTTGATTCTAAATGAGTGGATGGAAAACTATTCACTTAAACTAGGGATGCACCGATACCACTTTAAGATCGAGTACGAGTACCGATACTTTTTTCAAGTACTCACCGATACCGAGTACCGATACTTTTATTTTATGTCATTTGACCGCTTTCCAATAAGAACAGACCTCATATAAAAATGACCCCAGCTCTCATGGATATTGCCCCCAGCTCACATGGATATGCCTCCCAGCTCTCACGGATATGCCCCCAGCTCTCATAGATATGCCCCCCCAGCTCATGGATATGCCTCCCAGCTCACGGATATGCCCCAGCTCATGGATATGCCCCCCCAGCTCTCGTGGATTATGCCCCAGCTCTCATGGATTATGCCCCAGCTCTCATGGATATTGCCCCCAGCTCATTGATATTGCCCCAGCTAATGGATATGCCCCCAGCTCATGGATATGCCCCCAGCTCTCCTAGATATTGCCCCCAGCTCATGGATATGCCCCCCAGCTCATGGATTAGCCCCCCAGCTCATGGATTATGCCCCCCAGTTTATGGATTTGCCCCAGCTCAGGGATTTGCCCCAGCTCATGGATTTGCCCCCCAGCTCATGGATTTGCCCCCCAGCTCGTGGATATGCCCCCCAGCTCGTGGATATGCCTCCCCAACTTGTGGATATGCCCCCCAGCTCACCTGGCACCTGGAGCACTCCCGTTCATACTTACCTTACTGAGCGATGTTGGGAAAGTTTCCGCGCGTGTGCTCGTTGGAAGGCCCCCAGCTGTGATCACGTGGGACCACGTGATCGCAGCTGGGGGCCTTCCAACGAGCACGCACGCGAATACTTTCCCGACGTCGCTCAGGAAGGAGCAGCTGCAGGGCCTGTCCGAATGCCGATAGAGCATTCGGACAGCCGTCCCAGCCCCTCGGATGCCGGCAAGCCGGCTCAATGCCGGCTTCCGGTATCGGGAGAAATATCGGGGGTACTGCACGAGTACCAAGTACTCCTGCAGTACCCGGTATCAGCACCGATACCGATACTAGTATCAGTATTGGTGCAACCCTAACTTAAACCTAATCTGTATTAACACTGTCTTAACCCCATAGTGACCAGGCGATTTTACCATTGTCAGTCCAAAAGTACCAACTGCTGTTTGTACATTTCTGCGCTGTTTGTTTTTAGGTCTAATTTTCCTCTTACTCGTTTATGGAACTCACACATATTATATAACATTTTTCTCGCCAGTAAACTGACTTTCTAAAGATACCATTGCTTTTATCATTTCGTATAATTTACTTTAACCCCTTCGCTGTGGATGACGTGTGGGGCACGTCCTCATTGACTCCCACTATAAGCGGAGGACGTGCCACACACGTCATCCGCTTGCGGGAGCCCCGGCGGAGATACTCTTCAGCGTCCTCAGACGCCCCTCCTGACATCAATGACGTCATCGCGCTATTCGCGATGACGTCATTTCCAGGCGACCCCCGGCAATGCCGGGAGATAGCCTGGAAGGGAGGGGGATCCGTTCGGATCCCTCTCCCTTCTGATCGGGAAGGAGCAGCGTCAAAAGCCAGGCACCGCTTAAAAGGGGAAAGTCTCCCCTTTTAAGCAGTGCCTGGCTTTAACCCCTCAGGCACCGGGTCACACTTCAGCGCCTTGCGGTGCCGAATTGTGGCGCCGAATTGCCGGCCTAGCTCCGGTGGGGGCCACCATCTTGGATGGCGGCTCCACCCCCGGGTCCCCCCTCGCTACCCGACATCATCGCGCATAGCGTGATGATATCAGATAGCCGGGGAACCCCTAGCTGCCCGGGGATTTCCCAAGGAAATCCCCTGGTGGAGATACGGGGATCCTTTGAACCGTGGCAGCTAGGAGATCATGGAGGGTGTCATTTGAAAGGCCCGAGCATGGCCTTTCGAAGGATACTCAACATGACCATGTTCAAAGTAACTAAAAAAATTTAAAAAATAAAAATAATAATAAATAAATTAAAAAAATAAAAGAATAAAAAACATGTTATTTTGTGTGTTGTTCTTATTAATGCAGCAATATTGTTCACATTTCAATTATAATGTGAACAATGATGCTGCACTAATGATTTTCTTCTATGGGGTGCGTTTGCTAAAAATCACGTAATTCCCCCCAAAAAATGTTGTAACAAGTTCCCATTTCTAATTTTTTTACAAGCGCACCCCATAGAAAATATAACCTCAAACGCTCATGTGATAAAATGTGAAAAAAAACACTTTACACGCTGCAGATGATTAAAAGTTAAGCTTTTATAGCATTTTGTGTTATAATATACAGGCAGGACATGACGTATACAAATAAAAATGATATATTATGAATCTGCCGAGTCTGCCGGAAAGAACCATATATATTATGTGTCTGGGTAATTTAATAAAATGTGGCTTCAAATCGTGTTTAAACATAATGAGCGAAAGCGGTAAAAATTAGCTCAGCACACAACGGTGAAATGGCTCAGCAGTGAAGGGGTTAAAAAATCTGATGAAAAATGGAAAAAGCACACTTTTTCATACATCGACCCTCAAAATCTCAAAAAAAAAACAGCTAAACTGTTTTGAAATTTTGTCCTGAGTTTAGAAATAACCAATTTTGACATGTTTTTGCTTTTTAACCTTTCACTGCGGAGTCATTTCACCCCTTTGTGCTGAGCTAATTTTGACCATTTTATGCTCATCATGTTTAAACGGGATTTGAAGTCCTATTTTATTAAATGACCCAAAACAATTTTTTTTTTTTAATGAAGTTTTTATTGGGAAATATGCCAAACAGTAACAATTATCAATACTCCTCTGAAGATAGAGGCAGAACATTTCCTCGGTTTCATCATTATAAAGTCAGTAAATAATAAGAGAGGGGGGAAATAATGAATAGAAAAAAGATAAAGATATAGATATAGGGGCTGCCCAGGCCCCTATAAAGACAGAGTAAAGAAAGGGAGGGAAGGAAGGGGGAGGCTCTTACAGAATATTAAACATTACCAGTCACTGCGGAGTGGAATTACGAATCTCACTATGACCCATGTGTCTGCCATCAGTGCCCCATAAAATGAGCGAAAAAGGTCTATAAAGATAGATCATTCTGCAATATGTCCATCTGTATCGAACCACTGCCCATTTGGGCAATCCAAGGGGACCAGGTGTTATAATATGAGGGGAGAGTATGTGAAGAGATGGCCGTGAGTTCGTCCATTAAGCATACGTCCTGGATCTTAGGTGAAAGACGTGCGAATGAAGGAGCCCGTGGGCAGTTCCAGCTTTCCGCCAGTACCCTACGTGCCGCCAGTGATATTTTAGCGAGGAGTTTATTCTCTTGTCTGGTCAGATCCTGCAATGGCCGAGATAATAAGAAGGCCCAGAGGTCCATGGGAATGTCTTTGGATAAGACTGCAATCGCCAGAGTGTGAGTTTGTGACCAAAAAGTCCTCAGTGTGGGGCATTCCCACCACATGTGTATGTAGGTGCCGCGTGCTCCACACCCTCTCCAGCAAGAGTCCGGGGTCCCAGGAGACATTCGAGACAGTTGGACCGGTGTAACATACCATCTAAAAATTGTCTTTATCAGTTGTTCCTGATGGGTGGTGCAGACAGATACCGACCTCATGGACTCCCATATATCCGACCAGTCTTCTGCATCCAGGGACTCTCCGAGATCTGCTTCCCAGGCCGCCACATATCAGAGTGTCTTCCAGTCCAGAATGGTCATTAGAGATCGATAGAGAGAGGATATCAATCCCTTCGGATAGGAGCTGGCCTGGCATAGACGCTCTAAGGGTGTAATGGGAGTTAAGGCAGCCTCCTTGATGTACCGTTGGGTTGCAAAAGCTCTCAGTTGGAAGTATGGTAAAGGGTTGGTACTTGCTCTTGAGCTAGATAGTACAGGGTCGTTTCGATCTAGAAAGATTCCTCCAGGAAATAATTGATACAGGCGGCGTATTGTAGTAGCCATCCATCCGTCCTCTGCCCTGGCGTTGCAGCCAGGCAAAAAGTCTTTGTTACGGAGCACCGGGGATAAAGGAGACGGGAAGGAGGTAAGGTCACATTTAGTTGCGAGTTTGTCCCAAAGACGAATGGAATTTAATATAGCCGGGCAAGTAGTTCGCAAGAGGGGTCTTTGTGGTTTAGGTAGCCAGATCCAGAGGTGGGGGTGATCAGGGTGCATAAGAGCTCGTTCTAAGTCCACCCAGCGACGGAGGCCCATTGGTGAATGCCAGGCAACGATCTGGGCTAATTGTGCAGCATAATAGTAAGAAAATAGGCATGGGAGGCCTAGACCCCCTGCGTCCTTTGGTCGATAAAGGGTCGCCCGTGCTATCCGATGTCTTTTGCCCTGCCATATGAAGTGGTCTATGGTAGATTGTAAGAGTCGTATATCCTCTGAGGGGAGGGCGCAGGGCAGAGCCTGAAAAAAGAAGAGTAATCGAGGCAAAACGTTCATTTTAATGCAGTGTACCCTCCCCACCCACGAAATTGCATACTTAGACCAAGATTCTAAATCTTTTTTCAGTTGAGAGAACGTAGGGGGGACATTTTTATCATATAGGTCCCCAGGGCTAGATGGCAGTGCAATCCCCAAATAGTTAATGGAGGTGGGGAAAACTCGGATGGGATATGCCCCACGGATGGAATCCAAATCCCCTGGGGTCAGGTGTGTAGCCACCGCCTCCGATTTGGTAATATTCACCTTGTAGCCTGAAAGTCGGGCGAATTCATCGAGTCGTTGCATGACCGCCGGGAGGGAGGAGAGAGGTTGTGTCAAGGAGAGTAATATATCATCAGCGTAAGCCGAGAGTTTATATTCCTGATGCCCCAACCGAAAACCCGCAATAAGCGGGTCCTTCCTAAGGTGTTGAAGCAGGGGTTCCAAAAACAGTGCGAATAAAGCCGGTGATAGGGGGCATCCCTGCCTAGTGTCGTTACGTATCGGAAAAGGGAGTGGGTCCGTCCCTGAGATTATAATCTGAGCTGTCGGCATGTAATACAGAGCCTGTATCGCACGAACAAAGGGGGGAGGAAAACCTAGATGAGATAGGAGGGTGAACAGAAATGGCCATTCTGCTCTGTCAAAGGCTTTTTCTGCGTCCAATGACAGGAAGAGAGAGGGAGTTTTTCTAGAGGAGGCCAGCCATAGAAGATCTGCAGATCTCCTAGTGTTTTCATAGGCCTGCCTACCCGGTATAAAGCCCACTTGGTCTGGATGTATTAGGGTGCCCATAATAAAATCAAGTCTTTTGGATAGTATTTTAGTGAACAGTTTAAGGTCTGTATTTATGAGGGATATGGGGCGGTAATTACCTACTAAGTGCTTGTCTTTGCCGGGTTTGGGGATAAGGGCAATGGATGCTAAAAGAGAGTCAGCAGGCAATGTTCCTCCTTCCAAAAGGTCATTAAACATCGACAATAATCGGGGGCCCAAGATCTCGGAGTGCGATTTATAATAATGATAAGTAAACCCGTCTGGGCCTGGGGCTTTATGCGGTTTCATAGATTTTAATGCTTCATGGAGTTCCTCCTCCGTCACTGAGGACGAGAGGGGCTCAAGGCTCGAGTCCGGTAGGGATGGTAGGGATGCTAAGGCCAGGTATTGCCTGATTTCCCCACAGAGTATTTCATTGGCGGGAGTATGGGTAGGGGTATGATCATACAGTGAGCGGAAGTAACGTGTAAATGTATCCCTGATGGCGGTCAGAGTAGTTATCAATAGACCCGTTTCATCCCTAATTGAGGTAACTGCCTGAAACTTGGGGCGGGGCTTGAGTAGGCATGCTAGGGGGGTATCCATTTTGTTAGCTCGACTATAATAGCGCTGTCTGGACCATAATAAAGAGCGCCCTACATCGTCTAAAAATAGACGATTGAGCGCCATGCGTGTTTGACTGAGAGCTGTGAAGTAATCTGGGTTCGGGCATGATTTATGTGCCATTTCCAAGCGCCGTAATTTATGTTGGAGAGATGTTATCTCCTCCATCTTCAATTTTTTGTGGTGCGCCGTAAGGCTAAGGAGGGTCCCCCGTATCACCAGCTTGTGGGCGGCCCATAGTGTCTGCTTAGAGATGTCAGGGGTATCATTATTCGCAAAGTAATCAGTTAGTGCCATCGATACAGAGTCATGAACACCCGGCTTATCCAGGAGAAGAGGGTCTAAGCGCCATCTCCTCCCTACATATGGGGAAAGAGGGCGCAACGTGACGGACACATCTGCGTGGTCCGACCACGTGATAGATCCGATATCAGAGGAGAGGACGTGCGAGACGCAGTCCAAGGAGGTCAATATATAATCTATGCGGGAGTACGAGTCATGTACCGGAGAATAAAAAGTATAGTCCCTACAAGAAGGGTGATGAGCCCTCCATATATCAATCAGACCCAGGCGGTTCACAAAACTATAGAATTGTTTGTCCTGAGAGGAGGGCATCAGGGCTTGTCTGCCGTCACGAGGGTCAGATTTGTCCACCGGGGGGCATAATGTAGCATTAAAATCACCTCCAATTATAATACGTCCCTGGGCATGTGATAAAATAAAGTCAGCCGTCTCCGCCCAAAACTTAGAGTCAGAGCTATTTTGGCCATATAATGCAATCAGCGTAAATTGTTGTGCGGAGGCGGATCCCTGTATAAGTATGCATCTCCCAGCGTCATCTGTGTGTACCCCCTCCACTACAAAAGGGCAGGAATTGCGTAGCAGCACTGCCACCCCATTACGTTTAGGGATTGCACAAGACATATAAACCCTGGAATAAGCGGGGTCTGATAGACGGAAGGCCGCCAGTTTAGGTATCCTGGTTTTCTGTATCAGAGCTATATCTACAGATTTTCATTTTAGTTCACGGAATAACATACGCCGTTTTCGGGGAGAATTGAGGCCTTTCACATTGAGAGAGAGCACTTTCACATTAGCCATTACATAAGTACATAAGAGAGATCCACGGGGTGTCCCGTCCTGCCGCCTCACCCCCGGAGGGCGCGAAGCCCGTGGGGCGGCCAGGACCGGGACACCATTCAGAGAGCCGTGGGGGGGAAAGGGGTGGGGGAGGAGGGAAAGAATTAGAGAGTAGAGTGAGAGAAAGCATAAAGATTAGAGAGAAGAAAGTGAAGTCCATGCTGGGCAGGCACGTATAGAACAAAGATTCCTTCCGAACGGGGATACCGGAGGGGAGGAAAGCGGGGGTGGAGAGGAGGAGGAAAAGGGGTACGCCAGCGGCGAGTAGGAAGAGCATGAGGATCAACGGTCCACGCTAACTCCCACCGCCAAAGAGCGGGAACCCGCATAATAACCCATGAGCTCACTTGTGGCTCCCTATCGTCATAAACACAAAACATCAGATGTATAAAACCCATAACTGAGAGCCTTAACTGTAAAATTTACATCTAATAACTTTAAACATTATTGATTCTCGCCTGCCGCGAGAGAATACCCGTCCCGACCTGGTGCAGGGTCAGGAAGTACAAGCCAAAGGCCCTGAAATAGTTAAGGCCTGTTCAGGACTGGTAATAAGGCCCATCACTCAGTCCCCTGGGGTCAGTCAGTCCCGTGCCAAACGTGGTAGGGGTTGCAGAGGAGTAAGATCTGCTAGAGAGGGGGGGATCGGTAGATCCACTGCGCGGAGAAGATCTTTAGCTTGATATAGGTAAGAATACGCCTGTGAGCGGTTGTTCTTGAAGATGATAATCTTGAAAGGAAAGCCCCAGGCGTATCAGACATCGTTGCGACGTAGTATCTCATTGACCTCCCTCCATTCCCGGCGTCTGGCAAGCGTAGAAGGGGCAAGATCTTGAAAAAATAATATTGCGGAGCTCTCGTATTCCGCTTCCTGGGTGCGAGCAGCTCTGAGCAGGGCATCTTTAGTATTAAAATAATGAAAACGGGCGATCACATCCCGGGGTGTAGCGGTCTTATCACGACGCGGCCCCAGGGCCCTATGTACTCTGTCCAGGAGTAGCCGCTGCTGCGGGACATCAGGGATCAGGCGTTTTACTATACCCAGAAAAGTGTCCTGTAGCTCAGCCGGTGAGACCGATTCGGGGAGGCCCCGAAAGCGGACATTGTTACGTCTGGAGTGATTCGAGAGGTCCTCCAGGGATTCCTCCAGATACTGCACCCGGTGTTCCATAGTCTCGGCGTGCCCCGCTAGGTCATTGCAATATTCCACAATTTTCCCGGCCTTCTCTTCCAGGTGTGCCGTGCGTTCCCCCACCGCCTGTATATCCGCTGATAGGGTGCACGTGGTCCTCTCAAATTCGGCAGTTATAAATGCCTGGAGGCCCTTAATATCAGCCCTGGATGCTGGGTTGGAGTCTGCAGAGGCCGCCTCGTGGTCATGGGGTTGCGGGGATTCGGAACAGGCGCCATCTTGGATTGGGCCCTCTGAGCGCTGCCGCACCGCAAAAATCAGCGCATCTTTTTTTTAAAGTTTTTTCGGGGTCCGCAACATGACGGTTGTCATCTCTTACCCCCTCTGGTGGTCTTTGGCAGGCGAAAAATGCACTTAGAAGGGAGATCGCAGCGGGAGTAGCGGGAGCTCGTCTAGACCACGACTGCTTCCATCGCTGGCTCGCCAAACCAATTTTTAAAATAAAAAAAAATAAAAAATTTTTAAAACTAAATAAATGGTTCAATAAATATTTAATAGAAACGGGAATATTTTTTACATTGAAACCTATGGGGAAAAGAGGCTTGTTGCTTTAAAATAAATTAGGAAACCTAAAATTTCACCCAAAAAAATCCTGAAAATGCTTAAAAATCCTAATAAATAAATAAATAATAAATAAAAAACTTTTTGGTGCAAGTGAAAAAAATAAACGGTTTAATAAAAATGGGGATTTTTTAACATTGAATCCTATAGGTTTCAATCTTAAAAAATACCCGTTTTTTATTAGTTTGAAATCATTTTTTTCCATTTTGGATCATTTGTTTCCGTTTGTTTATGTTTTGGGTAATTTTCGTTCGTTTTTTTGTGTAGGATCATTTTCGTTCTGTTTTGTATCGTTTTGTATCTTTTTTGGATCATTTTGCCTCCCGATATTTCGTTTAATTGTTTTCGTTTTGATACTGCGATTCTTCCTTTCAGCCGATTTCGTATTTTTGGAAGGCTGATTTATAATTTTTCGGGAACGAAAAAAAACACGAAAATGGTGATTTTCATCTGAATTTGAATTCAAAATGAAATGCACAGGTCTAATTAAGAATTAAGCACCACCGGTTTCAGCAAAACGATGACAAGCTGAATTTGCTCATAAGGTGATGAGGACCCTGACAACTCCCATGTTGTCACAGTGATATTGCAGTATTTTATTGGACAATCTTTACCCCAAATTTCGATGAGATACTGTAACGGAAAGGTGGCAATCAGGACTATGTTTTGGAGCCAACCTGCATCGTGTCACGACTCAGTCCATTCGTCAATTGCCCATTTATTGTCCTAAAAATAACTGAAGCCTTTGGATTCCTCTGTATCAGGTACCTTAGTTCTTTGCTGATAAATCCATCTTGCCAAATCTTACTTGTATTGAACACATTCAGAAACCTTTCCCACAAGTTAAAATCTTTTTTCTTGAGAAACTCTGATGTGAAAATGTTGTGGTTTTTCTGTACTAACTCCTGCCATGTTTCTGGAAACAGTTCCCCCAATGGGCATAACACGTGAAGTGAAGTGAAACAAATAAGGCCAAATAACAATTGCAACTTCTAAACTAACACTTTTCTGCTGAGACCTACACACCATAGTAACTTTTCAATTACACAATTTTGTCCCAAGAGAATTTGAATTCCATTTTCCTTGTATCCATTTTAATACCTAGAATCTGTAGACAATTTCGAGTAATCAAAAAGTGTGTTTAAGCTAATAGTTCAAAAACCTCTTATTTTAATCACACTGATGGACATCATCAAAGTAGGCAAAAAATCTTCTTTGTCAGTTTTGACATTAAAGGACTGGCTGAAAGGATAAGAAAAATTGTGAATTAGTCAATTTTTTTTTATTTTTTTGGGTGGGGAATTAGACTCAGTGGAAAACTTCTAAAGTTAATGAAAGAGGAAAATTTTAAAAGGCCAACAAGACTCCCTCATTAAATTTCTTTAGCAACCATGTCACCAAATGAATTTCAGCCAGAATGGATTCATGACCAAATGAAATGATGGTAGCGATAAAACAGAGCTTTTTAAAGCAATATTGAAAACCTCCTTCAATGAATTGGGCTTTCCAAATTTGGTCTGATCCCCCAGACAGCTTCATCATGGCCAGAGCATATTGAAGAATGCTGGTTTCCTCCTTGAACCCATGCTGACCTTGTAATGGAGTGAAGAAAGGAGTGCCTCCCTGCACAGGGAAATGATTAATCTCTGTGTTTGCAATTGTTTAAAAAAAAAAATTTGTTACACCCAACACGCTCCTTTTAGTGCCTGCAGGGGGGAAATAAATTCATTAAGGCAGCATGATTCAATATTTTTTTTTTTTTTAGAGAAAGGATTTTACCAGGAAGGATACATTGAGATTTCTCTAGTTTTCAAGTATGTCCTGGGTGGCGAGTATGTACCGTTGGGTGTCTTGCCCAAAGACACTTACTGGAGAAGTGCTCTTGCCGGGATCGAACCCATGTCTCCACAGGCTCTCTCCACGCAGAGCGGTGATGTTACCTCTACTCCACCCAGCTGGAGTGGGAAGGCAATTGTGCATTCACTGCTTGAGTAAATCGTCTTCCATGGTTTCTCCTGCTTCTGGGTGATCTTTCCCTCCCTCTTCAAAAGCCAAAAAATAAATAAAAAAAACTGACAAAGGCTTTTTTATACTATTTAATTTTATTCCCCCCCTTCTAAAAAAAACCCCTGTCACCTATTCTGTTGTTGCAGGTAACAGGCAGTCTGTAAGGTAAAAAATTGGGGTGAGATGTTATCTCTTACCAGCTCCATGTTATTGGACCTACTTCAACCTAGCCACTGTATTAGCAGATTATTTGGAATAATGTAGAGCTTCCAACAAATACTTACAGGGGCGCTGTGTACTGCCACTGGTATTAACTCAGGAGTTTATAGGGCTCCATGGAGCCAAGCACGATTGCAAGCCCCGCACAAGCTCGCACTAGAGAGATCTAGTGTAGATGTAGTTTATGACAAGGGCTCCATATATCTATAGTGTTACATCAATTATGTTGCTTAATTTTGTCTGCAAGTAAGTTCAAAGGTGAATCTACTTTTTTTAATGAGTTTTTATTTGAATTAAGTAGGTGCCGTTTGCATCTTCTCGTATGTGAGCTATATGAGCTATCACAATTTATATGGCATGAACTCTTTCTGCACCCCTTTACAATAAGGAATGGGGTATTACACTAACCAACTCGAAAACAAAATTGAACCAGAAACAAGTGGTGTAGAGGGCCCTGCTCACATGAATTTATAATCAAGAGCAGTGGTGTCCAGCTGTGTCCTCAGGACCCTCTACCAGGCCAGATTTTAAGGAGTACCTTTTGGAAATGCAGACTGAATACTGCAATCATTCAGCAGCAAATCACATCACTTGTGCTGTGCTCCAGGTGCTCTATTCCAACTCTGGTGTAAACATAAGTACTGCTGTTGTAAACTTCCCAAATCCATTAAAGACTATGGAACTGTTAGGATTATAACAGCCTTAGTGAATCCCTTGCCGCCGGGTGGGTTGTGCCCGCGGTGCGGCATTAACGCAGGTGGGGCGTACTAGTACTCCCTGCTGGCTGGCTGTTGCAGAGGGACCTTCTGCAGCCCACCTTCGCAGCTGACACTTGGTGCGCATTATTGGCTGCCGGGGGATGGCCTGAGCTCTGCATGCCAACTGGTGTGGGGGAGTTTAGAGGAATATTAAAGCCAGCGGGGTGTGCTATGCCACACTGCAGGTTCAAGGCCCACCCGCATAGTACACTCCACGGTGATAACAGATTAAGTTTACACCTGGGTTGGAATACAGTCCCAGATATTTAACAATCCTGGCCTGTGATCCCCTAGGACAGGGTTGGGGAACACTGATCAAAAGGGATATGTGTTGAATGAACTTCAAATAACATGAAACCTCCCTTGTTGACAGCTGATTTAATTTACTTTGACAGTGAATTGAATTCATTTGTGTCATATATGCACTAGTAATGCTGTGTGTGCGGTAACCTGAGAGATGTGGGTTAGATGAAGAGATTCAGGATGCCCACTCATTTTCTTTTTCTGGAAAACTTTGATTCGTGAGTCAATTTTTTAAACTCCCTTTTGACCCCTTCCCTGCAGAGTGCATCTGGGACATGTCCTGGCTATTCCCTAGTCTGGGTGTAAGACATGTCTTACTCGCTCTCGACATAGTCATCCTCCTGCTGTAAACTGCTTCTTGTCCCCTGACTGATTATCCAAAAGGCAATGAGGCTGGAAGGGGAAATCCCCAGAGCGTGCTCATGTCATGATGTCAGGAATACCACTTAACTTCAGCAAAGATGGAAAAAAATGTACAAAGGCGGTGTAACATGGGGGCTTCCAGCCTTTCCCGGTGTGCTTGAGGGCAGCATGTCTGAAGCTGCTCGCTCACCAACACGTGGTTTAAATTGAAACAGGCAGGGAGGTGGCTGCATGAGGTGCGGCTTGAGAGGGGGGCGCGGTCTGGTGAAGGTCTTTTTAAAACCAACAGTTCCTTCTAAGCAGTGCCAGATCGTGGTTATCCATACCTGAGCTCCTTGTACCTGAATTCTCTCGTGATTTAACCTGTTATTGACCTCTGCTTATTTTCTGACTATTCTGCCCTCCGTTGCCCTAGACTATTTCCTTGTACTACGCTTCTGCACTGATATCGACCCGGCTATTCCATTTGACTATTCTATACTCTGTATTCCTGATTCTGACTACCCCCGTGTTGCTGACCTGGTTTTGTATTACGACATTGTCTTTGATTAACCCTTTCTGTCTAGCTAGTATACCTGGCCAATTCTAAGGACCAGACAGTTAGGGATTCTTCTACGGCTACCCTGTTGGTAGCTTTTGGGCTCTGTGGAGTGTTGGGCTTTAAGGACTGCGTGGTGGGATCTGGCAACCGTGACAGGCGGGGCTGGTTTTGGACCCCAGACTGTTAATTTGTGAGTCCTTTAAGGTCAAATGAGGTATCATTGGGAATGTCTTGGTCTGAGCATATTTTTTATTTCTTATTTTTTTAAAAAGAATACATACTATAATATATAACCACGGAAGTCTGAAATATGAAATAAACATTGCATGCTGTAAATTATTGAAATATAGAGAAAAAATTGCACTTTTTTAAATTTTTTTGATTTAGCTTAGAAACATAGAAACATAGAAAAATGTCGGCAGATAAGAACCTTTCGGCCCATCTAGTCTACCCAATTACATGGATACTTAACCTGGATTTATCTTTTGTTTAGGATAGCCTTATGCCTATCCCATGCTTGCTTAAATTCAATTACTGTTTTGGCCTCAACCACTTCAACTGGAAAGCTGTTCCATGTATCCACCACCCTCTCATTAAAATAATGCTTCCTGATGTTACTTTTAAACCTTTGCCCCTCTAATCTAAGACTATGTCCTCTTGTTTTGCTACTTTGTTTCCGTTTAAATATACTCCCTTCCTCTACCTTGTGGATTCCCTTTACGTATTTAAATGTTTCTATCATATCTCCTCTGTCTCGTCTTTTTTCCAAGCTGTACATGTTAAGATCATTAAGCCTTTCCTGGTAACTTTTCTCCTTCAAGCCATACACCATTTTAGTAGCCCTTCTCTGAACTCTCTCTAAGATGTCTATATCCTTCTGGAGATACGGTCTCCAGTACTGCACACAGTACTCCAAGTGAGGTCTCACCAGTGCTCTGTACAGTGGCATGAGCACTTCCCTTTTCCTACTGCTAATACCTCTCCCTACACAACCAAGCATTCTGCTAGCATTTCCTGCTGCTCTATTACATTGACTACTTACCCTTAGATCCTCTGAAATAATGACCCCTAAATCCCTTTCCTCAGATGTTGAGGTTAGGACTGTATCAAATATTCTACATTCAGCCCTTGGGTTTTTACGTCCCAGGTGCATTATCTTGCACTTATCCACATTAAAACTCAATTGCCACAGCTCCGACCATTTTTTTAGTTTACCTAAATCATTTGTCATTTGGCTGATCCCTCCAGGAACGTCAACCCTGTTGCAAATCTTTGTGTCATCAGCAAAAAGACATACTTTTCCATTAATACCTTCTGCAATATCACTAATAAAAATATTAAAGAGAATGGGTCCAAGTACTGACCCCTGAGGTACCCCACTGGTAACAAGACCTTGCGCCGAATAAACTCCATTTACCACAACCCTCTGTTGCCTGTCACTCAGCCACTGCCTAATCCATTCAACAATATTGGAATCCAAGCTCAAAGATTGCAATTTATTGCTAAGCCTTCTATGCGGAACAGTATCAAAAGCCTTACTGAAATCTAAATAAGCAATGTCTACTGCACCACCTGTGTCTATTATTTTTGTTACCCAATCAAAAAAATCAATAAGATTAGTTTGGCATGATCTCCCTGAGGTAAACCCATGTTGTTTCTGATCCTGTAATCTATGTGTTTTTAGATGTTCAGAGCTTCTTGACATGACAAATACACATATTTGAATCTTGCAAGTTCACTAAAAAAACAATAAGTAGTTTGTTTAGATTCTACAATAAAACATAACTTTAGACATTGTTAGGAAAATATGGCTAAACTGAGCTCAGCACAGGGGTGTGAAATAGCTCATACTTGAAGGGGTAGTTACCATCATCCTTCAGGGAATGGGGAAAGATATCAAGGTTCAAATTGTTACTCAGGCCTGACATTACACATCGCTATGACTCCAAAGATGAGTGGGAACTCAAAATAACACTTTCTGTGCTTTTATATATTAGATTAATTAAGTTATTAATTTCAATTCTCACACAATGATTGCCTTTACCAATGATATTGAAAGGGAAATTAATTCTTGTTCATTTGCACAATTTTACAGGACATCTACTTTTGATGGAATAATTTAATTGTCAATTTCTCTTTTTTGTGCTTTAAAACAAACCTCTGTGCAATTTTAGGTTAAATGTTCAGTCAGGCTTTCAAGAACTTAAATTAACATTGCCTGGCAATGACCTGAAGCATTGTCACTATTAATTTGCCACTGCATTATGAATGAGGAGAAAATAGTTTTTCCTACAGCTTCTGACTACCACTGCTGTCCTTTGTAATGACACTAAACAAAGAAACCTCGATGTAAGGTGCTAATGACTACCTTCCTTTGGTAAAATGGTAAATAAAGGAGAGGTGCTTGCTGGGAAAATACTGTACTGGGTAATGATGCTCTTATTTTGCCCTGAAATCTTTTCTGCTGCACAGACAACAGCCTTTAACATCTCACTACCTTTATTAGAGCTACGAAATTAAAACTTTAATTTCTTATCCTCTATGCCTGTGTATATGTGATTTATACACTTGCAGAGGAAAATTATTCTGTTGCAAATGAATTATGGCCATAATAAATCTTGAAAGCTATTGGCAAAGTGACTGCACAACCTGTGGTGGCACAAGTTTCAAGTACTTGTCCCAGATAAGCTGGGTAAGCTGCTCTTCTTGTGCTTTTGCTGACAAATGTAACCAAACTGTTGTGGTACTGGAGGAAGAAAGAGCGAGCAGCCATGGCTAAAAGTCAATGCTAGAAGTCAATTTATGCTTCTTTTGAGGGAAAACCTATGGAAATCTCTTAGGCTCCACCAGCCTTCATGTTGCCACATTATCTGTGGGCACATGGACTATTCTCACTCTCTTTCTTCACTCTCTCTCTTAACAGTCCCACACTTTCACTCCCTAAGATCACTGAAGACTGTCTGATTACGTTGATAATTACGGTAGCACTTCCACGCAGCTGCTAATTTCACATCCTGGAATTGATAGGACTCAATGGAGGGTTGCACTTACAGGCCACTGAGTGACTGCAGAGTGACCACAGAGGGAGACTGGGAACTATCTGTTCCCAGTCTCACTCTGCTCCCGGCAACAAAAAGCGGCAGATCGGGCCACCCTTCTCTCTGTGGGATGAGAGGTGAGTATTGGATTTATTAGGGGTGGTGGTTTAGGGGATGTTAAATGATTTTGCATTTCCAGATTCATTTAAACCAGGTTTTACAAGGTGCTAATATATGTCCACGAAAAAGTATAGGTAGAGGGCATTCTGTCACCTGGGTAGCTTTTCGGAATATAACCAACATTAATGGCAATACATCGCAGACATGAAATCAATTTACTTAATATTTTATAGTGTGACATGCTATGTTTAAAAATGTATTTTAATCACACTAGAGCCCCAATGTCATAATAATTGAACAGAAAAGGTAGGGGACACTGGGTCAACAACTGTAATCTTTTCTTTTCCGAAAAGAGACTAAAAATACACAGGTAGTACAACAGAGTTGACCTTATATTGTTGATTTCTACTATTTTATTGTTGACTAACAGGGTTATTCAGAGAAAGGTGAATCTCTGGAGAACTTTTGGAGAAGTGAAAATTCTAGGTCAAAATAGCCAATTTGGAAAGTGAGATAAATGGGAGAATGTTTCTGGTTTGGCTATTTTGACCTATAATTTTCACTTCTCCAAAAGTTCTCCTGAGTTTCACCTTTCTCTGAATAACTCTGTAAGGAATCAATTTTTGCCTGAGCAGGCTAGTTAGGTGAATTTACCTCCCAGTTCACCACAACATGCAGCCAGACCTTCCACCTCAAGACCCCATTCTAGTGTTAGCTAGATCTTGGGAAATGTATTTTATTGATGCTAATACAAACCTGTTACTGGCAACTGCTTAGAAAGTTCTAGAAGGAAAAAATAGATAAATAAGAAGTAACTTTTTATTGATGAGTTGAGTAAAGTTAAAATGATTGGGCTGTAGTGTCAGTAAAGCAACCTACAGTTAGCAGACAAGTGCCCCTCTGACAGAGTTTAAGCAAAACAGTACATAACATAGGGAATAAACACATATGGAAAACATGAAGTGAAAATATTAATCTGAGTATATGTAAACTACAAATGCCATATGGAAGCCTATTATAGGGGACAGATTGAACACTATCGTATGGAAACAAACTTAGAGCGTTCGTACAATTAGGAAAGCACCTAAGCTAGAGAGAGTGATACTACTGTTAGAAAGGATAAACACTGTATTTTGCAAATGAGGTTTAGATTTCATCACCCAACAACAATCATCACCAAATATACAGCAGAAACATACCATACCCTGAGACCCTTGACATATATCCCTTACATACCTATAAGAATTATACCCCTATTCTCTTCTTACAACTTCTCCCATGTAAGTTACCTTCTTAATACCACCTAACCCCCCTTCCCCTCCCTTTTCCCGTAAATGAAAACACAACAAAGTATTGGCATTTTGAAAAGGTCACGTCTTTTATTACTTAAGGCCAAATTCTTTGCCTCTAAGGCAGAGTTATTATTATCGATCCTCGTATACCAAATACGCTACACCAGATAACACTGGCAGCCAGATAACACTGGCAACTGCAATGCACCACAAGCATTGCCCAGAAATAGCGCCCCATGTGGCTAAGCAGGATGACCACACGTCTGCTCAGTGTATTTTTATGGCAGATAGCAGGCCGAGAGGATCTGCAAACCAGGAAGGCACCTGAGCCTGGCCGTATGAAACCACAACTCACACCGTACCCTGCAGACCCTCCCCCCACTATCGCCCTCCATGTGCCAGGCCGCCTATTTCACCGCTCCTCCCTAACCTAAACCATGTCCATCTTAAAGCGCAATCCCCCAGCTGTGGCCGTTCAAACCACCAGCTGGCTTCCTGCCACATGGTAAAGTACCCAATTTAAGCGCAATCCACCCAGTTGTGGCCGTAAAAAAAACCACCAACTGGCTTCAAGCTACTTGGGATACTATCTGATCGATAATAGTTGCTCTAAACCATGCTTTTAATCAAAGAACAATCCCCCAACCCTGGCCGTTCAAAAACCACAGGCTGGCTTCATGTAACATGGTGTATAACTTGATGGAATAGGTAGACTAACCATGTCCATATTTAGACAATCCCCCAGACATGGCCGTATAAACCATGAACTGGGTTCATGCAACATGGCATATTTCCATATGGGAAACCACAGGCGGTCTTGAATGAGTGGTGAAATCACCACTGCATTGCCCCTATCCGTGGCGCTTCTGATGCGTGACCTTTCCGTTGTTGTAGAGAACCAGCATCTATGAAAGCGAAACAAACAGGGTGGGTTGGGTGGGAGGAAAAGAAAATTAACTGCAATACACAAACTGCCCCCACGCCTTGTCTTTTATACCCCCCCTTCCCCCTCCCTCCCATTGTTCCTCTCCCTATTGCATCCAATCACAAATCGGCCATGCTTCAGCTCATTAAGCAAAAAAGACCCCATGCCTGATCCCATAGAACAAAGGGAACTCCCTCCCTTTCACTCTTGTGTATTACAGGGATAATTCTTAAACCTTGCTCAATCCTAATTAGTCTCTCTCTCGAACTAAACTATAGATATACACTATGAAACTATAATGTTCATAGGTTATATAATCATTTGTCTTTCTATTTTATATTCTGTCATTTCCTGTGACGTCACTGTATGCAAATTAGTACTCACTATGAAAATATTTTCTAAGTTGACCAGGTCTGTTATCTACAGTATGTATGTGACATACATTAGGCTCATGTGAAATTATAAGGAGTGAGAATATATAGGGTGAATAATATAGATAACAATTGCTTAGTTGGTGTTACCACATATGTGAGCAGATTACAGCATTCGTGGGGATAATTCACTGTTCTTGAACCCAGGACATACTTGAAAATGAGAGAAATCTCAATGCATCCTTCCTGGTAACATACTTTGTAAATAAATAATATGCATACTGACATGGACATTATACAGTACTCACAGGTGAAAAAGAAGAAAAGTACAAAAACCCACAATTTTTTTCGTGCATTTTCATTTTTTCTTTAGATGTCATGCTGTAAAATCTTATTTAATTCATACATTTCTGACACATTGTGATTTCCATATTCTCTAAGACATATTGTAGATACCTGCTTATACACTTCACTAAATGTACATGTCTCTTGATGTTTTCTATGCATGTTCTAGTAAACTCATCTGCAATCTACTGTAAGTGTTTTCTATAGCAGACTGTCAGGAGATGGCTGCACTCCTGAATATGAGTTTCTGCTGGCTCTGACTTTGTAAGAAAATACTGTATGTTTAAGCGCATTTGTAGTGTACATTAGCTATAACCTGAACACGGCATTAAATGTAACCAAATGATAAATAAAGCTATGGGTGAGAGTATATGCAGGATGGTATTGAAATGGGGTGGGGGCTTTTACACCCACATATTGTGGGGATGAGGGATAGAATTTCCAGTTTTCTTTTCACTTTGATTTGGTTCATGGGGTTCATCAGCATTCATTTAATTTTATTTTTATTCAAATATTTATTTTGTGGGGTGCTGTAAGTCATGGTCACAAATAATCTTTGCCATATCTTGTTTAGAAAAGTCATATGTCAGACAATGCAAAAAAATATTCCTTTCTTAATCATAAAGGAAATGTAGAATTGTAAACAAAAACCCAAAAATATCAATATGACTTGATCGAAACAAAAACAAGTTATTTGTGAATGCTCTGAAATTCTCAGCTAGATTGCACCAGTGTTTGAATTGTGGGATCTTATCTACTACAGATACAGAATTTTATGCCATCCATGAAGTCGGCACATCATATATTTCAAATACCATTTACAGATGACCGCATTTAAATATCATCATACAGGTGAGAGGCGCAATCTTCATGACACATTCTAATTGCATTTATCTCCAGCGTTCGGATGTGCTTAGAACACTAAATGGCAGCTAAGAGCTTCTTGTAAAAGGCCAGTATATTTTGTCTGCAATTCGGGATTTGTGGGAAAGACGTGCAGGGAATCAGAAGAGTGGAAGCAGTTCAAGGGAGCTCTGATTTAGAGATTGCTTTATTCGTCGATGTGCACTTTTTCTTCTATATCAATTTATTATAGATCTGCATCTATGTGTCATACATTATCACTGCCTCAACTGTTTTATTTAGATGTGTAAGAACTGGTGCATAGCATGATATCATACTGAGAAACAGGCAGCTTTCACTTAATGATAGAGGACATAAAATGTACAGTGATGCAGCTTATGCATCTAGAGAAAAAGAAATTGCTTGTAAATTGGACTGTAACGCAGTTTTTGATACCCTGTTTGTGTGTTGATAAATTGTTCATTGTTGTGTGTGAACATTTTACGGTAGAAGCTTTAATAAAGTGAAATAATCCACATAAATATACCATTTCTTCACTGAAAAGTTTTGCTCACTGCCGTTCCAAAATCACCTAGCCCCCTATTCTACACACTTGACGTTAAAATATCGATTGGAGCTTATATACACATACAGGGTTATTCAGAGAGCGGTGAAAAGCCGGAGAATGACTGGAGAATGGAAAATTTTAGGTCAAAATAACCAAACCAGAAAAATTCTCCCATTTATCTCACTTTCCAAATCGGCTATTTTGACCTAGAATTTTCCATTCTCCAGCCATTCTCCTGCTTTTCACCGCTCTCTGAATAACCCTGTTAATCTCCAGTCGATATTCTAATTTCTGGAATTGCTTTTCAGAACTCACTGCAAGTTCGGCTTCTGGCTCGGTTAAACTGTAAATTATTATCTCCTTTACCTTGTATATGAGGGGTTGATTATGACCTGGCATTGAAAGAACAAGCTATTCCATGGAAGCTGTTCTTCTATATTGGAGCCATCATTTCTCATAGAGATACTGACACCCAGAACCTGGTGTTAAGTGATTTTGCTTTTGCAAATACACTTAACACTGTAAAATAAACCTCCCATTAAATCTCTACTCTCCTTTTCTCTCACTGTGGAGAGGGCGGCGTGACTTGCCGCTTCCTCTCACCGCAAGCAGTAGAAGATTGGGAACAAATATTTCCCAGTGTTCCTCTATGGCTCCTGTGTGAGCTTGTGTAGAGTTTGCACAGGGACACGCCGTGATCCTTGGAGTACTAGGGGCCAGTGCCGGTAACACTCCTCCGTTTCATTTTGAGGTCAGTTGCTAATAAAACAGGTGGATTGGATGCTAAAATGGAGCCAGTACAGAAAATCAGCTTGCACCATTATTTTTCCATCACTGGCTCCCTTTTAGTGTCAAGGGGACAACAGGGTCCCTAGTGTTCTTGTTTTGCCTCACAATTAAAAAAATAGAAACTGGGAATTGCTGGATATATTCTGGCTCCACGTGCATTTTGCTTCCTTTTCAAAATATAGGAAGCAAAAGTGTAGAGTAACATGCTGTCAAATTGAAAATACAACAGAGAAGGTGTGGCTTGACTGTGACTAGCATTGGTGCTGTTAATACGTATTGCTCCACTTACTAATGTTAACAGCGCATCCAAAATCAGCTGCTCTGATTCATATGCAATCCAGCTTTCCTGATATCGTTAGGATAAAGCATCATATGATCTTGTGACTCTGCCTGCTTGTAATACCTAATCAAAACCTGCAAAGTTCAAATTTGGCCTGTGTGACGGAGTATGAGATTTTCTGGTATGGTTCATGTAATATTTCCTCTGGATTGGGGATGATCACATCATGAATGTAGATCCTTAATAGGAACTGATGACGTTGTTAATTCGCCAACAGGTTCTTAGCATTGCTGTGATAGAGATAACAGTGGTTATAATGTTGAGGGGTGGGGTAACACATTATAGAGGGATTGTAACCGTTCAAAAGGATGGCACTTCCATCGATTGAAATCACTTGCAGACCAACTAAAAACTGGACACAAAAGTAGATGTATAGTTTGAGATAACTGCATCCCGCTGTACTAACACACTGGCAGTTTTCATGACAGTTGTCATGTGAGATGATGCTCTGAGTTGTAAGGTTTGGAGTAACAGATAAAAAGGAGCTTTAGGAAAAATATGGCATATGAAATGCAGGTGTCCTACAAATACACCTAATATCACTTAGATCATTCTTTTTATGATCCTACTGTATAGAGTAGTGCTGAGGGGCAGAAATGCAAGGAAGCTACAAAGTCTGTAAGGCTGGGGTCAGACCAGCGCACTTTTAACGTGCGTTCTGGTGCACATAATTACGGCCGCACTAGCAGCAGATGCCAGGCAATGACGGCCAATATACGCTGTACGGCTGCACAAAAGTCCGGCCATGCAACGCAAGTGGAATTTGAACGCATTTTTCTGAGAACGCTGAACCGCTAGTACTGACGTACTGAGTGCGCAGCTGCGGCATAGCGGCGTGTTTGCGTGATTAGGAGATGTCAGACGCTGCTAATGCCCAGCCTACATAACGTCCAGACGCAAAAAGAGTTTTATTGACGATCCGTACAAAATCACGCCCGAAAATGCGCGTTGTCTGACCGATTTGCGCATTCCGTGAAAAAATACGTCAATGCGTTTGGACGCACTTTTTCACGTTCGCGAGGAAAAATGCTTTCGTCTGACCCTAGCCTAAAGGTGGACTCTTTTTTTCTTTGCTATGCATGATAAATATTTATTTATAAAGTATTTTAACAGGAAGGATACATTGAGATTTCTCTCATTTTCAAGTATGTCCTGGGTTCAAGAACATTGAATTGTTGTACCTACTGTACAAATTCAAAGTAATAAATGCAAGATATTAAAAATAACGTAAAGATACAGATTAACGCAGAAAATAAATATGTAAGAAATATACCCGCTATGTTACAAATTTACAGGTGCATACTGTATCTGTATATTAATAGATTTCTTAAGTGACTTAAGACTGGGGGAAGATTTGATGGCGTCTGGGAGGTTATTCCATATTAGTGGTGCTCTGTAGGATAATGAGGATCGAGACACTTTCTTTTTGTATTGTGGTATTGCAAGTAAAGTGCTGGTCCTGGAACTGAGGTTATAGGATGAGGGAACTGCTAGGGGAAGCAGTCTCTTCTTTCTCCTGCTTGCAAATTCCTTTCCTTGACTTTACAAAGGTCTCTCATATTTACCAATTTCTAATTAACAATAAAAGGCACCATAGCATATTTTTTCCCTCCTTGTTTACTACATTGCTAGTTTTCTTATTCTTTATTGGGTTCCACTCACATTAAGCTATTGCCATTAATAATGTAACTTCTCACGTTTCATCTACTACTTTTTACGTCCCGTCTTAAATGCTCGTTTTGTTTTCAAAGCTCTAAATCTAATCGACCTCTATCTCTTTTCTAATTGAGATTACTCTGATCTGCCAGTGGTCTCTGTTTATCTTCTATTTGCACCCACATTGCAAATTCACAGGTAGTATATTTTTCAGGTCAGCACTTTCTCTGGAATGCCAAACCTCATCCTTTTCTACTATCCTCTTATCTGCAGTCCTTCAAGAGGTAATCATAACTCCTCTAGTTTGGATAGCTTATCTTCTTGAGTTACTGCTCTTTTTCCCAACTCCCCTCACATATCTTGTGCTTCCGCAGCCCGTTTTACTCTTAACTATCCACTTTTCATGCTGTTCTATTTGTTGTAGGGTTTACAATTATTTATAAAGCACCAATATATTCTGTAGTGCTGTAGAATGGATAGGACAACCCCCCCACATAAAATTAACAAATAGGTTTGACATGTGGAGAACGATAGGAACATGGGACCCTGCTCAAGCATGCTTACAATCGAAGAGGAGTGGAGTGACACACTGAGGTGAGGGTAAATAGTAAAGTATTAATAGTAATGTTGTGCATTGGGTCTGTGTGGGAGATCGGTCAGGAAATGTGGGGAGCATTGGCATGCGCAACCAGTTGCATTAGGGTGTACACCCACAAAACATTTAATAATTGAAAACATTTAAAAGATGTTTGCAAAAATGCAAATTTTTCATTAGAAATAACAAGCCTATAATTAGAGATACGGCCAGTTATTATTATGCTGTTCATCATGAACCAGATAAGGGACATATAAAATGTGAATGTAGGAGGTGAAAGAAGACCTCTTTATCTAATATTAGAGTGTGCCTGGGCGCACCAGGCACACCTCCTGCGCACGCCTGTGGTGGGAATATTATGGAGTGAGCTGATAGACTTCTCCAATGTAATGTGTTGAGAGACATCTTGAAAAACTGGAGGGGCAGTGAGAGTTGAAATATTATGAGGGAGGGAGATGCATAGATAAGGGGCAACTCTGTAAAAGTCCTGAAGGTGAGAGTGAGGGGTGCAGGTATGAGAAAATGATAACAGATCATTGGCAGAGTGAAGTGACTGGGAAGGAACATACCTGCTAATAAGAGAGGAGATGTAGGCAGAGGCACAGTTATGGAGAACTTTGTACGTGAAGCCAATTATTTTGTATTAAATTCTGGCAGCAGGGAGCCAGTGTAGAGATTGACAAAGGGGTGAGGTGTGAGAAGTACAGGATGTGATGTAGATGAGTTTGGAAGTGGAGTTCTTAACATACTGTAGATAGATAATCTGAGATCGCTTAAGGCCAGGCGAAGAGGGTTACAGTAGTTGAGGTGGGAGATAATAAGTGCTTGGATGAGTGTTTTAGTAGAGAAAGGGAATTGCAATGGTTTTAATTGAAATAGACAGGATTTAGTTAGTTGTTGTATGTGAGACGTGAAGAAGAGAATGGAGTCAAAGAGGACTCTGAGGCAACAAGCCTGTGACCATTCTCCTGAAGAGAAATGGGTGCAAGATAGGTAGATTCAGAGGGAGGAAAGACAAGAAGTACCGTTTGAGAGGTTGAGTTTTAAGAAATTTGTGGTTATCCAGTTAGAAACAGCAGACAGGTGGTGATAGGCAGGGCCAGCCCAAGACTGTGGTGCCTGAGTCCAAGGATGAAATGCTGCCCCCCAAAAAAAATCACGCTGCCACTGATCCAAAGGACCCCCTACCTCCACTATAGGGTTCTCCATAGGGCAACCCCCTGGTCACAACGGCTTAATTCCTTATCTGATGTCATCGTGTGCATTCGTGACAACATCAGTGGGTGGAGAGGCCCTAGAGGCTTGGCTGACATCCTTTCCGATTGGTGCTGGATCGCAGACCAGCACCTAAAGGGTTAAAGAGAGGCATCGCTGTAAAGGGCACTCTGACTATTTAACTGTATTTTTTTATTTTATACATTACGTAGTCATATTTGGTGTCATTGGAAAGCCCAGATTCTTGCCTGTCCACTGATACTTCACTTGACCTTGTGGGGTGAACAGCATGGGGATACAGGGGTCCAAAGTTCCACCACCTCTCCTTTTTAGGGTATTTGTGTCAGACCCAAGCCAGGATGGAGCCATGGTGGGACTTATTTGGTTTAAGTTTTATTACCCAAGCGCTGGGGGTGTTCAAGACAAGCAGATTCAGGAGATGTTGTATAGGCAAATAAATGTATATTGAAAGAACAAAAACAAAGCAAGCAGTCTTTTCAAAAGATGAGGGTTCCAATTCAAAACAACACAGGTAATGTCTATAGCAAGTGGAATTACCAACACAAAAAAAGGCAATATATATAACAAGTGGATGGTGGGCCACGTAGTTTGAAGCGGTACAGAGAATCCACTGGAACAAGCACCAGGAGCTTAGGCAGCAATACCTTGATAGAAGGTCTTAGAAGATGGAGCAAGATGGATGTCTGGCAGCCAGGTAAGTCTCCAGACCCAGTGGATAGTGGGCTACATAGTTGAGATATCTACTTGTGCAGCAAACAGGAGCTCTAGATCAGGAAGCGCGGATACAGCACAGATGGAGATCACTGGATCACTAGAACCCCAGGCAGTGATTGCAAACAGGAGGATGGTGGGCTAGACTATGCAGTAGGAGAGCCCACTGTACAGGACCCAAGAGCCTAGTGGCAACAGGTAACAGTGACTGGCAACAAGTTGGTGAAAACAGGAACCTAGGTAAGATGTCAAATGCAAAACAGAAATAAACAGTAACAGAAAGAAAATACAGAATATAAACCAAAACTAACAGGAAACACAAAAAGGTACCAGACTGAATTAATAAGAAAACACAAGACAAGATGTAAGCTAAGACTGGACTGAGAAGGAAATATAGGAATAAGCAAGGCAAAAGGAGAGGGACCTCACAGAAACTCAGATAGGTAGGATGACAAACAAAATGAAAGAGCAGGGAGGAGAGGGAGTGACTAGAATATATGGCTGGCTGGATAGGTGTGGAAATCAGGATACAGCCAGCCAAGGGAAAAACAGGAATGTCAGGAGCCTGGAGATGGAGTATGAAGGGAGAGGGAGAAAAGGTCGGAATGGAGTAGGTATAAAAGGTGGAACAGGCAGGACAAACAGGTGAGACAGAAGGAAAGGGGTGTAAGGCTCACAATTTGATGGAACAGTAAAGTATGTAATAAGCCACGGAGCCATTACCTCTACACTTGATTCCAGCGTGGGTAATGAGAAGGTGAGTATTTATAGCACCACTGTTTACTTTATAACTAAAACATTTATAATGGTGATGCATTAGAACAAATTAAGAAAAAAAAAATGGAGATTTTATTTTTATTATTATTTTTGTAATTTATAGAGCACGTGGTCATGTCTTGCCAGGCTTTGGCCTTTCCGATGACACCTCAACTGTCCTTGTAGGATATACAGATCGGGATACACAGAGGTCCAAAGGACCCCTGCATCTCTTATAATTAATGGAATTTCCCTACCGGGCAGTGGAAATCCTTGTTTGTGACATCATCACGGGCATGCGCAATGACTCATGCTGCCCAGGGGGCAGTCCCACAGCGAGGCTGACATCCAAGATGTCAGCCCACTGTGAATGAATACCCTCAGATCACCAGATCGACACTGAACAGGAACACAACAGGACATGCATGGAGCGTCATCTGAGCTGGGGAGGGTATCTCCCATCAGGCTCTATGCATTTCCATGAACTGCAGGGGCAGCAAGGCAGACAGATGGGGCCCCAATCTGGGCTCCTCCCCCATCCGGGCCCTTAGGCATTGCCGTAATGCCTGATGGGTCAGTCTGCCCCTGATTGGAGCCCAAATGAAGAAATTAGATCAACGTGAGAGGTGGAAGATATCAAAAAGAGGAGACCCACAACAGAGGCTTGATTTACTGGGGTGAAGAGACGCTAGTGAGGGAGACTCCAACAAATTGGTGAGAGAACAGTTCCACTGAAGTCAGGTTTGCCAAATGTGTGAAGCAAAAGTTATGTAAAAAGTATTATTACCTTGTTTTTCACTGTTACATTACACTGCTTTCTACGTAATGCTCATGTTCACTTTTTGACCTGGGTATCATTCTAAATTAGAACATTAATTGTAATCATTTTTAATGTGAATACCAGTATTTTGAAGTGTCTTCATTACCATTCATGAAGTATAGTGTCAGGAGTGGTTCATAACAGTACAAAACCACTTTTTAAGAGCACAGCAGGTTCAGTACTGTTTGTTTACGTATTTAAGTAGCTGTAATTTTTTTTCCTGCACTTTGAAAAGTTGCTGCTTAACAGTCCAGGAGAGGCCATTGTGGCCTTTCTTGTATTATGACTCACTACTAATGGGATTTCTCCTCCAGAAGAAATGACGATGAGTGGAGATTGGAACATTAATTGAGACAGTTTCAGAGCAAACTTTGAAGATTATTGTATAGCTACAAATCTGAATAAGAAGCCCCCAAACGTACAAACTGCAGCTCTTAGAAGTAAATGTAGACATGTTGACAATTGGACAATCTTAATCTCCCAGAGTAGCAGTAGCAGAATGTCACAACTAGACATGTGCATTCGTTTTAGTACTAAAACGATTTAGTCCGAATTTTGGGATAATTTAGTTTTAGTATGACTCAAGAGAAACGAAACTGCTCAGTACAAAAAACGAAAGAAACTAAAATAAAATGCACTACATTTTAGTTTCAGTCCTTTTTGTGATATTACATTGATGACTGAATGAGACCAGCAATGAAGAGCGCAACATCGCAACATCCGAAGTTCTGCACCCTCAACATGCCAATGCAGTAGGATGTTCTATACAGAGAGGGGCATTAATTAATGCGGGAGGATGTTCTATATATTATACAGAGAGGGGTATTAATGCAGGAGGATGTTATATACATTATACAGAGAAAGGTATAAATTGAGGAGGATGTTCTATACAGAGAGGGACATTAATTAATTAATTCAGGAGGATGTTCTATATATTATACAGAGAGGGGTATTAATTAATGCAGGAGGATGTTCTATACATTATACAGAGGGGAGCCTTTTTTTTTTAGCCCTTTAAATCCAGTGGCTGTGAGAGCTGAGATTGGCTGCTTGTTATATTATCTCTCAGTACAATGTATCAGGCTCAGCTGTTACAGTAACTGACTAACAGCGCTCAGAGTTTCAGTAAAACAAGGAAATAATATTGTTCTAACCTCTTACTAGTTTTACTGAGACTCTGAGCGCTGTGATGAGCAGCAGTCAGTTACTGTAACAGCTTTGCCTGACACATTGTGCTGAGAGTGAGAGATTCTGTAACAAGCAGCGATCTCAGCCCTCTGAGGAGCCGCTACAATAGTAATTGTATCCACTGGTTTTCGGATGAATGAAATTAGTTTTCATACTAAAGAACTGAAAACGAATTTCTTTAGTAACTAAATAAATTGCATTTTAGGACTAATGCATTAGTTCAAAACGAAATTTTGTGCTGTGCACATGTCTAGTCACAACCATCTGGGAGGCATTGGCAGCTTACTTTAAACCAGCCAAAAATACAATTTATCATAGACACATATTTGGATGCTGCAAACAAAAATAGGGTGAGTCTTTTGATAACTTTGTTACACATCTTAGAGAACGAGCAGCAACTTGTGAAAATGGCCTTTCCAGGATGAATTAATAAGAGATAAAATTGTTAATGTCACAGCATGCGAAAGCACAAGAACGCGTCTCCTAAGAAACTGGACTTAACTTTGAATTCAGCTATTGGGATGTGCTGTACAGCAGAACTCAGCGATAAACCCATGAAAGCCATGGAGCAAGACAGACAAATCGACAGTGTTCACAGTTCATTGACGCAGCTGCAATATGAGGCCAGCCTCACAAACAAAGAGCGACAATTTTTATATATGGCAATTCCACCACCGTGTAGAAACCCTGGACTGGGGCCTTGCCTTGGGCCTGATTTGGGTCTTCGGCCTTGTCCTGCTGCTTGGTCCTGGATGAAGAGGACTTCAGTCTACTCCCTGCAAAAATAGTTAGGTAAGTATATTTTTTTAATAATATAAATCATATTAATATAATATTAATTGCATCTGAAGAAATTAAATATTATTTTAAAATATTATTTATTTTAATAATATTATATTTTATACAGTTACAGTTACAAGTTTTTATAAAGAGCTAACAAGTTCAGTAGTGCTGTACAGTGGGAGGCAGACTAGCAAATATACATACAGATTCAACACACAGAACAGTAGGATAGAGGACACTGCCCAAGAGCTATACTAATTTGTGAGTTTTGCTGTGGAGCTCTGTGATACGCTCATATACACTGCACATTACTGTGAGTTTAATTGCTGTGGAGCTTTGTGATACGCTTATACACACTGTACTTTACTGTGCGTTCTATTGCTGTGGAGCTCTGTGATATACTAATACACACCACACATTAATGTGAGTTTTATTGCTGTGGAGTTTTGTGATACGCTCATATACACCGTGCAATACTGTGAGTTTTATTATCACTGTGCAGCTCTGTGATACACTCATACACATCGCACATTACTGTGAGATTTGTTGTGGAGGGGTCCAGTGAGTGGTGACAGGTGGGGGTGGATATGTTTTTGTGTAGGGCGGTGGGGGGGGCCGTCATGGATTCCCGCACCTGGGCTCTGTGGTTTCTAGCTACTCCTCTGCTTGTACTTAAGGACATACTTTAAAACGAGAGAAATCTCAATGTATCCTTCCTGGTAAAATACTTTATAAATAATTTAATTTAACTAGGTTTATTTATTTTTTTACCATTGAGGCATAAAGCAGCAGTCATGATGTATAGTTAATAAAAAACAATGGGGTGTATAGGTGTATTGTTAAATAAGTAGCGTTTTTCTGGTCTTACTGTTATAATAATGTTACTTAATGTTCCAACCCGCAGGTCACTGTTGTAGGTGATATTTGGCAGCTGCTAAACCAGATTTGTTTTGATATTGTTTTCACTCAAACCTTCTTTATGATTCCCATAAGGCATTATTGCTCAGGTAATTTGCTTCTAACAACAAAGCAGTAAGATAAAGCCTACAGGTTAACATAACCTACAACATATCAAGATGTTTAGACATAAATAAAGGTACACAGCAACTCTCTATAATTAATGAAAATTATCAATACTATTTATTTTGTAATCACTTAGCACCTTCAATACTCAATATTTGAAATGTTTCTAAAAATGCTAACCAAAAAATGCAGGACCCTTTTCAGTGTGCTGGTAATAGGGAGCCACTAATGGAAAATGAAATATTAGCAGCTCACTATTACCAATCCTTTTTACATATAATCTGCTATTATTATTATTATCATCATCATTTATATAGTGCCAACAGCTTCCGCAGTGCTTTAGAACAACCAGTGGGAACAAGACAAAATTAAAACAAACATAGAAACAGAAACAAGAGATGTAGAGGACTCTGGTCAGAAGAGCTTACAGTCTAGAGGTATTGGGATTGAGGAAGTCAAGAGGAGGTTTATTGGTCATCAGGAACACTAGCACTACTATTACAGAAATACTAATCTTCATAGATGAATTTTAAGGAATTTCTTGAAGACTCGAAGAGTAGGCATGATTTTGATAGGGGAGGTAGGTCATTCCACATGACCAAAGCTGCCCTTGGAGCTGAGAGTTGGTGGTGCGGATGGAGTCAGAGGACAGGAGGATGTTGCCTGCTGACCAGAGTGATCTAGAAGGGATGTGCTTGTGGAGTAACAAAGACATTCAAAGAGGAGTTGCTTTGAGAGCTTTAAATGTGTCAGTATTTTTTTTTCTAATTCTTTATTTTGGCCTTTGCATAAAACAGTACAAATAAATATTTACAACATATTAATAATTGTTATATAACACCCATGGATGCTGAACAGTTCTGAAACCATAATTGTGTGACTTCAAGAGCTATGGTGTCAGTTTTGAGATCTGAGAATTTCCCAGTACCCCTATGGGCATGCAACACCACCACTTGGGCTAACTGTGCAGCCTGACAGAAAGTTCTAAAGTTTGGGAGGCCCAAGCAACCGGATTGTTTCATGACATGAAGGATATGCCATGCAATTCTGTGACGCTTGTTAGTCCAAGTAAAATTATCAACACTTCTTTGGAAATGATTCAGGTCATCCTCTACGAGCAGAACTGGGAGTGCCTGGAACAGGTACAATAGACGTAGAAGTATGGTCATCTTTACACTATAAATCCTGTCAATCCAGTGCAAATATTCCCTGTCCCATGCTCCTAGACCTACCTGCAGTCTTTCAAACATCGTATAAGGTTTTTTCCAGCATACGGAGTGTTGTAAGTGTGAATTAGTTTTATACGCAGATATGTTATATGCAAATTTTGTAAGAGGGATGTGAGAGTAGGTTCAGAGAGATCAAGTGCCAGGGTCTGGAACTTGTCAAAATTCTGTAGCCTTTGTGGGTTTGAAAAGGTTTGAGAATGAGCTGAAGTGAAGCAAACAATGAGGCGGGGCAGGTGATCGATAATTGAACATTTTCGGCATGAATATATGAAGAGTCAGACAGTTCAATTCCTGTAATTTCGGTAGTATTATGATTTTTTTTATAAGAGGCTGCACCGTGAGGGCAAAAAGAAGTGGCAACAGTGGGCCATTGGAGTTTGGGACATTCTGGTTTGGAGATCCCAATCAGGCTGAGAAAACTGGCGCCGGCTAGAGGAAAGAGTGACAGCCAGGCCATTTCATTGCTATAAGCTACAAAAATGGTGTCCGGACGAGGTTTACCCAAAACCTGTGTGCTCTTTGCAAGGCCGTCTGTTCTCTGAGTTACCAGGATATGACGCTTCCAGGTCTCGCTGAACCTTAAGTGATGACTCGAGGTATGGCTGGATTGGGTGTTCGAGGAGGAGACATGCCAGAACAGCATGGAGACGGAGGCCTGGGTCCACAATGATGCCACATGCGGCTATTGGCGAGTGTCACGCTCCTCGCCGGCGGCGGCGCCGCAGATGATAAAGCACGCTATTCATCATACTGCAGGGCAGCACCCTTCAGTTTCTGCCACAGAATATCTGTTGCCTTATCCAGCTCTGCACTGAGTATCAGGTGCAGCTCATTATTCAGCTAGCTGTCTCTATATAACTCAACCACACCCTTACCTAGATGCTTCAGCATCAAACTTCACTTCCAAGTGGAACTCGTGCAGCCAGGAGCCTGTTTCGCTGACAAGCCTGTGTGCAGGATTTACCAGATGAACTGACGGCTTGCTTGCCTACCAGACAACCGCCTTCCATACCCCTGGACCTGTCTGGCTTCATCTAAGTGAACCCCTCTGGCTTCATCTCAGAGAAACCCTCTGGCTTCATCTCAGAGAACCCCTCTGGCTTCATCTCGGAGAACCCCTCTGGCTTCATCTCGGAGAACCCCTCTGGCTTCATCTCGGAGAACCCCTCTGGCTTCATCTCGGAGAACCCCTCTGGCTTCATCTCGGAGAACCCCTCTGGCTTCATCTCGGAGAACCCCTCTGGCTTCATCTCGGAGAACCCCTCTGGCTTCATCTCGGAGAACCCCTCTGGCTTCATCTCGGAGAACCCCTCTGGCTTCATCTCAGAGAACCCCTCTGGCTTCATCCAGGAGAACCCCTCTGGCTTCCTCCAGAAGAACCCCTTTGCTTCATCCAGGTGAACCCCTGCATTTGTCTAAAGGACTTACCTGTGTATCATAGACTCCCTGCATACTGGACTTTTCCTTTTACTTCAGTTTATCCTGCTTTAAGAACCATCCCTGTGTGGTCAGTCTGTCTGTCTGTCCGCATCCCTTTTCCTGTGTTATCCCTTCACGTTCTGAGATGCTTTCTAAATAAACCCCTTTATTATTGCAATCCATTGCCTCCTTGTGTCACTGCACCTCTGGGCTCGCAACCTCACCCACCTGCCTGGTTGAACGTTACAGCGAGGCACGCACGAGGGGGACCATAAGAGCAGTAATGCAGGAACGGGTTGGTGTCTGTCATCACATCCAGATATTAACGAGAACCCAGGAGTTTCACACTATAAATTTGTTTATTTGCTTTGTGCATGTTATTCCCTGATGAAGTCCAAAGTATAGTAGACGAAACTCGTTAGAATATTTTAATTGTGTTACCAATAAATTGAATCCATACTTGAATCTGACGGGGTGTCTATCCTGTTATTTCTGTTGACGTCGGGTGCGATCAGAAGGATGATTCGTGGAGCATTTGGAGTGGTAACATGATGTGCCTGATATCAGTTTACTCTATGTGAGTGAGGTCCTAGAGGGCTTTGAAAATGATTTCCTATTGCAATGCACCATGATGTGTATTTGTTCTTGTTCATTATAGATCCACCCCACATTTATATATATTTTGTGTCATATGGTTGACGTCAGAGAAAGGGGACGTTGTGGGTGAGATCAGGTGCTAATCTTTTAATATAGCGTTTCACGAATAATTGTTTTTTAAATGCTGAAGGGCACTGCATGAAAAATGCCACCCTGCAGCACGTACAATCCATACGCTACAGCAAGAAATCAGAAAGGAATAACAGATGAAGTGCCTTGCTTGCCATGTTGCAGGACAACAATTTTACATGTGCTCCACTATGTGTGAAATAGGAATTACTGTCCTGGACATATATACCGATCAGGCACACATAACCACATGAAGAAATGTTGATTACAACCACAGAAGAAAACCACAGTGCTTGGCCACAGTACCGTACTTTGCACTTTCGAGAATGTTGAAATCCGGGACATCACAACACCATCAAGTTGGGACTTCATATGTGTCAGCTGCTTGAGGAGTATCCCCTAGATGAGATATTTATACGTATGAGATAGAGCCAATAATGCTTTCAACATATGTCACTTACAACTTCCATTAGGCGCCTGTCAGAACAATCATTAATGAGAAAAGTACCAGAACATGTTTATTTCAAGAGATCATTCAGCTATTCACGCTGACATACGTTCTCCCATCCTGGAAATAGGTCAAGCATTTATTGTGAATGATTAGAAAATGCAGTCATGGATGTGTTTATAATGTGTGTATTTCCCTCTAGATCTTGACACTGAATGACGCACCTTAAAGGGACTTTACACCACATTTAACCACAATTATGTTAGGTAAAGTCTGCATAATTTTAACTCTAAATGCTGCAGAAATTATCACAATCATGATGTCTTGCAATTGCAAAGTGTTCGTATGATCACAAGGACACAATAAAAAGTGGGGATGCACCGATACTACTTTTTTAAGACCGAGTACCAATGCTTTTTTTCAGGTTCTCACCAATACCGAGTACTGATACTTTTATTTAAGGTCATGTGACCGCTTTCCAATAAGAACAGATTTATATTACCCCCAGCTTTATATATATATATACATATATATATATATATATATATATATATATATATATATAGAATTAGGCAATAGAGGATGCACTCACGGTCTTCCAAACAAATATAAAGAATTTATTTTACAAAACTCACATGGACATCAACGTTTCGGCTCGCAGAGCCTTTTTCAAGATAAACAAACAACACCAAATAACACATTTTTATACTAACAAACCAATGAATGAATTAACTCACCAATCTGTCAGAGATCTCACTAATGAGTTGCCCCACCCCATCCTGAATCAACAAGATTACGGGCGGGGGCCAACAACACATTGATTATGGGACTGAATACTAAGAAAAAAATATATAACAATACAGAGATACAAAAATACAAAAAAGTTAAAAGCAAAAGATGAATGACTGAATATTGTAACTAATATTGCAATGAAACAAAAATCTTCTTACACCAACTGACCCAAAAAATATGAACCTCTAAATGTAAAGTCAGTGATTTAACGGGGAGATAAAAAAGATGTAAAGGAAATATATTCGTTCAAACCTCTAGGTGAAACTGTATCTAGTTTCATTGTCCAGAACGCTTCTCTTTGCAACAATAATTGAGACCGATTACCTCCACGTTTTAAAGGTGGTATATGGTCTATAGCCTTAAATTTGAGTGTAGGTAACCTATGCTGTAAAGCCAAAAATTTTTTTGCCACAGGCTTATCAGTAGACCCATCTCTAAAGGCAGTGGTAATATTAGACCTGTGGCCTCGGATCCTATCTCTAAGGGGTCGGTCGGTTTTTCCAACATAAGAGAGTCCGCAAGGACATGTAATTAAATACACCACAAACTCTGTGGTGCAAGTAATATGATGACGAATGGAAAAGATTTTTCCTGACCTAGGATGTGAAAAAGTTGAGCCAGGCTGCATATGGCTACACGTTACACAACTTGTGCATCTGAAGCAACCATGCCGAAGAGAGATAGAACTGGATGAATATGATTTAATTGGGTCTGTCTTGACCAACCAGTCACGAAGACTTCTGGACCTCCTATAACTTATTACAGGAGTATTATGAAATTTAGAGGGCAAAGTACTATCGTATTTAAACATTTCCCATTGTCGATGTATATTTTGTGTGATTTTATGACTATAGGAATGATATGTCATAGGTAGGTACATCTTACTATTGGCCAAAGGATTTTCTATTTTCTTGGATGAAATTTTTTCACAAGCCTTCACAAAGGCTTGCTGAAGAACGTTGTCAGAATAACCTCTCTGTTTAAACCTATTATAGGTATCGGCTAATTGCAAAGTACAGCGTTCCTCATCACTATTGTTTCTTAATGTACGTAGGAATTGGGACACTGGCAAAGACTGTTTTAAGTGCGGTGGATGGAAACTATCTGCTCTTAAAATAGTGTTCCTGGCTGTTTCTTTTCGATGTAATGTGTAACCTAAACGGTCACCTGCTCGAAACACTAACACGTCTAAGAAGACAATCTCCTGTGTGGAAATAATAGATGTCAACTTAATTGTAGAGGACAATGAATTGATTTGTTCAACCATTTGCATTAAGGTTACCTCCGTATTATTCCACACTAAAAAGATGTCATCCACAAATCTGCAGTAAAATAATAATTTTTCAGAAAAAGGTGAAAGAATATGAAAATTTTCAAATACATACATAAAGATATTGGCGTAGGATGGAGCCATCGGGCCCCCATCGCCGTGCCAGCTGTCTGCATGTAGAACTGTTTTTCAAATTGAAAAAAGCATTGGACATTGGAAAATAATTTTCATCCAAGAAAATAGAAAATCCTTTGGCCAATAGTAAGATGTACCTACCTATGACATATCATTCCTATAGTCATAAAATCACACAAAATCACACAAAATATACATCGACAATGGGAAATGTTTAAATACGATAGTACTTTGCCCTCTAAATTTCATAATACTCCTGTAATAAGTTATAGGAGGTCCAGAAGTCTTCGTGACTGGTTGGTCAAGACAGACCCAATTAAATCATATTCATCCAGTTCTATCTCTCTTCGGCATGGTTGCTTCAGATGCACAAGTTGTGTAACGTGTAGCCATATGCAGCCTGACTCAACTTTTTCACATCCTAGGTCAGGAAAAATCTTTTCCATTCGTCATCATATTACTTGCACCACAGAGTTTGTGGTGTATTTAATTACATGTCCTTGCGGACTCTCTTATGTTGGAAAAACCGACCGACCCCTTAGAGATAGGATCCGAGGCCACAGGTCTAATATTACCACTGCCTTTAGAGATGGGTCTACTGATAAGCCTGTGGCAAAACATTTTTTGGCTTTACAGCATAGGTTACCTACACTCAAATTTAAGGCTATAGACCATATACCACCTTTAAAACGTGGAGGTAATCGGTCTCAATTATTGTTGCAAAGAGAAGCGTTCTGGACAATGAAACTAGATACAGTTTCACCTAGAGGTTTGAACGAATATATTTCCTTTACATCTTTTTTATCTCCCCGTTAAATCACTGACTTTACATTTAGAGGTTCATATTTTTTGGGTCAGTTGGTGTAAGAAGATTTTTGTTTCATTGCAATATTAGTTACAATATTCAGTCATTCATCTTTTGCTTTTAACTTTTTTGTATTTTTGTATCTCTGTATTGTTATATATTTTTTTCTTAGTATTCAGTCCCATAATCAATGTGTTGTTGGCCCCCGCCCGTAATCTTGTTGATTCAGGATGGGGTGGGGCAACTCATTAGTGAGATCTCTGACAGATTGGTGAGTTAATTCATTCATTGGTTTGTTAGTATAAAAATGTGTTATTTGGTGTTTGTTTATCTTGAAAAAGGCTCTGCGAGCCGAAACGTTGATGTCCATGTGAGTTTTGTAAAATAAATTCTTTATATTTGTTTGGAAGACCGTGAGTGCATCCTCTATTGCCTAATTCTATATACTTCAACTGGATTGCACCGGGCAATGAACGGTAATATGGAGAGTGCTGTATTCAGTGGATTTTTATATATATATATATATATATAAAATTCGATAGGCCGTGTTAGTCCAGATGCCAAAATCACGAGTATAGCAGTACATAGTGATACCTTTTTTATTGGTCTAACGTTACATTTAAAAGACAAGCTTTTGAGAGAATACCTCTCTTCCTCGGGTCGTGATGCTTACTGATCAGTTCCTAGAATTGAGTCAGTTTGATCAGTTGCTTCTAGATGCGGCCAAATGCAGTATCCTTCATAGTAATATAAATTTGATAGGCCGTGTTAGTCCATATATATCTATATATAGATTACCCCAGCACATTATATCTATATATATAAACGCGAAAGTCCTGACTGACTGACTCATCAACGCCCAGCTGAAACCGTTTAACCTAGGAATGTGAAATTTTGAAGGTGCACTGTTTTTATGATGTAGGCACCCACTAAGGAAGGATTTTTGGAAACTCCGCCACTAAGGGGGTGAAAAAGGGGGTTGAATATTTTAAACAGGATACCTATAGCTCAAAAACAGAAGATGTTACAGATGTGAAAATCGGTATTTAGATTCTTCTTGAAAAATAAAAAAACACGTATTTTAGCGTTTTTCAAAAATTCAACTGGGGGGGCAAAGAAAGGGGGTTGAATATTTTAAATATTTTAAACATGATACCTATATCTTAAAAACAGAAGATGTTACAGACGTGAAAATCGGTATTTAGATTTGTCTTGAAAAATAAAAAAACACGTATTTTACCATTTTCTGAAAATTCCATGGGGGCCAAAATGGGGGGTTAAATACATCTATATATAAATATATAAACACGAAAGCCCTGACTGACTGACTGCCTTATCAACGCCCATCTGAAACCGTTTAACCTAGGAACGTGAAATTTTGAAGGTGCACTGTTTTTATGATGTAGGCACCCACTAAGGAAGGATTTTTGGAAAATCCACCCATACGGTGGTGAAAAAGGGGGTTGAATATTTTAAACAGGATACCTATAGCTCAAAAACAGAAGATGCTACAGATGTGAAAATTGGTATTTAGATTTGTCTTGAAAAATAAAAAAAACACATTTTACCGTTTTTCAAAAATTCAAGTGGGGGGGCGAAAAAAAGGGGGTTGAATATTTTAAATATTTTAAACAGGATACCTGTATCTCCAAAACAGACGATGTTACAGTCCTGAAAATTGGTATTTAGATTCGTCTTGAAAAATAAAACAACACGTATTTTACCATGTTCTGAATATTCCTTGGGGGGGCAAAAAGTGGGGTTGAATACTTTTATCAGTATACCTAACCGTACCATACCTAAACCGAAGATGTTACGGTGTGGAATTTGGTATTTACAATCTTCGTGAAAAAAAACAAACATGTTTTTTGCCATTTCCACAAATCCAATTGGGGGGGGTCGGGGGGAAGAGGTCTGAATATTTTTATCATTATACCTATATTTGAAAAACCAAAGATGTTACAGACGTGAAATTTGGTATTTACAATCTTCTTGAAAAATAAAAACAGGTGTTTTACCATTTTTCCAAAATCCCAAGTGGTGGGTGAAAAAAAGGGGGGCTGAATACTTTTAAACAGGGTACCAATATCTCAAAAACAGAAGATATTACATATGTGAAAATTGGTATTTAGATTCGTCTTGAGAAACAAAAAAACACCTAGTTTACCATTTTCCAAAATTTCATTGGGAGGGGGGCAAAAAGGGGGGTTGAATACTTTTATCAGTGTACCTATATTTCAAAAACCAAAGATGTTACAGGTGTGAAATTTGGTATTTACAATCTTCGTGAAAAAAACAAACATGTGTTTTGCCATTTTCCACAAATCCAAATAAGGGGGGGGTTGAGGAAAAGGGGTATGAATACTTTTATCAGTATATCTATAGTTCAAAAACCAAGATGTTACAGGTGTGAAGTTTGGTAATTACAATCGTTTGAAAATAAAGAAACACGTGTTTTACCATTTTCAAAAAATCCAAGTGGGAGGGGTAAAAAAAAGGGGGTGAATACTTTTAAACAGGGTACCAATATCTCAAAAACAGAAGATATTACATATGTGAAAATTGGTATTTAGATTCGTCTTGAGAAACAAAAAAACACCTAGTTTACCATTTTCCAAAATTTCATTGGGAGGGGGGCAAAAAGGGGGGGTTGAATACTTTTATCAGTGTACCTATATTTCAAAAACCAAAGATGTTACAGGTGTGAAATTTGGTATTTACAATCTTCGTGAAAAAAACAAACATGTGTTTTGCCATTTTCCACAAATCCAAATAAGGGGGGGGGTTGAGCAAAAGGGGTATGAATACTTTTATCAGTATATCTATAGTTCAAAAACCAAGATGTTACAGGTGTGAAGTTTGGTAATTACAATCGTTTGAAAATAAAGAAACACGTGTTTTACCATTTTCAAAAAATCCAAGTGGGAGGGGTAAAAAAAAGGGGGTGAATACTTTTAAACAGGATACCTACATCTCAAAAACAGAAGATGTTACAGACGTGAAAATTGGTATTTAGATTTGTCTTGAGAAACAAAAAAAACACCTATTTTACCATTTTCCAAAAATCCAGTGGGAGGGTGAAAAAAGGGGGTGTGAATACTTTTCAACAGGATACCTATATCTCAAAAACAGAAGATGTTACGGATGTGAAAATTGGTATTTAGATTTGTCTTGAAAATAACACGTATTTTACCATTTTCCAAAAATCCAGTGGGGGGGCAAAAGGGGGATGAATACCTTTATCACTATACCTATATTTCAAAAACCAATGATGTTACAGGTGTGAAATTCGATATTTACAATCTTCGTGCAAAAAAAAACATGTTTTACCATTTTCTGAAAATCCAGTTAAGGGGGGGGTGGGGGAAAGGGATGTGAATACTTTTATCAGTATACCTATATTTCAAAAACCAAAGATGTTGCAAGTGTGAAATTTGACACTAACATTCTTCTTGAAAAATAAAAAAACACGTGTTTTACAATTTTCCAAAAATCCAAGTGGGGGGAAAGGGGGGTTCTACCAAAAAAACCTCAAGTTTCTTTTAAAAAACAATTTTAACAAATCCTAAAATCCACGCGACCGAAGCCGCGGGCAAAAGCTAGAATATATATATATGAGAGATTTTTCAAAGGATGACGGAAGCACTCTGAGACTGTTAGTTTCGTGATTTATTGGTCTGAAAAGTCAATGTTTCAATCCCGAGCTGGACGGGATTGAAACGTTGACTTTTCAGACCAATAAATCACAAAATCAACAGTCTCAGAGTGCTTCCGTTATCCTTTGAAAAATCTCTACATATAAAAGCCAGAAGGAGAGTACCGTGCAACCAACCATCAAAAGCGTGAGTGCGTTGCATTTTGGTGTATGTATGTATGCTACATATATACATACAGTCAGGTCCAGAAATATTGGGACATCGACACAATTCTAACATCTTTGGCTCTATACACCACCACAATGGAGTTGGAATGAAACAAACACAATGTGCTTTAACTGCAGACTGTCAGCTTTAATTTGAGGGTATGTACATCCAACTCAGGTGAACGGTGTAGGACTTAAAGCAGTTTGCAGATGTGCCTCTCACTTGTTAAGGGACCAAAAGTAATGGAACAATTGGCTTCTCAGCTGTTCCATGGCCAGGGTGTGTGATATTCCCACATTACCCCAATTACAATGTGCAGATAAAAGGCCCAGAGTTCATTTTAAGTGTGCTATTTGCATTTGGAATCTGTTGCTGTCAACTCTCAAGATGAGATGCAAAGAGCCTCCACTATCAGTGAAGCAAGCCATCATTAGGCAGAAGAAACAAAACAAACCCATCAGAGAGATAGCAAGAACATTAGGCGTGGCCAAAACAACTGTTTGGAACATTCTCAAAAAGAAGGAACGCACCGGTGAGCTCAGCAACACCAAAAGACGCGGGAGACCACGGAAAACAACTGTGGTGGATGAATGAAGAATTCTTTCCCTGGTGAAGAAAACATTCTTCACAACAGTTAGCCAGATCAAGAACACTCTCCAGGAGGTAGGTGTATGTGTGTCAAAGTCAAAAATCAAGAGAAGACTTCACCAGAGTAAATACAGAGGGTTCACCACAAGATGTAAACCATTGGTGAGCCTCAAAAACAGGAAGGCCAGCTTAGAGTTTGCCAAACAACACCTAACAAAGCCTTCACAGTTCTGGAACAAGATCCTATGGACAGATGAGACCAAGATCAACTTGTACCAGAGTGATGGGAAGAGAAGAGTATGAAGAAGGAAAGGAACTGCTCACGATCCTAAGCATACCACCTCATCAGTGAAGCATGGTGGTGGTAGTGTCATGGCGTGGGCATGTATGGCTGCCAATGGAACTGGTTCTCTTGTATTTATTGATGATGTGACTGCTGACAAAAGCAGCAGGATGAATTCTGAAGTGCTTCGGGCAATATTATCTGCTCACATTCAGCCAAATGCTGCAGAACTCATTGGATGGCGCTTCATAGTGCAGAGGGACAATGACCCAAAGCATACTGCAAAAGCAACCAAAGAGTTTTTGAAGGGACAGAAGTGGAATATTATGCAATGGCCAAGTCAATCACCTGACCTGAATCCCATTGAGCCTGCATTTCACTTGCTGAAGACAAAACTGAAGGGAAAATGCCCCAAGAACAAGCAGGAACTGAAGACAGTTGCAGTAGAGGCCTGGCAGAGCACTACCAGGGATGAAACCCAGCGTCTGGTGATGTCTATGCGTTCCAGACTTCAGGCTCTGATTGACTGCAAAGGATTTGCAACCAAGTATTAAGAAGGGAAAGTTTGATTTATGATTATTATTCTGTCCCATTACTTTTGGTCCCTTAACAAGTGGGAGGCACATCTGCAAACTGCTGTAAGTCCAAAACCGTTCACCTGAGTTGGATGTACATACCCTCAAATTAAAGCTGACAGTCTGCAGTTAAAGCACATTGTGTTTGTTTCATTCCAACTCCATTGTGGTGGTGTATAGAGCCAAAGATGTTAGAATTGTGTCGATGTCCCAATATTTCTGGACCTGACTGTATATGTATATAATTAGGGGCAATCATTTATTTATTCATTTATAAAGGATTTTACCAGGAAGGATACATTGAGATTTCTCTCATTTTCAAGTATGTCCTGGGTTCAAGAACATGTTACAGAAATACAAAGTAATAAAATGCAAGCTATTAACTAAAAACAAAAACACAAATATACATATTAACAGAAAATAAATATGTTCACTATGTTACATGTTTACAGGTGCATTCTATATCGAGGTATGTTAATAGGGAACTCTTAGGCTAGGGTCAGATGAGCGCATTTTGTACAGACTGTGCGTCCGTGCAGTACGGACGTACTTACTGACTGACATCAAGGTAGTGGCCACACAGTCCACAGTATTTTTTGACTGATGTAGCAGGGAAAATAAATTACAATGAAAAAAACATTCTGTCCGTCAAAAATGCTGGACGTATAAATGCAGTCCATCTGACCTCGTTTCAGCACTCACACACAAAGCTACACGGACGTTGCAGACGTGGCGCACTCCGCACGTCCATTCTAGCAGTATTACGTTCTTGCCTAACCTGCGTCCGTTTGCCGCGTCCGCCATGCATCCGCACTTCTGTGCGGACGTACTTCATGTGTGGGGCTCCATTGGTCAGAATGCTATGCTGCCACGGACGTACAAATGTGCGGCAACACAGACGTGATAACTGCGCTCGTCTGACCCCAGCCTTAAGGGACTTTAGACTGGGGGAAGATTTGATGGTGTCTGGGAGGTTATTCCATATTAGTGGTGCTCTGTAGGAAAATGAGGATTGAGCCACTTTCTTTTTGTTTTGTGGTATTGCACGTAAGGTGCTGATCCTGGATCGGAGGTTATAGGACGAGGGAACTGCTGGGGGAAGCGGTCTATTCAAGTAGGGTGGTAATTTACCAGAAAAACTCTTAAACACCAGGGGTTAAATTACAATCTTCACGCAAACGTTTGCGCTGGTGCAAAAAAACATTAACGCGAGGGGTAAAACCATTTGCGCCTAATCCCGTATTATATAGTCAGCGCAAAAACCGCGCGCAATCGTCTACCGCGAGTGAACCTGTGCGAACCCTGCGCGAGTTTACTGTACTTTGCGTGTCCTATACTTAACATTGTGAGCGCAAATGCAAATGTGAGGATGGTATTATAATCTATTTGCGATAATTACCACATTCCCTTTGCGCGCATAATTTTAGCAACTACAACAACCTGGTGTTAACGGCAAATCTGAACAACCTGGCTAACCCAAAAAAAAACAGCACATAAAAAGGAATGCAGCAACAATATAATGGATGATGGCAGGTGTGTGTGTGTGTATTATTACTGTAGCATATGTGCTCATTTTGCATCATAGACGCAGAACCCATCTCCGATGCCTCTGGCAGATGCAATTCAGTTGCGTTTGATAGGTATGTCTCTTCATTTTGATTGGCTGAATGGGTGCAGAAAACTGCGCGCAAAAAGATTTTTGCGCGAGACGGCACTGAGCCTGCATTTGTGCGCATACTGTTTGCGCACGCAATTGATCAGCGGAAGAAAAAATCCACGAGGATTGTAATTCCAGCGGTGATTTGCACTCGCAAAAGTTTAACGCTTGGCACAAAAATGTTCACTTTGCGCAAGGCTTTTGTGCGAAGATTGTAATACAGACCCAGGTATATACTGGGGGGCAAAAATATATGCTAGGGGCAAACTATACTGGGGTAATCTATAGATATACTGGGGCAATATATGGATATGTATATATCTATATGTGTGTGCAGAGGCAATCTATATATATACACTGGGGCAATATATTTATATGTGTGTCTGGGCTATATATATATATATATATATATAATTGCCAGCTAGCATGGTGCCTGTTTGATGGTAGTGAAAGTCCCCATAGAGAAGCAATGGTTAATCTATTCACAGAACACCGAACAGCAAGGAAATGTTGTCGAACTGGTTGGTGGTTAAATTCGGCAGGTCGATTCAGGCAAATCCCGTAGGCTTTAACCACTTGGCTGCTATGGACGCGCTGAGCGTGTCCATGCACAGGAGGCAGCAATCCGCCAGATTCGGGCGGATTGCTGCGCCCCCTCGTGTTGGCTGACATCTTGGATGTCAGCCCAGCACTCGGGACCCCGGCGGAGCAATTAGATGTCATTGCGGCGGCGCAATGACATCTAATTCAGGTGCCCCCCCGCATGTGCGAAGGAAGCGCCTGAAAAGGAGGGGGGGAGGTCCTTCGGACCTCTGTCCCTCCCGATCGCCGGGGGGCAGGGGGTTAATCCAGGCACCTTTTGGAAGGGCACAGCCTGCCCTTCCAAACGGTGGCTGTCATTAACCCCTGGGGAGCCGGATCACGAATCGGCGCTGAAAAGCGCCGGTTCGTGATCCTTTCCCGGAGCTGGCCGACATCTTGGATGTCAGCCAAGCCTCCGGGAACTCCCCCTGAGGACTGGCGTCATCGTGCATAGCACGATGACGCCAGTCCTGGAGTTAACCCCTAGCTGCCACCAATGGTGGAGATAGGGGGTTCCAATGAACCCCCTATCTCCCGATCCGTGGCAGCTAGGGGTTAATGTTTGATATTGTTGGATCGGCCAGAGCATGGCCTTTCCAACGATATCAAACATGATAATGAAAAACTTTTTTAAAAAAAATAAAAATTAAAAATAAAAAAATATATATATTTAAAAAAAAATTCTAAATAAAAAAAATAAACAAGTTTTTTTTGTTTTTTTAATGCAGCAATATTGTTCCCATTTCAATTATAATGTGAACAATAATGCTGCACTAACGATTTTTGTATGCGGTGCGTTTGTTAAAAATAGCGACATTTTCCCCAAAAAAAATGTAACGGGTCCCCATTTCTAATTTATTTAACAAGCGCACCCCATACAAAATATAACCGCAAATGATCGCTTGTTAAAACGTGAAAAAACACTTTACACATAATAAATTATTGAAAATTCAAATTTTATTGCATTTTTTGTTATAATATACAGACATGACATGACATAACATATACATATAATAATGAAATATTATGAATCTGTGGAGTCTGCCGGAAAGAACGATATATATAATATGTCTGGGTCATATATCAAAATATGGCTACAAAACGCGGTTAAACATGATGAGTGAAAGCGGTAAAAATGACCTCAGCACAGAGGTGTGAAAAGCCTCAGCAGCGAAAGGGTTAATGTTAAAAATATTCCTGTTTTTACCCAATATCTATTAAACCACTTATTCTTTTAATCTGCAGTAAAAAGTCTCTTTATTTTTTTTATAATCTTTTAGGCATTTTTCGGTAAAAATAATTTCTGGTTTTTTTTGTATTGATAATATTGTAGTTAGTTCCATAAGTACACACACAAACCGAAAAGGTCAAATCAAACAGGTAAAGTATGGCCATTAACATTACCTACAGTATAAGCTTCCCATATGTTCCAAAAATACTTCAACTTGGTGGTAAACCGAGATGGTTGTTTTAATGCCAACTCATAACCCTTATTTTCAAGTATCATTTGAATGACTTCATCACATGTAGGGGTTGTGGTAGTTTTCCAATATCTTGGAATGATCGCTGCTACTGCAATTAGTATATGTCCTATTATTATTTTGTCCACTTTAAGGGCTTCATTGCAAAGCTGGTGTTAACTTAACCAGAGCTGTTGTAAACTTACCAGAGCCATTATAGTCTGGAGTTGTTAAGTTTACAACAGCTGGTTAAGTTAGCACCAGCTTTGTGTTACATCCTCAGCCCCCGCTGTGCCCCCTGGGGGGTCTGGGCAAGAAGGGCGACCGCTGGCTGGTCGGGTGCCAGCACTTGCTGCTGGCAGATTGGCATCTGAGGGGGCGGGGTCAGGTGTGGTTACCAGGAGCCACAGGCTTTAAAACAGGGCTCTAGGAATGGTCTCATCGCCCTGTTGTGGAGTTTATTTCACGCACCGCTACATCTATTTGACTTTACTGTTGACGACCCTGCTTGTATTATTATTATTATTATTCTTTATTTATAAAGCGCCAGCATATTCCGCAGCGCTGTACAATAAACACAGTATAGACAGGGTTACAATACATTGAACAACATTTGACAAACAGTACAGGAGGAGATGAGGGCCCTATTCCCGTAGGAACTCACAATCTGGGAGGGTTGGGGTTGGAAACAGGAGGAGAGGACTGTAAGGTTAGAGTGATTGATGATTGCGTCAGTGAGTTGGGTGGTAGGCTTCCCTAAATAGGAATGTTTTCAGGGAGCGTTTGAAGGAAGAGAAGTTAGGGGAAAGTCTGACAGTACGAGGGAGAGCGTTCCAGGGAGTGGGGGCTGCGCGTGAGAAATCCTGCAGTCTATCATGGAGATCCCTTCTTCTGTTATTTGACCCGGCTTGGCTTAGACTACTCTCTATCGTGTATATTCCGCTGTTTCACTTGTTTTAGTGATTTAACCCCCTGCTGGTTGCTGGGTTGATCACTCGCTGTTTGGGTTCTGTCCCTTCACGTTTAGGGGTATCGTTTGTAACCCTCCAGGGTCCCTTTACCCAGGCTACTACTCATGGTTGTTTTTGCAAAGACTACGATAACAAACGATTGTTCATTTCTGTTTTATGTTTTATTTCTTATCGCATCTCTGACTGTCCTGCACCTTGAATACTTCACGGACTGTCATTCCACGTATGCTGTTTCTGAGCGTGTCCTAGGTAATCTGTTGGTTTCGAAACCTTCAGAGTTTAGAGACAATTCCGTTAGTCCTTGTTACAAAAAAGGTATAAACTACAGACTGTATTATTCAAGCAGATACTTCTACCCTCAAAGATCTCAACTCCGCTACTCATGTGGCAGCGTTACCGCTACCGTTACACTTTGTAATACTGCTCTAAGAGTGTTATCTGGAAATTGTTTGAATAGTTAAAGTTGGGGTCAAAAGAGACCAATATGAGATGTTGTCAGGAATCAGTCTCAGACAAAGCCTGTGCCCGCACCTAATCCCTGGCAAACCTTTATTTACCTGAAATTGCTTGTTATTCACCTGCTTATGTTTGTATACAGGTTACAGGATCCTCTATCTGGCTGTTCATCTCCTGTTGTGGTGCCTTCAGGTGTATGCTATTAATCCTAATGAAGCCTGCTTAAAAGAGGGATCCATCCTTCCATCAGGACTTCAACATTAATGTTCTGGAAGTGCAAACAACCAGTCCTGTTCCTGAAGCTCCCTGCTATTGAACCCCTCCTGTGATCCAGACAAGTGGAACCCCGCTATCAAAGGCACCCCCGCTTTCAAGCATCCTCGCTGGCAAGTGCACCCCCGCTTTCAAAGATCCTTGCTGGCAAGTGTACCCCGCTCTCAAGTCTCCTCATTGTCAAGTTGAACCCTACTTCCCAACAAACCCTGGAACCAGCATACAGTCTGTTGGCAGCCTGCTATTGACTCAGATCCGTTTGTTTCCTGTTTTGTTTATGCTTTAACCCCTTAACGCCGCAGGACGTACAGTTACATCCTGCATTAGGCAGGCTTTAACACCGCAGGACGTAACTGTACGTCCCCGGCGTCTGTAGCCCCCGGCGGCCGATACTCACCTCCTCCGGCGGCTCCCTCGCTGCTCTGACTCCCACGGAGACAGATCGGCACTTTTGGCTCCTCCCGGCGCACTGATAATCGCGCCGGACGTGATGACGTCAGTTTAAGGCGTTCTCCCCCCCCCCCAGCCGGAGCAGGGGAAGGGGGGATCCTTTGGATCCCTCTAATGCCAGGCATCCCTGGAAAGGTCACAGCCTGGCCTTTCCAGGGATGTATGGCATTAACCCCTTGGTGGCAAGGCTGTGACCCAGCACCAAACGGTGCCAGGTCACAGCCTTTTTCTGGTGGGGGCCGCCATCTTGGACGGCAGCCCCACGTCCACTGACGTCATCGGGCGTGGCCCGATGACGTCAGTTAACCAGGGAACGCCTAGCTGCCAAGGGATTTCCTAAAGAAATCCCATGGTGGGGGGGGGTTCTTTGAACCCCTTTATCTTCTGATTGGTGACAGCTAGGGGGTCATTTAGGGTATAGTTTGAAAGGCCTGACCATTACTAGTAAAATTAAAGTAAAATAAAAAAATCGTGCTTTTTTTAAAATTATTTTCTGAATGCAGCACTATTTTTCACATTTCAATTATTAGTGAAGCATCATTGTTCACATTATGATTTTTTTTGGGGGGGGGGGTTTAGCTAAAATCACATAATTTCTCCCCCCCCCCAAAAAATGGGTTCCCTGTTCAAATTTTTTTAACAAGTCTACCCCATAGAATATATCCGCAAAGGCTCGGGTAATAAAATGCAAAAAAAAAAAAAAACACTTTACACACTGTGGATGATTGAAATTTCATTAAATTCTATTGTTTTTTACAATTTTGTTATAGCATTCTGGCAGGGCATGACGTATACATATAATAATGATATATTATTAATCTGCCAAGTCTGCCGGAAAGAATGATCTATAATTTGTCTGGGTGGTATAATAATATGTGACTTAAAACCGCGTTTAAAAACCGTCAAAATGAGCTCAGCAAACTTCTTCTTCGAAACAGCGCCGAAGTTGTAAAATGACTCCCCTCCTTAAGGGGTTAATAAACCTTCTGTGCCCTGTAACCTACGTGACTCCTCCAATCACTGCATCATGGGCCCACTTCACCAACCGTCGCACTCCAATCCTGACAGATGTAACCCTAAGAACGAGTTCATATACCTCTTTCCAGTATCTTTGAAATTTTGAACAATGCCACCAAATGTGTGTCATGCTGCCCTCACCTCCACATTCTCTCCAGCACCTGTTTGAAACTGAGGAGTCTAATAAGTGGAGTATAGCAAGGGTGCCGTACCACCTGCAAATGATTTTATGGTGCGTTTCTATATGACTCGAACCTTGTGTGTTCCCCTTTAGAGCCCGTGTAATGGAATACAAGGCTCAGCTGCAAGTTTTAATACCCCTCTCCCAAAGCTTACATATCTGAATGCAGCAACAGAAATAGAGATAAAAAAAAGAGAACTGAAGATTCTTTTAACCCCTGGAGCTGAAGGAGAGATCAGTTTCAGCACAAGACAGCAAGGGAATGCACTCAAAAATAGCAGTAGAGATCAAACCAAAGAAGACACAAATTGCTCTTTGCCTCTGCTCAAACCACACTAGCCAAAGTGACATAAAACCATTATACCAGTGCTATTTAAACCCATACTGCCCCCATGGTGATGACATGACCCTCCTAGACTTCATTGGACAACTGTTTGTCACACGATAAAATTACTGTTAGTGCAAGTCAATCAAGGGTTAAAACATGATCTGATTAGCCGCAGACTCAAGACAGATGCAGAAAGGTGATTGGCCAAGCAGTGTTAACTTTTTCAAACCAAGGAATGCAGGCTACTGTCAATCTTTCCACCTGTGTGAAACGTCATAACAGAATGATCTCGTTATAAGAATTGATCCGAATCGATTCGTTATATACCTTTTCTTTTCAGATGCAATCCATTTTGGATGATATCAAGTCATAATTTGTAAAGTACTTCGGAAATACGAATCAATGGAATTCCGGATGAATTGTAAACGTGTTACGAAACGCATACGTATAGCCCACACCTGCGCAAGGCTTGTACTATGCTCGGTAAATTGGGAAGCGCTATTATTTAACAACTCATGCTAATTTTTAGCTGTAGTGTCTGCCTTTTAGCGTCCGCTATGGAATATAGCCCTCTGAGCTTTCAGTTGCAGCTGAAGCCACCCCTAAGTATACAATCCAGAACCGTTTTGTCACTCATTCTACAATTTTTTTCGTTGCAGTTCCCTGCATACCAAAACCAAGACAAATCTTCATTATAGTGTGTAACTACATGACAAATGGTTGCTCTTTACATCGACACATTGGATTTGAAATTAAACTTTGATTGAAAGACTAGAGTGTGGCTATGGGCCATACCAAAATAATTGTACAAATAAACAGAAACCAGAACAAGATTTTCATGGTCAGTATTTGACTACAAATCCTTTTCAATCAATGGGGTCTTAATATATACTGATGATCAACAGCAGCTGAATATGCTTTGTGGTCGCATCGTGTAGGGTTTTTAATAGAGTTATTGTTGTTTACATTCTACATTAACACTCAATCACTATACAGGTTTGTAATGTCAATTCTAAAACAGGGGATAATGTTTACTAGTCAAAGAATGTGAAGTTTGAATTTAGTTTTTGGGATATACTGAATCATTGTTGGAAAACAAGGTTAAAATATACTGTAATCGTTAGAAGAAAAAAGACTAACAGCGGTTTTCACTTTCAGTACCTCAGCGATGTTCTTTCTTTATTTCATCTTGAGGAAAAACCTGAATTTATTATAGCTAGCAATGTTGAGTCTTATCATTTATTTGTATTATGTTGATACATAGCCCCTATGGGCGAACGTGACCTGTGGAATTTTCTCACAACAAACAAAACAACCAGTATTAAAATATTTAGTGCAAATTTATTCAGAACAAGTAGCTTAAACTGACACCAGTGATTTATTTCAAAGAGCTTAAATACTGTCTTCTTGAAAGAAAAAATGGACAACAGGATCTTTGAATTGTTTGTTTATGAGGAAATATGTTTTTCGTGGGACAGAATCTATAAAAACAAGATCCATGCATGTAATACAAAACACATTGCTGAGTAGTGGTGATAAGATCCACATTACAAAAATTACTTAAAACTCTAGTTCAGTATACTCATTTATGGAAATCTTTATTTCAGTAGTCATGAGATGGATATTTCTTTATCTCTGCATTGTTTCTTGAAAAATTACAATGGGGAACAATTTGGAACATATTTTCTGTTGAGTTCGATTTTATATATATAATCAGTCAGGTCCAGAAATATTGGGACATTGACACAATTCTAACATCTTTGGCTCTATACACCACCACAATGGAGTTGGAATGAAACAAACACAATGTGCTTTAACTGCAGACTGTCAGCTTTAATTTGAGGGTATGTACATCCAACTCAGGTGAACGGTGTAGGACTTACAGCAGTTTGCAGATGTGCCTCCCACTTGTTAAAGGACCAAAAGTAAATGGGACAATTGGCTTCTCAGCTGTTCCATGGCCAGGTGTGTGATATTCCCTCATTACCCCAATTACAATGTGCAGATAAAAGACCCAGAGTTCATTTCAAGTGTGCTATTTGCATTTGTAATCTGTTGCTGTCAACTCTCAAGATGATATCCAAAGAGCTGTCACTATCAGTGAAGCAAGCCATCATTAGGCTGAAGAAACAAAACAAACCCATCAGAGAGATAGCAAGAACATTAGGCGTGGCCAAAACAACTGTTTGGAACATTCTCAAAAAGAAGGAACACACCCGTGAGCTCAGCAACACCAAAAGACCCGGGAGACCACGGAAAACAACTGTGGTGGATGACCAAAGAATTCTTTCCCTGATGAAGAAAACACCCTTCACAACAGTTGGCCAGATCAAGAACACTCTCCAGGAGGTAGGTGTATGTGTGTCAAAGTCAACAATCAAGAGAAGACTTCACCAGAGTAAATACAGAGGGTTCACCACAAAATGTAAACCATTGGTGAGCCTCAAAAACAGGAAGGCCAGATTAGAGTTTGCCAAACAACACCTAACAAAGCCTTCACAGTTCTGGAACAAGATCCTATGGACAGATGAGATCAAGATCAACTTGTACCAGAGTGATGGGAAGAGAAGAGTATGGAGAAGGAAAGGAACTGCTCATGATCCTAAGCATACCACCTCATCAGTGAAGCATGTTGGTGGTAGTGTCATGGCGTGGGCATGTATGGCTGCCAATGGAACTGGTTCTCTTGTGTTTATTGATGATGTGACTGCTGACAAAAGCAGCAGGATGAATTCTGAAGTGTTTCGGGCAATATTATCTGCTCACATTCAGCCAAATGCTGCAGAACTCATTGGATGGCGCTTCACAGTGCAGATGGACAATGACTCAAAGCATACTGCAAAAGCAACCAAAGAGTTTTTGAAGGGACAGAAGTGGAATGTTATGCAATGGCCAAGTCAATCACCTGACCTGAATCCCATTGAGCATGCATTTCACTTGCTGAAGACAAAACTGAAGGGAAAATGCCCCAAGAACAAGCAGGAACTGAAGACAGTTGTAGTAGAGGTCTGGCAGAGCATCACCAGGGATGAAACCCAGCGTCTGGTGGTGTCTATGCGTTCCAGACTTCAGGCTGTGATTGACTGCAAAGGATTTGCCCACCAAGTATTAAGAAGGGAAAGTTTGATTTATGATTATTATTCTGTTCCATTACTTTTGGTCCCTTAACAAGTGGGAGGCACATCTGCAAACAGCTGTAAATCCTACACCGTTCACCTGAGTTGGATGTACATACCCTCAAATTAAAGCTGACAGTCTGCAGTTAAAGCACATTGTGTTTGTTTCATTCCAACTCCATTGTGGTGGTGTATAGAGCCAAAGATGTTAGAATTGTGTCAATGTCCCAATATTTCTGGACCTGACTGATAAATATATATATATTATATTATATTATATTTTTTTTGAGAAAGGATTTTACTGGGAAGAATACATTGAGATTTCTCTCATTTTCAAGTATGTCCTGGGTGGCGAGTATGTACCTTTTTAGATGTCTTGCCCAAGGACACTTACTGGAGAGGTGCTCTTGCTGGGATCAAACCTGTGTAGCCACAGTCAGACGAAATTAGGCATTTGCTGATTTCAAAACTGCAGTTAGTTTTCTTCTATCACGTCAGATTTTTCTCTACAGCTTATCTGAATGCGATTACTCCCACCCGGATGTTTGAGGACAAGTGTGCTCTCCTATTGGCAGAGAGTGAACTTCCCTCAAGTGGAGAGGGGTGGGGACGACCTTGGCGACCGGATGTTACTTGTTTCTGCATTTCAGTTACACGTGAAACAGTGTGGTGAGAGGGTGTGTACAACTGTATTTAGTGAATTGAATTCCAAAAGTCTGTATATGAGGAGTAGGCAGAATATATTTTTTTATTTGCACATGTATTTCCTTTCCTTCAGATCATGTCGGCCTCTGCTATTTCTCATTGTAAGTGCCAAAACAGCCCTGATTCCTTTTGTTATAACTGTGGCAGTTTCATCATTCCCAGTCAAAGGGCGAACATCAGCACATTTGTCAGGCAAGCCTATGTTGCATATTTCAAAGTAAGACTTGGAAATCGAGATAAGTCTTGAGCCCCTGACAAGGTGTGCAAGCAGTGTGTCGAGTTTACAGATGTGGACGAAGGGAACACGTGATAAGTTGCCATTTGGTATACCTATGGTTTGGTGAGAGCCCACAGATCATTCCAGTGACTGTTACTTCTATACGATTCCACCAAGATTTGAAGGTCATAGAGGAACGGTATCAGTGTGGATGTGATGAACAGATGATGGCTGACTATTGTTGGAGCATCAGGCGAGATTGAACACTCCAGGAAAAGCTATAAGCATAAATCTGTACCTTAAGTGCTACCTAACCTGACTACTTGCACCCATTTGGACTTTTAGGTTAAATTTGAATTTGACATTCAGGTAATTTTTTTCATTATTTTCCATTGTGTGCACATTTTGAAAGTTTTTTGAGACAAAGGGAGGGCATCCTATACCATGAAAAATTTACATGATAGAGAAAAACTGGGGTCATTTTTGTATTCAGATGCCACCAAAAACAAGTGTCAGATCTAACTCAACGAAAATGCTGTTGCCCAGTGTCATTTGTAATTCCCAACCACCTCAACACTCTCACAAGCTATTGTATAATAAAATCTGTACAGGCAGTGTTTTACATAGTTTTAGAGTCAGAAAAGTGGACAAAATTTCACAAACCTTCACTGAAAATATTAAAAAATTATTGTGTTATACACTTATTAATAGAATACAACAGAGGGTAAAAGAGCAATTTGCACTATTTTTCAGCAATGATTTCTAAAAGCGATGCATGATATTAATAATTCATTGTTATAGGTACACTTATATAACTATGATAAGGAAGACAATGTTCGAATCATTCACAGCACTACGCATACTCAGAATAAAAACAAAACAAAACTAAACTAAATAATATCCCTCTTATATACAGCTAAAGGGGAGCTCCAAGCACCAAACCACTTTTATGCCTTGCAGAAAGGAGATTCATTGACCTGTGATGTGTTCTTTCAATACAGATATTGCTACCTACAGTAAAATAAGGTCAACTTGGCATAGATAATACATTTTTATGTAATATCTAATAAAAAATAACAATATAATTGATCATTAAGATTTACTCAGGAAGAAAGACTTGTTTAGTCTTGAAAAAAAGGGGTCCAGGAGCAGATAGGATTAATTGTTTACACACAAGGCCAATACAAACAGCTCTCTTGTGACCTGCTCATTAGCAGAGCTTTACAAAGGACACAAGGTCATATGCTGACAATGGAAGAAAGAACATTTTTTTTCTACTACAAAAGAATGTTTTTGTACAGTAAAACCACTAGAAATATCGAATTCTCTTCCTAAGGAAATTATTATATCCAGTTCAATTAAAAACAAAGAGGTACTCCCAGCACTCCCATCCACAGCCTGCCAGAACAAATTAACAGATGAATGGCGCTCATAGATCCCAGGGTGGCCTGTCTCCATGGTAGAGATGAAAAAAGAAAAGGAATCTCGGAGCTCCAGTCTTAAATTGGGAATAATAACGTTTATTGTAACATCCATGGCTACAAGCAACATTTTGATTGCTGGAACAGCCTTCTCGAGCCTTTCATATACTCTTGTTTAGGGATGAGTGTTCGGTTCGGATCTGTTCAGAGTTTGAATCGAACATTGGCTGTTCGAAAGTTTGCGAACTTCGAACTTTTTGGGACATTCGCCAAAAGTTCGAAAAAAATAATAATTTTGAAAAAAGTATAAAAAATGCTTAACCCTTTCACTGCTGAGGCATTTCCCGCCTCTGTGCTGAGGTAATTTTTACCGGTTTTGCTCATCATGTTTAAACGTGTTTTGAAGGCTTATTTTAGTATATGACCCAGACATATTATATATCGTTCTTTCTGTCAGACTCGGCAGATTCATAATAGGTCATTATTATATGTATATATCATGTCCTGTCTGTATATTATAACAAAAAATGCAATAAAATATGAATTTTCAATAATTTACAACATGTAAAGTGTTTTTTTTTCACATTTTAACATGCGAGCAATTGCAGTTATATTTTGTATGGGGTGCGCTTGTTAAAAAAATTAGAAATGGGGTCTCGTTACATTTTTTTTGGGGAAAAGTATGCGATTTTTAACAAACGCACCGCATACAAAAATCGTTAGTGCAGCACCATTGTTCACATTATAATTGAAATGGGAACAATATTGCTGCATTAACGAACCAAAAACAAGAAAAAAAACTTGTTTACTTTTTTTATTTTTATTTGTTATTTTTTTTTAAAAACTTTTTTCATAGTCATGCTTGGTATTGTTGGAACGGCCATGCTCTGGCCGATCCAACAGTACCAAACATTAACCCCTAGCTACCACGGATCGGGAGATAGGGGGTTCATTGGAACCCCCTATCTCCACCATTGGTGGTAGTTAGGGGTTAACTCCAGGACTGGCATCATCGTGCTATGCACGATGACGCCAGTCCTCAGGGGGCATTCCCGGAAGCTTGGCCGACATCCAAGATGTCGGCCAGCTCCGGGAAAGGATCACGAACCGGCGCTTTTCGGCGCCGATTCGTGATCCGGCCCCCATGGGGTTAATTCCAGGTACCATTAGGAAGGGCAGGCTGTGCCCTTCCAAACGGTGCCTGGATTAACCCCCTGCACCCCGGCGATTGGGAGGGAGAGAGGTCCGAAGGACCACCACCCTCCCTTTCAGGCGCCTCCTCCGCACACGCGGGGGGGGGCGCCTGAATTAGGTGTCATCGCGCCGCCGCAATGACATCTAATTAGGCCGGCGGCGGTTCCGGGTGTTGGGCTGACATCGAGGATGTCAGCCCGCACTGGGGGGCACAGCGATTGGCCGGAACCCTCCGCAAGGAACGCTACCTGCGGGTGGACGCGCTGAGCGTGTCCACCGCAGCGAAGGGGTTAAATACTAAAAAATCGAGAAATAAAGAGACTCTTTACTGCAGAATATTATAAGCAACGGTTTATTAGATATTGAATTAAAACGGGAATATCTTTAACATTGAAGCCTATGGGATAAAACATTCTGGTTACTAAAATATCAGGCCGACACGGCCCTCTAGTCAGGCACTGTAGAGGGCAGCTTGCCGGGGCTTCCCAAGGATCCCCTTGAGGAGCATGCGGCCATCGGATGACAGAGCTGCGACTGTGCGGGCTAGCCGCCCGGGTGCATGTGGCAGAGACAGGCGGTACAGGGATGGAGCCACTGCACCTGCGGCCACGGAAGACCCCCCACAACCAGGATCCAGGGAGCCCCCACTGACCACCAGGCTAAGGTAAGGTGACACATTTCTAAAAAAAATAAAATCAGAGGAATTTTTAAATGTCCCCGGGAACATAAAATAAAACTATCTCTACCTGGCTGAATGTATTTAATTATATATATATTAGATACATTCAGCCAGGTAGAGGGGGGTGGCATGTGGGCTGCGCAGGGTCTCAGGCAGTGGTTTTTTTTTGTGTTTTATATTTTTAGCAAATTTATAGGGGAAGGTAAGGGCAGGTATGATTTCTACAGTTGCAAGAAAAAGTATGTGAACCCTTTGGGATTACGTGGAGGTTTGCATGAATTGGTCCTAAAATGTGCTCTGATCTTCATCTAAGTCACAACAATTTGAAAAACACAGTCTGCTTAAAATAATACAACACAAACATTATATGTTTTCATGTGTTTATTGAACATAACATGTAAACATTCACAGTGCAGGGTGGGAAAAGTATGTGAACCCCCTAGCCTAATGACTTCTCCAAGAGCTAATTGGAGCCAGGAGTGAGCCAACCTTGAGTCCAATCAGTGTGATATTATTGGATGTGTTGCTGAAAGCTGTCCTGTCCTTTAAAAACACACACCACATTTGGGTTTACTGGTTTCAAGAAGCACTGCCTGATGCGAACCATGCCTCGCAGAAAAGAGCTCTCAGAAGACCTACGATCAAGAATTGTTGACTTGCATGAAGCTGGAAAGGGTTACAAAAGTATCTCCAAAAGCCTTGATGTTCATGTGTCCATGGTAAGACAGACTGTCTACAAATGGAGAAAGCTCAGCACTGTTGCTACTCTCCCTAGGCGTGGTCGTCCTGTAAAGATGACTGCAAGAGCACAGCAAAGAATGCTTAAAGAGGTAAAGAAGAATCCTAGAGTGTCAGCTAAAGACTTACAGAAATCTATGGCACATGCTAACATTTTTGTTGACACATCTACAATAAGGAAACATTAAACAAGAATGGAGTACATGGGAGGACACCATGGAGGAAGCCATTGCTGTCCAAAAAGAATATTGCAGCACATTTGAAGTTTGCAAAAGAGCACCTGGATGTTCCACAGCACTACTGGCAAAATATTCTGTGGACAGATGAAACCAAAATTGAGTTGTTTGGAAAAAACACACAACACTATGTGTGGAGAAAAAAAGGCACAGCACACCAACATCAAAACCTCATCCCCACTGTAAAGCATGGCGGAGGGAGCATCATGGTTTGGGGCTGCTTTGCTGCCTCAGGGCTTGGACGGATTGTTGTCATTGATGGAAAAATGAATTCCAGAGTTTATCAAGACATTTTGCAGGAAAACGTAAGACCATCTGTCCGCCAACTGAAGCTCTGCAGAGGATGGGTGATGCAACAGGACAATGACCCAAAGCATACAAGTAATTCAACAAAAGAATGGCTTCAACAAAACAAAATACGCCTTCTGGAGTGGCCCAGTCAGAGTCCTGACCACAACCCGATTGAAATGCTGTGGCATGACCTTAAGAGAGTGATTCACACCAGACATCCCAAGAATATTGGTACACTGAAACAGTTTTGTGAAAAGGAGTGGTCGAGAATTACTCCAGATCGTTGTGCAGGTCTGATCTGCAACTACAGGAAACGTTTGGTTGAGGTTATTGCTGCCAAAGGAGGGTCAACCAGTTATTAAGTCCAAAGGTTTTCCACCCTACACTGTGAATGTTTACATGTTCTGTTCAATAAAACATGAAAACATATAATGTTTGTGTTGTATTATTTTAAGCAGACTGTGTTTTTCAAATTGTTGTGACTTAGATGAAGATCAGAGCACATTTTATGACCAATTCATGCAAAACTCCACGTAATCCCAAAGGGTTCACATACTTTTTCTTGCAACTGTATATATATATATAAGATATATATCTATATTCTTATAAATATATATATCCAGACTTGTATTACATACACATTTTGGCAACTAATTGCCCCCCCATTTGTCTGATCCCTCCAGAAGAAATGTTGAACCCGATAAAGCAGAGAATAATATATAAATTCTCTGCTCTGTCGGGTTCAACATTTCTTCTGGAGGGATCAGCCAAATGGGGGGGGTCGCATTTAGTTGAGATTGTCCACATGCCACCCCCATGTGCGTATGCGTGTATATGGTCTGTGGGTGGGTGTATATATATCTATGTGTTGATATATACGTGTGTATATATAGGTCTGCGTATTGATACATACGTATGTGTCTGTGTGTGGTATCCAGGGCCAATGCAAGCATTTTTGTTTACTCAGGCAAAGTTGCGTTTTGGTGCCCCCTCCACCCAATCCGTGCCATGCTAATCAGGAGTGTTTGTGTCCTCACGCATTGCCAATCTATGCTGTGCCTGGTGCCCTTCCTGTGCCACAGGGCCAATCTTTATTAATACAGGCACCGTTTGGAAGGGCACAGCCTGCCCTTCCTAACGGTACCTGGAATTAACCCCATGGGGGCTGGATCACGAATCGGCGCCGAAAAGCGCCGGTTCGTGATCCTTTCCCGGAGCTGGCCGACATCTTGGATGTCGGCCAAGCTTCCGGGAATGCCCCTTGAGGACTGGCGTCATCGTGCATAGCACGATGACGCCAGTCCTGGAGTTAACCCCTAACTGCCACCAATGGTGGAGATAGGGGGTTCATTGGAACTTCCTATCTCCCGATCCGTGGCAGTTAGGGGTTAATGTTTGATATTGTTGGATCGGCCAGAGCATGGCCGTTCCAACAATACCAAACTTGACTATGAAAAAGGTTTTTAAAAAAAATTAAAAATAAAAATATTTAAAAGAATTATTTAAAAAAAATCACGTTTTTTCTTCTTTTTTTTGGTTCGTTAATGCAGCAATATTGTTCCCATTTCAATTATAATGTGAACAATGATGCTGCACTAATGATTTTTGTATGCGGTGCGTTTGTTAAAAATCGCGTAATTTTTCCCAAAAAAAAATGTAACGAGACCCCATCTCTAATTTTTTTAACAAGCGCACCCCATACAAAATATAACCGCAATTGCTCGCATGTTAAAATGTGAAAAAAAAACACTTTACACGTTGTAAATTATTGAAAATTCATATTTTATTGCATTTTTTGTTATAATATACAGACAGGTCATGACGTATACATATAATAATGACATATTATGAATCTGCCGAGTCTGACGGAAAGAACGATATATAATATGTCTGGGTCATATACTAAAATAAGCCTTCAAAACACGTTTAAACATGATGAGCAAAACCGGTAAAAATGACCTCAGCACAGAGGCGGGAAATGCCTCAGCAGCGAAAGGGTTAATTACTTTCACCCCCTCCCCCCTTAAATTCATTTCGGATAGCGTATGACAGAGCTCCACAGCAATAAAACTCACAGTAATGTGCACTGTGTATGAGCGTATCACAGAGCGCCACAGCAATAAACCTCACAGTAATGTTCAGTTTGTGTGTATGAAAGTATTACTGAGCTCCACAGCAAAAAAATTCACAGTAATGGGCAGTGTGTATGAGTGTATCACAGAGCTCCACAGCAATAAAACTCACAGTAATGTGCGGTGTGTATGAGCGTATCACAGAGCTCCACAGCAATAAACCTCACAGTAATGTACCGATATCAGTTTACTCAAACCCCCCCAGCAGAACATTACACACACACACACCCAGCAGAACATTACACACACCCCAGCAGCACATTACACACACCCCCAGCAGTACATTACACACACACCCCCAGCAGAAAACTACACCCCCAGCAAAACATTACACCCCCAGCAGAACATTACACACACACACACACACACACCCAGCAGAACATTACACCCCCCAGCAAAACATTACACCCCCAGCAAAACATTACACCCCCAGCAAAACATTACACCCCCAGCAGAACATTACACATGCACACCCTCCCTAGCAAAACATTACACCCCCAGCAAAACATTATACCCCCCAGCAAAACATTATACCTCCCCAGCAGAACATTACCCCTCCCAGCAAAACATTACACCCCCCGAGCAGAACATTACACCCCCGAGCAGAACATTACACTCACAGCAGAACATTACCCCCCAGCAAAACATTATACCCCCAGCAGAACATTACCCCCCAGCAAAACATTATACCCCCCAGCAAAACATTACCCCCCAGCAAAACATTATACCCCCCAGCAATACATTACCCCCCAGTAAAACATTACCCCCAGCAAAACATTATACCCCCCAGCAAAACATTACCCCCCAGCAAAACATTACCCCTCCCAGCAAAACATTACACCCCCCCCGAGCAGAACATTACACCCCCCGAGCAGAACTTTACACACACACACCCCCTCTCCTCCCTCAGTTTATTCAAACCTTTTAAAAATCTTATCTCTGCCCAGTCCTCCTTCACACTACAGTGGAAGCACGCAGGCTGACTCTGCTGCAGGGCCGCACCCTAAGCTTTGGGGTTTGTCCTCCACGCTTTTCTGCTGCTGCGTGCCCTGTCTATGCGTGTCACGTGAGGGGGGCGGTGCCAAATTATGCAGTGTGCCTGCTCATGTTTAGAATGTGGGACTGAGGGAGGCACACTGCATCGGTTTGAGAGTGCGCGGCTGGGCCCCTGGTTGATGTCTGAAGATCATTCATAGCTCCGCTTCCGGTATTTTAAAAACAGAATTTTTTCGCCCCTCACACTGACAGCAAGCCAGGACATTAAGGCAGCCGCCTGTGCCGCCTTACACTAGCGCAGCCCCTGGTGGTATCATTGCATCTCTACTCTATACACAGCTCTCCGTGTCCCTATAATATATAAGATCAGGGGTTACCGTTTTTTTATATTTTTATACTATTCCTATTAAATTAACAATAATTTTTGATGTATTTTATTCAGTAGAAACCTATTTTTGCCTATATAACACGTGCTTTGTGAAAATAAAACAGTTTTGTGTGCACATTTTAATTTAGTTAGTAGATTCCTGTCCAGTGCGGTGAGAAGCAAACGTAATGCAGTTTAGACACGCTGCGAGGTGGAGCGGAGTGAAGTCAAGTCTGCAAAATGTTTGCTTCTCTTCGCTTCACTACGCTGTGCGTCGCTACACGCTCAGTGTGTCTCAGCCTTTATTCCCACATCGCTAGCTTACCGAATCAGTTTACTGACCCTGCTTGTTCTGAGGACCCAATCTGTTGCCGACTTTGCTTGCCATTTGACTATTCTCTCTGTGTATTCCCTGCCTGTTCTGTTTGCTTCCTGTTTCTACTGGTGTGCGCCAATTCTCACCATATACAGTAGCGCAGTACAAGTGCCTAAAGATTGCTGACCCGGTTTTGTTATAGCTGCTGATGTAACTGAATAGATCGGGGATCTCTTCTGCATTACCAAAACCTCCACCACTGCACTCTTCCACAATACCTCAGAGAGGTTACGGTGTGAAGGCACTTGCTGTCACCAAAGGCAAAATATTTGGGTGCACTGATGCCTGTGCCAGATTCATATCATTTTAATATTTGACCGCAGGGTCCAACCCTGCTGTTCTGTTTCTCCACCAAAGCACTGAGAATGTGATCTCTTAACTTACTGTTGTGATGAGATGGCGATAACTCCCAGTCTAGATGAATTACAGACAGTGACTCAATCCAGATGACCCCTTGAAGATCTGTTGAAGTTTTATTCCAAAACTGTAGAAAATCCACAACAATATACATCGGATAGGTCAAAAAATCATAGTGAATCTGAGTCAATAAGGCTTGCAAAGGATTACTGGGAAGAGAACAAGGGTGGAGCTATCTGGATTCTGGGCAGGAAATCCCTGCACCATGAGGAGGGGAGGAGAGAAACCCAGGGGTAGATAAGACATGTGCAATTCTTAAAGGCATATCACAAGTCATGTGAAACATGACACTGCCCGTCGAAATCTATGATTTCTATAATTAAATAACTTTGACTAAAGTTCAAAACAAATAAGTGAAGATTCTTTTCCAGGAACATCGGAAAAACAAGAGGGAAGGGAAGAACAAGAGAAAATAATGCAAACATTAACAATTCTTGCAGATCTTGATCTTGATGGTCCAGGCTGTGAGAAGAACAGTCAGTGAGTCCATCTTCAGAGGGGAAGGCAGCAACATGCACCAATCCTTCTTACCTCCGTTTGAATCAAATTGATGACTTGTGAGGCTTGTCTTCCTCTTTGGGCAGAAAAAGTACTAGTTCCTTTATAGGCCTGAAGTAAAAATGTGGAGAATCTTCTTTCATTACTTTAACTTCTGCTTTCTGTACTTTCCCATCCTTACTTGGCATAGTTTTTGTAATAAGACCCATAGGCCAATGGTTGCGATGAGAATCTGTCTCTTTCAAGAATACTAGGTCTCCCACTTGTAGGTTGGGTTTGCTAGTTTGCCATTTGCGGCGACCTTGAAGGTTGGAAAGGTACTCCATCTTCCAACAGCCCCAAAATGTATTAGCCAGCTGTTGAACTCGTTTCCATTGATGCTTGTAAACATTAGGGCAATCAAGTTCTTCTGTGGGTATGGTGGCTATCCCAATTTTTTGGGTAAGAAGAGTGGCTGGAGTGAGCAATACTGGAGACTCTGGATCTGAAGACACAGGGACCAGTGGCCTTGCATTAATTATAGCAGACACCTCTGCAAGAAGGGTAACTAAGATTTCATGGGTAAGTTGGAAAGTTCTCTGGTCTAGTAGCATAGAGTCCAGGATTTTCCTTGCAACTCCAATCATGCGTTCCCAAGAGCCTCCCATGTGAGAGGAGTGAGGTGGGTTGAATTCCCATTTACACTTATTGTCATTCAAGAAGTTCAGTATTTTTTCTGGTTGAGAGGCCTCCTGAATTGTGTGGGGGCCTTTACAGATGTGCCCCTTGTGACATTGTTCGTGTCAGAGCTGTTTGTAAACTGAAGAGCAATGTGAATAAGGCATGCAATGGCTCTTACAACAGAAGACCACATAGAAAGGCATTCAAAACGGTGAGGACTCAGCCTTATCCTTTCTTTCACAGAGGTGTTGAGTGTAACCGTAACAGCTCTAAGTTCTTTATCAGATTCTGGTTCAAACAGTTCAAAGGTAGAATTTGTAGAACTTGAGATGAGTTCTTTGTTCGAGAGTATTGGTGGGGATAGCCATAATGTGTCCAGAAATGCAGTAGCCGGTACTGCACGCGTGCCTCCATCAGCAGGGTTGAAGTTAGTGGACACATAGTGCCATTGTTCAGATGTAGAGAACTTTCTTATAGGTTCCATTCTATTGCTGACAGACAAGTGGAACTGTCTTGTCTGATTGTGTATGTATTGCTTTGTGAAGGGCTTGTCACAGGCTGATACTTGTAATGTGAACGTGTCTTGCTTAACGTTCCAAAGCAATCTAGGACTCAACTGTGTAACGGAAAGGTCAGATCCTAGTTGGAATTTCTTCACACTGACAGCGTAGTCATCAGAGGGAAAGGCTCTTATGGCCTTGTCGCTGTTCGAAATGATTTTGTGAAGTCTGAGGTTCGCAGTGGCAAGCATGTCCTGGGTTCTAGTGAGAAGGTCAATAGCTTCTTCTTCTGTAGGCAGAGATTTGAGTCCGTCGTCTACATAGAAGTTCTTTTCGACAAACTGTCGTGCATCAAACCCAAATTCTTTCTCTCCTTCTTGAGCTGTTTTCCTCAGTCCATAAATTGCTACTGCGGGAGAAGGACTATTACCAAAAACATGTACCTTCATCCGGTAGTCTATGACTTCATCATTGACATCATTATTGCAATACCATCGGAACCTGAGGAAGTTTCTGTTGTCTTCACGGACGATGAAACAGTGGAATATTTGCTGAATGTCCGCCATAATAGCAATTGGTTCTTGTCTGAAGCGAAGTAAAACTCCTATGAGGTTGTTGTTCAGATTAGGCCCATTGAGAAGACTGTCATTGAGGGAGACTCCTTCATGTCGAGCACTTGAGTCGAAGACCACCCTAATCTGATCAGGCTTGCGAGGATGATAGACACCAAAACATGGAAGATACCAGCATTCTTCTCCTTCCTTAAGCGGAGGTGCAGGCTGAGCATGATCTCTCTCAAACACTTTCTACATTAAGTCCACAAAGTGTCTTTTCATCTCAGGTTTCCGATTCAAACTGCGTTGTAAAGAAGTAAACCGTGCTTCTGCATGTTCTCTGTTGTTTGGTAGTCTCTTTCTTGGAGTACGGAATGGTAGAGGTGCTACCCAGCTGTTGGAATCATCTTGGTGGAATTCTTTACTCATGGTTTTCAGGAATGGAATTCTTTGTCTTCCATGGTAGCTGCCAACTCGTTGTCTTTAGATGTTACCTCAAACACTGTGTTGCCGATGTTGTCATCCCAGAAATTAAGAGCTTTCTCTTCGTCCTGTATGATGCGTCGTCGTGCGCTCTTATGAAGCAGTCTTTCCTTCACATGATATTAGTGTGGTTGTCGTGCAGAACAAGAAGTCCGTCCGTTTGGCAGGACGTGTGTTTTAAAGGAGGACACCGAGTAAGGTTTTCTGCCTTTGTCTCGACAAACATTGCCTATGACGACCCAGCCTAGATCCAGACACTGAGCATATGGAGCATCATGTGGACCGTTGATTTGTTGACGAACTTTGTGCACCCTTAAGATGTCTCGGCCGAGCAACAGCAGGATGTCAGCACTTCCGTCGAGGGCTGGTATTTGGTAGGCTTGTGCACCGATTTTTTTTTCGGTTCGATTCGGTTCGATTTTTCGGATTTTTAAACTTTTCGATTCGGCTCGTTTCGACCGATTTCGGTTTCGATTCGGTTCGGCCCTTTTTTCGGGTACTTTTTTTTTTCGGAATTTCGACCATTTTTCGTATTTTCGTGTCACTGTGCTCGTTTTTTGTATCGACTTTTCGTGATTTCGGAAATTTTCGTTTTTCGGAATTGCACATTTTTCGGAATATCGACCATTTTTCGTATTTTCGTGTCACTGTGCTCGTTTTTTGTATCGACTTTTGGTTTTTTCGGAAAATTTTCGTTTTTCAGAAAATTTTCGTTTTTCGGAACATCTGTTCTCCTCGTTTGACACATTTCAAGTCCATTCGAAAAATCCGAAAATATTTCGTTTCGGCTCGGAAAACATTTCGGATCTGACATTTTCGGATCTAAAAATTTTCGGAAATTCGGCCGCATCCGAAAACACGAATCGGGAAATTTCGTGAAAATTACGAAATTCCGAAACCCGAAACGCACATCCCTAGTATTTGGTAGGCTATGTCCTTCAAGTGAGAATGGTATAAGGCAGCTTCAGGAGTAGGGATCTCCTCTTTGTTGCTTGGAATCTGGTTGCACTCCGTGATAGTGGGTAAAGGTATTTCCACATTGTCGTTCAGAGGAGCAACCACAAGACCGCTGGCTCTCCTACCTAAGACTTCTGTAGTGCCGGTGCAAGTAGTTAGGGTATACGGTAGAGCATTTTCTTTTATGTTCAAAAGTTCAAAAAATTGTTTTGTTACAAGAAATCTGTTATTCTGATCATCCAGAATAGTACACAGTCTTATGGCCTTTACAGGTTGACCTCTTGGGTATACACGAACCAAACATATCTTTGTGCAGGATTTGTCACAGAGTCCTTCTCCACAGACTTCCGTACATGAAGAGAACACTGAGGTAGAAGGTGCTGCTTGATCTGTGTGCTCCCCGGCTTGCTTTGCCTCAGGAGGATTGTTTGTGGGCTTAGTAAAGTTGTGCGGATATCAATGAAGAGCTTGTACATCGTCATCGCTGTCACACTCTATGCATTTAATGATAGCTTTACAGTCCTTTGCAAAGTGTTCTGTGGAGGCACAGCATTTGTAGCAGACCCCAAATTTCTTTAAAAGTTCATTATGTTCTTGTAGGGTTTTCTTTCTGAAGCCAATACATTTCTTAAGTGGATGCGATTTGTTATGTGTGGGACATTGGCGATTTGGGTTCTCGATGTTCTTGTTTTGTTCAGTGTTTTCAAGAACTGTAGCAGGTGCAGGTAGAACAGTGGTCCTTTTCACTGACACTGGGCCTCGATGGTCTCTGTGTGTCATACGTGTGTTTGTAGGTCTTGGAGGGGGTTACCGTCACCATAGGAGAAACTTGGGTCATTCTTTGTGTCCGCAATTCTTTTGATGAACTCACAGAAGTAGGAAAAAGGAGGAAAGGCAACTTGATGTTTTTCCTTGTATTTCGATCCAAGCGCTGCCCAATTTTCTTGAAGGCCATACGGTAGCTTGAGAACAATAGGGTTGATGCCACGAGGGGTGTCAAGGTAACTGAGACCAGGTAAGTGGATGTCAGCTTTAGCAAGTTGAAGCTCTAATAAAACATCGCTGAGTATTTGAAACTTTAAATTCTCTCTAGCGGAAATCCTTGGGAAGCTGTGCAATCTTTTGAATAAGGCATCTTCAATGGCTTCTGGACTGCCAAAGGTACGTTAGAGTCTGTCCCAAGCAGCTGTAAGGCCTGCAGCAGGGTTGTCAATATGAACCGCTATTGATGCGTTCAGTAGACTGGGGACCTAGCCATCTGATGAGCAGATCTAATTCTTCTGTAGCAGTGATGTCTAGGTCACTCATCATGGCTTTAAAGGTGGATTTCCATCCTCTGTAATTTTCAGGCTTGTCATCAAACTTGGTGAGGCCTGTCTTTGTGAGCTCTCTGCGAAGCATGTATTTAGCAAACTGCGACATGTCCGTGTTTTCAGACTTTGGGTGCATGACTGCAGGTGATTTGGGAACATATGTTGGTGCTGAGGCATTCAACACTGGAACTGGTTTAAAGTTCATTGGCATGTTGGTTTGTAGCTGTGGAGCAGTGTGCTTGCTAGTAGGTACTTGGCTGATGTCAAGGTAAGGTGGATAGTTTATTATGTGCATGCTATTGTCCATTGTTTGCTGAGATGCTGCAGTCTGGTGTACTGGAAGATATGAAGGCAAATTGTCTTGGAGTACAGTAGGTGCGGAGAAGAGACCTTGGTTGAGTGCTTTGGTTGCTGTGACAGGGAGCTGACGTTCTGTAGAGGAATGTGAAGAATCTGAGGCATAAGACACAGCTGAGTGTCTGCTGCTACTGTTGTCTCTTTCACTTTCAGTAGCAGCCTGTTCTAAAACCTCTAATCTTGCCATGGCCGTGGCATGTTCACATTGTTTTTCCAAAAGTTCCATTTCCACTTTGTGGCATGCGGCTTCAGCTTCCTTGCGTGCGGCTTCAGCTTCCATTTCTGCCTTCTGGCGTGCGGCTTCAGCTCCCATTTCTGCCTTCTGGCGTGCTGCTTCAGCTCCCATTTCTGCTTTCTTTTTGGCGAAGGCTACCTGAATTTTAGAAGCTTCAGCATCAGCACAGGCCTTTATGAGTTGTTGACTGAGTGTGAAAGACCTTGATTGTAGGGATTAGGAAGACCTTGAGGAATGTCTGGTGGATGGGATCTGGATTCATAGAGCTGTGCGATTCTTACTTCTGCCTTTGTCTTTGTTTGCAGCACTAAATTGTCTCTATCTAGATTGAGCTCATTGAATCTCTTTAGTTCTTCCAGTGACACTTTAGTGTTGTACCGCTTTAAGAGATGAATATATTTAACACACAGTCTTTGATAATTCTGATAAGCGACATCTAATTGCTTAATAGTGCTCTCTAGTTGTAATGCATCATGACATGGTTGAGAGAGACCTGACATGCATTTGACAGCAGTACACCAGAGATCATTCGTTTGAGACACCAACTCTTTTGCGTGAGCTTCAAGATTTTCTTGTACTTTCCAGGTTGGTTTTGTTAATCTTTTTTCTCTTTTGTTTGGTTCAGGGTTTAATTCCTGATCTGAAAGGATTTCTGAGTCTGGTAGTGTGTCAGATTGCATTTTTGATTTGCTGGAACATTTTGCTGACAAGTAGAGGGTTAATGATCTAGTTCTATAGCAGCAGAGAAATGTATCAATTTTGCTCAGCTCAGCTATGATTTCTAGGCAACGGTTGAAGAAAGATTTGTTTTTACTTTCATTTCACAGTCAAATCACGTGCAATGCATACAGAGGAATAAACTGGTTGAAGTGTACAGATGCACTGGATAAACTGTAAGGCACAGATGTATTGAATATTCACAGCACTAATGTCCTGACACTGTTGAATGCTATGCTGGGACTTGCTTGCAGACACATACAGGCTTGTGGTAATGGCTACACTGTGTGAAGCTGCTATTTCCAGTGTCCCTACAACGTCTCCCTGTGTGTCCAGAGCTAGCAAGGATCATATGGAGGATGTCTGACTGATCTTTCTTGATCTTTTGGCTGATCTTTCTAAGATCTGCTGACTGATTTTATGATTTTTTGACTGTTCTGTTTCTCGACCAAAGCACTGAGAATGTGATCTCTTAACTTACTGTTGTGATAAGATGGCGATAACTCCCAGTGTAGATGAATTACAGACAGTGACTCAATCCAGATGACACCTTGAAGATCTGTTGAAGTTTTATTCCAAAACTGTAGAAAATCCACAACAATATACATCGGATAGTTCAAAAAATCATAGTAAATCTGAGTCCATAAGGCTTGCAAAGGATTACTGGAAAGAGAACAAGGGTGGAGCTATCTGGACATGAAATCCCTGCACCATGAGGAGGGGAGGAGAGAAACCCAGGGGTAGATAAGACATGTGCAATTCTTAAAGGCATATCACAAGTCATGTGAAACATGACACCTGCACTCTTCCACAATACCACAGAGGGTTTACGGTGTGACGGCACTGTTGCCGACACTAAAGGCCCAATTTTAAAGCACCTATTGTTACTTTCATTCAAAGCCTGCATAAGTTTCACCATAATTTAGTCAAAAAAGATCACTAAACTTGTTCTGCGTGTACTAAAACGTCTCCTCTTTTCATACAGGCTGCCGCCCCAAGCAGTTGTTTATGAATAGATTAAAGGAAAATCATTTACCGTCATTTGAAATGTCATTTTTTTGTTTTTAAATGTTTCTATACATCCTACAAATCCGCCACTTTACGGGCAGGTTATGGGGACCTCCGAGGCACGATATTTGAAGGAATTTTTCGTTTTTATTCTTAACCTTTATTTCATGGAAAACTCACTGTTCCTTTAACCCTTTCGCTGCTGAGGCTTTTCACACCTCTGTGCTGGGGTCATTTTTACCGCTTTCGCTCATCATGTTTAACTGCATTTTGAAGCCATATTTTGATATATGACCCAGACATATTATCTATCGTTCTTTCCGGCAGACTTGGCAGATTCATAATATGTCATTATTGTATGTATACATCATGTCCTGTCTGTATATTCTAACAAAAAATGCTATAAAATTTGAATTTTCAATAATTTATTATGTCTAAAGTGTTTTGTTTCACATTTCAACATGCGATCGTTTGCGGTTATATTTTCTATGGGGTGCGCTTGTTAAAAAAATTAGAAATGGGGACTCGTTACATTTTTTTGTGTGGAAAATGTCGCTATTTTTAACAAACGCACCGCATACAAAAATCGTTAGTGCAGCATCATTGTTCACATTATAATTAAAATGGGAACAATATTGCTGCATTAACAAAACAAAAACAAAATAAAACTTGTTTATTTTTTTTTAGAATTTTTTTAAAATATCTTTTTATTTTTATTTTTATTTTTAAAAAAAAAAACTTTTTTCATGGTCATGTTTGGTATCGTTGGAAAGGCCATGCTCTGGCCGATCCAACGATATCAAACATTAACCCCTAGCTTCGGATCGGGAGATAGGGGGTTCATTGCAACCCCCTTTATCCACCATTGCTGGCAGCTAGGGGTTAACTCCAGGACAGGCACGATGACGCCAGTCCTCAGGGGGAGTTCCCGGAGGCTTGGCCGACATCCAAGATGTCGGCCAGCTCCGGGAGAGGATCACGATCCGGCGCTTTTCAGCGCCGAATCGTGATCCGGCTCCACAGGGGTTAATGACAGCCACCGTTTGGAAGGGCACAGCCTGCCCTTCCAAACGGTGCCTGGATTAACCCTGTGCACCCCGGCGATCGGAGGGAGAGAGGTCCGAAGGACCCCCCCTCCCTTTTAGGCGCCTCCTCCGCACACGCGGGGGGTGCCTGAATTAGATGTCATCGCGCCGCCACGATGACATCTAATGGTGCCGGCGGTGGTCCCGGGTGCTGGGCTGACATCGAGGATGTCAGCCCGCACCGGGGGGCACAGCGATCGGCCGGAATCCGCATGGAACAGTACCTGCGGGTGGACGCGCTGAGCTTGTCCTCCACAGCGAAAGGGTTAAAAACTTTTTTTTTTACTTTTTGTCCTTGTTTCCTGTCCCCCAGGGCACTACCCGGACCCCCATACACCTTTTATGGCAAATATCTAGCATATATGCCCTCTTGGAGGGCACTCTAAAAATCGAACTTTCGAGTCCCATTGACTTACATTGAGTTCTGTTCGTGTTCGAGTTCGAATGTGAACCGAACACGGGGGCGTTCGGCTCATCCCTTCTCTTGTTCACATCTCTTATCCAGAAACCGTCAGTAAAAGTTCAAAAGCTAGGATGTGTTGTAGTTGGCATTTAATTTCATTTTTACTTTCAGATTGCCTTTTAATTTAGAGATCTAAAACTGTACCAATAACGATAAAAATGGTATTATTCCGTAATGATCCAATAAACTTATCCATTTCTGCAACTTTTCATTTATAATGTAATATACCTGCCATTAAAAAGCCTAATTTCTCATCTAAATCCCTTTTAAAGTGTAATGACATCCTGTTCTGATTATATTAAACAAATCTTATGTCAGTTAAGACTTTCAGTGCCCTCTTCCAGATTACTGATAGATACATTAAAATGATGAGACCAGAATCAGAGCCTTAATGTACTCTACATAAACACTTATCCAACCAGACAATGTGTCACTACTAGAAAGCCTTTTACATTATGTCATTAATCTTCATGTTCAAGTGCAAATACAATTTCCCAATGCAAGATGTCATGTTTAACATTGTGTGTTAAAGTATCAAAAGTCTTTTTACAAAATTCTTGATATGGGGATTAGGTGGATGTGACATATCTATATGATAATTTACTGCCTCAATTTAGCAAGTAAATTAAAAATTCTTTTGATTAAGCCTTTTACATATAAAACAGTGTCGTCTCCTTCAATTGATATTCCTAGTTGAACAATTTGTTAGAAACTATTTATTAGCAAACCTTTCAATATTTTAATATAAGTTACCCTATATATGTAACGGGCTTTTACGTAGACCCACAAATACCCCTGTGATCCTTTACCTCAGCTACCTTCAGGCACTCTGCAAGCAGATCCTGAGCCTCCACTACCGGGGAGTTGTGGTACATGACAGTGGCAGTGCCTCCAACCAACTGGACATCCAGGCTATGCATGTGGGATCCAGTTGGGAACATATTTAAACAAGCAATAAAATAAACATAGAGCTATCTGTCACGACCCACTACGCGCGCTGCTGCGCAAAGACGCCGGGTTAAGCCACGCACTATCTATCCTAGACCCAGATAATTACGTGCACTTCTCTACCCGTCCCGGCCACACTACCTCTCACTACAGGCACTTAGAGCGCAATATACTGATCCCAGGATTGCAACGCAGCACAAGTCTTCTCCTGAAGCGCGTACTCACTACGTCTCTCACAATCCTGGAACTCACTTTCTTATTCTATTAGTAACGCTGCCACCAGTCCTCACGGACACTACGCGTGTCGCAACAGGGGACGCAGGGCTTAGCCGCAGCACTATCCTAGACTCTGACAGTGACTACGGATCCCACAATTCCCTGCCGTTTCCTGACGACCGCAACACGCAATTTCTTATATATAACCGAGTTTAAGGCAAATAGCAATACTCCCAATCTCTTAGTTAGCATGGATTTCATCAGCCAGAGTCAAAACTTAAATACTTTTTTGGTTTATTTATGATAGAAAAATCACAGTGCTTGGTTACATAAAAACTTATAGCTAGAATAAATCAATTACTTATACAATACACAGCAAACGAAAGAAAAAGGGTTAATCACAGAGCCTTACTTATGACGGACTAATCAGTAGCTGGCATCGGTGCCTCCTGGGATCTGGAGATAGAGCATGGACAGATCAGTCCTCTTTAGAAGGAACCCCAAAGTGATCAGCTCTGAGCCATGCTTGATTCAGAATATATATAGGGCTGGCTTTTTTCTACGTCCAGCCTCCTAGCTGGCAGAGCCTTTGCCTACAATCCCCAGAGTGCCCCTCTCTGGAGCATGCTCAGTGCACTTCGTCGTTAATCTTTAATTGCCTAAAGGCGTCCCTCTTCCCTCCAGACCCCCCTTAGAGATCAAGGATGTGCTTCCTGTCTTTGAAGATTGGGTCCCCATCTCTTGGGGCCGACCTGGCTGCCAAGGTGTGATTTTCTATGTTAGTGTACAAAGAAATTCCCTTTTTACAGCTACGTGTTATAACCTCCCCCCAAGGGAGAAAGCTAAACATTTTTATTACTTTTCAGCTGTGGGATACACTTACCAAATGGTCAGACACAAATATGAATATAACTCTATATGGAGGAGAGGAGATATGTATGAACCGGCAGATAGACACATATATACAGGCAGACCCTTATATAGATAGAAATACAGGTCAAATCTGCCACACTATCTTTTATAGAATTTTGTAGTGCACAGCAAAACTCTATGCAAAAATAAATGTAAAAGTCTAAAACATAATGCAGTGGTATAAGTAAAGAATGCAAGAGTCCGTAATGCGTTTACCCACCCACAAACAATACTGAGGCCCACCCTAGTCTTCACCCTAATGGCTGTTGGGTACCTTAGGTAGATGCACACAGTTGGGGCCCAGGATGATTGTAATCCACCTTGTTTGAAATATGCTGTGATGTTCCAGGGATCAGAGAAAACATAGAATGCTGCTTGTGTCAGAGTGCACTGTTGTAAAACCAGGGGGAGAGGTCTCAGCTTACCACTCCACAGTCTGCAATCAGGTTTGTCCAGGAAGGTGAGAAGCTGCTTACTGGGATACCTTCACTCTGCAGAACAATAACTGCCAGGAACAGTTCTGTGCTTTGATCTGGATACAGAGGTCTGCTGGAAGCCTTTATGCAGGATGCTTCAGCACTGGACACAGTACCCACAAACCTCAGCCACCATCTTCTCTCAGCACCCTCCTTCCATTCTCACTTGTAGCCCTGCCTCCACCAAAACCATAGAGAGCCACACAGTCTTGAATCTCTGGATTTAACTGCAGGGAAGTCAGAATTACTGTAATCCAGGGGGTTACACATATTTTTTTAATGTATCATTTTTATTTCTACAAAGAAAGAACAAACACTTGTGGCACTTCGGAATAATGTGCGTCTATAGATACTTTTCACTTAGGAACTCAAATCAAGTGTGTGTCCCCCATCCCACCACTATATAATTCAAGAATAAATCTAACAAAGAGTGCAGCGCTCCCGTATCACCACACCATAATCAATGAAAGCATGCTTACATATCATAATTAATTTCCTTCACATGGAAGAACTGGTGTCATCACATGGTGAATATAGTGAATTATTTTTTATACGGTATGTCAGATGATAATCTTCATCACATTATACTCTCAAAAAGCCATGAAAACCATAAAAAGCACAAAGTGCAAAGCACTCTTTTTTGCTCGCATATTAGTGTTTAAACCGCACACCCATAAGCCTTCTGAAGGGGCCTTTCTCTGTAGTCTTGATGTGGAAACACTTTATAGCTCAATTCCTCATGATCTTGGGGTTAGACATATGCAAACTTTTCCACAAGAAATCAAAATAGAAACCCTGGTGACCTGCCTGGACTTCCTTCCTACAGCATATGGTCATATGATCAAGCCTGCAGTGAGTCCTGTTTTGCAAGCCTGCAGTATGTCCAGTGTTCCAAGTCTGCAGAGCGTCCTTTGTTTTAAGCATGTATAGTGTCCTGTGTTCCAAGCCTGCAGTGTGCCCTGTGTTCCAAGCCTGCAGTGTGTCCAGCCTAGTTCCTGCCTTGCCCAAGCTCTGTGTGTCCAGCCTGCTTCCCGTCTCATCCCAGCTGCCGTGTGCAATAAACTCTCAGGGTCCCTGTATCTGTGTGTTCTCACCTAAAAGGTTACCATGTCCCGTCCCTGGGGTCCCACCAAGACTATTGCTTTGCTGGGTACCATCCTGAAAGTTTGCTGCCTCTGGCACAGAATGTATGCAGGGCAAGAAAAAATTCAGAAGACTAATCAAGTATTCTGGAGTGAAATATACTCGCAGTGTCAGACACCTGTGTCTTAACCCTTTCACTGCTGAAGACGTGTGGGACACGTCCTCATTGATGCACGTTGCATGCTCAGGACGTGCCCCACACGTCATCAGCTGTGTGGGACCCCCGGTGGAGATACTCACCTCTCTGTCCGGGGTCCCACGGCGTTCTGACTTCAGCGTCCTCAGACGCTGAAGTCAAGCTCCTCCCGGCGTAAATGACGTCATCGCGCCATGCGCGATGACGTCATTTCCAGGCGACCCCCCGGCAATACCGGGAGATAGCCTGGAAGGGAGGGGGGGGGTCCGTTCAGATCCCTCTCCCTCCCGATCGGGGAGGAGCAGCGCTAAAAGCCAGGCACCGCTTAAAAGGGGAGAGTCTCCCCTTTTAAGCGGTGCCTGGCTTTAACCCCTCAAGTGCTGGGTTGCACTTCAGCGCCTTGCGGCGCCGAAGTGCAGCCTATCTCCGGTGGGGGCCGCCATCTTGGATGGCGGCTCCACCCCCGGGACTCCCCTCGCTGTCTGATGTCATCACGCATAGCGTGATGATGTCAGATAGCCGGGGAACCCCTAGCTGCCGGGGATTTCCCAAGGAAATCCCCTGGTGGAGATAGGGTGTTCTTGTGAACCCCGATATCTCCAGAACAGTGGCAGCTAGGTGGTCATGGAGGGTGTCATTTGAAAGGCCTGAGCATGGCCTTTCGAATGATACCCAACATGACTAGGTAAAAAGTAAAAAAAACAAAAAAAAAAAAACAATTATAATAAATAAATTTAAAAAAATAAATAAATAAAAAAAAACATGTTTTTTTTTTTGTGTGTTGTTTTTATTAATGCAGCAATATTGTTCACATTTCAATTATAATGTGAACAATGATGCTGCACTAATGATTTTTTTCTATGGGGTGCGTTTGCTAAAAATCACGTAATTCCCCCCAAAAAAAGTAACAAGTCCCCATTTCAAATTTTTTGTACAAGCGCACCCCATAGAAAACATAACCGCAAACGCTCATGTGATAAAATGTGAAAAAAAAACACTTTACACACTGCAGATGATTAAAAATTCAATTTTTATTGTATTTTTTGTTATAATATACAGGCAGGACATGACGTATACATATAAAAATGATATATTATGAATCTGCGTAGTCTGCCGGAAAGAACGATATATAATATGTCTGGGTCATTTATTAAAATGTGGCTTCAAATCGCGTTTAAACATGATGAGCGAAAGCGGTAAAAATGAGCTCAGCACACAGTGGTGAAATGCCTCAGCAGTGAAGGGGTTAAATGCAGGTCAGTGGCCCTCCATCAGGATAACTAATTGAAACGCATTTCAAAAAGCACCCAATAATGGAGAAGAACAAATTTGACAGTTCCAAAGTGGTCTTCTATGATTCCAAATCTGAATCCCATCAGATCACTTATGCTAGTGCCTGTTTCAGTACTTGTTTTTGTTCTCCATGAATCTAGAGGTAATTAATAAAAAAAAATAAAAAAAAATTAACACGTGCTGATGATGTGTAACGTCGTGGAGACTATGTACTAAATTGTGGCCACAAGTTAATTTAGTTTTTTTCAGTAGTATACTTATGAGTTACCCATTCCATTCGTATGCATACCCAGGCAGTGAGTCCCCTCCCCGAGCACTAATACCTTGGGGCAGGGCAGCAGCCCTCCTTAGCCAGTCACAGCACTTTCCTCCTGTAACAGAGATCCCTCTTTGAACAGATATGTGCAGCTGGCTGTGGCTCTTTTGGTAAACGTGCCTGTCTAATGAGCAGGATGCGCCGAGTTCAAATTTCAGACGGTCCTGTCACCGTTAGCATTCACTAGTGCACAGTGGCCAGTGTATTAAATTTTTTTTAAAAAAGATATAGGTAAAAAAATTTAAAAAAATAACTTTCACCTCAAGAAAGTTTAGGACAAAGAATTAGGCAAAAAAAAAACCAGACAGAAAGATAAAGGCAGGCAGAGTCAGAGCAACGGTAAATGAAGCAAGAAATCAGAATGACAGGGACAGGAAAATAGGTCTTAGCAACGAACAAACGCACTCTCAACCAGGTTTCCACAAGGACAGTGAACTTAAACGGCAAGATTGCTATGGGAATATGGTCTAAAGGCACAATGATGTAAAAGGCAAAGGAAAATTAATCCGGAAGCAAATCCAAAATACACAGGAGTTAAATAAATGTATGCAATTGAGAAAAATTGAAATAGCAAGAAAAATTATGCTATAGACCTCTTTGGGACAAAGGTAGGACATATAAGAAGTGTCAGAAAAAAAGATATGTACAGCATGAATACACATGGCAAAAGGCTAAGGTGAATTGATCATTCCAGGAAAGTAAAAATAGACGTGTACATAAACACTAACATACCAAAGCAGGAGGGAAAATGGAATACAGGTTAGGAAGCAAAAAATGTACAAAAGATGTGATATGGAAAGATGTGACAGATATGGGCACATTAATTTTTTTATGGATGGTCATGGGTTCTTCAATAAGGAAAATGTTTTAAAACTCAGATAAAAATACTGTGTTACTCTTCAACACTGCTCTGCGTGGAGAGAGCCTGTGGAGTCGTGGGTTCGATCCCAGCGAGCAACCTCTCCAGTAAGTGTCCTTGGCAAGACACCTAACGGTACATACTCGCCACCCAGGACATACTTGAAAATGAGAGAAATCTCAATGTATCCTTCCTGGTAAAATCCTTTCTCAAAAAACAAACAAACATGTGAAGCGGTCTATGCAAGTGTAAAAATAATGGCCAAGAATTGATAGTGACATAATACTGTATGGCTCAGTAAATAGTGAGTGGGTTCACACAATTATTACTGCTTTCCTTGCTGTTCGAGTGACCTGCATTGCAGTTTGTTTGTTTTTGCACGGGATAACATCCTTCTGAAGCATCTTTTTTACAAATTACAGGATGTGCACTTGCTCAAGAAAAACAAATGTTTGTTCCTTATGTCTTCGCAAAAAGGTGGAAAAAGTGCCTGAGGACTCGAAACCTTTTGTAAAGGAATTTTGGAAAGGCAAAATACTTCACAACCGATTAGAAAATTAACTCTCACATCTGTATTTACATAATAGGTTTCAAAGAAATTCTAATGCTCATATGGCATTCTACTGGAAGGTCACTGAGGTCAAATAGTTCCTCATGACCTTCCATTGTGTAAGATAGTCATAAGATCTAGTAGTATCACCACAATGAAACTCAACAGAATCCTATGGATCCTGTAGAACAGTGTTTCCCAAACCTGTCTTCAGAACCCTCCGCCTCGCCAGGTTTGCCAGATATCTGAAGCACAGCACAGGTGATATGATTTGCTGCTCAGTGATTGCAGGATTCAGTCTGCATTTCCCCAAGGTGATCTGCAAAATCTGGCCTGGTTGAGGGTCCCGAGGACAGGTTTGGGAAACACTGCTGTAGAAAGTGGGTGCAGGGCAACCATTTACACTTCTCCTTTAGAGGTGCAGTAGGATTGCAATGACCCCTAACTGTAGGATTATCTTTTCTTGCCAAAGTGAAACCAAGTTTTGTTGCAAAAGGGATAGATACATAGAGCTTTATGGGATAAATCCTGTCCAGCATTGATATAGTTACAAAGGAACAGTGCATACAATTTTAACCATTGTCATGGGAACGTGTAGAGTGTGGAGTGTGCATTAAATGAAGGTATGCTTGAATGATTGTATAATATATTGTGCTAATTACAGAGTGTAGAGTTTGCAAAGATTGATTTGTACTGTTGTTGCATATCAACTAAATTTAAAAAAAAATTAAATTATTATCATTAATTATAATTAAAATATCTGTTAATAATGGCTGGAATAAACATCTGCTACACATTTTCATATTAGTGGCTTGATAACATGGATACAGAATTGTGCAATGAAGAATGTTATAGTTATAAAGTCAACTTTTTCTATGTTTTACACAAACACGATTAAGCATTTAAAAATGCATAAATGCGGACATACAAGACTATTTACGCAAAGTTATCTTTTGGGATTGTCTGTTAAAATCTAAATTGGCTTCTGAATTCCAGAATAATCTGAGAAATCACATGCAGTAGAGTTTTCTTTGATATGGTAGATATGGGCTGAATACAACCATGGGGCAGGGACGGTGCTAGACTATTTTGCACCCTAGGCAAGACCAGCTACTTGCGCCCACCTTCCCCCCTAGAAAAAATTGTTAACTGTTGAAATGCGGGGGAACACACACACGCACACCACCATCTCGCGAAACTCTGGGATCTCGCGAAACCGCGTCTGTTCGTGGTTCTCAACGAGCGGCCGGCTACAACTCTTTGCCGGCAGCCGCTCGAAGGAAGAAGATGCCGGAGGAGCCTGGCATCGCAACGCTGCCCCAAGGAGGAGCCTGGCAGGAGCGCCAGAGGAGCCTGACCGTGCGGGAGGGTGAACTGGGGGCCAATATATGTGAGAGCTGGGGGCAATGAGCTGGGGCAATATATGTGAGCGCTGGGGCAATCAGAGCTGGGGCAATATATGTGAGAGCAGGGGGCAATGAGCTGGGGGCAATGAGCTTGGGGCAATGAGAGCTGGGGCAATGTGAGCTGGGGGCAATGTGAGCTGGGGGCAATGTGAGCTGGGGCAATATATGTGTAAGCTGGGGCAATGAGTGCTGGGGCAATGTGTGCTGGGGCAATATGTGTGTGCTGGGGGCAATGTGTGTGAGCTGGGGCAATGTGTGTGAGCTGGGGGCAATATATGTGAGCTGGGGCAATATATATGAGGTCTGTTCCTATGGGTGGAGTAGAGGTAACATCACTGCTCTGCGTGGAGAGAGCCTGTGGAGACACGGGTTTGATCTCGGCAAGAGCACCTCTCCAGTAAGTGTCCTTGGGCAAGACCTCTAACGGTACATACTCGCCACCCAGGACATACTTGAAAACGAGAGAAATCTCAATGTTTCCTTCCTGGTAAAATCCTTTCTCCAAAAAAAAAACGGTCACATGACTTTAAATAAAAGTATCGGTACTCGGTATCGGTGAGTACTTTTAAAAAGTAACGGTACCTGTACTCATTCTTAAAAAAATGGTATCGGTGCATCCCTAGTTGTAACCGTAATTTCTATCCCTAGCTTCTAACCCTAATTTCTAACCCTGATGTTTGGTGGTTCATTTCACAGGATCAATCAAGACGAATCCTATAGGTTTCAATGGAAAAAAAATCTCAGTTTTTATTAAATATTTATTTAACCATTCCCTTCTTCAGGTGAATGCTATTTTTTTAAATTTTACCTGTACCTTTTTTTTTTAATACACTGGCCACTATGCACTAGTGAATGCTAACGGTTGTAACCCTAATTTCTAACACTAGCTTCTAACCTTAATTTCTAACCCTGATTTTCAGTGGGTCGTTTCACAGGTTTAATCAGGCGAATCCTATAAGTTTCAATGGAAAAAAATTCCCATTTTTAGTAAATATTTATGGGGTTGAGTGGGCATGTAGTGAGATGTGAGGAGGACAGTATGGAATTGACTTCCTCTTCAGTGGCTGGGAGGAAGCATCAGAGGGACCTTCTGGGAGTGGAGATGGCAGATAACTGGTTTGTTCAGGATGCTGCTTCGGATAGTGAGCGTTTTATTTTTTAAATTTAAAGTTTTTTATTTTGCAAACAAAAATGTCACATACTGACCAGCATAATAGGCCGCGCAGGGCCAAATAGGCATTGAAAGCACATAAAGCATGGCTGGGGGGGATTCTCGTAGGGAAACAGCAAAATCTCAAATAGTGGAGGGAGAAGTGGGGAAAAGAAAAAAATGAAGAACACTCAAAACAAAAAGCGTCAGAAATCACTGCATGTTGCTAAGTAAAATCATGAATAAGCATCAAAAAGCAAAACAAAGTCTCAATATCCCCAGCTGGGGAGTGTCAGAGGTGGGTATGAGAGGTCTCAAAAACATCAAAAGAAAATAAAAAAGAGTCTCAGGGGTCCCATCAACCCGTGTCTCGAAAAGGGAGCACTTGCTTGGCAGGTAGTCCGTCGCACGGAAGGCCGATTCGTACTGCCCAAGCCACCTCGACATCGGGGGGGACTATCCGTAGCTGCGGCTGGCCTTTGGACACCCCGAGAGCTCCGGCATCGGACACCCAAAGTAGATTCACTTTCTGCTGCAGGGTTGAAGTCGGAGCAAAAGGCTGTGTGCGGGTCGAACCGCCAATCAACAAGGAGGGGCCCTCAACTCCCTCTAAGTCTTGATCTGGCCCTTCGGGACGCATCTGCTCTCCACCTGATGCCGCACTGACTGGCAACCTGGGCGCATCGTGCAGGTCAAGGACTCCTCGCAATACCAGCTCGGCATCTGACTCAGGGACCAATAGCACCCGGGGCTACGAGTTACCTCCCTCCTTCCTCGGGCCGCCAGACTCCAAGTCCACACATCCTTCAATCAACACAGGCATGTCACCCTTCTCAGCACTTTCATCACGGCTCCCTGCAGCAGTCGGTACACAGACCCCGGCGGGGCGCCCAGCCGATGCATCCCCGTCCTCCGCCAGACTCGGATCCACCACTCCTTGGCAGCTCCTCAGAGTATGCGTCATCCGCCTCCAAACGCCCCTGGTGAGTGGACCATTCAGATCCTCTCCGTCCAGGATCGGCAAACAGGCCTCCAGGCCTGCCAGGAAGGTATCCATGCTCCCCATGTGGGGAGGGGATCCGTCCCACTGCTCATCCACCGGTCCCTCTGTCGTTCCCTTCCGATATCCATCCTGGGCAGAAGGGGGACGCGGGCCCAGCGCACCCCAGCCCACAGTGTAGGTTCAGACCGAGCCGATGCGGCAGGATAGTCGGGCAGAAAGGCCACAGGAGCCGGGACGGAGGCCGCAAAATGGCCACCAGCCCCTCGTGGCAGCTTCGTTCCGTCGGCTACAAAGTGTATCTCTGGTCCGGAGGGGGGGACAAAACGACCCTATATCCAGAAATCTCTGCGGGTTAAGTTGAAGATGGACTCCAAGAGTAGCAGACATGCGGAACTCCAAAGAGACACGTCTGCTCCCTTCGGCAGCTGGCCACGCCCCCATGAGAGTTTTATTTAAATAATAATGGCAGATGAGGGAGAGGTGCGGGTGGGTAGAGGAGAGAGTTGAAAGTGGACCACAGTCGTTTAGGGTTGGAGGACAGAGTAGATATAATAGATGAGAAGAGGGCTTGCATGGCCAAGTGAAGGGCATAGATTTATGACCGCAGAATAAACTTGAAATGAATGAAATCCGCATCAGAGTGGGATTTCCTCCAGGCACGCTATGCAGTGCAGGAGCATCTTTGCAGGTAGCGATTCTGAGGTGTGTGCCAGGGCTGAAGCTGGCGATGTGGGGTCTTACAGAGTTGAGGAGGAGCAAGTGTGTCTAAAGGCGATATAAGAGTAGCTATAGTGGTCAGTTGCATGAATTCCTGGATAGCGAGGAGATATTCCTAGTGCATACGGTACTCGGAGCAGCAAAAAAAGAAAAACTTTTTTTAATTTTTTTATAAATAAGCAGCAGAGCAGGTTTCTAGTAGTATAAACTAATTTATTTCAATAAAAAAACAAGCCATATGGCAAGGCAATAAAAATGCATAAAAGCATAAAAAATTTTGAAAAATCTTAGATAAGGATCACTAAAAACGTGTTTTCGCCTACCGGCTTCCTCAGTAAGTGTCCTTAACAATAGGTTAGTCTCTGATAGAAAAAAAGTCAACTGACTTTCTGGCTCTGATCTATTTCTCTGTTGGACTTTGTATTCTGACTCTGATCCAAGACACTGTATGAGTACCTTTCTGGTTCCAACCTCTGGCTTTCATAATTACTTGTTCTGATTTGCTAACTTCAGCTTACCCTGACTTCCTTTGTTCTGTCTGTTCTGTGTTTAGCAATCCGGCTATTCTAAAGACAGGCAGTGTAGGTAGATAGTGTCTGCGTGTAGGGATCACTAGTATACGTGACAACAAGCAGCAAAGCTAAGAAGTAAATAACCCCAATCCAAAGCATCAAAGTCATATTTTACATTCTATCTAGTCTATTTCTGTGCAAGCTTGCACATTCTAAAGTTTTTGGACTACATGTCCGTGACGCACTAGGGAGTGATTGAGTGACTGAGCATCATGGGAGATGTAGTCCAAAACATATAGATATGCAAGGTTGCATAAAATCTGAGCTAGGAATTTAAAAAAAGACATTTGAAAAACTCAAAGACAGTATTACTCACACTCAGTGGTTGCTGGCCTGTATCTGGTCTCCACTTCTCAATCAAATTCGTGGACGCTGACCTCAGATATATTTTGTCTTTGGGCATTTCTTCCCACTGAGAGTACACATAGCGCCCTGGTGGGCCACCTCCAGTCCTCCTGGACTCCTGCTCCTCTCATGCCATCTTGGTCTTCAATTCCCGTTTACAGCCCTGGTATCTGCGTTTGATGGACTATATGCTCTCGCTTCTTCCCAATGCACACACCGCTTGTCTGATCTCTTTCTATAACAGGAGTCACAGGTGCCCAGACAATGATTATTATATTATTATTATACTTTATTTATAAAGCGCCATCATATTCCGCAGCGCTGAACAATTGGTATGATATACAATAGATAGGGTTATAATACATTGAACAACATTTGATAAACTGATACATGAGGAAACGAGGGCCCTATTCCCGTGGGAACTCAAAATCTAGAAGGGTTGGGGTGGAGACAAGAGGAGAGGACTGCAATGTGAGAGTGATGGACTGCAAGGTGAGAGTGATGGACTGGTTAAGGCAGTGATCTGTATTACTGATCAGTGTAAATGAAATTTGGGCTGTGTGTTTCTGTGTGAAAAGGAAATTAGTTCAGGCAAGTGTATAGGTGTCAGAGGCCTTTGTAATGGGGGGAGGGGCACTAGTGAAATACTAGTGTAGCGCTCACTCCCGGAGGAGCTGCTGAAAATGAACCACGGGTCAGTCTCCCCGCACTAGGGAATAAATATACTCCAGCACAGTTCTGGATTTTATAATTTATATAGTTTACTAGAGTAAAAAGCATATAATCAGACACGGTGTTCGTAGATATATTTACAGTATTTCGTATCGCGGTAAACGCGCAGCGGAAAAGAAATACGAGGCTTCGTATTTCGGGAAAACGCAGCGAACAGAAAAAAATACAATGCTTCGTTATTTTCGAGAAACGCGTAGCGGAAAAGAGAATGCAATATTTGGTAATTCGAGAAACGCGCAGCGGAAACAAAATAAGATTTCGAACCTTTACCCCTTTTTGGGATATTAGGGAGTGAGTCCCGCACAGGATAAGTCCCGGACTGTAAGTGTATGTGTGTGTTATGGTACCCGGGTACTATTCAACTGGCCAGTGAATTACTTATAGCGATGTCTTCGACTAGTCAAGTTGGGGCCCTGTGGGTTTTGAAGACAACAGCAGCGTGCTTTCTTGACTTTATAAACCGGCCTTAGAGGCCTCTCACCCATCCGCTCGATCACCAAGGCTCCGCTGACCCAGGACGTCTCTCCGCTTGATGCCTTGCTGGGATACCGGCTACTGGATCTGTGGTCAGGCTTTCTTTGCTCCGGCCCGGACTTGTCCAGCTACCGCCTGCTCTCCCATCCAATGGACTTGCGGTACTCCTTACTCGGGGTCCTCTGCTTGCCTTGCTAGCAGCTTGGGTAATGTCTGCGGATAACTAGGGCTCTGTCTGGTAAAGCTGGATAATCTGAATTGGAATCCTGGTAGGCCCCACCTGTGCTCCGGCCTAGCTAGTGTTCCGCTCAGCAGCACTGTGTCCTGTCTGCTTCACTCCCTGACGCGCTCTGCCGCGCTCTCCACGAGGCTCAGGATGTCACTCGGCGTATCCCACCCACTTCCTGTGTCCGTTCCTAGAGCATGCCGGGAAATGTAGTCCCAATGTCCAGTGTCTCTTATCGCGCTTTCTCTCCCTCCGGTGGCCAAAAATAGGTACTGCTACAGTAAGGTTTTAAACACAGCGCTACACTCTCCCCCTCCTAGAACTCTTGGGTCTCTCCAAGGAGGTATAACAGTTACATTTACATTTCGATACAATTAGATAACATACACAGGGTTGGCAGCAAACATACAGTGGGTTAGATACACTTCTTCAAGTTGACTCATGTTTTGTGCTACCTCAGCTAACATAGCAGACACTTCGGGCAACCTTTGCACTGTGGTGATGGCCTCTTCAGTGCTATGTCCTGGTGAGTCGTAGGTGAGTCGCTGGGGCGGTCGAACAGAGCGTTTTGGTTCTGGCTCAATCAGTTCCTCTTCAGGTGGAAGTACTATAGGTGCTGGCTCAGTCCTTCTTTCTACCACTGGAGCAGACGTTTCCTCAGAGTATGATCCCTCCAGTGAAGGCATAGAACTATAATCATAAGATTCAGCTTCAGGAGCTACAGGGACTCCAGCAGTCTCAGGGACTCCCAACTGAAATTCAAGAGCTTCAGGGATTTCGACAGTCTCAGGGACTTCTAACCGAAATTCAGGAGCTTCAGGCCTCAAATTACTCTCCCATCGTTCAGGAACTGAGATATTCTCTTCAGGCTCCGGTGAACGCATCCAGTCCAGACAGAAGCTCTCTTCCTCACTGTCCCTTTCGCTCTCTTCGACAACCCGGGTCTGCTGAGACCGAGTAACAGGAGGCAAACGTGGAGCAGGCGGATTTGGCAGAGGAAGTTCGTCCCCAACTGGTATCCTCACAGCCTCTCTCAAGGTAACAAATGATTCCGATGCCAGTTCTTAAGAGGCCCAGCCTTTCCATCCGGACGGATTTGATACACCGGCAGACCCGGCAGTTGCTTGCAGACAATGTAGACTTGAGAACTCCATCTATCCGCCAACTTGTGCCTCGCAGCAGCACCCAAGTTCTTCAACAAAACCCTATCACCGGGTTGTAGATCTTGTATCCGAACTTTCAAGTCATAATTCCTTTTGTTCCTTTGCTCCCTGTTTCCTGAGGTCAAACGGGCCTGTTCAAACGCAGAAGCCAGATTCTTCCGAAGTCTATCCACATAGTTTCTATGGGAAGCTACCGACGTCTGGTCTAGAGATAACCCAAACGCCAGGTCAACCGGCAGTCGGGCTTCTCTTCCGAACATAAGACGGTACGGTGAGTATCCAGTGGCATCGCTCTCCGTACTGTTATATGCATGCACCAGAGTAGCTATGTGACGACTCCAACTCTGCTTCTCTATGTTTGACAAAGTCCCCAGCATATTCAGCAGCGTGCGATTAAACCTTTCAGGCTGAGCATCACCTTGAGGGTGATAGGGTGTAGTTCGGGTCTTTTGGATGCCCAACAGTTCCAACAATTGCCCAACAAGTCAGCTTTCAAAGTCTCTACCCTGATCAGAGTGTATTCTTCTTGGCAGGCCGTAGTGAACAAAGAACTTTTCCATCAGAACCTTGGCTACTGTCAGAGCGCGTTGATCCTTCGTAGAGAAAGCTTGGGCGTAACGAGTGAAATGATCAGTCACTATTAGAATATTCCCTTGCCCACTAGCATCCGGCTCTAAGCACAGGAAGTCAATGCACACCAAATCCATGGGTCCCTGACTCTGTAGATGGCTCATTGGAGCGGTTCGGGTCGGTAGAGTCTTCCTCTGAATACACCTTAGACAGGAATGGCAGTAACTTTCCACTTCAGCTCTCATGCAAGGCCAATAGAATCTGTCTCGCACCAGCTTAAAAGTTCTTTCAGCACCCAAATGTCCATGCTCATCATGTAGCGATCGCAGCACACTCTCTCTATGCTTAGTGGGAAGGAATAGCTGTTGAGTCTCTTCAGCATTGGTTGAGGGGCCCCTTCGGTAGACCACCCCATCCAACATCTTCAACCGTTCCCACTCTTTGTGGACCAATCTGGCTCCATCCGGGGAATTGGTCAGCAGAATTTCCCGCTGGTTCGCAGTTAGATCCTTTATGGTCAATGCAATTAAAGGGTCTCTGGCCTGATCCGCTTTCAGGTCCTGTTTCGAAAAGGTAGGTAGACTTTCATCCCTCAATTGCGTAGGGTTGCAGTAGAACTCAGGAACAGCCGCAGCCATGACTCCTATGGCCTCCGCTTCAATCCCTCCCTTGACCCGGCGCTCTGCTCCTTGACACAAAGCTTGCACCCCGTCTGGAGTCAACTGAGTCCATTCTGTAGTGTAGGGTCTTCTCGATAAAGCATCAGTATCTCGATTATTCACCCCAGGGTGATACTTCAGGCTGAACCGAAACCCTGACAGAGCGGCCAACCACCGATGTCCCGTTGCGTCCAGTTTCGCAGTAGTAAGAACGTAGGTAAGAGGATTGTAATCCGTTTTTATCACAAACTCGGCTCCATACAGATTAAGTTAAGTTAGCCCTTTGTACGCGTGCGCTACTGGATCGTGTTCCTGAATCTGTGCAAGCATGGTAATCTGCTCGGTAGTCTTCAAGCGCTAACTTTTTTGCTATACGATCGCTTTATAGCACAAATTAGCGCAAAGGGTCCACTGTATTTATTGAAATCAGTTGCTTCGTTTGTATGCTGTTCCAAGTTTACTTAATATACATTGCAGCGTACAGTAACATATGGTAACTGGGTGAACAAATACAAAAAAATCCTAGAGTCGAGCTAGGAATCATAATCAAGGCAATCTGGTGTTCTGGTATCAGAGAGGAAGGCTGGTTTTCTGATATGGAAGCCTATCCTTTGAAAAATTTGCAGTAATTTAACACTTGAATTATGTTTGCCATTTACTCATTTCCTGGAATACAAAGATTTGTGATCTTTTTTATGGAGAGGAGGTACGTCTATCTGTATTTGTGACAATGAAAATTTAGGAAGCATAGCCGGCTGACTCGTTGAAACCCACTGATTGTTAAGCGTTTTTCTCTCTACTAATGTCTGATTTTATTTTCTATATTAAATTCAATAATTTAACATGTTATTTCAAGTTTTGTCTTTACCAATTTAGTATCTGTAAATGCCTCCAGGTTAAAGAGAAGGAATGATGCTCATATTGATTCTCTGTTGAGTTATGCTCAATACGAAGATCAATAAGAATGCAATAAGACCTCATTTAGTGTCATTATGAGGGGGTAATTGTACAATTGTATTGTGTTACTGAGTATAAAGTGCTATATATCGTATTTGCTGTGCCGTCAAAAGATAACATAAAGCCAACGCTCCCATGATTTCCAAATTGTAACATTATCAAAGTCACGAGTTTAGTAAATTGTAAATGTAAACTGTTTATATGAGAAATGGGTTAAATCCCAACATACTCTTTTTTTATTTATTTTTTTAGAAAGGATTTTACCAGGAAGGATACATTGAGATTTCTCTCATTTTCAAGTATGTCCTTGGTGGCGAGTATGTACCGTTAAGTGTCCTGCCCAAGACACTTACTGGAGAGGTGCTCTTGAACCCATGTCTCCACAGGCTCTCTCCACACAGAGCAGTGATGCTACCTCTACTCCACCCAGCCGGTCCGTATATATTGTTCTCAACAAGTTGAATATAAGTAAATTAAATAGAATTATTCCCAATATTATTCAATGTAACGTAGTGTAAACTTTAATTAGAAAGTAGATAAATTAAGATTACAATAGCTATTAGAATTATTGTTATTATCAAGTATTAACTATATTTTAACTTCAAAAAATATGAAACACCGTAAGGACACTGTATGGATTTAACATGTTGATAAACTTCTCTCTATAAAAACAAATCACTGACAACTCCAATGAAAATTCTCTGCTCTGGTAAGTAAAAATTTTCCATTCAATTACACAATTATTCACTAATAGGAACTATAAACATTCCTTAACAATAGCACTAGTGAAGCAGAAGAAGAATATTCAACATTGTATAGATTAAGGATCTGTTTGCACGCAATTTTTGGTGCTTTGTAATCTCAGCGTTTTGGCGTTTTGTGTTTCAGCCCATTTCGGCGCACTTTGTTGATTCCATTTTGTCAAACATATGGTGAATTCACTATTTAGTGAATGATCACTGTATTTTGCTGAAATTGCAGTCGAGAAGCAGCTATTGGACGTTGACGCAAACCACCAAATTGGCATTGACAAATTCCACGGAACTAAAAAAATAGAAATGGAAGGCAGCCTCCTATACTCCTAATAGGAGTTTCAATCAATAAAAATGTATTAAAAAAGTGTCTAAATAATAAAAAAAGTCCTTTAAAAATAATAAAAAGGTGTGTTGCAAAATAAAAAAAAGGCTTTCAAAAAAAAAATTTAAACCAATATTGTCCAAAAAAAGAATAAATGTTTTTTTTAAAAAAAATACTACGTTTTTTTACATTGAAACCTATGGCATTCGCCTGTTTAAACCTGTAGAAAACATAAAAAATCAGGGCATTTCACTGGAATTCGAGTGCAATTCGTCATTTTGTGAATAGAAGACATGATAGTGTGGTATGGGACAAAATTGGAGCTGCCGAATGCCAGCGAATTACATCGTATTTTACTGACAATTCAACTGTATTTGGCGAATTGACAGCTTAGTGAATAGACAACCATACAGAAAAAATATGCAATTTTTTCTGTATGTAACTATGTACACTATATTGCCAAAAGTATTCGCTCACCCATCCAAATAATCTGAATCCGGTGTTCCAATCACTTCCAGGACCACAGGTATATAAAATCAAGCACCAAGGCATGCAGACTGGTTTTACAAACATTTGTGAAAGAATGGGTTGCTCTCAGGAGCTCAGTGAATTCCAGCGTGGAACTGTGATAGGATGCCGCCTGTGCAACAAATCCAGTCGTGAAATTTCCTCGTTTCTAAATATTCCACAATCAACTGTCAGTCAGCCGTATTATAAGAACGTGGAAGTATTTGGGAACGACAGCAACTCAGCCACGAAGAGGTAGGCCACGTAAACTGACGGAGCGGAGTCAGCGGATGCTGAGGCGCATAGTGCGAAGAGGTCGCCAACTTCGCACTAGTCAATCGAGTCAATCGCTACAGACCTCCAAACTTCATGTGGCCTTCAGATTAGCTAAAGAACAGTGCACAGAGAGCTTCATGGAATGGGTTTCCATGGCCGAGCAGTAGGGATGAGCCGAACACCCCCCAAGTTCGGTTTGGGGCCGAACCCGAATTTTTCCAAATGTTCGGGTCCGAACCCGAACCCGAACCCCATGCAAGTCAATGGGGCTGAAAATTCGGTTTTTAGAGTGCCCTCCAAGAGGGCATATATGCTACATATTTGCCATAAAAGGTGTATGGGGGTCCGGGTAGTGCCCTGGGGGACAGGAAACAAGGACAAAAAGTTTTAAAAAATACGTTTTTAAAGGGACAGTGAGTTTTCCATGAAATAAGGGTTAAAAATAAAAACGAAAAATTCCTTCAAATATCGTGCCTAGGAGGTCCCCATAACCTGCCCGTGAAGTGGCGGATTTGTAGGATGTATAGAAACACTTAAAAACAAAAAAATGATGCTTCAAATTATGGTAAATGCTTTTCCTTTAATCTATCCATAAACAACTGCTTGGGGCGGCAGTCTGTATGAAAAGAGGAGACATTTTCGGACACGCAGAAAAAGTTTACTGATTTTTTTGGCTAAATTATTGTGAAACTTATGCAGGCTTTGGATGAAAGTAACAATAGGTGCTTTAAAATTGGTCCTTTAGCGTCCCCAACAGTGCCGTCACACCGTAACCCCTCTGAGGATATGAATCTGATACAGGCGTCAGTGGCAGTGCACCCAAATATTGTGCTTTTGGTGCCAGGCCTGCATGTACTATCATACAGTAACCCCTCTGTGGTATTGTGGAAGAATGCAGGGGTGAACCTTGCGGTCCTATATTAAAAAGATATGCATCTGGTAAAGGCGTCAGTGCACCCAGATATTCTGCCTTTGGTGCAAGACTGCCAGGCCAGCAAGTATCATCATACAGTAACCCTTCTGTAGTATTGTGGAAGAATTCAGGGGTGGACCATGTGGTCCTATATTGAAAAGTTTTTTTTATCTGTTAATGGGCGTCAGTGCACCCAGATATTGTGCCTTTGGTGCCAGACTGCCAGGCCAGCAAGTATCACCATACAGTAACCCCTCTGTAGTATTGTGGAAGAATGCAGGGGTGAACCTTGCGGTCCTATATTAAAAAGATATGCATCTGGTAAAGGCGTCAGTGCACCCAGATATTCTGCCTTTGGTGCAAGACTGCCAGGCCAGCAAGTATCATCATACAGTAACCCCTCTGTAGTATTGTGGAGAATGCAGGGGTGGACCATGTGGTCCTATATTGAAAAGCTTTTTATCTGGTATGGGCGTCAGTGCACCCAGATATTGTGCCTTTGGTGCCAGGCCAGCAAGTATCATCATACAGTAACCCCTCTGTAGTATTGTGGAAGAATGCAGGGGTGGACCATGTGGTCCTATAATAAAAAGATATGATTCTGGTCAAGGTGTCAGTGCACCCAGATATTGTGCCTTTCATGGCAGCAAGTGCCTTCACACCGTAACCCTTTTGTGGTATTGTGGAAAAGTGCAGGGTTGGAGGTTTTGTGAATGCAGAAGACATCCCCGATCTATTCCGTTACATCAGCATCAGGGGGTTGATAGCTGCTGATCCAGGACTGATTCATTTTTATAAATGTCAGCCGGTCTACAGAGTCGGTGGACAGACGCACTCTTTTGTCTGTGACAAAACCTCCAGCGGCACTGAACGTCCTTTCAGAAAGCACGCTGGATGAAGGGCAACCTAGTAGCTGCATAGCATATTGGCTAAGTTCTGGCCCGTGATCCAATCTCAACACCCAGTAAGCCAGTGGATCATCTGCTGGAAAGGTATCCAGGTCTGCCCTTGCCCCTAGGTAGTCCTGCACCATATGGTGAAGACGCTGGCAATGGGTGCCTACATTTGACGTCCCTGGGCGTCGTGGACTAAAAAAATAAAAAAATGCATCAGTCAAGCGGCCCTGGCCTTCACCACTTTTCCTCTGATCATCCGCAGCCTCAGAAGCACTTGTGTCAGCACTTGGTAATCTACCAGTGCCTGGAAAGGTGTTACACAAGTGTCGCTTTAGAGCGTCCTCAAGTTTTTTCATCCTGTGCTCCCTCTGTGCGGGCAGGATGAGCTCTGCAACTTTACCCTTGTATCGTGGATCAAGAAGGGTTGCCAACCAGTAATGATCCCTCTCCTTGATAGCACGAATCCGGGGGTCCTTTAGCAGGCTTTGCATTATTAGGGAGCCCATGCAGCGTAGGTTGGAGGTGGCATTAGCTTCCAAGTCTTCCTGGTCAATGAGGATGACCGTATCGTGCACTTCCTCCTCCCAGCCACGCACTAGCCCTTCTGTTTCTGGGCACACGAAACCCTCTCTTGAGGAATCCCCACCTTCAATGCCCCCACTACTTAAATCTTCCTCCTCTTCCTCCTCCTGTCTGATCTGAGTAGGACCCGCTGGAATGCTGTCTGCGGAAAGACTGGGGCCTTGAGAGATAGGGAAGGCCTCCTCTTCCTCCCGCTGCTCTGCCTCTAGAGCCACATCTATAATTCCCTGCAGAGTGTGCTCCAGCAGGAACACTAAAGGAATTGTGTCACTGATGCATGCACTGTCCCTGCTCACCATCCTCGTTGCCTCCTCAAATGGTGACAGTACAGTGCATGCATCCTTGATCATCAGCCACTGTGGGGGGGGGGAAACCAAGTTGACCTGAACCTGTCCTTGTGCCATACTCACACAGGTACTCGTTGATGGCCCTCTGCTGCTTGTGCAGACGCTGCAGCATTGCTAATGTCGAGTTCCACCTGGTGGGCATGTCACAGATCAGACAGTTTGTGGGAAGGTGGAATTCTCTTTGAATTTCTACCAGGCGAACGCTTGCTGGGAATGACCATCTGAAGTGGCTGCAGACTTTTCTGGCCTGGCTGAGAAGCTCTGGCAGCTCTGGGTACTTGGTTAGGAAACGCTATACCACTAGATTTAGGACGTGTGCTAGGCATGGTACATGCGTCAATTTACCCTTGCGTAGGGTGGAGAGAAGGTTGCTGCCATTATCACAGATGATCATTCCCAGCTCAAGCTGGCGCGGTGTTACCCATCTCTGCACCTGGCCCTGCAGAGCTGACAGAATTTCTGGCCCGGTGTGGCTCCTGTCCCCTAAACAAACCAGCTCAAGCACAGTATGGCTTCTTTTTGCTTGAGCCATTGCATAGACCCTGTCAGGCGTCGGTTTAACTGCCACTTCACCAGAGACAGAGAAGGAGGAGGAGGAAGAGGGAGAGGTGGTGGTGGTGGAGCCGACAGACCTCATACAAGCAGCTTTCTGGAGGCGTGGTGGATGAACAAGCTCCAACACAGAGCCCCGTCTTGGATCCCTCCCAGCTGCAATCAGAGTTACCCAGTGTGCCGTGAAGGAAATGTAACGACCCTGTCCATGCTTGCTGGACCACGTGTCTAAAGTCACATGCACCTTGTTGCTGACTGCCTTTCCCAATGACTGGATAACATTGTCTTCCACGTGCTGGTATAGTGCTGGAATGGCCTTGCGTGAAAAGTAATGGCGTTTTGGAACCTGCCACTGTGGTACAGCACATTCAGCAAATTCATGGAAGGGAGCAGAGTCCACCAGCTGGAAAGGCAGCAGCTGCAATGTGAGTAATTTTGCAATGCTGGCACTTAGATGCTGTGCTTGGGGATGGTTGGGACTATATTTTTTCATACGCTGCAGCAGCTGCGGCAACGTAATCTGACTGCGTAAATCTTCAGCTGCTGGGAGGATGTCACATTGTGAGGAAGGAACTGGTACATCCATTACTGTAGCATCATCCCTGTCAGTGGAGGTTGTAGGCAATGACATGGCAGGACATACAGTGGGGGTAGAGACAGATGAGGAGGAGGAGGACCTACGCAAAGTTTTGCACCAACGGGATGCGTGGCGGGTGGTCATATGTCGCCTCAAGCACGTGGTACCCAAGTGACCGGTGTTTATCCCATGCTTCAGCCTCCTCTGACATAGATTACAAATAGCAACGGTGGGGGTCTGCTGCACATTTCTTAAAGAACTCCCAGACAGCAGAGTTCCTGCATGTGTTCTTTGAGACAACAGCGCTCTGCACCGGAGCAGCTCTGACATCTGATGCCTTGGACTGGCTAGTGCTACGGTTGGTCACAGAGGATGTTGTGCCTCATGTTTGCTGTGCCGCCTCCTCCTCCTCCCCCTCCTCCTCACTTGATTCCTCAGTTCGATCTGGCACCCAGGTAGAGTCAGTGACCTCATCATCAATGTCATCTTCACCCCCTATCTCCTCGTCACTGGAGCCAACTTCGCAGTATGCTGCAGCTGCTGGGGCAACATGAGTGTCAGTTATTTGTGTGTCCTCACTGGCACCCCCTTCCTCTAGGTTGATTATACTCCCTTGCTCAACCTCAGAGATTGAATCAGAGCACTGTAGTTGCTGCGCATCCTCAAGCAGCATGTCACTGTCAATGTAGTCAAACAATTCAGCTGACTCCTCCGTGTGTGATAGCGAGGCTACGGCAGGAGTAGCTGTGGACATGGAGGCTGCATTAGATGCTTTGGCAGCTGAGGTGGACTGTAAAGCACTAGAAGCCTGGCTGGCAGAGGACTCGGAGGATGAGGATGGCCTGGCTAGCCAATCCACCAAATCCTCTGTATGTTGTTGCAGGTTAAGAAGACGGTCAGCACCAGTTATAAAGGACAAGCGTGCCCCTGCAGAGGATGCACCATGTCCACCACGACCAGAGGCACAGCCTCCCGACACAGGGGCTGCTTGCCCTCTTATCTGTGTCTGGGAGCGTCTGCCTGTCCTTTTTGTTCTTTCAGACATGGTGAGTGATATATAGATTAAATATATACAGAACTCTGATTCAACTCTGGTATAAAGATTAAAGATTTACAGAACTCTGGTATAAATCAGAAATTCCGGAACTTCAAACGATCAGATGGTATCCTCCCCTCCATGATGTATGCGCATGCATCGATATATCGAAGCGTCCATTTACGTTTCAGGTCAACCACACAGTGTCCTATGCAATCGCTTCACGTTCTTCTGTCAGAACGACTGAGTCGTTCTGACAGAAGAACGTGAAGCGATTGCATAGGACGCTGTGTGGTTGACCTGAAACGTAAATGGACGCTTTGATATATCGACGCATGCGCATACATCATGGAGGGGAGGATACCATCTGATCATTTGAAGTTCCGGAAGTATAGTACCTTTATGTCTGACTAACTGAAGCTCCGGAAGTGGAGCTTGTCTACGGCAGAGCTGATAACAAAGATAGCCCAGGACCGGAACTGGAGCTCGTCTGCAGCGTGCGTTGTGACACGCTGCGGACGGAACCTCCCCTTGTTTCCACCGGCGCGAAAACGGACGCACCATTTCCCAATCACAATGTGTGTATGTATAACCATAGTAGGAGGAGGAATGTAATTTTCATTTCTTTCTTTTCTTGTTGCCACTGAAGAAGCGCTATACGCGCGAAACGCGTTTGGCCTCTATTTAAATTCATTTATTTTTTTCTTTTATTGCTAATATTTTTAACTGATTAAATTTCACTTCAACTTTTATATTGTGGAAGTCCCGCCTTTTTTTCCCTGCTGCAGGTGGCTTTTCCAAATTGTGCCCTAAAAACAATTTGTATACTCTGGAACCATAGAGCTCGGTGTAGCCCCCAAGAGGGTGAGTAATGTTCCCTCTTTGGGCTGGTCTGGTTATTTATTCAAGTTGAGATATTACACCATGAGGATTCTCTCCCTTTATATTTCGAGATCCAAAGGGGTGTAATTACTGAAGAAGGAGAGGACCAATAAAAGAAGTCTGGCTGACGGGCTGGCCTGAAACAGTCCGTAAGGCGAACTAAATAGAGCTAGGAAGCTCTCTAAAAGTGTGAGTTCATTACCTCATCGAACCTTGGCTATATTTTATATATTCCATGTTACCTATTGATCTGCACTATTATATTTTTCTTTTGTTTGCCTGTTTGAGATCTGTATCGGTCCATGTGGTTTTGCAACTCCATCTGTGCCAATTACTCTGGGAACCATCTTTTCCCTAAATACATCTAGAAACGTAAGATCTTTGTTATTCCAATTCACACATTGGTGGTGTTGTGGAGGGCATATCAACATTTACTAAAAGGGAGCGCTGTCCTCCTTCCTGTTTTTTATTCTATCAATTATTTTCTGAGGTGAAGGGAACACCACATCTGTGAGAACGTGTAGCGATCCCTAATACCATCTAAGCGCCGCTTATACATCCAGACCTGTTTCTCTCTGCTCTCTGAATAGTCGAATGGCCAGGAAAGGTAGCCGTACGCTGAATTTCAACGTTCGCTTACCTTTCAGGCACAATTCCGAGCTCTTTGAATAACTCTGTATTTATATATATAGAAATAATACCAGATTTAAAGCCATACAGTGGCAAAAAAAAGTATGTGAACCCTTTGGGATTATGTGGAGTTTTGCATGAATTGGTCATAAAATGTGCTCTGATCTTCATCTAAGTCACAACAATTTGAAAAACACAGTCTGCTTAAAATAATACAACACAAACATTATATGTTTTCATATTTTTATTGAACAGAACATGTAAACATTCACAGTGCAGGGTGGAAAAAGTATGTGAAACATTGGATTTAAGAACTGGTTGACCCTCCTTTGGCAGCAATAACCTCAACCAAACATTTCCTGTAGTTGCATATCAGACCTGCACAACAATCTGGAGTAATTTTGGACCACTCCTCTTCACAAAACTGTTTCAGTGTAGCAATATTCTTGGGATGTCTGGTGTGAATCGCTTTCTTAAGGTCATGCCACAGCATTTCATTTGGGTTGTGGTCAGGACTCTGACTGGGCCATTCCAGAAGGCGTATTTTGTTTTGTTGAAGCCATTCTTTTGATGAATTACATTTTATGCTTTAGGTCATTGTCCTGTTGCATCACCCATCCTCTGCGGAGCTTCAGTTGGCGGACAGATGGTCTTACGTTTTCCTGCAAAATGTCTTGATAAACTCTGGAATTCATTTTTCCATCAATGACAACCCTGAGGCAGCAAAGCAACCCCAAACCATGATGCTCCGTCCGCCATGTTTTACAGTGGGGATGAGGTTTTGATGTTGGTGTTCTGTGCCTTTTTTTCTCCACACATAGTGTTGTGTGTTTTTTCCAAACAACTCAATTTTGGTTTCATCTGTCCACAGAATATTTTGCCAGTAGTGCTGTGGAACATCCAGGTGATCTTTTGCAAACTTCAAACGTGCTGCAATATTCTTTTTGGACAGCAATGGCTTCCTCCGTCGTGTCCTCCCATGTACTCCATTCTTGTTTAATGTTTTCCTTATTGTAGATGTGTCAACAAAAATGTTAGCATGTGCCAGTGTCACGGGGGTCCCGGGCAGATGCCAGGGAAGACCCTTCATTGCGCATATATTTGAGCCCTTGAGTCAGGTTTGTGGTTTGTTTGAAGCCTTCTAAGTGCAAGTCTTCAAAGTGAGCACTTAGAGATCTTCTGGAGATACTCTGGAGGTAGTCTGAGGTTAGACAGGAGGTAGAAAACCTACAAAAACGTAAGATTTGCTGGTTTTAAATCCATTCTTTTATAATGGCAGGCTTGGTCCAGTGTAAGAGCTGTCATGCATTTGTTTTTAGATCCAATTTTTGGAGGTTTGGAGTGTGCCTGATATGTAGGCAGTTGTCTTTATTGCAGCAGGAAATTGCCTGTTTGAAGTCTGAGATTTGTAAATTATCTGTTAGACAAACTCAGGCTATGACTGTTACAAAGCCACTGCCACAGAGGCCTCCTAGGAGCGGCAGATGGACTACTGTAGGATCTGGTAGACTTAGAGTTGTGGATAGAAGGCATATCCCACAGTCTGTGGCTCTTCTTAATTCTTTTGAGGCACTTTCAGAGTGTAGTGGTAAGACGGATGTAGGCTCAGACACCATTGTTGAGGAACCACCATCCCTTATGCCTAAGGTATGCAGGACTGCAACCAAGGACAAAAAGGAAAAGGTGGGACTTGATAGAAGGCAATTGTTGCTGGATGATTCTATCATAAGAGGTGTTGAGCTGAAGAGTAGTGGTTTGGTGAGATGTCTTCCTGGGCTACTGCTCGTAGAGACTAGAGACGTATTCTCAATATTGTCAAACAAGCAAAGCAGCAAGGGGAAGTGGACGTTCTAGTCCATCTAGGGACAAATGACGTGGCTAGCAATGAGGTTTCTGAGATTAAGGAAGATTTTTGTGTTCTTGGAGGTGAAATACAGCAGATTGCGTCCACTGTGACATTCTCTGAAGTTCTGCCGGTGCATAACATTCAGGATAGGCAGATGCGCAATAGGGAATTTAATTTGTGGCTTCGGGAATGGTGTCGGGAGCAAAGATTTGGCTTTGTGTCGCATGATAGCTCTAACTGGAGCAGAAAGGAACTGTATAAAAAAGATGGTTTGCATCTTACTCATAAGGGAACATATGTTCTCAGTGAGAAGTTCAAAGGTTTCACAAAGGAATATTTAAACTAGGAGGGGGGGACAAAAGGGTAAAAAACAATCTGCCGGATTGTCCCCCAAAACTAAATCGGAGGGTGCAAGCAACATGCGGGGTAAAAAATGACAAGCTCAGAGTCGTGTCTATAAATGCTCGCAGTTTAGTCAATAAAATCAATGAACTGGAGGCAATGATGGCAGCTGAAAAAGTAGATTTAGTGGCGGTTACTGAGACATGGTTCAGTGAGAAAAATAACTGGGACGTAACAATACCGGGGTACTCTTTATATAGAAAAGACAGAGAAGGTAGGAAAGGAGGAGGAGTGGCCCTGTATGTGAAAAACAACATAAAAACGAAAGCAAATAAAAGTGAGCGAGGCGAACATAGAGTCAGTTTGCGTTACGCTAACATTTGGCAATCATACAGTAGCTCGTGTAGGTGTGCTTTATAGACCCCCTGGACAAGTAGAAGAGCTAGATAATCTGCTGTTTGAGGAAATAGCCAAAATGGCAATGAAGGGGGAAGTTATTATCATGGGGGACTTTAATCTTCCTGATGTGAACTGGAAAATCAAAATAGCTGGGTGCACCAGGAGTACAAATATTCTAAACTCCCTACTGGGATTATCTCTAACACAAGTAGTTGAGGAGCCGACCCGTAAAGAGGCCATATTGGATTTAATACTCACAAATGGAGGTTTGGTATTAGACATTGTTGTAGGTGAAAATTTGGGATCTAGTGATCACCAGTCAGTATGGTTAAATATAAGAACAGGGATGGAGCCGCACCACACAAAAACAAAAGTTTTAGACTTTAAAAACACAGATTTTTCTAAAATGAGATTTTGTGTGAAGGAGTCATTATCAGACTGGAGGAGTTTAAAGGGAGTCCAGGAGAAATGGGATTATTTAAAGGAAGCATTATTGAAGGCCACAGGCAATTGCATTCGGCTTGTTAGCAAAAACAAAAAAGGGAAGAAACCACTGTGGTACTCTGCAGAAGTGGCCAAAATAGTGAAGAACAAAAAGATAGCATTCAATAATTATAAGAAAACTTAGAGTGAAGAAGATAGGCAAACCTATAAGATTAGGCAGAAAGAGGCAAAGCAATTTATAAGAACTTCCAAAGCACACGCAGAAGAGAAAATAGCTCAGTCAGTAAAAAAGGGGGACAAAACATTTTTTTGATACATAAATGAGAAAAGAAAAGTAAAACAAGGATTAGTTAGATTAAAAACAAAGGAAGGAAGGTATGTAGAAGAGGATAAAAGTCTCGCTGACTGCCTCAATGAATATTTTTGTTCAGTCTTTGCAGAAGAAAAGGAAGGAAAGGGACCTCAGTTAGGAGGAAACACTAACGAGACATTTACATATCAGTTTACAAAGGAGGAGGTTCTACAGCAGCTGTCTAAAGTAAAGACAAATAAGTCAATGGGGCCTGATGGGATCCACCCTAAATTATTTAAAGAGCTCAGTGATGTAATAGCAAAACTGTTAACAGATTTATTTAACCAATCCTTGTTAACAGGAGTCATCCCAGAAGACTGGAAATTAGCAAATGTTGTGCCCATTTACAAGAAGGGTAGTAGGGAGGAATCGGGGAACTATAGGCCAGTTAGTGTTACGTCAGTAGTGGGGAAATTAATGGAAACCATGTTAAAGGAAAGGATTGTTGAACATCTAAAAACACATAGATTACAGGATCAGAAACAACATGGGTTTACCTCAGGGAGATCATGCCAAACTAATCTTATTGATTGTTTTGATTGGGTAACAAAAATAATAGACACAGGTGGTGCAGTAGACATTGCTTATTTAGATTTCAGTAAGGCTTTTGATACTGTTCCACATAGAAGGCTTATCAATAAATTGCAATCTTTGAGCTTGGATTCCAATATTGTTGAATGGATTAGACAGTGGCTGAGTGACAGGCAGCAGAGGGTTGTGGTAAATGGAGTTTATTCGGCGCAAGGTCTTGTTACCAGTGGGGTACCTCAGGGGTCAGTACTTGGACCCATTCTCTTTAATATTTTTATTAGTGATATTGCAGAAGGTATTAATGGAAAAGTATGTGTTTTTGCTGATGACACAAAGATTTGCAACAGGGTTGACGTTCCTGGAGGGATCAGCCAAATGACAAATGATTTAGGTAAACTAAAAAAATGGTCGGAGCTGTGGCAATTGAGTTTTAATGTGGATAGGTGCAAGATAATGCACCTGGGATGTAAAAACCCAAGGGCTGAATATAGAATATTTGATACAGTCCTAACCTCAACATCTGAGGAAAGGGATTTAGGGGTTATTATTTCAGAGGATCTAAGGGTAAGTAGTCAATGTAATAGAGCAGCAGGAAATGCTAGCAGAATGCTTGGTTGTGTAGGGAGAGGTATTAGCAGTAGGAAAAGGGAAGTGCTCATGCCACTGTACAGAGCACTGGTGAGACCTCACTTGGAGTACTGTGTGCAGTACTGGAGACCGTATCTCCAGAAGGATATAGACATCTTAGAGAGAGTTCAGAGAAGGGCTACTAAAATGGTGTATGGCTTGAAGGAGAAAAGTTACCAGGAAAGGCTTAATGATCGTAACATGTACAGCTTGGAAAAAAGACGAGACAGAGGAGATATGATAGAAACATTTAAATACGTAAAGGGAATCCACAAGATAGAGGAAGGGAGTATATTTAAAAGGAAACAAAGTAGCAAAACAAGAGGACATAGTCTTAGATTAGAGGGGCAAAGGTTTAAAAGTAACATCAGAAAGCGTTATTTTACTGAGAGGGTGGTGGATACATGGAACAGCCTTCCAGTTGAAGTGGTAGAGGCCAAAACAGTAATTGAATTGGGATAGGCATAAGGCTATCCTAAACAAAAGATAAATCCAGGTAAAGTATCCATGTAATTGGGCAGACTAGATGGGCCGAAAGGGTCTTATCTGCCGACATTTTCTATGTTTCTATGTTTCTATAATGTTTAATCCAGCACACACTAACATAAAACAGAAACAGAGCTAGAGTTTTGGTACATACAAGGACTAAGGCTAGGTCAGACTGAGGCAGTGCGAACGCGCGTGCAGCCGCACATAATCACGGCCGTGCTAGCAGCAGATGCGGGCAATGACGGCCAATATACGAAGTACGGTCGACAAAAGTGCGGCCGCGCAACGCAAGCGGCAAACAAACGACGCTTATTTTCGAGAACGTGAAACCACTAGTACTGACGTACAGAGTGCGCTGCGTCCGCTAGCGGCGTGTTTGCGTGATTAGGAGACGTCAGACGCTGCTAATGTCCGGCCAACATAACGTCCAGACCCAAAAAGTGTTTTATTGATGATCCGTACAAAATCACGGATGAAACTGCGCATCGTATGACCGCTATTGCGTATTCCGTGAAAAAATACGTCCATTCGTTCGAACGCACTTTTTCACGGACAACGTGAAAAATGCGTTAGTCTGACCCTAGCCTAACTTGAATTGTCTCTAAATTCTGAAAGTTTCGAGACCAACAGATTACCTAGGACACAATCAAAAAACAGCAGACGTGGAATGACAGTCCGTGAAGTACTCAGGGCAGTCAGAAATGCAGAAATGACATAAAACAGAAATGAACAATAGTTTGTGATCGTGGTCTTAAGCAAAAACATAAACATAAGTTGTAACCTGGGAACAAGGACCCTGGAGGGTAGCAAGCAATACCCCTAAACGTAAAGGGATAGAACTCAAAACAGCGAGTGATCAACCCAGCAGCCAGCAGGGGGTTGAATCACTAAAACAAGTGATACAGTGTAATATACACACACAGTGATTCTCAACAGGACAGACTGAGGTTAGAATGGATTCAACGGAGTGCAGGGTAGAACTCGTTGGTACCTGAAAATTGCTGTGAAGAGAACTGCTGATCCTGGCACTCCCTCCAGGGAGATCAGAACAACAAGAGAACACTAGAAACTGCTCAGTAGCTATTGATTTCGAGACCAAAAGAACTACTGAGTAAAAACACATAAACTAAACACACACAAGAGAATGGCCCAAAAACATAAGCCAGGTCATACACGAGAAGTCCAGACAGAATATCTTTAGGGGACAAACGTAAGCATAATCCAATAACCAGAACCAGAAGTCATACACGAGTAATCAGAATTTCTATATAATATCAAGAACAGTGAGTTAGATTTCAAGAACAAGGAGCAGGAACTTAATAGGTGTAACCTATCCAGACCCAGGGAGCAAGAGACTTACTAGGCCTATATATAGGGCTGAGAAGGTCATGTGACCGCAGACCAATCAGCCAACAGATAGTCAGTAGAACCTGAAAGTCAAAAAACATGAATCCCTGCTACAACCAGCAGGGGACAAGACCGAGATGTGACAGCCAGAGATTTCTGTAAGTCTTTAGCTGACACTCTAGGATTCTTCTTTACCTCATTAAGCATTCTGCGCTGTGCTCTTGCAGTCATCTTTACAGGACGACCATGCCTAGGGAGAGTAGCAACAGTGCTGAACTTTCTCCATTTGTAGACAGTCTGTCTTACCGTGGACACATGAACATCAAGGCTTTTGGAGATACTTTTATAACCCTTTCCAGCTTCATGCAAGTCAACAATTCTTGATCGTAGGTTTTCTGAGGCAGTGGCATCGTAGGTTCACATCAGGCAGTGCTTCTTGAAACCAGTAAACCCAAAACTGGTGTGTGTTTTTAAAGGGCAGGACAGCTTTCAGCAACACATCCAATAATATCACACTGATTGGACTCAAGGTTGGCTCACTCCTGGCTCCAATTAGCTCTTGGAGAAGTCATTAGGCTAGGGGTTCACATACTTTTTCCACCCTGCACTGTGAATGTTTACATGTTATGTTCAATAAACACATGAAAACATATAATGTTTGTGTTGTATTATTTTAAGCAGACTGTGTTTTTCAAATTGTTGTGACTTAGATGAAGATCAGAGCACATTTTATGACCAATTCATGCAAAACTCCCCGTAATCCCAAAGGGTTCACATACTTTTTCTTGCCACTGTATATCACGAAACAGAAAAGGAATATTGAAAATGTATATGGATATAAATAATGGGTCATTTCATCACCAGGCACACCACACTCCCTGTACACACATATGCTTTGGTTTCCAACCAAGATATGGTGAGAAAATTTTATATGGAGATGTGTATATGAGACATGGGTTTCCCTTAATCCAAGAGTCACAACCTTTGCATTTGGGTTTATAACTCTTTTTGTCCAACCAGCACATATCTGATCAAAATTGATAATTTTTCGGCATACCAGCCTGGCATAATGTGAAGCAGCTAGCTTAGGCTAGGGTCAAACGAACGCATTTTTCGCGTCGTCTGTGAAAAAGTGCGTTCGAACTAATGGACGTATTTTTTCATGGAATACGCAATAGCGGTCATACAATGCGTATTTTCGTCCGTGATTTAGTACAATCATCAAAAAAAACACTTTTTGCGTCTGGACGTTATGTAGGCCGGACATTAGCAGCGTCTGTTGTTGTCTCCTAATCACGCACACATGCCGCTAGCGGACGCAGCGCACTCTGTACGTCAGTACTAGCGGTATCACGTTCTTGAAAAAATGCGTTCATTTGCCGCTTGCGTTGCCCAGCCGAACTTTCGTGCAGCCGTACTTCGTATATTGCCCATCATTGGACGTCATTTGCTGCTACTACGGCCGCGATAAAGTGTGGCTGCACGCGCGTTAGTCTGACCCCAGCCTAAGCTGAAAAGATAAAGTGTATTACCACAACCACACTGTGTTGTTTTGTTAGTAAGGGTCACAAAGCAGCTACACATTTGATTGCATGCATCATTAATTTATTTAAACATATTTCTGAATAACTTCAAAAATAGTTTATTTTGAAAATCCTTTGCAAGTAAGTACATTTTCTTTCTTTTTTTTTATGTTCACCTCAATGTTTTGTGTTTTAGTTTTATGTCACTGGTACTGTAGGAAACCAGTGTACCAAGACAGCAAAGGTGGGAATGTGTACATCAGATACGAAATATATCATTTGAGGAGCTACTCATGCAGTAAATTGAATACAAAGAAACTGCCAAACTTGAAAACCAAGTTGAAAGCAGGTGAAGTTGGTAACAAAGTAAAACAAATATGTCAGAGACCAAAACCTGCCATTGCATAATAACGTAAAAAATCCTGAGCATGTGCAGATTATAAATAATCAGAAACTGAGTTTTTCTTATGATAAAGGACATGAAAACGATCAACGTGTAGATGGGGACCTTAAGGGTCAAAATCAGAAAATATTCACAGAGAAGGCACACACCTATTATACAAATTTGAACTTGGGATTCCAGGTACTTTTAAGAGCTCCACACACCTACATATCTTTTAATTAGGAAACATAGAAACATATCTTTTAATTAGGAAATGGTTACCCTTTCATAACCAAAAAGTGTATGTGTGTTTTTGTATTAAAAAGTATACCAAAATTTAACATTTACAGTAAAACACAACTATCTTACCTTTTATTGTAAATATATTTTTTATTAAGCATAATAGGTCTAGTGAGTCCAAATATAAACCGGCGTGCAAGGAGCTTCAGCAACAATTAGGAATAGTCATGAGAAATCTAGTCACACAGGATCATTGTCAACAGAACAATCTTGACCAGTAGATATCTGAGTGAGAACAATAAAAATGCAAATAAGCATTTTGGAACTGTAAAACCAGGGACAGTTGAGGAAAGGAAAGGGAGGGGGGCGGCAGGGCAAAGCCACATAAGAGATTGCGATCTTTAATAATGTAACAGGGCATTGAAATCAGAGGTAATGGAGACCAATAGCCATCTGGACCAGATCTGCAGGTAGCCCGGAGTATCACCAGCGGCCGAGTAATATAGCTGTTCCAAGGTACAGAGCTCATTCATTTTGTCATACCATGTGGTCAGGGATGGGCAGGTGCTTTGCTTCCATAGCAAGGGAACAAGTCCTATGGCAGTGTTCAAAATGTGGATGGCAACCGATCTTTTATAGACAGCAACAGAGAGCTGGGTGTGGTGTAGCAATAGGACTTCGGGTGTAAAGGGCGGTCTGTCTCCAGAATGGCTGAATAACTGGACAGTCCCACCAAACATGCAACAGTGTCCCCTTACCCTCCAGGCACCTCCAACAAGTGTCAGGAGTGTCAGGGTACATGTTGCTAAGCAGAGTGGGAGTGCGGTACCACAGACTCAAACTTTATATGCAGTCTTCTGCGTTTTGCTATCCACTGCCCAGTGGTGCGTAAGGTCAAATATTTTGGCCAATTGTTCATCTGACAGAGAAATATCTAGAAACATTTCCCACTTCCCCACAAAAAACGGGATGCCACATTCCGGGTTCATGAGTTCACACAGGTTCATGAGTTCAGAAAGCGAACAATGCAGGGTGGAGAGTGTGAGCAGGTGGGAAGGGTTGCCATCCTTTTTATGGCAAGACGCGTGATGTTCAACCTGGGACAGGATATCTTGCAAGCACTTAGCCCTCTGTATTTTTTTTGCCTTTACCCCAGTTCGGAGAACGAAGCCCCTGATGACACATTTATGAGACTCCCACACTATGGTCAGGAAGACCTCAGGGGTGACGTTCTCTGCAAAGTATTGTGTCACGATGTGCCTACTCTCATGTTAACGTGCGGCGTCTGAGAGGAGAGACTTGTTCAGTCGCCAGTTAGGGGCCTTGGGGCGAAACAAGGGTGACAAAAGTTTCAGGGAAATTTGAGCATGGTCGGACCAGGTCGAGACACTAATGTTGGCCTTCCGCAGGGTGTCTAGATAATAATATGGGAGGAAAAAATAATCAATCCTCGAACATAATTGGGAAGGGTGATCAAAAAATGAATAGTCCCTTTCATTAGGGTGTGCGGCTCTCCAACTATCCACCAGGTGGTGGGTGTGCAATTCCCTACCTATGGAGCGGAGTACATACGGAGGAACAGAAGATTTCCCAGTGGAGGTGTCTTAACACGGTTCTAATGGCACATTAAAATCCCCACCCAGGATCAGCATGTCATCAGCAAAAGTAGAAATTTAATGCAGGGAGGCAGAGAGGAACTTATGTTGCTCCTTGTTCGGTGCGTAAACAGTAGCAAAAGTGTAAACCCCGTCAGAGATTGTGCCCTTTAGAAAGAAATCCGCCCTCTTGGTCATTAAGTGTGGCCAGTTCCTGAAAGTGTTTGTGTGTTTATGGAAGAGAATGGCTACTCCTTTAGACTTAGCAAGAGGATTGTTACTTAGGAACATGTGTTTTGAAAATGCGTGTTCGACAGGGTGAGTGCAGCCCCTTGTCTGGGTGCTCAGATATTTGCTTTCTACCTGGGCTTCAATAACTGAGATATTTACCCTTATTCTTGTTTTGCTTTGACCATTGGCTTGCAGACTCGTATCTGAAGCTTTGCTGCCTGGACCGACCTTTTGCTACTCTTGACTACACTTCCTGCCTCAATATTTAGATACCACGCTTACTCTGCCCACAGTACTTCATATTGAGATCAACCACCAAGCTTTGACAGACACAAGTTAATGTAAGGGGTGATATGCAGAAAGAGATACCAGATGGTTATGGGAATGTGTCACGAATGGTGTAGGGGGGGGCAAAGGTATGGGTACAATATGAAGCAATAAACTAGTAGAGACAGCAAAATGAGGTACAATAGGGAATATATTAATATAAAAACCGAACGGTAAGACTGAAGGTACTGGTAAAGGGAAAGGCTAGTAAAGGGCTGATTGAGGGAGACAGGTAGGAGAGACAAGGAAGCGATATGACACAGGAGAACAGAAACAGAGGGTAGCACAATAGGAGCAAGGAGACACGAGACAAACACAACAGGAAAAGGGCTGGCTGAAGACTTGTACGAATCACTGGAGACAGGAGCATAGTAGGCAGGAGTCCAGAAATGCAGGGGCACTGTAGGAATGAGTCAAGTGATGCAGTGGTACTGTGGGCAGGAGTCCAGAGATGCAGGGGCACTGTGGGCAGGAGTCCAGAGAAGCAGGGGGTCAGGAAACAAAAACCAGGCTTCTGGTGAATCTCAATGAAGAAGCAAGGCCTGATGGGAGCTCCACCCATAAATAGATCAACTCAGGGGTATAGAAATTGGATACGAGTAGGGGACAATATATTATAATAAAGTGAGAGGGACACAAGTAAGTTACAAGGGTATGGGGAATTTGCTACCAAATAGGGAACACAAGTGACTTTATATCAGTGATCTGACTAGCTGTCTCTTGTCACTAAGGCTACTTGAGAAAATGCAGTAAGCTTCCTTGCCCTAGAGTCACCAAGCTGTATGAATACTGGCCAACCTCCCTTAAGGAATTAACAATATGAATTTTCTGAAAATGCTGAATGGAAGGACAAACTTGTAGATGGAAATGTATCCTAGAACCAATGGAGTATTAAACCTCATTATCATAAAAAGAGAGTTTTTGAAAAACATAATTTTAATATATATATATATTTTTTTCCATTTCAACTTAAGTATCCGATAATCCATCTGAATAATTCTGATTAGATTGCTTTTCTCATATTCGAGTTGGTGAGAATGAAAAATGACACCAATGTACTGGAATCAGACTGTGGAACTTGTACATTCAAAATGTTAATGTAAATGTGTTATTATTTGCATGGATTGCTCCAGCCCATGTATATAAATGACCACTGATAATTGCAGACTGCTACTTATTAGCAGTCTCACTCTGACAGTAAATTTATAAACAACCAGACACAATTTCGCCACCCTGAATATCACTTTTCAAGGTCATTGTATTTTCAAGCCTAGGTGGCAATGCCACAGTTCTCCATTAATGTTGCTATTTTTTTTAAGAAATATGGCGTACACAGCATTTGTATTTGTTGGGATTTTTGTCAAGATCTGTAATCCCTTTCTATATAACTTATGATAACAGTGCCTCCAATGCCAACAGTATATTTACAGGTCAATTCACTAAAACGTGAAACACAGGAGAACTAGCTCGAGAAGTGAAAAATCTAGGTCAAAATAGCCAAAGCCGAAAAATTATCTCACTTTCCAAATCAGCTATTTGGTATAGATTGTTCTCTTCTCCTGCCAATTCTCCTGAGTTTCACCTTTAGTGAATAGACCTGATAGGTTATTAATTCTCATTTTAAGGGAAAATAGCCAATAAATTAATATAAATCTTAACAAATATGTAATTAGTAACTGTACTGCAACGAGCAATAATATAATTGACAAGTAGCTACACCACACCCCACATTCATATGAACAAATCAAATATTCGTTAACACAGAGTTATATGACACCATCATAAAATCTCTTAAGTGTGCAAATATCACCTAGACACCTTGTATAATAAAATTTCATAGATCATATTGATTAAATTCATGTTGTCATAACATTTCACCTTGATTTACCTTAGATTTGTATGTAACCATCAGTACTATTAGAAAAAATCTCAAACATTTTCCCCATATTGGATATTTAGTAATCATACAACAATATGTCTGGGTATCGCTTAAATGTGCTCGAATTGAGGTTCCTTTTGATATAGAATGAGTTTTTGTTTAAGGTAATTTATTGACAACTGCTGAAACCACTATTTCCACATTCCTTTTATAAAGAAAAAACAAACAGGGTAATTCAAAGAGATCCGAATTGCTTGAGAAAGGTAACCGAACGCTGAAAATCAGTTCGGTTACCTTTCCTGGCCATTCGGCTATCCAGAGAGCAGGCAATTCGCCAAATCCTGGCGAATTGCCTGAACATACGGTGCCTGTTCGAGGGCAGTGAAAACCCCATGAAAAAGCACTGCTTCGGCTATTCAGAGAACACAAACCAGCAGTGAAAGGTTCCCCTAATGCCCTGCCATTCGGTGGTTTAATTCGGGAAGTTTATTCAGGAGAATCCCATAGGCTTCAATGTTAAAAATATTCCCGTTTTAATTCAATATCTAATAAACCGTTCATTATAAAATTCTGCAGCAAAAAGTCTCTTTATTTATAGATTTTTTAGGATATTGTAAGCATTTTTATTAATTTTTTTTTTTTAAAAGTCCGATTTTATTTATTTATTTTTTTAAGTGTACTTCTTTTTTATGTAACAGCCCTCTTTATTATCATTCCCTGGACCTCATATGCAAATTTCAGACATTTTTGCTCAGTAGTTTCTTTGCAAACAGCGTTTCATCTTCACAGATTCACACAAACTATTTTGCTAATTTATTCACCTCTCTCGTCTGCGGTCTCAGCTGCTTCGGCTGTGTTCGGCTCCTGCTCGGGCTTGGTTTTCGGCAGGTTAATCCAGATGTTTTTGTGGCTTTTCAGCGTGCATTCGGTGGGTTTTGCGGTGAGTTTTCGTCAGGTTTGCGGCAGCTTTTCCCTGCAATTCGGGGACCTTGTGGTGTTTGCTGAATACACCGCAGGGTCACCGAAATGGGATCGGCAAAAGGAACCGAATTGAAGAGAACGAAAAGACACCGAACATGCGGTGACTTTTCGAATCTCTTTGAACAACCCTGAAAGTATTGCTTGAGAATAATTGCTTTTCGCAGTGTTGGACATCACAGAGTGTTTACTGTGTGTATTCCCTTTAAGTTATGAAATCTGATAAGGAGAATCTTTATTTGGGATGATGTAAAAATCTTGGAGTTCTCATTATCTGAAGAACTGACTGTTTAGTTTTAAACACCGGTTAAATAGACGTCTCCTTGAAGGAAATTCCAAGGGAATGTGTGGTCAGTCTTGCTAAGTAAACTTTGTAAAATTTTATATCAAATGTTCTGACACATTGAAATAAAAAGTCTTCAAAAACACATTTTTAAAAATTTTATTATGGTAGGTAAAATATATATTTTTTTTTAGAAAGGATTTTACCAGGAAGGATACACTGAGATTTCTCTCGTTTTCAAGTATGTCCTGGGTGGCGAGTATGTACCGTTAGGTGTCTTGCCCAAGGACACTTACTGGAGAGGTGCTCTTGCCGGGATTGAACCTCTGTCTCCACGGTCTCTCTCCACAGTTATAAAGCAGTGATGTTACCTCTACTCCACCCAGCCGGTACAATATGATGATACATGGCCTACCACAACGTCAATTCATTCGATGCTGTCAGACCCTGCCCTCTCCGAACCTATTGATTACTATTTTTAACCTACTCAAATCACAGTTATAAAAATGTAAGCAAACCTGAAGGAGAAAGTTACCTAAATGAAAGTCATTATCATATACACTGTACATATCATATGTTAAACAAATAGATAATTTTTAAAAAATATATTGTGTATTATTGTATAATGTGTATCTGCTGATTATATTTTAGTACTTTTGATTAAAACATCAATTTAAACTAATAATTAACCTTATACTAAAGGGTACTTGTATAATCAGGGTTCCCCAAGGTGATTGGATAAGCCGTCGCATACAGGGTTATTCAAAGAGCTCTGAATTGTGGCCGAAAGGTAACCGAACAGTGAAATTCAGCATACGTTTACCTTTCCTGGCCAATCGGCTATCCAGAGAGCAGGCAGTTCGTCAAATGTTGCCGAATTGCCTGCACATACGGTGCCTGTTTGAGGGCAGTGAATTCCCCATTGAGAAGCAATGCTTCGTCTATTCAAAAGACACAAAACAGCTGAGAAAGGATGCCGAAATGCCCTGCCATTAAGTGGTTTCATTCGACAGGTTTATTCAGGAGAATCCCATAGGCTTCAATGTTAAAAACATTCCCGTTTTAATTCAATATCTAATAAACCGTTTATTATTTTATTCTGCAGTAAAGAGTCTCTTTATTTATAGATTTTTTAAGATCTTTTAGGCATTTTTCGGGATTTCGTAGCGAAACAGTTTTTCCGTTTTTTTTTAATCGTTCTTTCTTTTTTCTGTAACAGCCATTTTTATTATCATTCATTGGATCGTATATGTAAATTCCAGACATTTTCGCTCTGTAGTTTCTTTGCAAACAGCATTTCACTTTTCAAACATTCAAACGTACTGGTTTTCTCTTTTTTTTCACTCCATCCGTCTGTTGTGTCGGGATTCTCTGGCGGTTAATCCAGAGGTTTTTGCGGGTTGCGGTGTGCATTCGCAGGGTTTTGCGGTGAGTGTTCGGCAGGTTTGCGGCGGCTTTTTCTTGCTCTACAATGGCCCTGTAGTGCTCGCTGAATACACCGCACGGTCACCAAAATGGATCACCAAATCGCACCGAATTGAAGAGAACGAAAAGTCACCGAACGTGCGGTGACTTTTCGATTCTCTTTGAATAACCCTGATAGTATTTGATGCTTAACACCTAATTCATCAACTTGAAGAAAACTACATCAATGGTCCCTACCCATATTACAGATAGGAAACCATCCTTGGCAGCACCTCAATAAAATTTAACTTTTATTAACCATGCAAATACTGTAAAATATAAAAAGACACACACATACGTAAAACGAAATATTCTGAGTGGTCCTATATACACTATCAGGCCTATTCACTAAAGTTGAAAATTGTCAGGAGAAGTGAACAATCTAGACCAAATAGCCAACTTGAAAAGTGACAAAAATGGGAGAATTTTTCTGGTTCGGCTATTTTGACCTAGAATTTTCACTTCTGCCAGTTCTCTTGAGTTTCACCTTTAGTGAATAGACACTTAAGTCTCATAAGGAATAAGCTTATTATAATGATTTTCTCATTGTCAATTGTAATTAAATTCCAAGCATCTATATCTTTCCTTATTGGCTTGATGATATGATAAGGACTCCATGGAGGCTTGCGCTGCCAGGTTACGTGACCAGCATGATCTCGCTCTCGCGAGATCCAGCAGGGCCGCGGAGTGACTCGTGGAGGGAGACTGAGACTGGGGACAAATAGTCTCCACTCTGCACCCGACGGCCAGAAGCAGAAGATCAGCCCACTGTTCAAGCCGCTGGAGGAGAGGTGAGTATCTGAATTTTGGGGGGATTTTCAGCTGGTGCTGATTCTGCAGAAGCGGAATCATTTATCACCAGCTTCTAGCTGTGGATAACTTTTTAGTTAGCCACAGCGGGGTGTAATTAGCGTTAGGAGTTTGTAATCCTAACGCTAATTACTCTTTGCGCTCCCCATGTTAAGTATAGGGCGGCCAAAGTACAGTAAGCTAGCGATGCGCTGAGGGATTTTTTAACCGGTTTGCGTTCAGAATGTAATATGTGTGTTCTGCCCTAGGGCCAGTTAATGCTAGCGTTAGCGCTCTCCTATGTGAGCTTTAACGCTAGGTTAAATTTGTAATAGGGCCCTAAGCACCTTATTTGTGTCATGTTCATCTTTTTATTTTTTTGGTGTTAATGGTTCATGTGTTTTGAGCACCAGTAACTTTCATAATAAATGTCACCTCTGCATTATGTTCAAGTTATGATTTTGTAGAATAACTCATGCTGACCTGGTGTGCTCCAGCCCTACTATTGAATTTTGGTAACATTTTGCAGTCTACGTTGTATAGCCCACAATCTGTCATTTCAATCTGTATTGATAGCAGTGATATGTGTTTAATCATAACACATGGATGATTCCTCTAAACCAAAAGCTCTAACTTCGTAAGGAAAGCAGAATAATCAAGTATTTATTGATACTCTTGGCAGATCACCCTTTTATTCTGTATGGCACTTCTTTGTGATTCCTTGTCAGCACTGGACCTACATGGTACAGTTTAAAAAAACATGTATTACACAGTGATAATTTGCAAATATTCAGTTGTATAAACCGCTGATAACTTGTACTGTATTGTTTATCTTAAGGATATTTTAATAGTTTCATCAAAAAATCCAATAATAGACTGCGGAATAAAATTTTTACAGCCAGGGGTTTGGTCTAATACAAAGACGCTTTGCAACTGGCATAGATATCTGCCTTCCTCCAATTCCAAATAATCATTTTGATCGCACCTTGTGGCTAGATTGTTATTTTACATTTGTAATAGAACTATAGCCAGACTAGGTTTTAGGGAATCATAATGGAATTTTGTAAATATCAGATTTTTTTGCCTTAAAACTGAATTCTTTAAAAAAGAAAAGCTTTTTGGCATGTGGGCCTAATGGGATCTCTGTTCCCCCCGCAAAATGTGGAGGAACTAGTTTTCTAAATGGGTTATTCAGAGAGCACCGAAAAGTCACCAACATTTTGGTGCTCCCTTGTTTGTCGCACTTCGGTGAGATAACTTTGCTGACTCTGCAGTGAATTCAGACCCACTAATCGCATCAGAAAAACCGCGGCAAAATCGCAGAATGAATAAAAAAAAAAACTGAATTGACCGAAAAAACGCCGAATGCATCCGATGAATCGATCTGAAAAAAGCCGACGCCTCACCGAACAGGTTGCTGGAAAAAGCCGACAAGCTGCCGAACAGAGGTTAAAAAAAAAGGAAAAAAAGGCAACTTTTAAAACGTATTTTTTTTAACAAAAACGAGTGCATGAAAAGTCAGTGCTAAAACAGTCAGAAACCAGAAAAAAAATGTGAAATCTGGGAAGTCAAAAGCTGAGACAAAATTACAATTAAGGTAAATTATGCATTTTTTCTGCCCACTCTGTATTGATTAAAGCTAGGATATTTTATTCTTAGTCCCATTTAAAAATATATAGAAGTGTTACAGTCGTCTGTATTATAGGCTTAAAGTATAAAGTATTCCGGGGGGGGAAAACTTGTAGGCCACAGGTATTTCAGTAATGCGGCTCTCCTCTTGACAGATCTCTTGCCGCTGTGGCTCCCAAACAAAAACCTGTGTGGATCACTGACTTAGTGGGTCACTATATGATCTATTGTATAAGCATATGTAATACATTTTCTAGAATCGTTGTAACATTACTTGAAATCCTTGGTTTTGTTGATTACAGAAAATATAAAAACTAAAATAGTTGGTCAAGACTGTTCAAGCAGCAATTGAGTCCTGCAGCAGATTTACATTAATTTTTCATGCATAGCTTAAAGTCCATGTGGAAATGACAGGTTAAAACAAGGAGGGAATTCCAAGCGGATTTTGAAAGAAGATTACTACAAATATAAAGTTATGCCAAGAAAAAACTGGCTTTGAGATAACACAGTGCATATTTATGGTGTATAAAAAAATCCAAAATGTTTTCAGAAACAAATCAGAGGTGTTAACTTTAGGCTAGGGTCAGACGAACGCATTTTTTGCGTTGACCGTCAAAAAGTGCGTCCAAACGAATGGATGTATTTTTCCACGGAATACGCGATAGCGGTCATACGATGCGCAATTACGGCCGTGATTTTTTACGGATCCAAACCAGGAAACTTTGGGTGTCTGGACGTTTTGTTGGACGGACATGAGCAGCGTCTGACGTCTCCTAATCACGCACACATTCCGCTATGCGGACGCAGCGCACTCTGTAGGTCAGTACTAGCGGTTTGACGTTCTCGAAAAAATGCATTCGTTTGCCACTTACGAAGAACGGCCGCATGAAAGTGCGGCCGCGCAACGCATGTTGCCCGGCATTGGACGTCATTTGCTGCTAGCACGGCCGTGATTAAGTGCGGCTAAACGCACGTTAATACTGCGTTCGTCTGACCCTAGCCTAAGGGAATAAAACAACAGATTCCCAGAATATCCTCTGAAATGGGTGGGATGGAAACAGGGCTGGCTCTGGTGTTTGCAGGGCCAGTTGCAAGGTAACATATGGGGCCACTTTTTCCTTTATTGGAACATATTTTTAATACCAATTTCAGTATTAATTAGCATATGTATATTCACACAAACTATATATATACAAAAGTAATCTATGAAATGTAAATATGTGCAGATCAGTGACGTGCAGTGAGGTCAGTGACTGGTGAGGCACTGGCTAGTAACAGAGCCAGATATACACAGGTTACGTAGGTTCAGGTTCAGTGCTCCCCAGAAACTGGCTGCTCTCAGTGTTCCCCAGGTAATGGCCTTTCAGGGCTCCCCAGGAACTGGCAGCTCTCAGTGCTCCCTAGAAACTGGCTGCTCTCAGGGCTCCCCAGAAACTGGCTGCTCTCAGTGCTCCCCAGGTAATGGCTGTTCAGGACTGCCCAGAAACTGTCTTCTCTCAGTGCTCACCAGGTAATTGCTGTTCAGGGCTCCCCAGGTAATGGCTGTTCAGGGCTCTCCTGGTCATGGCTGTTCAGGGCTCCCCAGGTAATGGCTGTTCAGGGCTCTCCACAATCTGGCCGCTCTCAATGCTTACCAGGATCTGGCAGCTTTCAGGGCTCCCCGGGATCTCTGCGTCGTCCATTTCAGGCAGCCTAGTGTGTGTGACACTGAGGCCACACCCCACGTCCACTGATTGGGCGAGACAGTCACATGACTGTTCTGCGCCAATCAATGCATGGGAGGCATGCTTCCCATGCAAGCGTTTTTTGAATGGCTTGGACCAATAGTGCTTTCCTATTGGTCCAAGCTATTCTATTGCTTTCCCAGGGCCTCTGAGGCACTGGGAGAGCAACATTCAGGAAGTGGGCAGTGTTCGGACATCTGTTCATTGAACAGCCACGCTGCACACTTCTTGGCAACCTACGCAAATTGCGTATGCTCAGGCTGCAAGAAAAAAAAGTGTGACGCACAGAGAGGTGGTGAGTTTGAGTGTGCACTGCAGATGCAGCCCCTAATGGCAGGTGAGTGCTTCATGAGAACGAAAATCACACTTGAACAAGAAAGGGTGCGTATGCGCATTAGAAAAGGAAGCCGTCATACCGGAAGGAGCAGTATTGCCATCTTGGGACTCCGGCACGAACGGAAGTGATCACGGACAGTACACCCGGAACTGCGAGGAAGGCCAGTTAATTAGAAAAAGATTTAAATCGCAAAAGCAAGATCCAACACAGAGACAGTAATTTTGGGACTGATGAAGCCGACATAGTGGTCGGCGAAACGCGTATCCCCTATTACAATATATTCACATTTTATCGCTTCATTTTACATGGAATTCCTACGATTTTTTTTATTTAAGTTTTTTAAAATTGAATATTTTTTTTTATTTAGCCCAAGGGAGCATTGAGTTATTCCTCTACCTCCCATCAAGGAGTGCAGCCAGGGCCGGCGCTAATGTAAGGCAGCACAGGCGGCCACCTAAGGGTTCTGGCCTGTTGCCAGGACAAGAGGGCACAAAAATCAGGATCCCCTGTCACTGGCTGGGAATCCTGATTTTATAACAACCCTCAAACCTGGAGCTGCACTGTCGCTATCTTGGTCTCCACCAAGATCCCGGCGAGTCGGTCAGCCCCCTCAATGACATCATTAGGGCGCGACCCACCCCTACACATGGCCACAATTCAGGGGAGCCAGAGGGTGCCTGGATCCCTGCCCTGCACAGCCCAACTCCTGAATCCCTTCAGGAGCTGCTGCCTGCATTATTCAGGGCACTGAGGGACAGACTGCACAGCCTGCCTCTCCATGTCTACCAGCGTGCTGGCCCTGCCCCCTCCAGCCCGGCAGCAGCAGGTCCTGGCAGGCAGGTAAACAGACAGGATTCCCTGTCACTCTCTCTCTATTCTATTCACCATGATCTCTCTCTGTGTCTTTCTCTTTCTGTCTTTTCATCTCTCACTATTACATTCTCCTCTCCTCCCTCCCTCTCTCCTTCACCCTGTTTTGGAAATTAATCTACTATCAATTCCCTAATGTAGTTTGATCCGCTGCACTTACAAGCAGCTCTGCCATCCCTGATATACGTACCTGAACTCGTGCAGTAAAGAGACACAGACACCATCACGTTGTTTCTAGCTGGAGTCCATCTGACCACCTCAGCCAAGAGCCAAGTCCAAAGTGTGCTCAGTCCCAAGTGGGCTCCTGGCTCATGGTCAGCCTCATTTATTACACAATAGGACAACGCCCAGTGGCTGGCTGTATAACAGAAAAACAAGTTTGTCCAGTAAATACATTTACATATCAAAAGGACAGAGGTGTGGACTAGAATGTCGGACCGGCCCCCTGAGGTGTGGCTTGGTTTTAAAACCACATTCAAATCCAACACAGGGAGACAGATGACAACTTATAAAAACACACACATCCTAGACTATAAAGTCCACATAATAAAATTTCCACAACAGTCCCTCCTCTTTGTCATTTGCTCCCCAGTGTCCCTCGATGAATCTCGATCTTCCTTGGAAAGAAACAGTTCCTCTTGTAAAGTTCTGAATGCAAAAAGCCAAACACATGATAGAAAACAACAGACAGTCCATCTTGACACGCCGAATCTTAAAGCAAGTGTTAAAACAAATCTTGACACGTGGATCAGAAAGCAAAAACAAATCTTGACACGCCGATTTTTTTGGCAAATCTTAAAACAAATCTTGACACGTAGAACTTGACACGTAGAATCTCCTTTAGGGGAGGTGACTCAGAGGGAGGACATGAGGTGGTGGGTTGCGTTGATCGTTGGTCGATCTGAAATCCTCTGTATCCGGTCCATGGGTTGATCTTCTGAGAAATCCTCTGTATCCGGTCCATGGGTTGGTCCTCTGGGCGTCTCATCTGTTCGGGCTTCGGTAACTCGGTCAGACTGAAATTCTCTGTATCCGGTCCATGGGTTGATCCTCTGGGCGTCTCATCTGTTCGGGCTTCGGTAACTCGCTCGATTAGACATCAGGAACATCTCACTCCGGCATATAGAAGGAATAGAGACAGAAACACCATAAGTATTTATACTCCCATTACCTTTAGCCAGGATCCAATGGAAAACAAGAAATCCCCGAAGCTTCCCAAAGCTTTAAAAAATATTCCAACCCTCTTCTGCCCTGCTCCCATCAGTATGGACCTGACCCTTGTAAATCCCCCCCCCCTTTGGACGCTCTACTGTCGTTGTTTCTTGGTGATCTCCCTCACTGCAACACCGCACAAGAATTTAAACAAGCGAACGACAGGAGCCAGAGTTACTATTACAAATGTCTCCTTGTGGCCCTTGCTAGTCTTAGGTACATTTCCCTCGCTAAAACCTAAACTAAACAAATAAAGAAAATGATACTCTTCACTCTTTGACGTAGTTGAGAAACTTCTTGCAGTGACCGGCGTGGATCCAGTTGTCTCGTCCCTCGAACTTCAGGGAGGTTGGCGTCGTCTGCAGCACCTGGAATGGCCCACAATATCTCGCCTCTAGTCCCGTCCTCGGCTGTTTCTTTAGAATGAACACTGGTTATTGAGTTTGGGTCTGGGAGAGACTCCCGGACCTGGTGGACTTTTTTTGGAGCTCATCAAGGAAAAGCAATCATGATGGTCCTCAAAGTGTTTCCCTACTAGGTTGGAAAATTGAGAGATTGAGAGGTTAGAATGGTTAGTAAAAGTTGGAAAATGTACTTTTTTTTTCACACCATTATCTCCCCCCTTCTCTTCCTCCTTCATAACAGGAAGAAGAGACGCTGTGTTCAAAAATGGTGCATCATCTTAGAGTCAGTTTAGTGGGTGTTAGAGCCACCTAATGTCTTTACTCTCTGGGTGATTAATGTCGGGTACCCTGAGAGATACAATGTCCTAAAAAGATAACATTTTCCTTGCAAAACTGTACTTTCTCCTTGTTAGCCTTATTACCTGTGGGCACCAGATGGTTAAGAAATGATACAGTATGCCGATAATAAACCTCCCGTGTGGGACATCAAAGTACCAAGTCATCCACATACCACCCCTGGATCGATTGGGGCCCACTAATCTAACACGATCTTCAGCTTGCAACTGTATTCCGAGGGACTAGTCACCGACCCCTGATGAAGACGTGTCCATGTTAGGTGTTAACCTTGGAATGTAAAAACACAAAAAAACTGGAGAGAGCAGAGTTAGTTACATTGGTGACAACAGAAACATCAGAGGAAACTACAACAGATCCAGTGTTAGTGGATCCACCCTGCCTTAGCAGAGTTAGCCCAGAAAGAGCCTCTTCCGCTTCCATCATTGGATTACCAATCGCGGCTATCCCCTCTGGCCAGGTGTACATAATGCGGTTCTTCCGGATTGAAACCGCCTTCTGTATACCCTGTCAGTTTACCTTAAAAGACTTCTGAAGCTACATCTGAGCTACACCTAAGGTCTTTGTAGTCTGGGTTTAAACTCCGTTATGAATTTCTCCCATCTCCAGGCATCAAATGTCCCCTCCAGAGGGATACCCCAAGCGGTACCCTTGGACCATCTATGCCATTCTTTAAATGGGGTTTCATGGCCTTCGCCCCAAACCTAGGATTTTCGTGTGCTGCGCAGCCGTCTGACTGTGGGAAGCCTCGCTTTCCTTCCCTTGCATGGACGGCACATTGCCCATGGCGATTCGAATCGGCTTATCGTCTTACCCCTGCGTCCAGGGAAACCCTGCACCAATTTAGGAGAGCACCGTCTGGTGTCATTTCTTTTACGGTGGATTGTCAGACTATATCCACTATAGTCTCTCAACTAGAGACCCTAACCGAGGCAACGTGTAACTCTATGGCTTGTTGTCCAAACAGGTTTGGTACAGAACTATGCCCCAAACGATTAGTCAACAACCACAGATTACCCCCCTTGAATTATGTCTCTACCCTCACAGTGTATGCATACACAAACGTATACGCTGTACGCCCGTACACTGCGTCGCCAGACTAACCCGCACAGCTCAATGACTATTCTCTTTCTCTACAGAACAATGTGGCTTCTCTCAGTATACATTTGTTAAATGGGGATAGCCTTCTGCTGTCTATTTCCTAGTTGTACGATGTCTCAGTACAGTACATGAATCACTGTCACCAAATGAAAAAACTTCTCAAAAAACCTAACAGTCTGAACTTAAAACCGAAATGACCTACTTGCTGCGCAAAGCAACTCTAAACCAATAAAAGCGTGTTATTCTCGGTTGCACAATCCGCTTTGACGTAGTAAATATAAAAAGAAAAAGTTTAAAACCAAATCCTTTCTTTTTCTACCGCAAAACCAACCGTAATGCGATAATATGCAAAACGCAGCAAAGTTCTAAAACGCAAAACAGTAACATGAAAAAAAAAACACAAATGAAGTACATTCTTCATAAAAACTTCAGTTACAGGACGTCTTGCTATATACATTGAGATTGAGTAAAAAGTAACTTTTAACTTAAAACCAAAACTCAATGCAAACACCAAGAACAAAACAAAAAAACCCTTAGAACAAACAATTGTATAGGACTAAATTAACACATCAATGCCTGAAACAGTCCAGTCCCCGGCCACCTTTATATTACCATAGAAACAGGATTTAACATTACAATAAGGTCCCTAAACAGGTTCCAGCGAAAGGAAAAAGTCAATTTGAATTAAGTTTTAAAAGTTCAATTTTTTCTTTTTTTTTCCTGCAAAAATACAAACAGTAAAATTAGTTTAGAAAGACCTCAATAACATTTCTTCATTTCCCCTTCTGGAACCCAAAATTAGGAACTCTACTGAATTCCCAGAAACGATCTCTTTCCTCTCTAAGCTTCACATTTTCACGTTTCAGCCGTTCATATTGGGATTTTAAATCTGTTTCCTGGATCCATGACCTTGGCTGTCCCTGGCTTCTATGCCTTTGCAAAGATCCATGTCTGGGACCATTACCCCACCTTGCTGAATAAACCGCTTTACTTCTAGCGTGGTTCTGGGATACTTAGAATCTCTCTGTCTGTTGCCATTAGTTACCACACAATACCTGGCAATATTGAACATCCCCCGCACGCAAAGCAACGAATAGCTTGTCTCCCTGCACAAAACCTTCTCTGGGCACATGGTGATCGGCCTTGCTGCCCAACACTAGCCTGACTAGATCCCACACCACTATCTGAATGGAGTACTTTTACCACAGACTCACCTGAAGTATCCTCTGCCATTGCACCAACGTTCCCAACTCCAGGGTCAGACAAATTGTCCATCTCCATCCCTGAGTCGGTTTCAGTATCTGACCCAAAGTCCTCAGACTTCTCCATACTTACAGCACAATGTTCAGCTTCTGTCCTGCTGCAGGGACCAGACAATTCCCTTACAGCCTCCTGTGCATGCGTCAAGCTTTGAGACAAACATTCATTCTCCTTGCATAGCTCAGTATTAGACCTCACAGTACATTCATAATCTGTGCTGGCTTCAGCTGCCTGCTGAATTTATCAATCTCAATTTATCCATTTCTACTTTTAAATCTTCCATCTCTCCTTCCAAACTCAGCTTCAGCCTACAAGACTCCTGAAATTTATCAGCTATCCAACCAGCAGCAAAAATCAGAGCATACTTTCCTTTCGTTTGCGGAACTTTCCGTTACCTATCAGGTTGCTACACAATTTTTGGCCTCCCACCAAGGGTCAATAGATCCCTGCATAGCTTGAACAATGGCCGCCGTGTGTTGTACCTTAGCTACTTCCTTAAAAATGCTTTCCATTGTACAGGAATACAAACACTACAATGCTTACTACGAAAAAGACACTGCTATCAATCTCTATGAGTTGTCCCAATACATTTGGCACAGAACTACAAAGCACCACCCTCCTACACTGTATTACCCGTATTAACTATTACCAAACAATTCTACTACAATTCAGTGTAACAGCCACAGATATACAAACGTTAAACAGAATCATTAACCATCACACAATGATTCCCCTATCAGGCTGGTCACTGGGCTATAACATAACCGAACACTCAAAACAAAATCAAGCCATACATAGAAAAGTTACAAAAGAGACAAAAATAACTTCAGGACGAAAAATATCATTTGAGGCAAAAACAAACAAATCGCTTTCCATAGACACCAAAACTAAAAGTGAATCAGCTCCATCTAAAACTGAATTCCTTGTTAAAAAACCTGCAGCACCAAACTAACCAAGATGGCTGCCAAAGCACATTTTTTTCACACAAAGGAAATCAAGATGGCTGCCAAGCCGCATGTTTTTTTTCACCAAAAGAAATCAAAAGTGGCTGCCAAGCAGCATGTTTTTTTCCACACAAAGGAAGACCAAGATGGTGTCTCCAAAATCCAGCAATAGAGAAACCAAATTAAACAAAACAGTTTCTCTATTCCCTGTGCCCCACCCCGAAACCAGAGTAAAAACCTCCTCTGATTTAAAGGCTAACAGTATAAAAAATCCTCTAAATGCCGTTTCTCCTGTACAAACATTAAAACAAAATTCTGCCTCTACAAACCAAAATCACCTCTTACAAACGTAAAAGTTACACAAATAGAAGTTACAACAAAAACGATATCCTGTACTGGTCAGCACACACGTCACAATCTCACCATACAGTCTCTGTACAATCAGCTCAGATCCACCAAAAACTACACCAGAAAATTACTTCTTGTTCTTACACAAAACGAGCAAAATCGTTCTTTTATCAAGCAGACATTTCCTCAACGCAAAAGACAAAATTACACTTTACTCTCCTTTTTTCTTCTGTGCAGAGGAAAAATCTGTTGGTTCCTTGTTTAGCTGACTCGCCATATGTTTTGGAAATTAATCTTATATCAATTCCCTAATGTAGTTTGATCCGCTGCACTTACAAGCAGCTCTGCCATCCCTGATATACGTACCTGACCCGCCGCAGTAAAGAGACACAGACACCATCACGTTGTTTCTAGCTGGAGTTCATCTGACCACCTCAGCCAAGAGCCAAGTCCAAAGTGTGCTCAGTCCCAAGTGGCTCCTGGCTCATGGTCAGCCTCATTTATTACACAATAGGACAACGCCCAGTGGCTGACTGATAACAGAAAACAAGTTTGTCCAGTAAATACATTTACATATCAAAAGGACAGAGGTGTGGACTAGAATTGGACTGGCCCCCTGAGGTGTGGCTTGGTTTTAAAACCACATTCAAATCCAACACAGGGAGACAGATGACAACTTATAAAAACACACACATCCTAGACTATAATGTCCACATAATAAAATTTCCACAACAACCCCTTCCCTCCCTCTCTCCTTCACCCCCTCTCCTCCTCACCCCCTTCCCTCCCCTCTTCCTCCTTTCCCCTTCCTCTCTCTCTCCTTCCCCCCTTCCCTCCCTCTCTCCTTCATCCCTTCCCTCCCTCTCTCCTTCACCCCCTTTCCTCCCTCCTTCACCCTTCACTCCCTCTCTCCTTCACACCCCTTCCCTCCCTCTCTCCTTCACCCCCTTTCCTCCCTCTCTTTCACCCCCTTTCCTCCCTCTCTCCTTCACCCCCTTCCCTCCCTCTCTCCTTCACCCCCTTTCCTCCCTCTCTCCTTCACCCACTTCCCTCCCTCTCTCCTTCACCCCCTTTCCTCCCTCTCTCCTTCACCCCCCTTCCATCCCTCTCCTTCACCCCCTTCCCCTCTCCTTCACTCCCCTTTGCTCCATTTCTCCTTCACCCCTCTTCCCTCCCTCTCTCCTTCACCCCTTCCCTATCTCCTTCACCCCTCTTCCCTCCCTCTCTCCTTCACCCCCTTCCCGCTCTCCTTCACTCCCTCCCTCTCTCCTTCACTTCCTCCCTCTCTCCTTCACCCCCCTTCCTCTCTCCTTCACCCCTCCCTCTCTCCTTCACCCCTTCCCTCTCTCCTTCACCCCCCCCCTTCCCCTCTCCTTCACCCCCTTCCCTCTCTCCTTCACTTCTTCCCTCACTCCTTCTCTCTCTCCACTTTTCTCTCTCTCCCCTGTCCAGCACATTGGGTTTTTCCTGTTTTAGGTTGAAGTGTGACTCACATCACACACAGGCACCCACAGACATCACACACACAGACAAATCCTACACACCGCACATTAATGTGAGTTTTATTGCTGTGGCGCTCTGTGATACACACATATACACATTGCACATTACTGCCAGTTTTATTGCTGTGGCGCTCTGTGATACACTCATACACACTGCACGTTATTGTATCACAGAGCACCACAGCAATAAAACTCACAGTAATGTGCAGTGTGTATGAGCGTATCACAGCGCTCCACAGCAATAAAAGTCACAGTAATGTGCAGTGTGTGTGAGTGTAAGTTTTACTGCTGTGGAGCTCTGTGATATGCTCATCCATACCACACATTACGTGAATGGGCTGGCATGGTGTTGGTGGGGGGGCACCAAAATATGTTTTTGCCTAGGGTGCCAAAACACTTTGCACCAGCTCTGAGTGCAGCTATACCTTATCACTATTGGGTTCTACAGCTGGGAAACGAATAATAAAGAGGCAAGGATACCTGCATAGACAAAAGGGGTGATACAGTGGAGGCGCTAAATTCAGAGTGGGATAATAATTTTACAGTGTGGATGCGGCCTACTGGAAAAAGGAACACAAAACCTCAACAGAAATGTGTTAGAAAGAGGTAAAAGGACAGGGATGGCTCCAGTGGCGCAAAGAGAATCTATTATTATAATAATAGCTACTATACGTCGGTACGGTATAGAAAGGAGCTTACAGAGGCTAGATGACAGATGATGAAGAAAATGATTCTGTATGAAAGTAGAATATCAGAAGAGGTTATGTATCCTGAATGAACGATAACTGCCCAATGTTCAATGTGGGATATAAGCACAGTCAAAAAGAGACCATTGATAAAGTGCTACCATGAATCTCAGAGATTGCCCCTTTTTTCCTGATTATGGACTGATGAAGGCACATTAGCTGCTGAAACGCGTATCCACTCATCCCCTTGATCCTTTCCCCCTGATTTAAGTATCCTGTTTTTATCTTTTACTATTTTAATATTAAAGCATTCCCTCCTTTTTTATCTACCAAGTCTGTAGTTGTTTCTATGTACTGTATACCAGTTACTTAGTCAGCTCTTGTGTATAACACGAATACTACTCCATCCATCCACCTGAGATACCTGTAGGCTGCCAAAGAGGTGATGGTGCCCACCGATTAAGGAGTACCGCATGCCACTAAGTTGAGCCTGGATTAACAAGGCTCCAACATCGGTGAGTGAGACCACTTTTATACTTTACCTACTTGGCTGTTTTTCAAGTTACGCTATGACTGCTTTGTCTCTCCAAATTTCCTGTATTTGAGGCGAATAAGAGAACCAAAGAAGGGAAGAGGCCACTCTTTATTTGGCCCAGTGTACTTCGAACCAGAGCCTGGATATTATAGGCTCTGGAAAGTGTAAGTACCCCCCTTTTTGGTACACATCATAGCCAGTGAGCCCAGACAATACTGTACTATTATTTGTTTCCTTCCTTATTCCGAGGATTAGGAACATACCAGGACCCCAAGGAGAAGATACACATTTGGACTTCCACATATGCCTGGATGCTAAGAGTGAGAGACATATATAGACTTTATTTAGTCCTATTCTCCACTCACGAATAGCCTATTTTTTGGCATGCACTTTTTTTGCAGCTTTTGCAAGACTGTTTTCCTCTCTTTTTCCACCTCCGATTTTTTAAAAGACACTATTCGCACTTTATTGACGGATTGTTTTTGTCAATATTAATATCCTGTATGCACTTTATATTTGTATTTTGCACAAGATGTGTGGTTTTTACGAATGTATTTTTTTATGAAATGTCTTTTATGAATTGACTCCTTTGCATAGGCACTTCTCTTGGCACGTTGGTGTTAATACCAACCTTTTAGCTGATATTGCAATATATGCACTTTTGTTTGCACCTTGCACAATATTAGGATTTAATTCACGGTAGCACTTTATCAATGGTCTCTTTTTGACTGTGCTTATATCCCACATTGAACATTGGGCAGTTATCGTTCATTCAGGATACATAACCTCTTCTGATATTCTACTTTCATACAGAATCATTTTCTTCATCATCTGTCATCTAGCCTCTGTAAGCTTCTTTCTATACCGTACTGACGTATAGTAGCTATCATAATAATAATAGATTCTCTTTGCGCCACTGGAGCCATCCCTGCAAGGATACCTGCAGTCTGACGGATTCAGCAGAAGGAGATCCACGACTGAAATATAAGTATCTTTTGCATTATATGGCAGTATAATAATATGCAAGTGTTACTATAAAGTACATGCAGTTGCATTATATATATTAAACAAATAAGATTGCATTTGCTCTTTCGGATTTATTTGGTATATATCGCTTATAACTAGGCAACTCCTTCAGAGGGTGTGTTGCACTTATCCGATTACAGCAACAAAAACTTAATTTACGAGTTTGGAGGTTAAATAAAAAAGTTTTTTACGGCGCTAATATATCACACTACATCTGTGGCTATTAATATTAATTGTGCCCTGGACAATATTCTACTTATAGACCCCTCTTAACTACTGCCCTCCTGCCTCCCTCTCCATGAGGTTGATGAAGGAGATGGTCATTAACCCATAGATACGCAGAACTGGGAAAGGAGTAAAGCAATCCATACAGAATATGAACAAGAATTACTAAATATAAATTGATTAAAAAATAAAGAATAAGTTAGATGTGGGAAACAAATATATAGAGAACACTGGAGTGTGGTTAGAGTGCAGCACTGAAATATCATGACATTTGTCAAAATACTATCAGAGTTATTCTAAGAGAACCGAAATGTGCTCTCTCATTCCTCGAACCGACCCCGCGGTGAATTCAGCATTCACCACGGGTCCCGGAAGTGCAGGGAAAAGCCTCCGACAGCATCTGAAAATCCGCCGCATCGAATGGAGAAACCGCTGCAAAACCGCCAAAAAAACAGCACTAACATCTGAAAAAAGCCGACCAACTGCTGCAAAACTGTCGGAAAAAAACATGAAAGCATCTGAAAAAAGCCGACGATCAGTGAACACATCACCGACCAGCCACCGGAAAAAGCCGACAAGCCAACAAACTGGGTTAAAAAAAAAAATGATTGAAAGTTTTGAATTTGAAATGCATATAAATTCCAATGAATAATAATAAAAAGGTCTGTTACAGAAAAAACCCTGCTATTTACAAAAAATGCCTAAAAATCCTAAAAAAATAGTAAATAGACTTTTTGTTGCAGATTAAAAGAATTTAGGTTTAACAGACATTGAATAAAAACGGGAATATTTTTAACATTGAAGCCTATGGGATTCGCCTGATTAAACCTGCCGAATGAAACCACTGAACATAAAAGCATTTCACTGACATTTCTCTGCTATTTGTTGTTCTCTGAATATATTAACCATTGCTTCTCTATAGGGACTTTCAATGCTGCCGAACAGCCTGTATTCCAAAATTTGGCGAACTGCCTGCTTTCTGAATAGCCGAATGGCCACAAAATTGCCCCGTATGGGGAAATTCACTGTTTGGTGCAATTTCGAGGCCAGATCAGCTCTCTCTGAATAACCCCTTAAAAGATAATGTAAATCAGAGGCTCCCAACCCTGGTCCTCAACTTCTCCTACCAGCCAAGACTTTATGGATTATCTTGGGGAAATGTAGACTGAACACTGTAATTGCTGAACAGCAAATCATATCACCTGGACTGTGCTTCAGATATCTGGCAAACCTGGTCTGTTAGGGGTATTTGAGTACCAGACCTGGGAACCGTTGATATAATTGATACAGTAAGTATGCAAGGAAAGGTTATTCAGTACGTTCCACTGATGCAATAAAGACAAACATTGGAATTTCACAGAAATAAGATCCAAAAGAGCAACAGGAAAAGCTGCAGTGTAAAATACTAGCATTTGTCAGCACTGCAACACCTCAAGTTACTGAATAACCCGCAAAAGATGCATATTGAATACAGAAAATACCAATAGCACATTTCAAACAAGACCAACGAAACCATAAAATGCTGTTGTGTGGTCCTAAGCAAAGAATTATGTTTCTGAAAGTATATATGAAATAAACTTGGAAGATATTCCTATATATATATCTTGTAAGATGATACCATTTCGTCATAAATCATTACATAGCATAATTTTGCCTTAACACTTTGCAGTGAACTTAACCCCTTCACTACCAAGATCGAGATAACTCTGGACTTCAAAGGCACCAGTGGGTACTGATATCATGTTATCTCGGTCTGCAGCTCTGAAGGACAAAAGCAAATGAAATTTGTAGAAGGTGCCCCATAAGATTTAGCCCTGTGGACATAATGCCCGAAGTGCTAAAACTGTTTAAAATTGGCTGAAGAATGCCCTGACATATCGGGCTTTCAGTAGTCGATGCAGGTAACAACGTGATGAAGCTCAAACTTCTATAATTCCATTTGGCCAGTAGATGGTGCCATCTGCCTGCCAAAAATCTAATAAAAAAACCACTGGCTCCTGACATTGTTTGGTTAAACAATGGGAAAATGTGAATATACATATTTGTTCTTTTTATACATATATTTATTTATTTATTTGCAAAGTATTTTACCAGGAAGGATACATTGAGATTACTCTGGTTTTCAAGTATGTCCTGGGTTCAAGAACATTGAATTGTTACAGTTGCTACAGAAATACAAAGTAATAAATGCAAGATATTAAAAACAAAACACAAATATACAGATTAACATAGAAAATATGTAGGAAACATAATCATTATGTTACATGTTTAATACCATACAATGCTTTACATTCATGTGCTTTCAGACTAGAGACATGTAGGTGTGATTTACTCTGCACAATTAAATAAATATGTCTCTGATTGACCAATTGGCTTTTCCCATACCCATTCATAAATGCACTTATCACAAAAATCTTTATTTTTTCCATGCACATTCGTTCCATTCGCTTTTCATTAGATACAGTTGTTGAAGTGAAGATCAAAGAAGTGAGAATTGATGATCATACTGTTTACTTACTGAAATGACATCCATATTTCAGTCTCACTTCTTAGACCTTTCCTATAACTATAAAAGTCTGAAAGAGAGATTGAAAATCGACTCTCCGATTTCACCATCCATTATCACTATTATCTGACTCTTCAAACTGAAGAGGTTGATTTTATTTTTAACTTTGATCATCTTGATCGGGATATGGGAAGGAACTGAGTGAAAATCTGCTTTTGTTTTTGATCTTCAACACACTCAATAATTTTAGAGTAAAATCATAGAACAAATTTCATAAAAATTCTGCTGTTCCATGATTTCTATTGCTGGGTCACGTTTCTGTGACAATTTATAGTATCCTGCACTCTGGGAAGTCTATCAACTGAACATTTCTGTAAATAAGTTATGTTCAATGGACTGAAATGCTGCAAATGTCTTTTATTCCGAGAAGAATAATGTGCTAATACATGTTCAATCCTAACATAAATCATAGTGAAATGGGTGATCTGAACGCAAGCCTTTTCAGAGCCTATTTATAATAAAAATTATAACAAAATTCAAAGATTGTGATATGTAGAAAAATAAAGATCTCTGTATATTGTTTATCCATCCTACTCATTTATTTACAGTGTATTAATTTTTTTAAAGTTTATAAACGGTTATATACATGAATAAAATAAGACGTAACTGTGAGAGCAAAAGAATGCTCTGGAGTCTGGATGTCTCATGCGAGTCCGCAGCTCATCATTTGGTTATGTGGAGGAAGCATATACAAAACATCATAGTGCTAAACTGTAAATGATGTATTAAAACAGTATAGTGGTAAGATTATGCCACTCACAAGGATGGAGCCCTAGCACTGGCTCAGAGTGGGGAATTGCCTCTGGGTGTTTTTTCTTCCTCCTTGTTGGCAGGTGACCCCCACCTTAGGTATAGAAATTTTCTTTGGACACCGTGGAGTAGTGGAAACACGGAGAGAGAAATTTGAAATACAAGCTTTCCTAGTGTAAATCTCTTAAGTAAAGGGTACACAACTCTTGTTTTGCTAATTCGAGACTTACGTGAGATGGAGCTTCCAGAGCTCAAATCGAATCGCCCATGGATTTTTTTGTGGAAAAAACCCAAATAAAAAAAAAAATCTGGAACAGGAAATGTGGCTTTAAAAAGATTTAATAAAACAAATAAAAAAAAAACATAAAATATGGCCCCAGAACGCGTTTGGCTGCTAAACAGCTTTTATACCCTTTGATTACTCATAAAATTACCCACCCCTGTTCCCAATAAGTTTAAAATTTCCCATCGTTGGGTGCCGCCATCTTGCGCATGCGCCGTAACGTTCTTCCACGTTCCACGCTGGTTTCAGGGTATCTCTTTGAAGCACGGCCATTTTGCGCATGCGCAGTCCTTAATTTCATGTTTTGATGCGAACGTTGGTTTCAGTCATGCGGCATTATCGAATTCAGGTCTCTCTTTGATGTTTGAACAGAAATTCGTGATCTCAAGCCCATTTTTATGGTGTTAACATGAAATAAAACAGAAATTCATGATTAAAAAAGAAGAAAATGGGAACATTGCAAATCGCTCCCCCATGCCATCTGTATTGGAGAACATGTGTTTACACCTAAGTTGCTTTAATTCTTGGCTGAGATCACCATGAATCTCCGCAACCTATAGTGAGTTATGGGATAAAACCTTAAATTTAAATGGGTCCCACCATTATGTTTTACAAGTATATAAAATAGAATTAGGTCAAAAATAGACCCTACTTTATTGGAATTCTAATTCTGTCAAAATCGACCCAAACTCCTATGTATCTGGATTCATGATATAATAATAATAAGAATAATTGTCCTTATAATGCAGTATATGAATATTTGTAATATTAATGAGGATCAACCATGTGTTGTGAACCTTTTTAGCTTGGTGGTTTCAAAAAGGTAAAGTCGTGAATTTCCCCCTTTTATAACCATTGTTTTACTATATTCTATTTCTTTAATTACAAAAGTTAACCTTTAATTTCGTTTTATATATTTTTAAATTAAACACATATTTTATAGTACATATTTGGAGCAAGGAGTTTCTTCATCCCAGGAGACTTTGCACTTTTTCAATAGCTGCACTAAAGAAAAGGTTGGATCTATATTACAAAAGGGAGAAGTCCGCCCAGGCGTGTATGAAACACCACATACAATACAACAACGTGAGTGGGTTACTTACATTTATTTACATAAGATGGCAGCTACTTTCACATTACATTATATGATTTTTTTTTTTTTTTAAATTGTTTCTTATGGCAATTCATTTTGTGATCCAGTATATGTGTATGTAGTTCATGAATTTGGCTGAGACAAATGTATTGGGGGGGTGGATAACGGAGAACTGGCGTTTAAAGGAATATAGTACAAAAACATCATTCCCCTTTAAATAATTGTGCAGACGCTACTGACAGCAATTTTTTTTTAATAGAACTTTTATTCAAGTAAAAATATTTACCCTTTGTCCAGTGAAGCTGAGCTCCCCCTCTCCTACCATTTCAGGGCTTCTAAAATTAAAGTCCTGAGTCTTTTTGCATGTGTCGCTCGGCTGCTTCACTCAGAATTTAAACGTGGCCATATTCTGCTACCTACTGAGATGTATAGAGTACCACCAGACACCAGCATGAATGAAATTTGATGATGTCATCAGTCCTGAGCTAGTCCCCAGCAGGTGGGCAGTTGAAAATCCCATCTGCTGAGTGACAAATTTGTGGACAGAGGAAACCCTTTGCTTCACACAGCTGTACCAGCCAATTGGGCCTGGGGAGGAGTAATCCATGCAGTCTGACCGCTTTACAGAGTAGCGAGTCACAGGACATATGGTCATAAGTAGGGATGAGCCGAACACCCCTGTGTTCGGTTCACATTCGAACTCGAAAAAATTTCAAAAGTTCGAGTTCGAACCGCACTCAATCCAAGTCAATGGGACTCAAAAGTTTGATTTTTAGAGTGCCCTCCAAGAGGGCATATATGCAAGATATTTGATAAAAGGTGTATGGGGGTCCGGGTAGTGCCCTGGGGGACAGGAAACAAGGACAAAACGTTAAAAAAATACGTTTTTAAAGGAACAGTGAGTTTTCCATAAAATAAGGGTTAAAAATAAAAACGAAAAATTCCTTCAAATATCGTGCCTAGGAGGTCCCCATAACTTGCCCAGGAGGTCCCCATAACCTGCCCGTGAAGTGGCGGATTTGTAGGATGTATAGAAACATCGCCATCAGAGACCCACACACAACACCTAGCCACCCTTAAGGGGTTAAAATGCACAGGGACTGGCTACTATCCTGTTAGATGAGGGAATGTATTATATGTATTAAAGCAAGGTATATATGACAATGGATAGTCAGAGACTCTAGGGACTCAGCTTGTACGCTTTGTGATAGACATTTCTAACACAATAATAATTGTATGCTCACATAGGCACTTCGGGAGAGGTACATGACATACAAATACTGGAATATTACGTTTAAATCTAAGGAGTGTGATAAAGATTTTATTAAGCCCTTGATGACAAATGACGTAACATCTACATCTTTAATGATTGGCTTTACAGAGCCTTGGTCCTTAAGGGATTAAACAGCATATCAGAGGATCATATAGTAGAAATGAACACTTCTTAGAATTCAGAGCAAGCACAGTGTTTGTTCATACATGTGCAGGCCACACCCAGTCTGCAATGTATCAAATATGTATCAAATTCATGAGACCAGACTAATTATTAGAAGCACATGTTACTTCCAAACACTAATTAAACACCTGTTGTTTACGCCGTTTGAGAGCACAGGTCATTTAGAGGTGAGAATCTTTGCACCTAGACATTAGGTAGTTTTTAATTCAAAATCTAATAAACCGTTGCTTATAATATTCTGCAGTAAAGAGTCTCTTTATTTCTAGATTTTTTAGTATTTTTTAAGCATTTTTTATACTTTTTTTAAAAAAAAATCGAACTCGAACCGAACACGCCAAAAAGTTTGAAGTTTGCAAACTTTCAAACTGCCAATGTTCGAGTTGAACTCCGAACTGATTGAACCGAACTGCTCATCCCTAGTCATAAGGACTATTGGTCACAAGGACATTTGGTCACTGTGACGCAAGTCACATTGGACTTGGGGTGCATGGACCTGGAAATATATTTGGGAGGTGCAGGCCGGATGTTCTATATAATTTCCTTGGCCCCCCTTGTGTGCAGAGTGTTATGTAATCTGAGTTGTGCATGAATAATGTTGTCTATCCTTATGGTCCATGTCTATCTGTTATCTGCTGATAGGATTAGCCTCCCAGCATGCCCTCTCACAGGAATGTGTTAATATCTGCTGTATATTTGAGTAGTTTGTTAATCTTCTTTGTCAGGGAAACACTGCCCCATCATCTGGTGTCTTTAGACTGTAATCTGTTTGTCAATCACAATTGACATTTTCCTTCCTCGTTTAGGAATGTTACGCAATATTTATTCCATTGTATTGTCCTAGTCTAACTATGTCTCACACGACGAGAAGCAGAAACCTCAGAAACCCTCACGGCATTTTCTAGGGGAGGTTTGTGTATGTAAATAACCCAGGTTTGACAGCATAAATATCTGTGCCTGTCCCCAATTAAACAAGTTATATTTTGACCCTACATGCAGTCACGACTCATGGTGGGGGTAGCAGCTATATACCGTGGTAGCTGTTCCAAAGTAAACCTCCAGTTCTACAGTCTCGGCTTGTTTTTGGGGGATGCTAGCAAGGCTCTCTGCAAGTACCCATTTTTAATCTTCATCTAAGGACTGGAGAAAGGCACTAGAGTCGTGAGAAGAACACAGGGGTCCAGCAAGGAAGCGGCATTGACAGATGTGATGCCATCAGGGTACTGAGATCTGTTACAGTCACAAGGACTTTTGGTCATAGGACATATGGTCATTGGATATTTGGTCATATGACCATATGTTCTATGACAGTCCTTATGTCCAAATCTCCTTATTACCATGAGTCCTTATGACCATATGGCTATGACAATGTGACCTATGACCAAATGTCTTGTGACCATTAGTCCTAACACCCATCATTACATCACTCAAAAAGACCTTTGGAAGAGGGAAATATCAGGTGACATTTACCAGAATACTGAAAATCCCAGCACATCCGTTTTATTAACACCAAAATAATAAGTGAATATTTGTTATTTTACAGAGTGCTTAAACAGCTGAACACACAAATCCATACAATCAATTACAGTTGCCATAGGCACTTGCAGTGTTACTATGCTGGAAAATTCTGAGCAGGGAAATTGTAGCTGCAGATATTCTGCTTCAAATGAAAATCTGATTTCACTTGGTCTACAGAACAGACTGAAGAGTTATCATTATAAATGGAAACATCTTGTTTACATTGTGGATGGAAACATTTGCTTAGGGTATTCTTAACCCCTGCACTATCATGATTGTGTATTCACAATTAGCGGTAGCAGACACAGCAGCCTGAGATTGTGTTAACGTGATCTGGGGCTCTGCTATATGATTACAATGAAATTCATTTGGTGTAATCAAATTTCTTTTGCTTTTTGGGCTACAGAAAGAGCCCTCAAAGTTTTAGCCTTGTGGGCATAATGCCCAAGATTCTAAAATTGTTTAAAATTGACTAAGGAATGTTCTTTATTAGATATCCCCCAGCTGACAATCAAGGAGCCATTAGCTGCAGTAACTCCTTTTCACCAGTAGGTTATGACATCTGCCTGCCAAATTGATTATTGCAGTAAGAAATACACTGGGAATATTCCCAAATATTTCTTACTGTATAATTAATTAAAATGGATTTTCCAAAATAACACTGGTTCCTGACAGTAGTGAAAGGGTTAAAAGCTGCAACACCTTCTACACCTTGTAGAAGTTACATGTATGGTAAAATAAAAAATACATCTTAGGTCACATGAATAAAACACACATATATTACTCTGTCACCGATCCCAGAACAAAGTGTTTTCATAAGATTGAAGGACTTCGATTTTTTTCACACTATGCACCCCTTTCTGTTTGAATGTATCAGCAATAGAGTGATTTTTTCCCCTGCTTTACTCACAGTATGCGTTAGCAAGAATGCTTAATGATATGGACTGCAAAATAGCTTGCGTTACTTGCAGAACTTAGTAATGTACATTAAAGAGGTTTGCATGTGAGTAGGCAGCATTTTTCAAATACAAACTGGCAGACAGCCGATCACATTCAACCTATCTTTATAAGAGTGAAATATACTGCTGGTTTCCAATCAAGTTCAGAGCCATTATGTTTTTTAGTTTGTTTCGGTGCGTTCATTATGTTACTGTGATTTGTATTTTGGATCGATTCGTTAATTCAGAAGATATGTAATTCGTATTTCATATTAATTTGTTATTTTGTTTTTATTAGTTATTTCATTTTTTGTTATTTCAGAAAGTGAAAGAGATTTATTAATTACTTAATCCCCTTGTTGTTGGTGCTGAAATATGTTTCAGCACCAAGGACAGCAGCTCCGTTGGGTTTAGGAGCAAAAGATCCCCCTGTCCTTGGTGCTGAAATATGTTTCAGCACCAAGGACAGCAGCTCTGCGAGGCTTCGGAGCAAAAGATGCCCCTGTCCTTGGTGGTGAAATAGGTTTCAGCACCAAGGACAGCACCCACCGAAAGCAGCCAGACCTTTTTCCTCACGCCATTCCGAGTGCCCTTTATTCCTCACGCTCGCATAACTCTAATCTTGCTTTGCTAGTGAGAGGGTCTCTCCCAGAGCTCCAGTACATAGGCGTCTCTAGGTTATTCCTTGCCCCCCATGTGCCTCCCCACCAGGATTCAGCCTCCAGCTTCCCCCACATATTCGGACTGATGTATCTCCGGCTCCGTGCATTGTACATGGTCGGTCAAGGTGTTATTCGAAAAGAGCAGAGTCTGGCCTTTCCAATGATACACAAAATAACTATATTCAGTATAAAGACAAAATACTTAACAATTTTTTCACAGGGTGGAAATGGCTCAGCAGTGACAGGGTTAATGGCCAGACTATATATTACATTGTAGAGATATGGGGGGGATTCCTAGTGGCGCAATGGCTTATTTAAACTTAACTTATAAGAGTAGGACAGTCAGTCTCTGATGTGAGCAAGGTTGTCGGACCGTAGGTGCTCAAATGACGAGCATATCTAAATAACCGTTCAAGCAACCTGGAATAATGGGTAATAGAGTGCGATTATATGAAATCTATATGCAGAACTATCACTGTGCAAAAGCAGTATAAAGTATGTACAATACAGCAACAATTAAAGTTCTAAAAGTGTACAAATGCAGTAAAAGGCAACAATCAATCTTCTGTGATACAGCTACAAGTGGGTGCTAATAATACATAAATGCAATAAAAGTGCATGCATTGCAACTGTCACTTTCACAATTTTGTTCCAGAAGGACAATGCAATTCAGTTGTGCAAAAACCAAGTCCACGTATCAAATAAGATGCAAATAGCGCGAAGGATCTTGCAGGGTATATACACTGCTACAGTGGTAGACTGTGCATCCAAAGGAATTGCTATATGGAGAGAGCAAGTCTATTGCCACCTTTCTGTATATGTTCCAAACATATATGCTGGTCTTGGTGGAATGTCTTCTCTTTTAGGCTAGGGTCAGACGAAAGCATTTTTCCCCGCGAACGTGAAAAAGTGCGTCCGAACGCATTGACGTATTTTTTCATGGAATGCGCAAAAACGGTCAGACGCGCATTTTCGGCGTGATTTTGTACGGATCGTCAATAAAACTCTTTTTGCGTCTGGACGTTATGTAGGCTGGACATTAGCAGCGTCTGACATCTCCTAATCACGCAAACACGCCGCTATGCCGCAGCTGCGCACTCAGTACGTCAGTACTAGCGGTTCAGCGTTCTCAGAAAAATGCGTTCAAATTCCACTTGCGTTGCACGGCCGAACGTTTGTGCGGCCGTATATCGTATATTGGCCGTCATTGCCCATCATCTGCTGCTAGTGCGGCCGTAATTATGTGCGCCAGAACGCACGTTAAAAGTGCGCTGGTCTGACCCCAGCCTTAATCCTAATGTGCTCCCAATCCTCGGAGGGAAGAGAGAGAAGAGATAATATTGCCTAGATGGGTTGGAGAATATCCATGAAGAAGAAAAAAACTTACACTTTCCAGAGCCTAATATTTCCAGGCTCTGGGTTGAAATACTCTGGGCCAAATAGAGGGTGGCCACTTCCCTTTGTTACTTCTTCTTGGTTACCTCAAATGTAAAAAATGGAGAGAGACGGCGCTCTCATAGCGTGATATGAACTTAGTGATACAAAATATGAACTAGAGTTCGTCACCCTTGCCGATCATGGAGCCTTACTGGTCCAGGCTCAACATTTACACATGAGGTACTCCTTATTTGGTAGGTACCTTCACCCCTCTGCCTGCTTGTCTGCCTCCTGGATGGGTTCAGCTGGTTGATGAGGCACACAGGGCTGTCCGGTGACTCGCCGGGTGCCTGGTACTGCACAGTGAGGCTTCCCAGTATATGGTGATAAATGGACAGACTGGAGACACGGCTCTACGACTCTCCAGGAGCAGCCAGCATTCATGATTAAGGCCCCAGGCCAAAACGTTGTATATTTTCTTCCTCCAACATGCGACAAAAGAATGAATAAAGAATAATATTTAAACGGCGAAATAGGGAATTGGTGTGGCCTATGTTTTGCTTGTGAGTTGATGTGGGACAGCGGATCCATTAATAGAGCACCCGAACGCCTAACACCCGAGTTCCCTGACGTTCACTGTGTAGCCACTCACTGCCTATGCTATACTGGTGCTGTGGTTCCACTCTGCAGCCTTGCACTATATCTCTCAGCATCCAGTTCCAGCATTTCCAGAACATTGCTGTGGCTGAAGGTGTCTAAATCAACTGTTACCTGCCATCTGTTGCCGTATCTTGTCTGCATCAATATACTTTGTATTTACTAGACATGTGCACAGCACAAAATTTCGTTTTGAACTAATGGATTAGTCCTAAAATGCAATTTATTTAGTTACTAAAGAAATTCGTTTTCAGTTCTTTAGTATGAAAACTAATTTCATTCATCCGAAAACCAATGGATACAATTACTATTGTAGTGGCTCCTCAGAGGGCTGAGATCGCTGCTTGTTACAGTATCTCTCACTCTCAGCACAATGTGGGCCATATTACATAGTTGGTGCTAACATAACCAGAGCTGTTGTAAACTTCCCAGAGCCATTATAGCCTATGGAGGTTTTCAGTTTACAACAGCTCTGGTTAAGTTAGCACCAACATTGTAATAGTGCCCGTGTCAGGCAAAGCTGTTACAGTAACTGACTGCTGCTCATCACAGCGCTCAGAAGGTTAGAACAATATTATTTCTTGTTTTTACTGAAACTCTGAGCGCTGTTACAGTCAGTTACTGTAACAACTGAAAGAGAGAAGGGTCGGTATGGGCGCTCTTGTCTAGGTATGGGTGCTTATTTTGGTTTGCTGCCGTCTAGGAAATAGCACAGACTCTCGAATGGGTGTGCAGATATCGATAAAGGAAAGGGGGGGATTCCTAGTGGCGCAACAATTGTGTACAACAGATCATAAAGTCGTACTTGGAACCAATAGATGCATATAAATCTTTACGGTTCGTGTGAGAGCAACTTCACTGGTGCAGATTTAGGTAAAGTGCTATTGCCACAGTAAATGTGATATAAAGTGCAACAGTTTATGCAGTATAAAGTGCAACAGTTTTATAGTGCAGCAATATATACATTGTTAAAGTGCATCAGTGACAACTTGAGTGCATAAAAAACCAGCATAGCACATAAAAAGTGCAAATGTGCGTATCGGCGTTATAAAGACTGGTACAGTCTGGGTATATACACTGGACGTCTATTAGTGAGTGTACACAAGGTGACCTTACACTGATTTCCTGTGTGTATTGGAGGTCTATTGTCCTTAATGTCCTTGCTTTCCAGAGGTCCTAGGATGGCAGAATATGCACTAAACGCGCTCTGCTTTATATTCGATATGGCGGCTCCTCCTATATCGTTGATTAACTCCACTCAAATCGGGAGATAAGGAACGGGGGAGAGAGAAAAAATAACAATAGTGCAAAACGTTTGGATATTGGTACACGCTTTGGTGTTCAGTGATTGTGCACTTACAGGAATTAGAGCCGCTTAAATCCGGGCTCTGGAGTGAAGCGCCTGGTGTCAACTATAGGGTGACTACTGCCCTTCTTTAATACAGCGTCTTCACCTCAGGTGGAGAGACATAAAGGGAAAGAAAGGGGAAGTGCTCTCATGGCACAACATCAGTGATTACTGACTTGCTATAGTGAGGGGGTAGTTGGTTACACTCACCAATTCGGGAGCCTTATCATTCCAGGCTCAACCGTTGCGCGTATGGTACTGCTTGATGGTGAGTACCTGGACCCCTCTCAGCTGTTCCTTTTGGTGCAGGTTGCAGTGTCCGTGGTAGGTTCTGGAGGGCTGGCCTGGTCAGGTTGGTTTGGATTTACCAGTTTAGGTTCAGTAACCAGATACTCCTAAATGCTTGGATAAGGGTTTATTCAAAAAATTACAAATGCAATCAATAATACTCAATTAAAATGGGGGGGGGGGGGAATGGTGGTATCTCGAGACGCGTTTCGGCGCTGTCCTGCGCCTTCCTCAGTCGATGTGCAAAACAATGGGCAAAAAAATGGGAAATAGGAAGAAAGTTCGTTGTCCCTTTTTATTTAGAAGGGTCCTGTGTGTATTCCTCGTGTTTTCCGACTTACTTCCGGGTTCGCATGGTGTCGCGGTCACGTGGTGCCGTTCGCGTCATCCGATGGCGCCGCGGCCATCTTGGATGTGCGTTCCAGCGCTCTATTTGCGTTCCATTCGCTGGATGTGATTTCCCGGTTGCGATTCTGCGGATTTGGGAAGCGAGCGGAGCCGGGATATGCAGTAGTCCGCTCTGTGTGCTAATATTTGGTCCTGGGACAGTCTTTACTTAATGCTGAATTTGTTTAGGGTGTATTCATAGTCCCCTTTCATAATTACAGCGGGGATCACTTAAGATACGATATATGACAGCCAATATACAGTATGGCACAGATGCACAGTGATACATTGTGATACATTCTTATGTGATATTGTTCAACAATGGTCACAGGATTAAAAAGTAAAGTTACTGTACTGATAAACAGACGTAATAAATACGGCATTTATATAACACAGTTGATAAAAAACGATGAGTGCAGTATGCGACTATGAATAATGCGAGGCCTAAATCTGGCGATAAAAAATGATCAGAAAGTGGCAAGTGACAAGTTCATTTTTAAAACCTTTTGTGGTATAGTGCCCAACTTAAGGATCCGACTCACTTAGTCTGTCCTGATGGGAGCATATACTGTTAATCTGGCCAGTTCCTATCTAAAAGTACCAGTCTTTATAACGCCGATACGCACATTTGCACTTTTTATGTGCTATGCTGGTTTTTTTATGCACTCAAGTTGTCACTGATGCACTTTAACAATGTATATATTGCTGCACTATAAAACTGTTGCACTTTATACTGCATAAACTGTTGCACTTTATATCACATTTACTGTGGCAATAGCACTTTACCTAAATCTGCACCAGTGAAGTTGCTCTCACACGAACCGTAAAGATTTATATGCATCTATTGGTTCCAAGTACGACTTTATGATCTGTTGTACACAATTGTTGCGCCACTAGGAATCCCCCCTTTCCTTTATCGATATCTGCACACCCATTCGAGAGTCTGTGCTATTTTCCTAGACGGCAGCAAACCAAAATAAGCACCCATACCTAGACAAGAGCGCCCATACCGACCCTTCTCTCTTTCGCATTCTCATCTGACTCTCGATAGGTATAGAGGCAGCTCTCCATCTAAGATGGATTTTAGGTCCAAATTTGGTCACTGTAACGATGAGATATTCAGCGATGTAAGCATTCAATCCAGTGACCAATTAAACGATATACATACACTAAGGAAACAACTTGAGAAAGACCTGAAAAAAGAAATCAGGACAAATGGGACGTTACCACCCTTAATAAATATGTTAAAGACCATATGGTACCCAGAGGGCTACGCTTTTCAAAAAGCTTAGCAGGTGATAATGAAGATAATATACTTCGAGAAAGATGGGAAAAAATGTTGGAGGGTTTTTCAATACACAGTATGAAAGTCATTATTGAGAGGAGGAATGAGATCCTGATAGAACTAAATGACAACATTACTAAGACCCATGAGAAACTTCTGAGAGCATCTTCAGAACAAGAGATGAATTCCTATATAGGAAGACTAGAGAAAGATCTAGACAAACTCAACGAAGATGTTAAAGAAAGAAAAAAGAAAAAATATTTAAGAGATATGTCAGATTATAAGAAGGGGAATGTCTGGAAACAAGGGAGCTCCGAAGAGCTGGATAACCATCATCCAGAATCAATAAGAACTCCCCTAGATCTTACAGAAGCCACATCGAAGTCACATTTCCAGACACCCGCACGCCAGAAGCCACAACAGGATAGAATACCCTATAGGACACCGCTACCCCAAAGAGGGACAAGGCAGCAGCAACACAACCAAGGCCGATACAATGAAGGACTATATAGCAACAGACCATACTATAGACCACCGAATGGAGGTCACAGGAACAATTGGAGATATGATACATACAGGAATGATCAACCTTACTACCATCACCAGCAGAACCGGACCTATCAACCACCACAAAGAAGACCTCGGCAGAACAACCAGAGAGATGATGAATATCACGACTATTTAACACTCCCCACCAGCAACAGGTATGAAGCCCTTGAGGAACATGTGGATTTTCACCAGGCCCAGCGACCAACAAACAGGAACCTCAGCACCCTCAGAAGAGGCTGGTCCCCAGGGAAGAGATCCCACCAAGAAGAGGGCGTAGATCAGGAAAACTCAGAAGAAAATCGAAGACGAAAAGAGAAACAGAGCAGAACGGAGGGATCTATAATTTGACAAATGTTACACTAACAGATGCCCAAATGAAAGTACTGAATAAGGGGTTAAAGTACGCACCCACAGCACACATGGATCTGTTTAATGTGTACATTGATTTGCAAAAATTTAAAAAGAACCTCTGCCTCAAAAAATATTTTATGAAAAACCCCATAGCAAGAGAGTATCCTGTCCACTTTTATCAACATACTACCCTTAAGGAAAAATCCACTTTTTTCCCCAATCCCTAATTTCACAAGAAATAAGCACCTTCGAGCAAATGGTGATGACAGACCTGGGGAAAGTTAAAACATCCACTAAATCAGACAACCTCACGAATAACGAAAAGAAAGCCCTCAAAGAACTAGTCTCTAATGAACAAATTGAGATCAAACCTGCCGACAAAGGTGGAGGTACGGTAATTATGACCGCAGATTATTATAAAGAAGAGGCTGAGAGGATCCTGGGAGATGCAACAACATACAGGAAACTCAATAAAAATCCAACCAAAGACATCCAAACAAAATTTGATGAATACCTGGAACGTGGGCACGTCTTGGGCATTCTAAATAATCATGAATATAAATATCTTAAGGTAGAACACCCCAGGACTCCTGTCTTTTATTTTCTACCAAAGATCCACAAAAACCCAACTAATCCCCCGGGAAGACCAATCATTTCGGGTGTAGGCTCAGTATCAAGTCGAGTATCAGAGTACTTAGACCATCAGTTACAACCATATGTTGTCAACACCATACGCAGCACCTAAAAGATACTACAGAAATTCTGCAAATTTTAAAAGACGTCAAATGGGAAGAAGGCTTATTGCTGGTTACTTGTGATGTACAATCATTGTACACCATCATTCCGCATAATGAAGGAATCAAGGCTGTTGAGAATCCCCTAATAAGAGCAGGCACTTTGCAGCCGGACCAAATTGATTTTATTTTAGAAGGCATCCGATTGATTTTAGAAAATAATTATTTTTATTTTAAGGACGACTTTTATCTACAGCTCAATGGCACGGCAATGGGAACACGTTTCGCCCCATCCTATGCCAATCTCTTCATGTCCTCCTGGGAAGACACTTTTTTATCATTGTATCGCGACCACCTCGTCGTCTATAAAAGATATATAGACGACATTTTTTTCATTTGGAGAGGAGATGTAAACAACCTAAAAGATTTTCTGGCAAACCTAGATCAAAATAACAAAGGGATAAAACTTACTACGACCTGGAGCCATGAATGCATTAATTTTTTAGATCTTAACATCTTTATCCATGAGAATGAAATCCAGACAAAGACATATTTTAAGAAAGTAGACGTCAATAGCTTTATAGAAAAAACCAGCTGCCACCTGCCGCAATGGCTCGATAATGTCCCGAAGGGACAATTTCTCAGGATAAGAAGGAACTGTACGAATCTGAGTACTTACGATATACAATCAGAGAAACTCAAAAGCGATTTTATAGAGAAAGGGTATGATCCGGCCGTTTTAGAAAACGTAAGGTCAGAGATCAGGAACCGGGAACGTGCAGGAATATTGAAAAAGAACATTAGAATATCAAACACCAATGAAAACGTACCCTTTATATTTTCTTATAACGCACAGAATAGGACCATCAGAAGAACAATAAGAAAATACTGGCCAATATTGAAAGGAGACCCGCTACTGAAGGATATATTACCTGAAAACCCCAGACTGATTTGTCGAGGTGTCAATAATCTAAAAATGAAGCTAACACACCGACACACACAGAATACCCTTGCACGACCGAACCACTTTAATATCAAGAAGGGATTCCATCAGTGCGGCAACTGTCTAAATTGCCGTAACACAAAAAGTAAAAAACAGATTATTGCACAAGTAAACGGAACTACAGGACCAATCGCTATCAAAGAAGTCATCACCTGCTTTACAAAAAATGTCATCTATCTATTAACCTGTCCATGCGGTTTGAAATATATAGGCAGAACTACGAGACCGCTCAACGTCCGTATTCAAGAACATATTAGAAACATTAGGAATGGATATGAAAAACACAGTGTCCCATTGCATTTCAAACTGAAGCACGCCCAGAACCCAGAAGGACTTTCCTTCGTTGGTGTAAAGAAAATTGAAACACCGTGGAGAGGCGGCAATATTGACAAATTAATTGGACAGACAGAAATGAGCTGGATTTTTAGACTAGATACGATGCAACCACGAGGACTCAATGCAGATTTCGAACTCTGCCATTTTCTTAATTGTTAGCCCATGGACCGGTCCCTATCTTTTCCATTCACTCTATACCCATTCCGAGACCACTCCGAATCATTTCCCATCGTTTTAGTGGATTTTAGTAATAAATTTTAAATATTTTATATTAAGCCATTTTAACCCCTACTATATTAACTGGAGCAATATTCCATTTAATTGCCCCCCCCCTTGAAGTTCTTAATTATACAACAATCTATGTGTTAGAGTTACTCTTCTCTTATTCGTTTTAGTTCCATTCTCTCCTCTCCCCTCCCCCTTTTTTAATTATTATCTATAGGACTTTTTACTGATAACTAAAACCAACAACTTTTAGATAGGAACTGGCCAGATTAACAGTATATGCTCCCATCAGGACAGACTAAGTGAGTCGGATCCTTAAGTTGGGCACTATACCAACAAAAGGTTTTAAAAAATGAACTTGTCACTTGCCACTTTCTGATCATTTTTTATCGCCAGATTTAGGCCTCGCATTATTCATAGTCGCATACTGCACTCATCGTTTTTTATCAACTGTGTTATATAAATGCCGTATTTATTACGTCTGTTTATCAGTACAGTAACTTTACTTTTTTAATCCTGTGACCATTGTTGAACAATATCACATAAGAATGTATCACAATGTATCACTGTGCATCTGTGCCATACTGTATATTGGCTGTCATATATCGTATCTTAAGTGATCCCCGCTGTAATTATGAAAGGGGGACTATGAATACACCCTAAAACATTCAGCATTAAGTAAAGACTGTCCCAGGACCAAATATTAGCACACAGAGCGGACTACTGCATATCCCGGCTCCGCTCGCTTCCCAAATCCGCAGAATCGCAACCGGGAAATCACATCCAGCGAATGGAACGCAAATAGAGCGCTGGAACGCACATCCAAGATGGCCGCGGCGCCATCGGATGACGCGAACGGCACCACGTGACCGCGACACCATGCGAACCCGGAAGTAAGTCGGAAAAACACGAGGAATACACACAGGACCCTTCTAAATAAAAAGGGACAACGAACTTTCTTCCTATTTCCCATTTTTTTGCCCACTGTTTTGCACATCGACTGAGGAAGGCGCAGGACAGCGCCGAAACGCGTCTCGAGATACCACCATTTCCCCCCCCCCATTTTAATTGAGTATTATTGATTGCATTTGTAATTTTTTGAATAAACCCTTATCCAAGCATTTAGGAGTATCTGGTTACTGAACCTAAACTGGTAAATCCAAACCAACCGGACCAGGCCAGCCCTCCAGAACCTACCACGGACACTGCAACCTGCACCAAAAGGAACAGCTGAGAGGGGTCCAGGTACTCACCATCAAGCAGTACCATACGCGCAACGGTTGAGCCTGGAATGATAAGGCTCCCGAATTGGTGAGTGTAACCAACTACCCCCTCACTATAGCAAGTCAGTAATCACTGATGTTGTGCCATGAGAGCACTTCCCCTTTCTTTCCCTTTATGTCTCTCCACCTGAGGTGAAGACGCTGTATTAAAGAAGGGCAGTAGTCACCCTATAGTTGACACCAGGCGCTTCACTCCAGAGCCCGGATTTAAGCGGCTCTAATTCCTGTAAGTGCACAATCACTGAACACCAAAGCGTGTACCAATATCCAAACGTTGTTGCACTATTGTTATTTTTTTCTCTCTCCCCCGTTCCTTATCTCCCGATTTGAGTGGAGTTAATCAACGATATAGGAGGAGCCGCCATATCGAATATAAAGCAGAGCGCGTTTAGTGCATATTCTGCCATCCTAGGACCTCTGGAAAGCAAGGACATTAAGGACAATAGACCTCCAATACACACAGGAAATCAGTGTAAGGTCACCTTGTGTACACTCACTAATAGACGTCCAGTGTATATACCCAGACTGTACCAGTCTTTATAACGCCGATACGCACATTTGCACTTTTTATGTGCTATGCTGGTTTTTTTATGCACTCAAGTTGTCACTGATGCACTTTAACAATGTATATATTGCTGCACTATAAAACTGTTGCACTTTATACTGCATAAACTGTTGCACTTTATATCACATTTACTGTGGCAATAGCACTTTACCTAAATCTGCACCAGTGAAGTTGCTCTCACACGAACCGTAAAGATTTATATGCATCTATTGGTTCCAAGTACGACTTTATGATCTGTTGTACACAATGTTGCAACTGAGCCTGGATACATTGTACTGAGAGATATGTATTTATTTATTTATTTATTTATTTATTTATAAAGGATTTTACCAGGAAGGATACATTGAGATTTCTCTCGTTTTCAAGTATGTCCTGGGTTCAAGTACATTGAAGTGTTACATTTACAGAAATACAAAGTAATACAATGTAAGATATTAACAACACAAATATACAGATTAACAGAAAATAAATATGTAGGAAATATAGTCACTAGGTTACATGTTTACAGGTGCATTCTGTATTGAGGTATGTTAATAGGGAAATTTTGAGTGACTTAAGACTGGTGGAAGATTTGATGGTGTCTGGGAGGTTATTCCATAATTGTGGTGCTCTGTAGGAAAATGAGGACCGAGCCACTGTCTTTTTGTATTGTGGTATTGCAAGTAAGGTGCTGGTCCTGGATCAGAGGTTATAGGATGAGGGAGCTGCTGGGAGAAGCAGTCTATTCAGGTAGGGTGGCAGCTTCCCAAAGATGCTCTTAAACACCAGGCTGGAAAGGTGAAGGGTGCGTCTGGATTCTAGCGATGGCCAGTTTAGCTGTTTTAACATGTCACAATGGTGGGTCATGTAACAAGCAGCCGATCTCAGCGCTCGCAGCCACTGGTTTTAAAGGGCTGTATAATGTTTAGAACATCCTCCTGCATTAATTAATACCCCTCTCTGTATAATGTATACAACATCCACCTGCATTAATTAATACTCCTCTCTGTATAATATATAGAACATCCTCCTGCATTAATTAATGCCCCTCTCTGTATAGAACATCCTACTGCATTGGCATGTGGAGGGTGCAGAACTTCGGATGTTGCGATGTTACACTCTTCATTGCTGGTCTCCTTCACTCATCAATGTAATATCACAAAAAGGACTGAAACTAAAATGTAGTGCATTTTATTTTAGTTTCTTTCGTTTTTTATACTGAGCAGTTTCGTTTCTCTTGACTCACACTAAAACTAAATTATCCCAAAATTCTGACTAAATCGTTTTAGTACTAAAACGAATGCACATGTCTAGTATTTACCTGCATCACTGTATCCAGTGCCTTAACTCATTCACCCCCAGCATTTGGGATATACCAAACTTTGGATCCCACCACGGCTCCTGCCTAGTGCCCCCTGACATTGTCGTTTTAAAATAATTAGGAATCCAAAATTTTCACCAAAAATACAAAAACAAACTCAATAAAAAAGACTTTTTGCTGCAAATGAAAAGAATAAATGGCTGAATAAATATTTAATAAAAAATGGGATTTCTTTTGCATTGAAACCTATGGGATTCACCTGTTTAAACCTGTTGAACGACAGGGCATTTCACTGACATTTCTGTGCTGTTCTGTGTTCGGAATAGATTAACTATTACTTCTCTATGGGGAATTTTCCTGTCGCCGAATTGCACTGAACGATACCATGTCGCTGTCCATGGCCTGTGGTGATGAATACACAGATTCAGCACCACGGCCAATGGACAGGGACGGGGTGCTGAATCTGTGAAACAAGTGAAACGGAATAACGAATCAATTCATAAAAATGGAATCAATTCAATATATTCTGTTTCCTTTAGTTTTTGTTGCGTTTCGGATGGGACCGCTTTGTTGTTTCAGAAGTGCTTCTGAAATATGAATCAGTAAATTCCATCCGAATTGCGATTCGGAACAAAACAAAACGCAGATATCTAGTCCATTGTTACGAAGCAATTTCTCATATTTTTCCTCATCAGAAGATCAATTTTGATGAAATTAATGACACAATTCTTTCTTGACGTGTTCATTTCTATGTAAGGATATCTTTCTCTGCTCTGGGCATGAAACCAGTTGTTTTAGCAGTTATGACTTCAACACAAGTGTATTTACAAAAAACATGTTTCTATATTAAACTAGGAAAACATTAGCTTTGTCAACACTTAATGCATGAGTAGCAAGAAGTGTCTGTTTTCTTGTGAAACTGTCAGTGATATATTTTTTTCTTCAAATACACATTTTTACTCCAAACCTATTACTGCTAAACCTGAAATTTTAAAAGCTGATTACTCTTGGAGACTAAAGAAAGGTTATCGGGTTTCACAGGGTCTGTCAGAGACTAATAATTAGCTATTATTGCTTGGCTGTGGGTGTACATAAAACCTCATCTGACTTTCAGCATCAATGAATAGACTTGAAAGTCCTGTTTTACACATAATAATTCATTAAGTAATTTTGCAAAATTACATTTCTTTCTGACTGTGTTGAAAAGAAAATGCATGCAGGAGCTCACTTGAAAGCCAAGTTATTAAAACCGTAAAGCATAGAAACAAGATTTAAATGGTATAGAGACCCTTAACATATGACCCAGAGCAAACATAAAAAACAAGTGCATCAGTGATGTATGTGTCTAAGCCTAAGAATAACATGGTTTACACACAAATATTACAGAAACATTTTCATAAGAATACATTACCACTTTTCTGGAAATGGTCACATAAAACAGCATTGTTTTCAGAAAATTGAACATAATGGAACTTACTGCAATAATAGAGCTAAGCAACATTTTTGTCATAACACCAAATGTACTAATTAATTTGGTAATGCATTTTGCCTATGTATTAATATAAAGTCACTAGTAAATATACTGTATAAACAGTGTTCATTAAATTAACAAATAGAAAAATGAATTTAAACAAAACACAAGATATTACATTTATACCTATTACTCCAGTTAAAAAAACATAAACTGAAACTGAAGAAAAATAAATTAATAGAAAATATAGTGCAAGTAACAACAACCAATATAAATAATCCTTTATGGCTTAGTATGGTCTGGAAGGTGGGATCCACCCCAGGTTTCTCAATATTCTCTGAGAGCATCCCTGCTCATCTGTCATCACTCATTAATACACATGTGAGTTGTTTAAAAGTGCCTGGACACAAATAAGGCACAATCCTGGAGGATTCTGACCACAGTATGAGAGTTGACCCATATGGGCATTAGGTTGAGATGGTATGAAAAAAGAAACGAGAGGTAAACTCTCACAATGGATGGACCTGCCAATATGGGATATTTTGTGAATTAAATTAATTTGTGACCCAAAGCAGGTGGTTGAACATTTTTGGAAATCATTTGTTAAGATGCAGTAGTCTGATATTAAATTCTCTTTTTTGTATGTTGTGTGTTTATATAATGCATATATTCCTTTCTACCTCTGAAAAAAAATATTAGAGGCCACTGTGAAATTATCAGTTTTTCTGGTTTTATTATTTATCGGTTTGTGTAAAAGTAAAATGAACATTTTTGTTTTATTCTACAAATGACTGAAACGTTTCTCCCAAATTCCAAATAAAAATATTGTCATTTTGATAAAAAAAATCCCGAAAATGTCAACTGGTCAATAGAATGAAAAGAGATGTAGGGTTTTCATACTGCCCAAATAATGCAGAGAAACCAAGTCGATATTCTCTTTTAGATGACAAAATACCAATGTTTTAACTTTTAACCCTGATTTTCAATCACAGTTGTCATGCCTGTCTGCATGGCCTCCACCAGTCTTTCACATTGCTGTTGGGTGACTTTATGCCACATCTGGCACAAAAATGCAAATATCTTGGCTTTGTTTGAAGCCTTGCGACCATCCATCTTCCTCTAGATCATATTCCGGACATTTTCATTTGGGTTCCAGTCTGGAGATCAGGATGGCTGTGAGAGGGTCTTGAACTGGTTGTCCTCCATCCACACCTTGAATAACAATAACCCTAATCCCAACTCCATCCTTAACCATCATTAGGAATAGGTTAAGGAGTAGGGGTAGGATTAATGTCAGGGTGCATGTTGGGGTAGTATTGGGGTTTAGGAATGGATCATGATTGGGGGTAGGAGTTAGGTTGTGAGTGAGGGGTTAGGCTTACTGTAAGGATTAGGGCATAGGGTTTAGGAGTAGGGTTTAGTCTTGCGAAAGTGTTAGGAATAGGGGGCAGAAGTAAGAATTAGGATTGAGGTCGAAAGTAGGATTTATTATAATTATTTATTTAGCTTTACATTGCATTAAATTCAATCACAAATAAAACAATATAAAGAAACTATGATGCGATATCTAATTATCTAATCTTAATTCCAAAGTTGACCATACACCTACTACTATAGCTAACCCTGTTAACTCTTTCACTGCTGAGGCATTTCACCGCTGTGTGCTGAGCTCATTTTGAGCGGTTTCGCTCATCATGTTTAAACGCGATTTGAAGTCATATTTTATTATATGACCCAGACATATTATATAACGTTCTTTCCGGCAGACTCGGCAGATTCATAATATATCATTTTTATATGTATACGTCATGTCCTGCCTGTATATTATAACGAAAAATGCAATAAAATTTGAATTTTTAATAACCTACAGCATGTAAAGTGTTTTTTTTAACATTTTATCACATGAGCGTTTGCGGTTATATTTTCTATGGGGTGCGCTTGTACAAGAATTAGAAATGGGGACTCATTACATTTTTTGGGGGGGAATTACGTGATTTTTAGCAAACGCACCCCATAAAAAAAAACCATTAGTGCAGCATCATTGTTCACATTATAATTGAATTGTGAACAATATTGCTGCATTAATAAAAACAACACACAAAAAAAACTCATTTTTTTTTTAAATTTAATTTTTTTATTTTATTTTTTCAACTTTTTGTTTTACTTTGAACCTGGCCATGTATGGTATCAGGCCTTTCGAATGATACCCTCCATGACCCCCTAGCTGCCACAGTTCTGGAGATATCGGGGTTCAAAGGAACCCTGTATCTCCACCAGGGGATTTCCTTGGGAAATCCCCAAGCAGCTAGGGGTTTCCTGGCCATGTGACATCATCGTGCTATGCACGATACAACAGGAGCCAAGGGGGAACCCGGAGGTGGAGCCATCATCCAAAATGGTGGCCCCCAACGGAACTAGTTCGTCATCTGGTGCTGAACAGTGCTGGATTGCGATCTGGCATGTCAGGGGTTAAAAAAGGCACCACTTTAAAGGGCAGACACTGCCCTTCAAAGCAGTGCCTTTTTTAACTTTAAACCCTCCCGATCGGGAGGGAGAGGGATCCAAAAGGATCCCCCCTCCCTTCCAGGCGATCTCCCGGCATTGCCGGGGGGTCACCTGGAAATGATGTCATTGCGCATGGCGCGATGACGTCATTGACATCGGGAGGGGCTTGACTTCAGCATCTGAGGACGCTGAAGCCAGAACGCCGTGTGACCCCAGAGCGGTGAGTATCTCCGCCGGGGCTCCCGCTTGCAGATGACGTGTGGGGAACGTCCTCTGCATTTAGTGGGAGTCAATGAGGAAATTCCCCACACGTCATCCGCAGCGAAGGGGTTAATAACCTCCCCTGTAAAGCTACCCTACCCCTAATCTTCTCACAAATACTCACCTTATCACAAAAATATTAACCCTACCTATACATTTCTTCAATTTTAACCTTCATTCCCCTTTATCCTACCCTTACCCTGAATTCTAATGTAAACATAAGTTAGTCCTAAAACTACCTATTTTTTTCCTATTTCATTCCTACTAATTTTTAGCACTTTGATTTTAAACGCAAAGTTTGAATGTGATAATGTGCACAACTTCAGAGGAATATTAGAAACCTATGCTTATGAGGATTTACTGTATTCTGAAGGGCATAGTTGGGCACAACGTTGTGTACTTTCTTGCGCTGACATACATGAAATGCACAAAATCCACATTTTTAATGGAACATGTGCATAAAGAATGTAAGAAAAAAGACTTTACTGCAAACCACAAAGTTTGAAAGAAAGCAGTGATGAAATGGTTACATCAAAAAGATATAAAATAACTCAAGTTGTTACCATTGAGAATGTATAGTTTTGTGGGATTGTGTAACCCCTTCAGATTTAACAGATTTTTCAAAAATTCACTGCCAGGAACCAGTGTTTTTTTTTTTGTTATTTTTAAAAAGCATTTTTCATTAATTATACAGTAAGAAATATTTGGGAATATTCCTAGTTTATAACTTACTGTAATGTGTCACGTTCCATGCTTCCAGCCCTGGCTCCCTTCGCTCTGTATATGTATATTCCTGCTCAGGTCTTGTTTTTTCATGTTGCTGTTCCTGGGTTGCAGCTCAAGGGTTAATGTGTTCTGAGTTCCTAGCCCTGTTCCCCTGTCCTCTGTATTACGTATAAACCTGTTTTTGCCTTGTGTTTCTGTTTGCTATTCCTGGTTTACAGCTCAGGGGTTAACATGGTTTTTCTTCTCCCAGCTCCGGTGTTTGCCCTTGTCCTGATTCACGCCCCATAAGAGAGCAATGCGCCCAGAATGCACGTTCGGTGACTTTTCGTTCTCTTCAATTTGGTTCCTTTTGCCGATCCCATTTCGGTGACCCTGCGGTGTATTCAGCAAACACCACAGGGTCCCCGAATTGCAGGGAAAAGCTACCGCAAACCCAACGAAAACTAACCACAAAACCCACCGAATGCACGCAGAAAACCCGCAAAAACATCTGGATTAACCTGCCGAAAACCACGGAAAAACCCGAACAGGAGCCGATCAGACGCAGCGAAGCCTCCGGAAAAAGCCGAGAAAGCCGAGACCGCAGACAGAGTGAAGTGAATAAATTAGAAAAACAGTTTGCATGAATGTTTGAAAAGTGAAACACTGTTTGCAAAGAAACTACTGAGCGAAAATGTCTGAAATTTAAATATGAGGTCCAAGGAATGATAATAAAGAGGGCTGTTACAGAGAAAATAAGTAAACTTAAAAAAAATCGGACTTTTAAAAAAAAATTAAGAAAAATGCTTAAAATATCCTAAAAAAATCTATAAATAAAGAGACGCTTTACTGCAGAATTTTATAATGAACGGTTTATTAGATATTGAATTAAAACGGGAATATTTTTAACATTGAAGCCTATGGGATTCTCCTGAATAAACTTGCCGAATTAAACCACCGAATGGCAGGGCATTAGGGGAACCTTTCACTGCTGGTTTGTGTTCTCTGAATAGCCGAAGCAGTGCACTTTGGGCATTATGCCCACTGGACTAAATATTTGGGGGCACCTTCTGGAGCTCAAAAGCAAATTAAATTAGTTTGCAGCAAATTTATTTCATTTGCAATCATACAGCACAGACCCAGATCGTGGTAACACAATCTTGGGATGCTGGGATTGCTACTGCTGATTACGTATACATGATCACGGTAGTGAATGGGTTAACCAGATAACTGCCAGCAATTATAAAAACACACCAGTAAAGCAAATGATAGTAATTCTACATGTGAAAAATTGAAAGGGACTCCTTCCTAGTTTAAATGTATAACTAGAAAAGTGCCCAACCAGACTACATTATATGGGGTTAACTGTCCTTGTATACTGTATCTGACACAAAGTATTCACATTTCCTGCAGAAGAATAGAAAAAAACATATCAAATTCATGTCTCCTTGTCAGAAAAATACAAAAGAAAAGAAATCAAAATGATTTATGCCACCTCAAATCGTATGTGTTTATGTACATAAGCAATTTGCATTTTATAGGAAAGGGACTTACTTGTTATGGATGGCTAACTACTCAACACTGGCCTGGCCTCCAGTTGGCGGGTATCAATGGTTTCCTTGATAGAAAAGCTCACCTGTCATCTTAAACTAGAAAGTGTTCTTAAGATTTTTGCATCCTTGAACTGCACATGATGACTCATTTGACCTCATGAAAGTTCAGGTTAATTATATGGACATTTTCCATCATCTCAACATTATTTTTTTTTATTGTGAAAGGAGTAACTGGCACCTTGTTGATCTTTGATTCCTTACATAAGAAATCAATATATGTTATTAATTAGCAAGGTCTTTTATGACTCATGGCAAGATAATAATGAAGGCAAAGTTTTGATGGTTGCTTTTTAATTTATTGGGTAACATCTGCAACTTTTATTTGTCACATTGCGTTTACAGCTGTGGGATTAGTGCTGCTTAGATAAGGTGGGCTGCATTTGCTTTCAGAGCAAATAGTCATATGAAGACTGTGGATTTGTTGCAGGGAGGTCAGATATATGTAAACCTCTCATTATTTTCTTCTGCATGTTTATTGATTCATTTTTACACTTCTAACAGCAGCTCCAGTTTCCAAGCCACATAAAATGACATGTTGACATTTACAAGACGCATGTTGTTTTATTAACAATACTGCTGACCAATGCACACAAACAAATCACGCATGTGTGCTGTACGTGACTAATTTTAGATTATCTACAGCAACGTGCAAATAATAATGAATAGTATACTGCTGTATTTTTCACACATCCTGAGGTTAATATTTGCGTCCTGCAATGCGTTTATTATCAATATATACTAAACCTGAAGCATAAACTATAGATATCAACCTAAAAATCTACCTACAGGATACTCACCTCTATCAATCATACATATGGCTGTTCTTAATATGCTGCGTGTTTATGTTACTAGAATGATAGTTTAGTTTTACTAATTGCTGATACGTGTTTGTGTATTGTATTGCAGTGTACATCTAACAGCAACTGCGGTTTACTGGTCTCCAGCTTGAGGATTAGACCCAAACCTGGTACAGCGTCCATTCCTTTTCTCCAGTCAGCAGATCCGCTGCAGCTGTCATGGCCCTCACCAGCGACAGCGCAGAAAACCACATGTCGGTGCTGCCCCCTACGTTAACTCCAGGGCAGCACCTTTCCTATATGGCTCTGCTTCACCTCAGCACCATTGAGGACTATACAGGTGTGTCTCATCAGCCTCAGGACTCCCCTATTTAATGTAGCCGCACCCTTCCAAAGATGCTTTTGCATCATTCAGTGCTCAGCTCTCCAGAGAGGAAGCTACCTGAGAACTACCTGACCTGGCTATTCTGACCAACTCAGCTTCACCACGAAGACCCCTTGCTGTATACTACAGAGACCCCTTTCTGTTTACCACAGAGACTCCTTTCTGTTTACCACAGAGACTCCTTTCTGTTTACCACAGAGACCCCTTTCTGTTTACCACAGAGACTCCTTGCTGTTTCCCACAGAAGATCCCTTGCTGTTTACCATAGGAACTCCTTGCTGTCTACCTCAGAGACCCCCTGCTGTCTACCTCAGAGACCCCCTGCTGTCTACCTCAGAGACCCCCTGCTGTCTACCCCAGAGACCTGTGCTGTAAAATTCTATGCTTCTCTCCTCAAACACCAGACAAGACTTAGTGCAGGGGGCAAGAATAGTGATGAGTCGAACACCCCTGTGTTCGGTTTGCATTCGAACGCGAACAATTTCAAAAGTTCGAGTTCGAACTCGAACACGAACTGAACTCAATACAAGTCAATGGGACTCGAAAGTTCGATTTTTAGAGTGCCCTCCAAGAGGGCATATATGCAAGATATTTGCCATAAAAGGTGTTTGGGGGTCCGGGTAGTGCCCTGGGGGACAGGAAACAAGGACAAAAAGTGTAAAAAAAAATGTTTTTAAAGAAACAGTGAGTTTTCCATGAAATAAAGGTTAAGAATAAAAACAAAAAATTCCTTCAAATATCGTGCCTAGGAGGTCCCCATAACCTTCCCGTGAAGTGGCGGATTTGTAGGATGTATAGAAACATTTAAAAACAAAAAAATGACATTTCAAATGACGGTAAAGGGTTTTCCTTTAATCTATTCATAAACAACTGCTTGGGGCGGCAGCCTTTATGAAAAGAGGAGACATAGGACACGCAGAACAAGTTTAGTGATTTATTTTGGCTAAATTATGGTGAAACTTATGCAGGCTTTGGATGAAAGTAACAATAGGTGCTTTAAAATTGGGCCTTTAGTGTCGGCAACAGTGCCGTCACAACGTAACCCCTCTGTGGTATTGTGGAAGAGTGCAGGGTTGGACCCTGCGGTCCAATATTAAAATGATATGAATCTGGTATAGGCGTCAGTGGCAGTTCACCCAAATATTGTGCCTTTGGTGGCAGCAAGTGCCTTCACAACGTAACCCCTCTGAAGTATTGTGGAAGAGTGCAGTGGTGGAGGTTTTGGTAATGCAGAAGAGATACCCGATCTATTCAGTTACATCAGCAGCTATAACAAAACTGGGACAGCAATGGTTAGGCACTTGTGTTGCGCTACTGTATATGGTGAGAATCGGTGCACACCAGTAGCAACAGGAAGCAAACAGAACAGGCAGGGAATACACAGAGAGAATAGCCAAATGGCAGGCAAAGTCGGCAACAGATCGGGTCCTCCGAACAAGCAGGGTCAGTAACAAGTATACAAACTCGGTTCGGTAAGCTAGCGATGCGAGAATAAAAGCTGAGACACACTGAGCATGTAGCGACGCACAGCGCAGCGAAGTGAAGAGAAGCAAACATTTTGCAGGCTTGACTCCGCTCCGCCTCGCAGCGTGTCTACACTGCAATACGTTTGCTTCTCACCGCACTGGACAGGAATCCACTAACTAAATTAAAATGTACACACAAAACCATTTTATTTTCACAAAGCACATGTTATATAGGCAAAAAAGTTTCTACTCAATAAAATACATCAAAAATTACTGTTAATTTAATAGGAATAGTATAAAAATATAAAAAAAGGTAACCCCTGATCATATATATTATAGGGACACGGAGCGATGTGTATAGAGTAGGGATGCATTGATACTACACACAGACATATACGTATATATATCAACACGCAGATATATATATATATATACACCCACCCACAGACCTCAGACCATATACACACATACGCACATGAGGGGGAGGTGGCATGTGGTAATCTCAACTAAATGCGCCCCCCCAATTTGGCTGATTCCTCCAGAAGAAATGTTGAACCCGACAGAGCAGAGAATATATATAGTATTCTCTGCTCTATCGGGTTGCACATTTCTTCTGGAGGATCAGCCAAATGGGGGGGGGCAAAGTTGCCAAAATGTTTGTGTAATACAAGCCTGGATATATATATTTATAAGAATATAGATATATATCTTATCTATGTCACGGATCCCTCTGATTACCAAAAGTGTGGTCCCTTTACGCAGACCGCTCTCTACCCTTCCGATCCTTGAATGGTCGGCAAAACTAGAAAGACAATTAACCAGACAATAGATAAACAAGGAGTAACACCAGACAGAGGTATGGAATAGAGTATTGTCACGAATCCTTCTGACTACCAAGATATTGATCTCTTTATGTAGCTCACTTTCTACTCTTCCGATCCTTGAATGGTCGGCAAAGCTATATAGACAATTAAGCAGGTAACAGATAAAGAAAGGGAAACACCAGACAGGGGTACAGAACAGATCACAAGTCCTCCCTAGGACTTTAGTAATAGCAGAGATAATCTGATGTGTGCTTAGGGTGCCACATAGACTGACCTCGGTACCAACGTTAAGGGCAGAACCTAGAGCAGAGTAAATGCCAATACCAGGGGTTATACACAGAAGGGTTCGTTTGCCAATGCCAAGAGTCATACACAGGAGGGTTCGTTTGCCAATGCCAAGGGTCATACACAGGAGGGTTCGTTTGCCAATGCCAAGGGTCATACACAGGAGGGTACGTTTGCCAATGCCAAGGGTCATACACAGGAGGGTTTGTTTGCCAATGCCAAGGGTTATACACAGGAGGTTCGTTTGCCAAAGCCAAGAGTCATACACAGGTAATAGCCAAATATTCACAAGAGCTCTGCGGGAGGTGAATACCACGTCAGGGCACCGTATAATGGTGAGACTGGGTTTTAAACCCGGCGGGTCCGCGTCATAACGCCAGGCCCCGCCCCTCGGCGTCCCACGTGAGCGCACCCGGAAGCGTTTACATTCGGCGCCTGGCCAGCGAGCAGCGAGGAAGCTGCTGCCAGGCGCCCCATCCCCTGACCCACCGTGACAGAACCCCCCCTCCAGGGGGCCACTGGACGACCCCCAGGGGCACGGGGTGCGCCAAATAGAAGGCCTTCACTAGCCTAGGAGCATGGACTTCCGCAGCCGGTACCCAAGAACGATCCTCCGGACCGTAACCCACCCAATCGACCAAGTACTGCAAAGACCCCCTAGACATCCTGGCACCCAGAATGGCCTTAACTTCGAACTCCTCCTCGCCCTCCACAGAGACAGGAGGCGGTGGAGCATGGACCGTGTACCGGTTACATAACAACGGCTTCAAAAGGTTTACATGGAATACATTGTGTATCTTAAAATGGGGGGGTAACGCCAAAGCATAGGAGACAGGGTTGAGTCGCCGTAGAATCTTATAGGGGCCGATATACCTAGGAGCCAACTTCATGGAAGGCACTAAGAGCTTGATGTTACGTGAAGACAGCCAAACCCTGTCCCCAACTTGATACACGGGTGCCTGCCTCCTGTGTCTGTCGGCCTTAGTTTTCTGGATGGCACTACTCTCCTCCAGTGCCCTTCTCACTCTCCCCCAAGTCTCTTTCAATGATGCCAGTTGCTCATCTAAAGCAGGAATCGTGGTATCAGGAAACGTGGCGGGGAGCACGGGAGGATCAAAACCATAAACAGCGAAGAAAGGAGAATGTCCTGTGGATTCACTCACTGCGCTGTTCAAAGCATATTCTGCCCATGGTAGCAGGTCTGACCAGTTATCTTGTTGTTCTGAGATAAAGCACCTGAGATATTTCTCTATATTTTTTGGTTTGCTCGTTCTGCTGCTCCGTTGGTCTGGGGGTGATAAGCCGAAGAGAAAGAGAGGTCTATCCCCACGTTCTTACAAAACCCTCTCCAGAATCCGGAGATGAATTGGGTCCCCCTATCAGAGACAATCTCCAGAGGGACACCGTGTATGCGGACCACGTTGGCAATGAAAATGGGCACCAGTTCAGCTGCCGAAGGTAGTTTCCGAAGAGGAACATAGTGGCCCATCTTGGAAAATCGATCTATGATCGTAAGTATCACTGTATTCCCTCTTGACTCAGGTAACTCTACTATAAAATCCATGGCTACATGTGACCAGGGTCGTTCGGGATCGGCAAAGGCTGGAGTAAGCCAATGGGTGCTGTTTTGGGACTTTTCTGCCTTGTGCACACTTCGCACACGGCAATGTAATCTTTGACATCTCGGCGCAACGTGGGCACCAGAGGAGTTTACTGATACTAGACACAGTCTTGGTGATACCCATATGCCCGGAAGTTTTATTATCATGATAGATGTTAAGTACTTCCTCTCTTTCGTTCTCAGGTACAAAGAGTCTCGCAGGAGGTTTTCCCCCAGGAGCTGCACCCTGGACGGTCTGCAACCTTTTCATTAGAGGAGACGAGACACTAATCGTGGTAGCGGCTATGATCCTTTCCTGGGGTACAATGGGATGCTGATCTTGGATATTATGTTCATAAGACTCATACTGTCTCGACAATGCGTCTGCTTTAATGTTTCTGGACCAGGTCTATAGGTAAGCACGAAATTAAAACTTGAAAGAAACAATGACCATCTCGCTTGTCTGGAATTTAAACGTTTGGCATCTCCAATGTACGTGAGATTCTTATGGTCGGTTATGATAACGATGGGGTCCTTAGACCCCTCTAATAAGTATCTCCATTCGGCCAAGGCCGCGATGACTGCTAACAATTCTCTATTCCCAATGTCATAGTTCTTCTCTGCCGGGGACAACTTCCGAGAATAGAAGCCGCATGGATGCAAGGGTTTGTCAGGAGCCTCCCTTTGGGACAAGACTGCACCAAGACCTAGTTCGGAGCGTCAACTTCTACTTGGAAAGGCAGAGCCGGATCTGGATGTCGGAGAACAGGGGCAGTAGTAAACGCTTGCTTTAGTGCCTCAAAGGCTTGAGTGGCTTGAGGTGTCCATTTCTGATTTCCCACCCCTTTCTTTGTCATAGCCGTGAGGGGGGCCACCAAGGCCGAAAAATCTTTAATGAACCTTCGGTAATAGTTCGTAAACCCCAGAAACCTCTGAATGGTTTTAAGTCCTTGGGGTAGAGGCCAGTCAAGAATAGCTGAGAGCTTCTTAGGATCCATTTGAAAACCCCCAGGGGTTATTATATAACCAAGGAATTGCACAGTTACTAGACATGTGCATTCGTTTTAGTACTAAAGCGATTTAGTCCGAATTTTGGGATAATTTAGTTTTAGTATGACTCAAGAGAAACGAAACTGCTCAGTACAAAAAACGAAAGAAACTAAAATAAAATGCACTACATTTTAGTTTCAGTCCTCTTTGTGATATTACATTGATGAGTGAAGGAGACCAGCAATGAAGAGCGCAACATCGCAACATCCGAAGTTCTGCACCCTCCACATGCCAATGCAGGAAGATGTTCTATACAGAGAGTAACATTAATTCAGGAGGATGTTCTATATATTATACAGAGAGGGGTATTAATTAATGCAGGTGGATGTTGTATACATTATACAGAGAGTGGTATTAATTAATGCAGGAGGATGTTCTAAACATTATACAGAGAGGAGCCTTTTTTTTTTTAGCCCTTTAAATCCAGTGGCTGTGAGCGCGGAGATCGGCTGCTTGTTACATTATCTCTCAGTACAATGTATCAGGCTCAGCTGTTACAGTAACTGCTGCTCATCACAGCGCTCAGAGTTTCAGTAAAACAAGAAAATAATATTGTTCTAACGTCTTATATATAAAAATATTATTTACTAGTTTTACTGAAACTCTGAGCGCGTGTGATGAGCAGCAGTCAGTTACTGTAACAGCTTTGCCTGACACGGGGCAGTATTACAATGTTGGTGCTAACTTAACCAGAGCTGTTGTAACTGAAAACCTCCATAGGCTATAATAGCTCTGGGAAGTTTACAACAGCTCTGGTTAAGGCTAGGGTCAGACTGAGGCAGTGCGAACGCGCGTTCTGGCGCACTTAATCACGGCCGCACTAGCAGCAGATGCCGGGCAATGACGGCCAATATACGAAGTACGGTCGCACAAAAGTCCGGCTGCGCAACGCAAGTGGAAAATGAACGCATTTTTTCGAGAACGTGAAACCGCAGGTACTGACGTACAGAGTGCGCTGCGTCCGCTAGCGGCGTGTGTGCGTGATTAGGAGACGTCAGACGCTGCTAATGTCCAGCCTACATAACGTCCAGACACAAAAAGTGTTTTATTGATGATCCGTACAAAATCACGGACGAAAATGCGCATAGTATGACCACTATCACGTATTCTGTGAAAAAAATGCGTCCATTCGTTCGAACACACTTTTTCACAGACAACATAAAAATGCGTTCGTCTGACCCTAGCCTAAGTTAGCACCAACTATGTAATATGGTCCACATTGTGCTGAGAGTGAGAGATGCTGTAACAAGCAGCGATCTCAGCCCTCTGAGGAGCCACTACAATAGTAATTGTATCCACTGGTTTTCGGATGAATGAAATTAGTTTTCATACTAAAGAACTGAAAACGAATTTCTTTAACAACTAAATAAATTGCATTTTAGTACTAATGCATTAGTTCAAAACGAAATTTTGTGCTGTGCACATGTCTAACAGTTACTATGTCGAATAGACATTTTTCTAGCTTACAGTACAATCCAGCCTTCAATAGTTTTTTCAAGACTTGTTTCACGTGGACATGATGAGTGTCCACATCAGGAGAGTATATCAGGATATCATCCAGATATACTATGACGAATTCTTGCAGAAACTCCCTTAGAGTGTCGTTTATAAGGTCCTGAAAGACGGCTGGTGCATTACACAACCCAAAAGGCATCACCAGGTATTCATAATGCCCGCTACGTGTATTAAAAGCCGTTTTCCATTCGTCTCCCTTTTTTAACCCTGACCAGGTTGTACGCTCCGCGTAAATCAAGCTTCGTATAGACACGGGCCCCTTTTAATCGGTCGAACAATTCTGTTATGAGAGGTATGGGATATGCATTTCTTATAGTGATCCTATTCAAACCCCTATAATCGATGCAAGGTCGCAGATCTCCCTCTTTCTTGGAAACAAAAAAGAAACCTGCTCCTGCTGGAGAGGAGGACCGTCTAATGAATCCTCGTTCCAGATTCTCCCTTATGTATTCCTCCATAATGTCGTTCTCTCTTTGTGATAAAGGATATACGTGACCCCTAGGAGGCATCGTACCGGGGAGTAAATCAATGGCACAGTCATATGGACGATGTGGTGGTAGGACCTCAGTCCTGGCTTTAGAGAACACCTCCTTTAATGCCAGGTAACATTCAGGGACCTCTGTGGACAAAGGAGGGGCTGTGGCAATATTGAGGCTACCAATCACATTGACTCTGCCTAGGCACCTAGACTGACAACTCTGACCCCAACATTTTATGTCTCTCTGGACCCATCGACAACTGGGTTGTGCTCTGTTAGCCATGGAAACCAAGAACGACAGGACATGAGGGTGATTCAATAATTTGAAATCTTATTGTTTCCTGGTGCAAAACTCCTGTTTTCATACATACATCGACTGTGTCGTGAGTGATATGTGGACATGACAGGGGTTTACCATCTATGGCCTCCACCATTAGAGGTCTTTCCTTGAGAACCAGAGGTAGGAGGTTTTTGGCAGCAAAATTCTTATCCATAAAATTGCCTGAGGCCCCAGAGTCTAAGAACGCCTCAGTCTTGAGGTGAACCCCCTCCCAGGTTAGGGAGATCGGTAACAGAATCCTGGATTTTTTTTTCTCATTATCCACAAAGGAGGCATACAGAGAACCGATAACCTGGGTGTTTCCTGTTCTGAATCCTAATTTGCTATGTTCAGCCCTGCTAACCCTGGGTCTCTGAGGACATTGAAGGCGGAAGTGATCTGCCCCTGCACAATAGAAGCAGAGCCCCTTTTCTCTTCTGTGCGCTCTTTCTGCTTCTGAAATACCTGTCTTCCCTATTTGCATGGGTTCAACGACTGGCAACTCTGTTTTCACATTCTCCGAACCACCTGACGTACTGGTGTGTCTGGGTAACGAGGGTAAAGGAGGCAAGACCCTTCTGGGTCTATCTCTGGGGTGTCTCCTTTCCCTGATTTGATCGTCCATGGCTATACAGAAGTCTATCAGGTGGTCCAGACTTTCTGGTAATTTTAAGGGAGCCAGCTCAAACATAAAAGCCTCGTTCAAGCCTTCGGTAAAGGCTAAGGTTAAAACGTCGTTCGGCCAAAGTACCTCAGAAGTCAAAGTCTTAAACTCTATGGCATAGTCGGTGACCCTCTTATTACCTTGTTTGATGTGAAACAAGGACCTACCCGCATTGGTAGCCCTTCTAGAGGGATCAAAGGTACGTTTTAACTCAAAGGTAAAACCCTCATAGTCATAAATGATGGGTTTCTTATTTTCCCATAACGGCGTAGCCCACAATAAAGCTTTTTCTGTTAAATGATTAATCAGATATCCTACTTTGGCTTTATCAGACATACAAGAACCTGGATTGTTCTCAAACAAGATCTCGAGTTGAGTCAAAAAACCCCGACATAGGCTTGGTGTACCATCATAGCGTAGGGGTGCCTTCATACTAAGCCTATGTCCTTCAGGGGGGACGGAACTGACCCTAGGTAATACTGGATCTGGAGGGTTTGTGGTACCTGTATTGGACCGATTTAACAGGGTTTGCAGAGCGAGAGAAATCTGGTCCATCCTATGGTCTTGTTCCTCTTGTCTGGCTGCGATACGTGCCAGCTGGTTAGAGAGGTCTGCGGGATCCATTGGCCCTGACGTAATGTCACGGATCCCTCTGATTACCAAAAGTGTGGTCCCTTTACGCAGACCGCTCTCTACCCTTCCGATCCTTGATGGTCGGCAAAACTTGAAAGACAATTAACCAGACAATAGATAAACAAGGAGTAACACCAGACAGAGGTATGGAATAGAGTATTGTCACGAATCCTTCTGACTACCAAGATATTGATCTCTTTATGTAGCTCACTTTCTACTCTTCCGATCCTTGAATGGTCGGCAAGCTATATAGACAATAAGCAGGTAACAGATAAAGAAGGGAAACACCAGACAGGGGTACAGAACAGATCACAAGTCCTCCCTAGGACTTTAGTAATAGCAGAGATAATCTGATGTGTGCTTAGGGTGCCACATAGACTGACCTCGGTACCAACGTTAAGGGCAGAACCTAGAGCAGAGTAAATGCCAATACCAGGGGTTATACACAGAAGGGTTCGTTTGCCAATGCCAAGAGTCATACACAGGAGGGTTCGTTTGCCAATGCCAAGGGTCATACACAGGAGGTCGTTTGCCAATGCCAAGGGTCATACACAGGAGGGTACGTTTGCCAATGCCAAGGGTCATACACAGGAGGGTTCGTTTGCCAATGCCAAGGTTTATACACAGGAGGTTCGTTTGCCAAAGCCAAGAGTCATACACAGGTAATAGCCAAATAATTCACAAGAGCTCTGCGGGAGGTGAATACCACGTCAGGGCACCGGTATAATGGTGAGACTGGGTTTTAAACCCGGCGGGTCCGCGTCATAACGCCAGGCCCCGCCCCTCGGCGTCCCACGTGAGCGCACCCGGAAGCATTTACATTCGGCGCCTGGCCAGCGAGCAGCGAGGAAGCTGCTGCCAGGCGCCCCATCCCCTGACCCACCGTGACAATCTATATATATATCATACCTGTCCTTACCTTCCCCTATAAATTTGCTAAAAATATACACACAAAGAAAAAAAAACACTGCCTGAGACCCCGCGCAGCCCACATGCCACCCCCCTCTACCTGGCTGAATGTATCTAATATATATAATTAAATGCATTCAGCCAGGTAGAGAAAGAAAAAAAAGTTTTTTTATTTTATGTTCCCGGGGACATTTAAAAATGTCCTCGGATTTTATTTTTTTTAGAAATGTGTTGCCTTACCTTAGCCTGGTGGTCAGTGGGTGCTCCCTGGATCCTGGTTGTGGGGGCGGGGGGTCTGCTGTAGCCGCAGGTGCAGTGGCTCCCTCCCTGCGCTGCCTTTCTCTGCCACATGCACCGGCTAGCCCGCACAGTCGCAGCTCTGTCATCCGGCGGCCACATGCTCCTCAAGGGGATCCTTGGGAGGCCCCGGCAGGCTGCCCTCTACAGTGCCTGATTAGAGGGCCGTGTCTGCCTGATGTTTTAGTAACAAGAATGTTTTATCCCATAGGCTTCAATGATAAAAATATTCCTGTTTTAATTCAATATCTAATAAACCGTTGCTTATAATACAGATAAGAGATGGTGCAGCGCCACACTATATGTATCCACCACCACGGCACCCCAAATAGCCAATAACAGGATATAGTGGTTTCCCCTTACACCAATATAACAGAATATAGAAATTGACCTGAATCGGCGCAAATATGCTTTCTGGGGTCCTGGGATCTCATATATACATAGAAGAGAATAAACAATAATAGTGTAACATCGTCGATGGCAGATAATAGGTTAATATAGATAATCTCCCACTTACAAATCTAGAGCCTTAACACTGGCTCTAAGTGGGTCCAGGCGTGTGGGTGATTTTTCTTCCAATTTCTCAGGTGACCCCCACCTTATTTGGACTGGTGATACCAGATTCATGTAGTGGAAGACAAAAAAAGAGAAGAACACTCCTTGCGCAGATCTATGGAAACTATAGCAAGGTAGATTTGAGATCTTGTACTCACATTTCCTCTCCAGGTTAAGCGCCCATGGGTTTTAGGAGAACCCAAAGAAAACCACTTCTTATCCAGAGAAATGGCACAGCTGACACAGGAACAGAAATTCAAATTAAAATTTAATTTTAAAAACAATAACTTCCAAAACGCGTTTCGCCGCTTAAAATCACGGCTTCATCAGTTGGTCCAACTGATGAAGCCGTGATTTTAAGCGGCGAAACGCGTTTTGGAAGTTATTGTTTTTAAAATTAAATTTTAATTTGAATTTCTGTTCCTGTGTCAGCTGTGCCATTTCTCTGGATAAGAAGTGGTTTTCTTTGGGTTCTCCTAAAACCCATGGGCGCTTAACCTGGAGAGGAAATGTGAGTACAAGATCTCAAATCTACCTTGCTATAGTTTCCATAGATCTGCGCAAGGAGTGTTCTTCTCTTTTTTTGTCTTCCACTACATGAATCTGGTATCACCAGTCCAAATAAGGTGGGGGTCACCTGAGAAATTGGAAGAAAAATCACCCACACGCCTGGACCCACTTAGAGCCAGTGTTAAGGCTCTAGATTTGTAAGTGGGAGATTATCTATATTAACCTATTATCTGCCATCGACGATGTTACACTATTATTGTTTATTCTCTTCTATGTATATATGAGATCCCAGGACCCCAGAAAGCATATTTGCGCTGATTCAGGTCAATTTCTATATACGTTGCTTAAAATATTCTGCAGTAAAGAGTCTCTTTTTTTCTAGATTTTTTAGTATTTAAGCATTTTTTATACTTTTTTCAAATTTTTTTTCGAACTTTGGCGAACGTCCCAAAAAGTTCGAAGTTTGCAAACTGTCGAACAGCCGATGTTCGATGCGAACTCCGAACAGATCGAACCGAACAGCTCATCCCTAGGCAAGAATATCTATAATTTGAAATGAGGACCAGTTTAAATGAGAAACAGGAAGTGGTGGTAAAATGACACAATCAACAGCATATATTATCTACATGAAGGGATTTGAAAATCCTGCAGGAGACAGAGAAACCTGATCAGGACACATTAGAAAATATTAGCAAATAAACAACATCCATTCAATCTAAGGGCAAACAACTACACGGACAGCAAGAATAGGTCTACAAGAATAGGTCTACATTTGATTACTTACACAAACTAAACTCCTAAAATACACTCAGTTTACCAATACATTTGATATTTTAACCCTTAAGTGCCACTTATGCCTATTGTCTTTTAGAGTTGGCTTTGACACATTGGTCCATGGTCCCTTGGGAGGAGGCCAGCATCCACACTTCAACAGGCACAGAGCCTTGGTATAGTGTGGGCAAGGGTGCCAAGAAGGGTGAAGGCACAACGATGGAGGAAACTTCAGCTACAGTACATTTTTGTAATGATACAAAGAGAATCATGAGTGTGCGCCATCAGATTTGCATACAGGTTCTCTTATTTGGCCGTGCTCCAGTCAATTAGACCAAAGCAAGAAAAACTTCATATACAGAAATTAACAATGTAAATTGAATCCAGAGTTGAATTGTTTATAAAGTAAATTCAGATGGTGACAATCCCCAGATAAGGGGGAAGACTTTTCCCTTGGCAGACATCTATCTTATTCTTGACAATTCCTATTTTATTGACAGACTATGTGATTCAGTTGTAAACACATGGGAAGATCAGCTAAGTGACAGAAGTACAAACAATGCCTTAGGATGGTAGATGACACCAGCCAACAGCTGAAATGTTTTCACATACTTTAATTGTTTTTTTTTATTTTTTGTCATTGAATAGTAATGACAATTCAGTAAAAAGCAGAAAAAAACAGACACTTGAGCCCATCTGCAATATTCTGCTATATGGAAAAGCAGAATTAGAAGGCACTGCTCCAAAAGAACTGTAGTTTTTCAGGCCTGGGCTGTACAATGCAATCAATTATATTAAAGTTTAAAGTGGCTTCCAATTTATAAAGTTAGACCTGAGAATTTTCAGTCCGACATTAGTTGAATTATCACTTTGCTGGAACATTGAGAAGCTAGAAGAATACAGAATACAGAATGCACCAAATGGACATCCAAGACATTAAAAGTGGAAGAGAAAAGCCCCACAACAATTATGGGGGCACAAAAGTATTAAATTGAAGGTGGGAAGTTCTTAAATATTAACCCCTGTCTCCCTCCTGTGTTAAGCCTTACGTTTCCTTTAAACTTATCCTTTTACACAGTGCTGAGCTCCCTCTACGATTGTTTGGATCTCGCATTGTTACTTCCTGTAATAAATGTGTGCTAAAGCAGTCATGGGGCTAGAGGAGCGTTCATTAACCCTTTCGCTGCTGAGGCATTTCACGCCTCTGTGGTGAGCTAATTTTTACCTGTTTTGCTCATCATGCTTACCCGCTTTTTAAAGCCTTATTTTAATATATGACCCAGACATATTATATATCGTTCTTTCTGGCAGACTCCGCAGATTCATAATATATCATTATTATATGTATACGTCATGTCCTGTCTGTATATTATAACAAAAAATGCAATAAAATTAGAATTTTCAATAATTTACAATGTGTAAAGTGTTTTTTTTCCCATTTTAACATGCGATCGTTTGTGGTTATATTTTCTATGGGGTGCGCGTGTTAAAAAAATTAGAAATGGGGACTCGTTACATTTTTTTTTGGGAAACATTTTGCTATTTTTAACAAACGCACCGCATACAAAAATCGTTAGTGCAGCATCACTGTTCACATTATAATTGAAGTGGGAACAATATTGCTGCATTAACAAATCAAAAAAAAACTTGTTTATTTTTTTATTATTATTATTATTATTTTAATATTTTTATTCCTATTTTTTCCCCTTTAACTTTGACATGGTCATGTTTGGTATCATTGGAAAGGCCATGCTCTGGCCGATCCAACAATACCAAACATTAACCCCTAGCTGGCACGGATTGGGAGATAGGGGGTTCATTGGAACCCCCTATCTCCACCATTGGTGGCAACTAGGGATTAACTCCAGGACTGGCGTCATATTGCTATGCACGATGACGCCAGTCGTCAGGGGGATTTCCCAGAACCTTGGCTGACATCCAAGATGTCGGCCAGCTCCGGGAGAGGATCACGATTCGGTGCTTTCTGGCTCCGAATCGTGATCCGGCACCCAAGGGGTTAAAGGCAGGCACGGTTTGGAAGGGTAGACTGTGCCCTTCCAAACCGTGCCTGCCTTTAGCTGCTGGACCCCGACGATCGGGAGGGAGAGAGGTCCGAAGGACCTCCCCCCTCCCTTTCAGGCACCTCCTCTGCACTCACGGGGGGGCGCCTGAAATAGATGTCATCGCGCCACCGCGATGACATTCATCTTCCCCCAAGATGTCAGCCTGCACCGGGGGGGCCAGTAGTCAGCCGGAATCCTGGCTGATTGCTGCCTCCTGTGCTAGGACGCGCTCTGCGCGTCCATAGCACAGGAGGTACACTTGGCAGGATGCGCTCAGTGCGTCCTTAGCAGCCAAGTGGTTAAGAGCCACTGACTAGTTGGGAGCTGTACATTCCTGACTTAAATCTTAGGAGACTGACCAGACTAAAATGACTATAACTTTCCTTGTGGGAGAAATCCTCCCCTTTTGGGAGACCACAACAGAATTTTGAGACAGTGGTCGAGGGTGAGATAGAAGGGATGACACTCAATCACTCATGACTATATAAATTATTTTAAATGGTCATGGTAGCTAGAGCTTCACTTTATATACTGCTTGATGTTCACTACATATTTAACATGGCTGGATCAACGACCTTGTACTCCATAGGTGAGATGTAGATGACAGCTTTTTGGTCTGGAATGGAGATACAGTCTCTCTTGGAGCTGTCTTCTTATATATTTCCATCAAAGAAAGAATAACATTGTTATGGCATATTAATACAGTGCTTTGAGCAAAGAAAGTATGGATCTCGAGTTTATTTTAAAACAAATAAGATGCTTAATAATATTTTTCAAGAGTGTCCACATCAACAGCTTTATACTCTTGTTGACGCGCCGATTTTCTAAATTCATACAATGCATAAGACTAAAAACGAAAATGGCCACGCAGGGCCGCAACAGAGTATCATACATGTTCAGAAATTGATAGAAAGTAAAATAAGCATCCAAAAAATCAAGACATCACAAAAGAGAAAAATATAGTCTGAAAAGATCAAAGTGTCCACAACGAATGTCCCAAAAAAAGTAGGAGGGGTGGGGGAAATAGTCCTGCATACGAAGTCACAAAAATAATGGAGAAAAATTTGGCAGCAGGCCATGGGGCACAATCATAACGGTGGGGGGGGGAACGTACCAAAAAGGGAAATCGGAAACTCAAAAAAGAAAAGTGGAAACAAAAAGGAAAAACCAAAAAACATGGGAGCAACAAAGGTCTGCCCACGGGGCCGCACCCTATGGGGAAGGGCCCCACCTAAATCAACCCGGGTCAGAAGCGCCAGGAAATAAACCCCTGGGGCTCGGGTCGGCAGCTGCCTGGGTGGGCGACAACCCCAGGGAGCTCAAAAGGCGCCACGTTTCTTCAGGAGTGGCCACTGTGTGGCTTAAGTTATAGTGGCAAATGGTTATGGCGCCAGCTGTCCCCCAAGGCTCCCTTTTATTTGCTCATTTACAATGGGTTGCTCTTTAAGTGTACCAGTACAGATGGAATATAGCCCATGGTGGTTTTCTCTTTAATTCTGTTACAGTCGGATGATCTTGGGAATCTATCAATTAGAGATGCGTATTTGTAGTAAATATGGGCCTTTGTTAAGGGCCTGTGTGTGTATGTGTCCTTATTATTCTATACTTTTTTTAATGCTAAATTGAATTTCTGCATTCATATTACATTTTATGGCATCACATCTAATTTTCCCCTCTAGAATCTTTTTTGTTATTGTGCATTATCCATTATACCCACTTTGAATCCCTCAATGTCAAATTGAATATGGAAATGAAGCAAAGAAGACAATTAAACCTTATGTTAAATTTTGGCATTGATGCCATAGAATCCATTTTATTACTTAAAGAAATAATTTAAATAAACAATATAATTAGCCATTATATAGAATTTTGGCCTTAATGCCAGTAAAGACATTTTGAGGGTAGTGTAACAATAAAATTTCACAAAGCATTTGAAGCTTTAAAGTGGATATTAAAGTCATTTAAATAAATCAAATAACTTAAGTGCAAACTGATTTGATTTTAATTTAGAGAATTGCTATGTGCAAACAGAAGAAAGGAGATGGTGCTCTGTTTGGTTCCTGCATCTGGCCTGTACCATTATGATCATGGGTACAGCTGATGAGATGCTGCAGCTGTGTACAAGAAACTACGAGTAACCCCATTTGTTTCCTATGGGACCCAGATAGAGCCCTTCCCTGCTACCTGCACTACATACTTATACTCTATTTAATATACTCAAGGCCTGTCTAGGAATGGGCCAACACAACTTTCTATATACTATATCCATGTAAGATGTACCCTCTTCATTTCAGTTAGATTTTGTTTTATTGTTATTACTGTCTTCTATATTGCAGTATAGGTTATACTGGTGTAGCGCTCACCCCCAGACGAGCCTGCGAATAAACCTCGGGATAGTCTCACCGCACTAGGAATTATTACACACCAGCACTGTTGTGGATTTTCTAGTTTTACATACTTTACTAAAAGATAAAGTGTCATAAAATAAATGCCCGTTGCATGAATTTACAGGATGCATCACGTGGGAAAAACACGCGGCGGAAAAGAACGGTTAACCCCCCTCAGTTCTGGAGTGTAAGTCCCGTAAAATAGCTCAAAAAATATATGTGTGTGTGTTGTCTAAGGTACCCGGGTACTGTGTTCGACAGGCCATTGAACGAAAAAAAACAATCTTCGACTAGTCACCGTTGGGGCCCTGTAAATTGAAGCAATAACAAGCGTGCATTTCTGTTTCGGAACTGTGGGCCTGGAGGCTTCTCACCCATCCGAACGAACTGTCCAGCACTCGATGCCTCGACCAAAGGATCTTTCTCCGCTGTGTACTGGGACTCTGTGTCAACGAATCTGCTCCCCGCTTGCCGAATCTTTGCAACTGGAACCATCGATCCGCCGCCTGCACTCCCAATTGATCAGCGTGGCCTCCTAACGCGGGGTCCTGACGGAACCAGCTTGTCCTCCAAATCTCTCAGCGTTGGGTAGGTAGGTCACAGCATGATTTCTGTCCCTATCTCCAGCACCAGTAAGACAGCGTCTGCACTCCGGCCTGGTTGTGATCCCTGACAGCTCCAACGTGCATCCTCCACCCTCCACTGCTCTGCTCACTCTCCCCATGCCTTGCACGAGGCTGCTGATGTCTTTCCTGGCCAGCACACCCCCCTTCCTGTTTCCCTTGCAAAGGTTTCTGGGAGATGGAGTTCGTTTTTGTCCAGCATAGTCCACAATGTCTCCACTCTGTCTCCCTCTAGTGGCAGCAATAATTCAATGCACCAGAATACAGTCTTTAAAGCAGCGCTACACTGGCATTTGACAAATAAACTTACAAATAATCTAAAGAAAATGTCCTGGTAATATCATCTTTAAAATGCTAAAACTTGCCATAATAAATTGACAGTTAAACACTTTTATACCATTAGACAAAACTGGAATAAATCAAAAGTTCTAAGAATGTGTAAAAATGTTTAATTTCTTGCTTTAAACTCTGTCATTTCTTCTTCTCTGGCCACGCCCCTCAGCTAAGGGTGTTTCTTCAGCTTCCTCTATATTCCCCGCCTCCTCCCCGCCCACTACTCCACCCATCAAAGCTTAACATGAACTAACCCAAGCTGTGCACCTGAAACCCTGTGCACGCTCAGGAACTCAGACTTGGAGAACTGAGGAACTGAATATTAGCCCTCTCTGTAAATGTGAAAGCAACACTCACTCACCCGCTGACTCACTCACAAACTCACTAGCTGACTTGCTCACTCACTCATCTACTGACTTGCTCAAACTCTCACGCTCACTCACTTGCACTCTTTAATGGTTTAAATACTGTCTCACTCAAATTCCCTAACAAGTCACTCGCTTTCACACTCTTTCTTGTGCCGTCTGTCTCTTATGTGTGCGCTCTCTCGCTGTTTCTCTTGCGAGCTCTTTCACTGTACTTTTTCTTGCACTCTCACTGCTTTATCTTGTTGTCTCTCTGGTTTTTTTTGCTTTCCCTCTCTCTGCTGTCTTTTTCTCCCTGTGTGTATTGATTTCTTTCCTTTCCTGTCTCTGCAGTAGCTGGGAGTGAAAGAGTTACAAATTGGAATTGCATTCAGTCCCTCCCCTCAGCTCACAGTGCAGGAGGGAGGTGGAGCAACTCAGTCTCACATGCTAAGTGTGTTAAGGCCATATTTTTTTTCAGATTCAGGTCGAAATTTCAAGACAGTAGAAAATACAAAATAAGGAGCATCCTCTCCCCCCAAAAAGTGCACAAATAGAAAAGAAAGATAAGCATAATTGGTACGACATATGGTAGAAGTGGTCAGCAGGCATCAGAAACAATCTCAAAAAAATGTGAGAAAAATAGGAGAATGTCGTCCGCGAATGTAACCACACAAACCTCTTGGGAGCCCACCTCAATACCACGAAACTCTGGTTGTGTCAGTAAAAGTCACATTAGTGGTTCAAGCTCTAGATTAAAATAGAGGGGGGGGGCAAGGGACAACCCTGGTGAGTGCCACGTTCTAAGATAAAGGGTCTAGAGTTAAGGCTGTTAGTCGTCAAAGTCGTGGATGGGGACGCATAAAGAGCATTAACCCCTTAGTGACCAGGCGTTTTTACGATTGTCAGTCCGAAAGTGCCCACTGCTGTTTTTACGTTTCTGCACTGTTCATGTTTATGTATAATATTCCTCTTACTCTTTCATGGAACCCACACATATTATATACCATTTTTCTTGCCATTAAATCGACTTTCTAAAAATATCATTATTTCCATCATATTCTATAATTTACTATAAAAAATTATGAAATATGATGAAAAAATGGAAAAACACACTTTTTTCGAAATGTAACTCCCAAATTTTTTTTATTATTATTTTTTATTATTATTATTATTTTTTTACTTTTACACCAAACCTAGTCATGTTTGGTATCATTGGAAAGGCCATGAAACATGACCCTCTAGCTGCCACGGATCAGGAGATACGAGGATCCAAAGGATCCCCCTAGCACCACTTGGCAGCTAGGGGGTTAACTGGCCGACTGACATCATTGCACAAACTGCAACGACGTCAGTGGGTGGGGGTGACACGGAGACTTCCGGGTGTGAATCTCAATTTGGTGCCGAATCGCGATGTGGCACCTAAGGGGTTAAAGAGAGGTACCGCTGAAAAGGGCAGACTCTGCCCTCTCCAAGGCACCTTTCTTTTTTTTGTAGCTCCAGCCAATGGGGAGGGAGAGTGGTCCAAAGGACCTCCCCCTCCCCTTTCAGGTTCACCCTGTAGGCACCAGGGGGTGCCTGAAAATGATGCCATTGTGCATGGGGATGACATCGCCGCGACAGCTGGGGCCCATAAAAATGTTTGGCAGACTTCAGAGAAGTCATTCCGGTGTCGGAGCCCGGCCAGAGAGGTGAGTATAGGGAGGGAGGGGGGACAAAGGACCATAACGTACATAGTACGTCCTTGGTCCTTAAAGGGAATTTATCCCCAGGACGTACTATGTACACCAGTGGTCTTTAAGGGGATAAATAAGTTCATCATCGACACACCAAAAAAGTGATATTTTAGAAATCGTTGCAAGTAGAAACATGAAATCCTGTTGAAGGCCTTATCGGCATTGTAACTGAGCACTGTCTGAAGAATCTGGGTGGCCATTTGATGCTCACATGGCTGCAAGAGCCCTCCAGACATTCTGAGAGGAGTGGCGGCCTGTCAGTGCGTTTTTTTATGCATTCCACAGAATAAAAACTGAGTTACAGTTAGAGTTATAAGTTGTTATAAAGTGCTAACAAGTTCCATAGCGATGTACAATGGGAGCTAGAATAACAAATATACATGCAAGTTGTACACACAGAACAGTAAGAGAGAGGAAAAATAGCAAGAACTTTAGAATCTCAAAGTACTTTAGAGACTAGTAAACAAACTTTTTTACAATTGGCCATCAAGTTCATATTGGAACATAATTTTTTCAGGTATAATGAGGACATGTTCCTTCAAATAAATGGTACAGCTATGGGCACCAGGTTCGCCCCCAGCTATGCTAACATCTACATGGCACATTGGGAGGATTCATATATTTGGAGTCCTTCCGCATGGGGGGCAAACCTGGTGCTATGGAGAAGATTTATAGATGATGTTTTAATTATTTGGAGAGGAGGATGAGTTTAATCATTTTGTGGATACTCTAAATCAGAATGAATTCGGTTTAAAGTTCACTTCAACATTCAGTGCAATTGAGATAAATTTTTTGGACATCACTTTTTTTATAGAAGAGGATACTATCGAGTCGAAATGTTTTTTTAAACCTACCGATGGTAGCGGTTATATTCACTTCTCGAGTTGTCACCATAAACCGTGGTTAAGAGGGATCCCAAAAGGTCAGGCTCTACGCAGGCGGAGGAACTGTTCAAGATTAGAAGATTGTCACATACAAACCGAAATGGTGGGGAATAAACTGAAAGAGAAACATTATGAAACAAACAATGTAGAGAAAGTATTTTCTGAGGTGGCATCCATGGATCGTAAAGATCTTCTCCATAAAGAGAATAAAAGAAAAGTGGATAATGATTTCCAATATTCTTTTTTTACGAAATATAATGTTCAACATAAAGAAATAAGGAAGATTTTGGAAAAAAACTGGTTCATTTTAAAACACGATCCTGTTTTGGGTTCAGTACTCCCAATTAAACCGAATATCACATTTAGAAGACCGCGAAATCTGAAAAGTTGGTTAGCTCCTAGTGCCACATTCATACAAGATGAAAGAAAAGAAAGTAAGGTTTTTTTTAAATGTGCTGGATGCAAGGCATGTAGGTTCTTGAAGAAGAGAAAATTGGAAACATTTACAAGTAGAAGCACAGGAGAAAGTTTTAAGATCAATACACATATCAATTGTAATTCGACATATGTGGTATATCTGTTGCAATGTCCCTGTGGTATTCAGTATGTCGGTCAAACAACAAGGAAATTAAAAGAAAGAATTCTGGAACACATGGGTAATATCAGAAGAGGTGCTCAGAAACATACAGTACCAGTACATTGTACCGGTTGTCATAGTTATCGAGCATCTGAATTCTCATGGTCCGGTATAGATCGGATAGAGAAACCATGGCGGGGAGGAAATAGAGAAAAAGATCTGTTGAAAAAAGAAATGTTCTGGGTTTTTAAATTAAAGACTATGAGCCCGAAAGGTTTAAATGACATCAAATGCTTTTTGTAGATTGTAATATAAAGATTCTGTTTCAGGAAAGTAAGAAAAAGATCCTACAATCAAAAGAGCTAAAAGAACCCACATTCTAAACATCAGATGGTCCATGGAAAGAAAAAGTATGGAGGGATACAATTTTTATTCATTTATATACCTTCCCTATTAATTTACTCTCAAGTTTTGGAGACGGTTCATCTCCATACCTCCCAGCTGGGCCCATCCTACCCAGATATAATAAGGATCCATAGCTCTTCAAACTATTCATCTGTGGTTTCATCTTGAGGAGAGTGGGAATATCTCCAGGAGGAGCGGAGCCAACTTCAAAAGCTAAGTACCTTGTACCATACATCTTTTTTATATCCAGTAAGAGAGAGGACCCTGCTCCAGAGCTTACAATCTAGGAGGAGAGGGGTGACACATTAAGTGAGGGAAAATAGGAACATGAAGCAGCAGGGTGCATGTGGGCTGGGTGGGAAGATGGAGCAAGAGATGAACAGAGGGGGATTAGGTAGTGAGATGATAGGCTTCTCTAAAATAATGTGTTTTCAGAGACTTCTTGAAGGACTGGAGAAATGGGAAGAATCTAATCGTGGTTAGTGTAGTGTGCCTCCTGAGGTGGGCATGGAAAATACCAGGAAAGAAAAGCAGATAAATATGAAAAAATATCATATTTACTTATATGCGTTTTGATTGAGACAGTTACTACTGACTTATTCAACAGACATTACGAATTTTTAAAGGCACACTGAAGTTCATGAAACCTCAACTATTTCTACTTCCCCATCCTGTGACAGGGTACTACATTAGGGATGAGCTGCTCGGTTCGATGTGTTCGGAGTTCGATTCGAACATCGCCCGTTCGCATGTTCGCGAACTACGAACATTTCCACGTGTTCGCCGCATGTTCGCCCACAATGTACCACAATGCACTTTTCCACTGGCCTGAAGCTTGTAATAGGCTAAAGCCTGCACCTGACCACAGTTTAGGTGCAAGACAGGTGCAAGACTATGCCAATTACGGCTCAGAGTCCTGATTGGGCAAATTTTGCCCAATCATGGGCTCACAGAGCTAAGTCCCGCAGCACACTATATAAGGCGTCTCTAGCAGCCCCAGCACGTGTTTTTTGAGAGGAGATTGTTAGTGTGTGTTCTCACTGCCAGTCTGCCAGCAGCTATTGGGGGGGGTCTCATTTTTACAAAATATCTGGGAATTGTTCTAATCTTTGTGTTCTCACTGCCACCAACTATTTTGGGGGTCAGTCATTTATACAAAATATCTGGGAATTGTTGTAATCTTTGTATTCTCACTGCCACCAGCAATTGTGGGGGTCTAATTTCTACAAAATATCTGGGAATTGTTCTAATCTTTGTGTTCTCACTGCCACCAACTATTTTGGGTGTCAGTCATTTATACAAAATATCTGGGAATTGTTCACATCTTTCGTGTTCTCACTGCCATCAGCAATTGTGGGGGTCTAATTTCTACAAAATATCTGGGAATTGTTCTAACCTGTGTGTTCTCACTGCCACCAGCAATTGTGGGGGTCTCATTTCTACAAAATATCTGGGAATTGTTCTAATCTGTGTGTTCTCACTGCCACCAACTATTTTGGGTGTCAGTCATTTATACAAAATATCTGGGAATTGTTCACATCTTTTGTGTTCTCACTGCCATCAGCAATTGTGGGGGTCTCATTTCTACAAAATATCTGGGAATTGTTCTAATCTTTGTGTTCTCACTGCCACCAGCAATTGTGGGGGTCTCATTTCTACAAAATATCTGGGAATTGTTCTAATCTGTGTGTTCTCACTGCCACCAACTATTTTGGGTGTCAGTCATTTATACAAAATATCTGGGAATTGTTCACATCTTTTGTGTTCTCACTGCCATCAGCAATTGTGGGGGTCTCATTTCTACAAAATATCTGGGAATTGTTCTAATCTTTGTGTTCTCACTGCCACCAGCAATTGTGGGGGTCTCATTTCTACAAAATATCTGGGAATTGTTCTAATCTGTGTGTTCTCACTGCCACCCATCAGGGGGTCTCACTGATTTATAGGAGGTTTCCACAAAAGGGTTACGGTGTGAAGGCACTTGCTGCCACCAAAGGCACAATATTTGGCTGCACTGACACAGACGCCTATATTACCAGATTTATATCATTTTAATTTTTTGGACCACAGGGTCCAACCCTGCACTCTTCCACAATACCACAAACGGGTTACGGTGTGAAGGCACTTGCTGCCACCAAAGGCACGATATTTGGCTGCACTGACACTGACGCCTATATTACCAGATTCATATGATTTTAATTTTTTGGACCACAGGGTCCAACCCTGCACTCTTCCACAATACCACAGAGGGGTTACGGTGTGACGGCACTGTTGCCGACACTAAAGGCCCAATTTTAAAGCACCTATTGTTACTTTCATCCAAAGCCTGCATAGGTTTCACCATAATTTAGCCAAAAAAATCACTAAACTTGTTCTGCGTGTCCTAAAAAGTTTCTTCTTTTCATACAGGCTGCCGCCCCAAGCAGTTGTTTATGAATAGATTAAAGGAAAACCATTTACCGTCATTTGAAATGTCATTTTTTTGTTTTTAAATGTTTCCATACATCCTACAAATCCGCCACTTCACGAGCAGGTTATGGGGACCTCCTACGCACGATATTTGAAGGAATTTTTCGTTTTTATTTTTAACCCTTATTTCATGGAAAACTCACTGTTCCTTTAAAAACTTTTTTTTAAAACTTTTTTTCCTTGTTTCCTGTTCCCCAGGGCACTACCCGGACCCCCATACACCTTTTATGGCAAATATCTTGCATAAATGCCCTCTTGGAGGGCACTCTAAAAATCGAGCTTTTGAGTCCCATTGACTTGCATTGAGTTCGGTTCGTGTCCAAACTCGAACTTTTGAAATTGTTTGAGTTCGAATGCGAACCGAACACAGGGGAGTTCGAATGCGAACCGAACACAGGGGTGTTCGGCTCATCCCTATACTACATGTCACAGATGGCAGCCGTCAATGCTTATTTTTTTGAACACATGGGTTAGGTAATGATTTAAAAGTAACTCATAAGAAGTTAAAATACCTAGGGCACTATCAGCTGGTGTGAGCTAACCCTAGTGTTAGCATGTTTTTGTGTTAGCGCCAGGTAAATTCAGTTTAGCGCCATACCAACAAATCGTTTGCCTCTTGCTACAAATGGTGAAAAACACTTAGCGTGCGGTAATTAACGATTCGTAGCGTCACCTTACTGTACTTACCGCGTCCTATACTTAACATGGGCAGCGCTACAGAGCACTTTCGCTATTCTAACCAACAGATCGTTTGGTCCTGGCTAGGGATGAGCTGTTCGGGTTCGGACGGTTCGGAGTTCGACCCGAACTTTGGCAGTTCGAAAGTTCACGAATTTCGAACTTTTTGGGCGTGTTCGGTTCGGGTTCGAAAAAAAAAAGAAATTTTGAAAAAAGTATAGAAAATGCTTAAAAAAATACTAAAAAATCTAGAAATAAAGAGACTTTTTACTGCAGAATATTATAAGCAACGGTTTATTAGATATTGAATTAAAAACTAATGTGTACGTGGAAAGATTATCAACTCTAAATGACCTCTGTTTACAAACGGACATAACACCAGGTGTTTTCAGTCTGGTAATCAATTTGATACATTGTACAATATAGTGAGGGGGTGGGGTGGTGTCTGTTTCTGATTGAGATTTGAGAATTAATTTCCCTCCTAAAACATGCTAATATGCTGCATTTAACCCTTTCGCTGCTGAGGCTTTTCACACCTCTGTGCTGAGGTCATTTTTACCGCTTTCGCTCATCATGTTTAACCGTGTTTTGTAGCCATATTTTGATATATGACCCAGACATATCATAATGGCAGATTCATAATATGTCATTATTATATGTATACGTTATGTCATGTCTGTATATTATAACAAAAAATGCAATAAAATTAGAATTTTCAATAATTTATTATGTGTAAAGTGTTTTTTTCACATTTTAACATGCGATCACTTGCGGTTATATTTTGTATGGGGTGCGCTTGTTAAAAAAATTTGAAATGGGGTCTCGTTACATTTTTTTTTTGGGGAAAATTTCGCTTTTTTTAACAAATGCACCGCATGCAAAAATCGTTAGTGCAGCATTATTGTTCACATTATAATTGAAATGGGAACAATATTGCTGCATTAACAAAACAAAAAAACTTGTATATTTTTTTAGAATTTTTTTTTTTAAAATTTTTTATTTTTTTATTTTTATTTTTTATTTTTTAAAAAAAACATTTTTCATGCTCATGTTTAGTATCCTTGGAAAGGCCATGCTCTGGCCGATCCAACAATATCAAACATTAACCCCTAGCTTCCACAGATCGGGAGATAGGGGGTTCATTGGAACCCCTATCTCCACCATTGGTGGCAGCTAGGGGTTAACTCCAGGACTGGCGTCATTGTGCTATGCATGATGACGCCAGTCCTCAGGGGGAGTTCCTGGAGGCTTGGCCGACATCCAAGATGTCGGCCAGCTCCAGGAGAGGATCACGATCCGGCGCTTTTCAGCGCCGATTCGTGATCCGGCTCCCCAGGAGGTTAATCACAGCCACCGTTTGGAAGGGCAGGCTGTGCCCTTCCAAACGGTGCCCGGATTAACCCTCTGCCCCCCGGCGATCCGGAGGGAGAGAGGTTCGAAGGGGGGCATGTGGGGGGGCACCTGAATTAGATGTCATCGCGCCGCCGCGATGACATCTAATTGCTCCGCCGGGGTCCCGGAATGCTGGGCTGACATCCAAGATGTCAGCCCGCTCAGCGCGTCCATAGCACAGGAGAACCACTTGGCTGGACGCGCTCAGCGCGTCCATAGCAGCCAAGTGGTTAACTGGTGTTTGACAAAAATCTAAAGCAATGTTATTTTTCACCTCGGGATTAAACATTCACAGGGTTATTCAGAGAGCGGTGAAAAGCAGGAGAATAACTGGAGAAGTGAAAATTCTAGGCCAAACCAGAAAAATTCTCCCATTTAACTCACTTTCCAAATTGGCTATTTGGTCTAGATTGTTCTCTTCTCCTGCCAGTTCTCCTGGCTTTCACCTCTCTCTTGGGGTTGTTCAGAGAAAGGTGAAAACCAGGAGAATGGCAGGAAAAGAGAACAATCTGGACCAAATAGCCGATTTGGAAAGTGAGATAAGGCTAGGTTCAGACTAATGCATTTTTCGCAGCGACCGTCAAAAAGTGCGTCCGAACGCATTGCCGTACTTTTTCACGGATTGCGCGAAAACGGTCATACGATGCGCATTTTTGTGCGTGATTTTTTACGCATCCAAACCAGGAAACTTTGGGTGTCTGGACGTTATGTTGGCCGGACATGAGCAGGGTCTGACGTCTCCAAATCACGCACACACGCCGCTAGTGGACGCAGCGCACTCTGTACGTCCGTACTAGCGGTTCTGCGTTCTCGAAAAAATGCGTTCATTTTCCACTTGCGTTGTGCAGCCGGACTTTCGTGCGACTGTACTTCGTATATTGGCCATCATTGCCCGTCATTTGCTGCTAGTGCGGCCGTGATTAAGTGCGCCTAAACGCACGTTAAAAATTCGCTAGTCTGACCCTAGCCTAAATGGGAGAATTTTTCTGGTTTGGCTATTTTGACCTAGAATTTTCCATTCTCCAGTCATTCTCCTGCTCTTCACCGCTCTCTGAATAACCCTGACAGGGTTATTCAGAGAAAGGTGAAACTCAGGAGAATGACTGGAGAATGGAAAATTCTAGGTCAAAATAGCCAAACCAGAAAAATTCTCCCGTTTATCTCACTTTCCAAATCGGCTATTTGGTCTAGAATTTTCCATTCTCCAGTCATTCTCCTGCTTTTCACCGCCAAAAATCAGTAAACTTTTTCTGCGTGTCCGAAAATGTCTCCTCTTTTCATACAGACTGCCGCCCCAAGCAGTTGTTTATGGATAGATTAAAGGAAAAGCATTTACCGTCATTTGAAATGTCATTTTTTGGTTTTTACATATTTCTATACATCCTAGAAATCCGCCACTTCACGGGCAGGTTATGGGGACCTCCTAGGCACGATATTTGAAGGAATTTTTCGTTTTTATTTTTAACCCTTATTTCATGGAAAACTCACTGTCCCTTTAACCCCTTAGTGACCGGGCGGTTTTACACAAATCCGTCCTGTAGTGACCGCTGCTGTTTTTACGTTTCTGCGCTGTTAGTGTTTAGGTCAAATTTTCCTCTTACTCATTTATTCAACCCACACATATTATATACAGTTTTTCAATGCAATGGTTGGGGAGATAGAGGGCTCCGAAGGAGCCCCCCCTCCCCTCCATTGCTTTGCATGGGGACGCTTGCTGATGACGTCACCACGCAGCGTGGCGACGTCATCAGCCTCGCCTGCCCATGTAAATCACATGGGCAGGCTTCCTCCCTGCCAGATCGCCGAGGGATCCAGCGAGGGAGGTGAGTATCGGGCGGGAGGGGGATTAGGCGCCGCTGACGTACCCTGTACGTCCGCGGGTCTAAGGGAGACCCGAGGACAGGACGTACAGGGTACGTCAGCGGCCCTTAAGGGGTTAAAACGTTTTTTTTTTTAACTTTTTGTCCTTGTTTCCTGTCCCCCAGGGCACTACCCGGACCCCCATACACCTTTTATGGCAAATATGTAGCATATATGCCCTCTTGGAGGGCACTCTAAAAAAACGAATTTTCAGCCCCATTGACTTGCATGGGGGTTCGGGTTCGGGTTCGGACCCGAACAAATGGGAAGTTCGGGTTCGGGCCCGAACCGAACTTGGGGGGTGTTCGGCTCATCCCTAGTCCTGGCACTTATTTTAGCGCCGACGCTAATCGCAAAAATTTACCTACTGCTAAACCGTAGTGTTAACTGACAGAAAAGGAAGGAAAAAAAACGTCAAAAGTCCTTGCCCAAAATTAACAGGCAATTAACAATCAGTTAAAAGGAATGCAGCACAGGTGTATATGCATTGTATAGGAAAACCTGCCTTGTGCGAAGCCCATAGGTTTCGATATAAAAAGTATTATGGTATCTAATTATTTATTCAACCTTTATTTTTTTAGTCCACAGCAAAACGCCTTTTTATTTATTGAGTTTTTAGAGTTTATTATTAGGTATTTTTGTGGATTTTTAAGGTGAAATTTGGGGTTCCGCTTTTTTTCCCCTTAAAACGAGGCTTTTTTGCACTGGAATGCTTTTTATTTTTAACCATACAATTCAATAGCGCTGGTTCTCAGCCCGGGTCTTAGCGTTTCCCTACCGTGCGCTAATGAATCTTGTACACGGACTACCGCGGACAAGGTGAGCTGTTGGTGGGTTGTCAGGCGCTATATTTTAGTGACTAGTGCTAGATTTTTCATGTAGCATTGTTGTTTTAGCTCACACCAGCTGATAGAGCTCCTAGGTTTGTAACGAACAGGTAATAAAATATATTTGCAAGATAGCAAGAAGTCTCCACATTTAGAGATGACAACAAATCAACAGATCTTCTAAACACTTGCCTATCTCCAATTGTAAACTCCTATGAATGCAGTCCTCCTTGCCTCATCTTTCCGACTGTCAAAAATGGTTTGATAATTTCTGTTTGTTTCTCTTGGCAATCGGGCAGTGCAGCAGACTAGGTTGACCCTTTATAAATAATTGAACAAAGAACAAGTTGAAACAATTATTACCAATTACATATCATACAGCCCCTTCCCATAGGGTATAGCTACCTTGTTAACAATGAAATTGTTCACTGGATGAAACAATTAAGGATGGTTATAAATAGAATTAGATACATCATTACTTATAATTGGTAGAATGCAATGTTTTCTACATGTTTGATCTCCAGAACAGCCTTTCTTATTATTTACAAACCTTTGTTAATTACAGACGTAGTTGTACACCAGCAACCAATTAGTAATCAGCAAGCGACTAGTATATAAACAAGGTGCCTATTTGTTATCTCCTTGATTAATTAATGTAGCAGTGCATTTGCTTCACAGAAAGCATGTCTGTTTTTAAACCTTTAAAATATTGACTCTTTTGAAGTGCATACTTGGCTAAAATTACTATCTATGAATGAATGTAGGTGAAGAGGTTGCAAGAATACGTCATATTATTGTATTTTATGGCATCAACTTGTTGCACCAGGATTGATGAAATACTTAATTCACATTTCCTATTTTCCATACCTGTTATGCAAATATTTGTATAGGGATCGATTCACATGGATAGTTGATTCACACTTTAATTTCAATGAATCCCCATCAGGATTTGCACATATAATTGTTACTTGCTTGCAGAGGTACATAAATGTAGAATTAATTCTGAAACAAAACATATACAGAGTTATTCAAAGAGATCTGAATGGCTGCTGAAAGGGAACCGAACGCTGAAAATCTGCATTCGGTTACCTTTCTTGACCATTCGGCTATCCAGAGAGCAGGCAATTCACCAAATCTTGGCGAACTGCCTGCACATACGGTGCCTGTTCGAGGGCAGTGAAATCCCCATAGAGAAGCAATGCTTTGGCTATTCAGAGAACAAAAACCAGCAGTGAAAGGTTCCCGAAATGCCCTGTCATTTGGTGGTTTAATTCGGCAGGTTTATTCAGGCGAATTCCATAGGCTTCAATGTTAAAAATATTCCTGTTTTCGGTAGGTTAAATTGCATTAAAATGAACGTTCTACCCCGAATTTTATATTTTTTTCAAACCTTACCGATAGCTATAAAAATGGAGTATTTCATGTTAATGCAACGCTCTATTGATAACTTCATATGGGCTGGGAAACGGAGGTGGGTGGCACGACACACGCTCTATAGACCTAAAAGATCGGGGGACTTGGGACTTCCATCATTTATTTCATATTACTATGCTGTACAATTAGCACAAATTGTGGCGTGGCATCTCCCCCGGGGCAAGAGCCGATGGGTCGATCTCAAAACGTCTTTTATGCTCCCAAATGTACTTCAATACTGGATCTGGTCCGGCAGAGAATTTCGCCCTATACTCGCTAAAAAGTGCCCAGCGATACTAAATTCCTTGCGTCTTTGGAATAAATTAGCATCAAAGTGCGATTTAACTTCTTTTCCTTCACCAATGTCTCCGATCTTTGGCACTAAGGACTTTACGCCTGGACTTACCAGCGAACCATTCAAATATTTACTTAATTCGGGTGTATGCAGGTTATACCACCTTTATCCTAAAAGAACCATATTACAGATACCGCCAGTTTCAGACTTTCCCTTCATACGAATATTACAAATAAGATCCTATGCAACTCGTCCACACGTTAAGATGGCGGCAATAGCAGAGCTCTCGTACTTTGAACGCCTCTGCAGAGATGGGACTTATCCAAAGGGCCTGATATCTCTTTTATACCATTCATTGACCTCAGTACTGGATTGGAAGGAATTATCATACATTCAAACCTGGGAGTCTGACATTGGGGAAACATTGGATTTAGAGGATTGGCAAAACATCTGGGAAATGTCTGGTTCAGTCTCTATATGCACCTCCTTACAGGAACAGGCTATAAAGACGGTGATGCGTTGGTACACAACCCCCACTCAATTAGCTCATATGAACATTGCTGGTCCGGGTTCATGTTGGCGAGAGCAATGCCAGATGAGGGGCTCATATTACCACATGTGGTGGACTTGTCCTTTCATCATTAGCTTTTGGACCGAGATTCAAGATATCTTATCCCGTGTATTGAGCAAAAATGTACCTTTGGATCCATGGACATTCCTGTTGTCCAGACCTGCCCCCCACCTTACATTTTTTGCAATTAGATTAATGGCCAAGATTACACTTGCAGCACGGAAAGCGGTAGCTGAAATGTGGAAAAAAACTAAATTGCCCAGTATTGCCAAAGTTATTATTAAAATTAGAGATATGGAAATTATGGATAAAATGACGGCACTTGTTCGCCACTCATTGACATCTTATCATAAAACATGGGGACCATGGCTGGACTCAGGAGTGTAAAGTTTCCATATATTCCGGTTGTAGAAATATGGTATAGAGAAATGGAATATGTTTATGATTATACCCGGGCCGGGACCAATTCCTTTTTTTTTTTCTTCTTTTTTTTCTCTTCTTCTCTTTCTTTCTTTTTACTTTTTCTCTTCCTTATTACTTAAATTTGAAAATGGATTTTGAAAGGGTTTATATGTTGGTCATGTTTACATGTAATTGATACTGTATATTGTAATGATCACCAACTTTTTATATTATTGCAGTACCCAATAAATAAAATGAAAAAAAAATAAAATATTCCTGTTTTAAATCAATATCTAATAAACCGTTGATTATAATATTCTGCAGTAAAGAGTCTCTTTATTTATAGATTATAAAAATCATTTTTTTTTTAACTTTACTTATTTCTGTAACAGCCCTTTTTATTATCATTCATTGGACCTCATATGTAAATTTCAGACATTTTTGCTCAGTAGTTTGTTTGCAAACAGCGTTTCACTTTTCAAACATTCAAGCAAACTGTTTTGCTAATTTATTCACTGCATTTGTCTGCGGTGTCGGCTTTTTCCGGTGGCTGCGCTGCGTGTGATCTTCTTCTGCTCGGGTTTTTCCGGCGTTTTCGGCAGGTTAATCCAGATGTTATTGCGGGTTTTGGTGTGCGTTCGCCCTCGTTTTGCGGTGAGTTTTTCGGTGGGTTTTCAGCAGCTTTTCCCTGCAATTCGGGGACCCTGTGGTGCTTGCTGAATACACCGCAGGGTGGCCGAAATGGGATTGCCAATTCGAACCGAACTGAAGAGAACGAGAAGTCACTGAACGTGCGGTGGCTTTTCGATTCTCTTTGAATAACCCTGATACAGTACATTGCCCCTCTGCCCCCTCTTATTCGACATTGCTATCGATCTACTGCTCCGCGTCCTTGATTCACTGCGCTCTTTCATAGATATTTCGGTGGGGTGGTGAGGCTCAAACTTTCTACACTTGCAGATGACTTCCTACTGTTTATGTTGAATTTGTCACTAGGTTTGGACCTTTTACACCTCTTTCAAGCTGTCTTGCGGGAATTGATGGTTAAGTGGTACAAATCTACTGCTCTCTATCTCCACAACTCCAACTCGGATACCGACAGGCGCGCACCCTGTGTGGGCTACCAATTCACTCAAATACCTAGGAGTTCATAATCCAAGAGACTTGCCTGCACTTCTCAATATCTCTTTGATTTTACGCTCCGTCAGTGATGATGATCTGACAAAGTTGCAAAGCTCCCCCTGTCTCTAATAGGTAGGGTCAACCTTTATAAGATTATAAACTTTACCAAATCACTACATCCATTGTAGGTACCTCCCGTTCTTTCAACATATAAAGAAAAAAAGAAAGACCCTATCTGCATCACTCAGAAAATTTCTCTGGAAAGGCTTCCCGTTTTAATTCAATATCTAATAAACTGTTGCTTATAATATTCCGCAGTACAGAATCACTTTATCTTTAGATTTTTTTGGATCTTTTAAGCATTTTTTGGAATTTTTTTGAAAACTTTTTTTTTCGTGAACTTTTTGCAAACGCCCGAAAAGTTTGCAGTTTGCGAACTCTCGAACAGCCGATGTTCGAATCGAACACCAAACCGATTCGACCCGGCAGCCCATCCCTAGTGAGCACCAGTATTTGGAATTGAATTCTAAAGAAAACAGGGAGCCAGTGTAGAACTTGATAAAGAGGCGAGGTGCGAGAGGCACGAGATGTGAGGTGGATGAGCCTGGCAGATACACTCATTACAGATTGCAGGGAAAAGCTGGGATCTCTTAAGGCCAGTGAGAAGAGGGTTACAGTAATCAAGGCGGGTGATAAGAGCTTGGATGGCCATTTTAATAGAGTCCTGATTAAGAAAGGGGTGGATGCGTGCAATGTTTTATTGGTGGAAGTATCGGTCAGTGACAGAATGTGAGGAGTGAAGGAGAGATTGGGGTTGAAGAGGACACTGAGGCACTGAGCCTGTGAGGTAGAAGTAATGGTGGCACCAGTCACCTGATGGGAAATGGGTACAGGAGTATTAGCTCTAGACTAGAAGGAGGAAAGACAAGAAGTTCAGTTTTAGAGAGGTTGAGCTTTAGGAAACAGGCGGTCATCCAGTAGGAAACAGCAGCTAGAGGAGAGCAGGAAAGGAAAGTTAGATGTGTGTTGTCAGGATAGAGATGATATTGGAATCCCTAGGAAGAGATGAGATTGCCAAGTGAAATTGTAAAGTTTTAGAAGCGTACTGAACCCAGATATGAGGAGTGTCTCCCCTACCTCCCTGCACCAATTTGGCTGAAAATGCTGAGTGAAGTGGAGGAGTTTTCTCCACCCCACCCAGTATCACCAGCAGCCAGGATTTTTGAATTTCCTAGATGTTGGTAATCAGTTCCCTCGGTCTGTACAGGCGCTACTGAAATTGTGTGTGTAAAGTGTGCAAGTCCTGTATTGCCCTACAATTTGAGGTTCCTGTTTGCAGAGAGCAAATTGTGCAGAGAATTTTCAGGGACTGCTGGTTTCGGGGGTCCTTGAGCCAAAAGAGGGGGGGGGGAATAAATAAATAATTGGGCTGTCAGCAGTTCTGCCTAATTATTTAAGGGCAAGAAGAAGGAACACTATTTTTTTCAATAGAATATCTATTAGTATCTAGAATATTTAAGAATGTATACCACAATTGCTGAAAAGAATGGGTGTATTCAGCATGTTTAAGTCCAGAGGTGTGCATGATGACATCATCCGCTCTTAGGCCACCCACATTATTATTATTGTCATCATTTATATAGCATATAAAACAAGCAGGTCAGCGCCACAAATCACGTCCACCACCAATCTCCCAAAAGCTTGATCAAACACAGTGGTCTTCCCTATACCAGGTGAATGAAAAAAAACATATATGTATCTTGATCAGCGCAATAAAAATTGCTATCAGGATCTTGGTGTCTCTCATAGATCAGCAGACCATATTTTGGTACATAAAACAAAATATAAAAATACACAATGGTGAAGTATATCAAATATATACTGTAAATAAAATGCAATGAATGATGTTTCACTCACGTTTCATCGCACTATGCGATTTCCTCAGCTGGTCCTGAGCTGAGGAAGTCGCCTAGTGCGACGAAACGCGTCCTGGGTACCGGTTTTATCCATTTGTTTTACATGTTTTTATTTTATTAAATTTACTTTCGAAAAGAAGATCCAGCCTGTGTCTTTTTGTTGGTTTGTGTATTTGCCGAGCCTGAAAAAATCCATATGCGCAAACCTTGGAGCTATTGAAGCTCCAACAAGTGTAAGTGAAAAATTGGCTGAAAAGCATATATACACTTATATTTTTCGTTCTGCACAAGGAGAGTTGCGCTGTCTTTTCTTGTCTTATACGGTTCCTCGATATGTGAAGGGAAATAGCCGTGTAAGGTGTGGGTCACCTGTGAACAATATAGAAGAAAAAACAACCCAAAACGTGAAGTTCCACTTAGAGCCAGGGCTAGGCTCTATGTTTGTGAGTGAAACATCATTCATTGCATTTTATTTATAGTATATATTTGATATACTTCACCATTGTGTATTTTTATATTTTGTTTTATGTACCAAAATATGTTCTGCTGATCAATGAGACACCAAGATCCTGATAGCAATTTTTATTGCACTGATCAAGATACGTATATCATTTATATAGCGCCAACAGTTTCCGCAGTGCTTTACAATAACCAAAGGGAATGAGATAAACGGACATATGATGGAAACAAGAGGTATAGAGGGCCCTGCTCATAGGAGTTTACAATCTAGAGGGATTGGGGTTGAGGAAGACAAGAGGAATTTTACTAGATAGCAGGATCATGAGTGCCAGTGGTTTTGGGATAGTGGGGTTATAGAAGCAGCTTCAATCAAGTGTGAGTCGATGAGCAGGGGGATGAGTTACGCCAGTGATGTGGTGTGCTAATCTGAAGAGATGGGTTTTGAGGGATTTCTTGAAGGCCTGAAGAACGTACAGGAAGCCAATGGAGGGACTGGCAGAGTGGGGAGGTACGTGAGGTGCGTCTAGTGAGAAAAATAAGCCTGGCGCCTGCATTCATTACAGATTGCAAAAGGGCAATATGGGAGTTGGGGAGGCCAATGGTGGAGCGAGTTGCAGTAGTCAAGTCAATAGAGAGTGTTCTGAGAGAAGCAGCCGATGGATTGCTACTGCGCATGTTCTAAGTGATGTACAATTTGTGTAAAACATCTGCAGAGACTTACAGGGTTAGTCAAAGAGATTTGAAAAGTCACCTCACGTTCGGTGACTTTTCATTCTCTTCAATTCGGTGCAAATCGGCTTTCCCATTTCGGCAACCCTGCGGTGTATTCAGCAAGCGCCACAGGGCTGTCGAAGTGCAGGGAAAAGCTGCCGAAAACCAGCCGAAAACCTGGCGAAAACCCGGCGAATACACGCCGAAAACCCGCAAAAACATCTGGATTAACCCGTCGAAGATGCCGGAAAAAGCCGAGCAGGAGCCGATCACACGCAGCGAAACCGCCGGAAAAAGCCGACACCCCAGAAGAGTGAAGTGTATAAATTAGGAAAACAGTTTGCATGAATGATTGAAAGTGAAACGCTGTTTGCAAAGAAACTACTGAGCGAAAATGTCTGAAATTTACATATGAGGTCCAATGAATGATAATAAAAAGGGCTGTTACAGAAAAAATAAGTGAAGTGAAAAAAAGTCTGACTTTTTAAAAAAAACAAAAAACAGAAAAATGCTTAAAATATCTTAAAAAATCTATGAATAAAGAGACTCTTTACTGCAGAATTTTATAATGAACGGTATATTAGATATTGCATTAAAACGGGAATATTTTTAACATTGAAGCCTATGGGATTCACCTGAATAAACCTGTCGAATGAAACAACCGAATGGCAGGGCATTTCGGGAACCTTTCACTGCTGGTTTGTGTTCTCTGAATAGCCGAAGCAGTGCTTTTTCATGGGGATTTCACTGCCCTCGAACAGGCACCGAACAGGCACCGTATGTGCAGGCAATTCGCCAGGATTTGGCGAATTGCCTGCTCTCTGGATAGCCGAATGGCCAAGAAAGGTAACCGAATGCTGAAAATCAGCATTCGGTTACCTTTCTCCAGCCATTCGGATCTCTTTGAATTACCCTGTTACGCATTTCAGAGGCCCTGAGCTGATGGGGATGAGAAGCGCGCTCTGAGCGAGAAAAGTGAGTATTTACTACTAATAGAAAAAAATATATAAATAAATAATTGGGCTGATGCTTTTGGAAAAAAACATTTATTTTCTGAGGTAAAGATGTTCTTTTTGAGGGTTTATTTGCTCTCCGTTACAGTTCTTCAACTGTAGCTCCGTGTCCAACATTTTTAGTCAGAGTTATAGTACATTAGTGGTTGATGGATCTGGTCATGTGACAACATGGAAAACTAACAAATAGATCTATAGTTTAAGTGCTATTTCTGTACACTGCAATGTTTAGGACATACATGAATTTCGAGACTCTAATGTGTTTTATTATTTGATAGATGGTTAATATTTACATTCATTTGCCATCTGTACTTTGGTATAGTAGGTTTTATGTGACTGTTGCAGTGCTCCAGGCTTCATCCACCAGACGGCCATACTCTACTGCCATGGTTCATGATTATAAATGTCTGCATATAAATAGACACATGAAACAGCCAACCTGATGAAAAAAAATGATATGAGGAATACATACTTAAAATGCATCAAAAATGCCTGGTTGTTATTATAATACTGTTGTCTATCTTTTAGGTATTGTCATTTACAGTTTTTATATAATCAATTGCTATTCCTTCATTCAAGTCTTTCTCTTAAATCGTTTTTTTTTCTTTTTCAGACTGAATATTATTATTTTTGTCTGCCATTTACTATATATGGAATAATCATAGTCTATTGGGATGTAATAATTCTAAATGGTGTATAATAATGACTTGAATATAGCCTTCAGCAAAGTAGATTCATATTAGGGTCTTCCTTGTCTGAGTAAACAGCACAGTCAGTATACAAGCAAACACAGCTTGCCTGGCGGTGCTATTTTAAATTGTATATTTATAGACATTGCAGTGGAAATACATCTTTGTATTCTCAGATGCCAGATCCCATTGAAACAGCATTTTAAAAAAGCACTGTGCAATCAAATCTTTATGATCCTTTAATCTGTATACTATGTATAACTAGAGGGGTGCATCCGCAGAAAAGCTCAGTAAAGGGTCCTATAATTGCTATTTTCAGGAAGAAAGAGCACTGACACCCCTATCCATCCATATTCACTTCAGCAGGGATTTTTCGCACACACTGGCACAGACATAATTTAGGGATTCTTTACAGATACTCTGAATATCTTAGGTAAAATATTCTTTGCCAGCAAACTGCTCATTTCTAGACTTGCTGCAACAGCACTTAATAGTGACCATTCAAAATAACAAAATGGAAGGGATTGACTATTAACCCCTGCTGATCCCCTAGCTCAGTCTTAAAGTAAGTATAAAGACATTCATTTTTTGTCCAGTGCTGCCATCTCCTCTTCATTAGTCCGGTGCAAGACACATTACTAAGGACAATCAGCGCATTTACAGCTACTGTTTGTGCAGTCAACTAAAGGCTTCTATGCTCTTCATTCTCTTGCTTTTCATGAATCCTTTCACTACTGTGATTGTGTATACAGGTATACAATAAGTGGTAGCAGACACAGCAGTCGGAGATCGTATTCGTACTATCTGGGGCTGTGCTGTATGATTGCAAATTAAATGCATTTGTTGCAATCATATTTAGTTTGGTTTTGGGCTCCACAAGGTGCCCTCTAAATTTCAGTCCTGTGGGCATATTGCCCAAGGTGCTAAAATTGTTTAAAATTGACTTGGGAATGTCCTGACATATCAGGTTTCCCCAGCCAAAGCACAGAACCACGAGGCTGAAGTGAGCTGCACTTCTACCTGCAGTAACTCTGTTTGGCCAGTAGATGGCAAAGTTTTCCTGCCAAATTGGTTATTACAGTAAGAAATACATTGGGAATATTCCCAAATATTTCTTACTGTATAATTAATAAAATTGGTTTTGAAAAAAAAAACACTGGTTCCTGGCAGTGGTTTTTTGGAAAATCACTTGGTAGTGAAGGGGTTAAGAAGCATTACATGTTGGTGAGTTGAACACTTGTCCAACCAATCGACTCTTTCTCAAGTTCCTCTCGCCATAACAATTTAATATGTAGGTCTATTCAAAGAAAGGTGAAACTCAGGAGAATGACTTAAGAACTGAAAATTCTAGGTCAAAATAACCAATCCAGAAAAAATCTCCCATTTATCTTACTTTCCAAATCAGCTATTTGGTCTAGATTGTTCTCTTCTCCTGTCAATTTTCTTGGTTGATTATGCTTGCTATAAAGATTTCTGTCCTAGTATATGAAAAATATCACTTTCCACACATCCTGACCAAAACGTATCTTGTATAGAGTAGAAACAGTTTAGTGTAAGTTGTGAACCATGAGAGGTAGGATGAGCAATAAATAATACTGTATAGCATGGAATATGTTATCACAATAATGATTAAGGCTGGGGTCAGACTAGCGCACTTTTAACGTGCGTTTAGGCGCACTTAATCACTGCCGCACTAGCAGCAAATGACGAGCAATGACGGCCAATATACGAAGTGCGGCCACACAAAAGTCCGGCCGCGCAACGCAAGTGGAAAATGAAAGCATGTTTTCGAGAACGCAGAACCGCTAGTACGAACGTACAGAGTGCGCTGCGTCCACTAGCGGCGTGTTTGCGTGATTAGGAGACTTCAGACGCTGCTCATGTCCGGCCAACATAACGTCCAGACACCCAACATTTCCTGGTTTGGATCCGTAAAAAATCACGCACGAAAATGCGCGTCGTCTGACCGTTTTTGCGCATTCCGTGAAAAAATACATCAGTGCGTTCGGATGCACTTTTGACCCTAGCCTAAAACATTTGCAAGGTATAAAGAGATGGTGAAAATGAAAGGAAAAACTTAAGAAATGCAAATAAAACTATAAACATCAATATTGTGATTGTCATTGTGTAACAATTTATAACCACACACCTTAGACATCTTCTAAATAACTTATGTCTATTGCTAGCAATGTATATAAACAATGTGTATTACTGTGTAAATTTTACCATGAGAAATACAATCCACAAAATAAAGATAATAAATATGTGGCAAACAGTGAGAAAATATGAAAAAAATATTTAAATGTTGATGGGTAATTCCAGGCAATAAAGAAATGGTAAATAAATACCCGTCATAAAGCAAATAAACATATAGAAACCGACAGTATTACACCTGATATGTGAATTCTTTTCTGGTTTGCAATTTTTTTTTTCTTATCCTCCAGTTTGCTAGTGGTTCACACAGTCCCTGCAAATATCTTTCAAGAAGGGTTTTGATTTTGCGCAGATATAATTAGTTCCCAGAACAGTAGTTTAAATATATATATTCCAGCTGCAGGTACATGTTTTTGAATACTGATAACTTGAAGAGGTTGCAATTGAAGCCATGGGTAGCTGTTTCTAAAATATTAATTCAAATTTCCTGCATTTACAATTACACAGATCATGTGTCACCTTTTAAGGCTGGCCGTCCACTGGCACCTTTTTTGTGCGATGGTGCGATCATCTGATATCGTCTGAAGTCATCCGTCCGATCCTACAACATGCAGGTGAATCAGCCCTCTTCCACTGCATCCGACCACCATCAGACAATTTTTTTATGACTACAGTCTTGCGATCTTACCCATTTCAATGGGAGTTATCAGACGATGCTGGGACGATCTGGTACAAGTTTACATGAAAAAGATGAATTGTATAATGAAACCGCCATGCTGTGGCAGGGAAATGTGAAAAAGGTGCATTGTATAGTTCAACCGCCGTGCTCCAAGGAAACGTGAAAAGATGCATTATATAGTAAAACCACCCATAGGATTCGATGGAAAAAATATTCTTGTTTTTATTTATTTTTTATTCAACCATATATTTTTATTATTTTATAATGTGCAGCAAAAATACTTTTTATTTATTGTTTTTTTTTTAATTATTTAGGTATTTATCTGGATTTTTTATGCAAACTTTTGGGATCCGATTTTTTTTTAAGAGGCAAGACTTTTTTTTCGCATTTTTTTCTTTTTCTCTGCAAGCCAGCTTCAGTGTTGCTCTCCTTAGTGCTGAAACCTATTTCAGCACAAGGGAGAGGGGGTTAATCCTCCCCTTCCCGCAGCCTGGCGGGTTTTTGCTTTTTTTCCTCACTGCGAGCTGAACGTGCTGGCCAGGGGCAGTCCTTGATGCTGAAACCGCGTTTCAGCACCAAAGACAGTTTTTTTTTCTCCCTGCAGTGGCCCGGCAGCGGCCTCGCAGTGTTTTTTTTTTTTCTTCGTTGGCCAGCCGGTCCAACTGTAAATGTCAAACCTTTAGGCTGGCCATCCACTGGCACTGTAGTCAGGCGACCGACTTGGTCACCCAACTACAGACAACGCCATCGGCCAATCTGAGTTGTCCACAGACGCTTCCAGTGAATGACCCTGACGACTTCGGTGCCAGTGGACGGCCAGCCTAAAGGTTTGACAGTTACAGTTATAAGTACTAATACAGTGCCAACAGGTTCCAAAGTGCTTTACAATGGCAAAGCATGAACAGGAGACATTATAAATAATAAAACATAAAGGTACAGATGGCCCTGCCCGCAGGATAATTTCCTGCTAATACAGTGCTTTATAAAAGCTCTCAGCCAGACATCCCATGAGTTTACAATCTAAGGGATTTAGGAACGTGAAACAAAAGGGAGCAGGGGGAGTGTGTAAATAAATACCAGAGAGAGTATAGCAGACACTGCATGATAATAGACCAAGAGCATGGGCATGATAAGGTTAAACCTAGAGAGAATTGAAGCAGCTGGACAAAGGAGCTTAATATACTTAGGATAGGGGCTGGTTGGGGGGGGGGGGGGAATACAGCGGAGGGAAGGATGAAGGTGAAGGGGGCTGTGGGTAAGAAACAGAGTTTAGAGCTATGGCCAATAAACACAAAGAATTTACAACAGGGAAGTGCAGAAGAGACTGAGAGTCAGCACAGAATTAAACAAAAAAGGAGGGAAATAGAGTATTACATAAACTAGCAGTCAAGATAAAATAGATTCAAAGGTAAAAAAAACAAAAACAGTAATATTAGTGAAGCAGTAACAATGTGGCAAAAATTGTGTTGATTGAAGAATACATTGCTGGCTGGTTTAAGAGGGAAGGATAAAAGTGAATGGGTGGCTTGCTGACTGGTTTCAAAAGGAAGGATGAAGGTGAATTGTGGTTTTCTGGCTGGTTTCAGAGAGAAGGATGCAGGTGATTCTTGCACTTTCTGAAATGTAATGACATATACAGGTCTATTCACTGAAAGGTGAAACTCAGGAGAATTGGCAGGAGAAAAGAACAATCTAGACCAAATAGCCGAATTGGAAAGTGAGATAACACGGAACATTTTTCTGGTTTGACTTTTTTGACCTAGAATTTTCACTTCTTCCAGTTCTCCTGAGTGTCACCTTTAGTGAACAGATCTGATAATCAAATTAAACTTTCAGTTTAGAACTTGTCTCTGAAATGTCATGGTCGTAGGGCATGAAATAGTGTGACATTTTGATTGAAAAGAGGCAATCCTCGCTTTAAATCTGGTTAGAGCAGGAATGGACCATTAGGAAGCAATTAAGAAAAGGGTCAGAGCTATGAAACCTTCTGTATGTGTGCATTCTATCTAAAAAAAAAAAAGCTGGACTTAAATTAAGTTATTTGTCCCCTTTGCTAATGTACAGTTGCAGCACTTATTAAAGGGATTAAGTCAAGACAATATGTCAGTTAAGGTGTTACAAGCAGTTTTGTAAGAATTGCTGCTGGAAAAGATAAGTCACGACTCTCATATATCTCATAAAGTAGCAAGGTACAAGTTAGTTTTCAAAGTACAGCATTTCCCCACTGTATGTAGTAAATATACAACTATCATTAGTGCCATGAAAAAGTCTAATTAGGGGGCATGCCTTAAACCCTAATGCAATAAATCCAATCGGTAAAAGAATGGACTCATATTTGACTCAATATAATATATATACTGTATATATCTCTCATTTTGACATATTTTGTTATTGTTTGAGAGAAAGTTCTACATACAAATAGTTGGTTCAGCCATGGGTACATCCTGTGCCAACCACTACATTGGCTGTTGAAAGAAGCACATTGTTATTGGCACAACAATGGGAAGGTATTGCCAGTGGATCCACTTTTAGATAAGATACATTGATATCAGTATCAGGAGAAATAATAATGAGACCATTTACACTGCATTATTAATTAATGGCAACTAATAGCCATGTCATATTGAAACAATTTTCATCCTGAACCATTAAAAATCCTACTAGGGCAATATTTAATGCTCAGACGCATGTCCCACACTACTGATGAAATTAAAGTAGAAGAAAGGGAAATTAGATATTTCTTTAAAGATAAAGGAGACCCAAATCAGATTCTTAAAAAAAGCCTTTAAAAAGCAACAGGAAATGAAAGATTGCACTTAGGCTAGGGTCAGACGAAAGCAGTTTTAACGTGCGTTTAGACGCACGAAATCACGGCCGTGCTAGCAGCAAATGACGTCCAATGCCGGGGAACACACGAAGTACGGCCGCACGAACGTTCGTCCGCGCAACGCAAGTGGCAAACGAACGCATTTTTTCTAGAATGTCAAACCTCTAGTACGGACGTACAGAGTGCGCTGCGTCCGCTAGAGGCGTGTGTGTGTGATTCGGAGACGTCAGACGCTGCTAATGTCCGGCCAACATAACGTCCAGACACAAAAAGTGTTTTATTGATGATCCGTACAAAATCACGGACGAAAAGGCGCATCGTATGACCGCTATCGCGTATTCCGTGAAAAAATGCGTCCATTCGTTCGAACGCACTTTTTCACAGACAACGCGAAAAATGCGTTAGTCTGACCCTAGCCTTACTGGAAGACCATTCAAAACCATTGTGGTGTGGTCGGATAGTGTACAACAGGCAGCTCTGCAAATACACTCAAGCTCTCCCCAGCGGTGTAAGGGAACATGTTAACAAATGCTATCCTACTTATCGGGTGGGCACCCCATGGAACACTTTGTAGTAACATCTGGAATAATTAAGGACCAGGTTTCGGCCTCAAAACTAAATTATTGCCATAATCCTCCCCCAGCTAAACCGATTACCATATTTCAGGTCAAGGTGTGGATTTTCATCTGACATCCCTTTTTTGAAGGCATTGTGCTGGACATATTACACACTCTCTTATACCTTGCTTTGACAAAAGGGATCTTGGTAGCTGAAGTCAATTTGCATTAAAAGATGAATATGTCTCAAATTCTGTAGTGATTTATGGAAGTTAGCTATATTATACATCCTTGTGGTAATTTAGCACATACACATGCATTTTCAAGTAGTCCTACTTAAAAATATCTTATATAGTATAAAATTGCATTTTATTATTTAATACCATGGCTGTCTACCCCCCTTCCTGCTATTTAAAAAGTTGGCAAAATGAAAAATCCAAGCGATTTAGATATATAAATGAAAAGCAGATTCATTATAACATACTATATGCATGTGTTATTATTGTCAAGAATTGATGTTGTGACTACACACCCTAAAGTGATTATCCAAGTCTCTGGATTCAGGAACACTGTACTTTGATTTATTTATAATTATGAACTAATGTCTAAATTCTAAGAACGAGAGTATAGTTTTCTCCTATAACCCAAAATTAGAGGTTATGAAGATAATAAAACTGATCTGCCTCCTGCTGCAGAACCTTTGTCACTGATATTACAGTACCAGATGATATCAATTCAGCAACTCCACCAAATAATAGCATTTCTTTAATGAAAGATAAGTCACACAGGGACAGAGGGCAGAACAAACGGGCAATTACATAGCACATCTAGGCTGTTCAAAGATTCTGTCCTCTGGCAAGGAAGAAAAGAAAAACCTTTGATACATTCACTGTTGTAGTTTATCATTAAGGAAGTTGCAAAATAAGGAGATGATTGAGTTTGGTAAGGATGTAATATTTCCAAATAAGTTTGTTTAGGATACGGAAGTATTCATCTATAAATCATTGAAAGAGCTGCTTATTTTATAGTTTGAAACTGTTGCATACAATGCAAGTAAAGTAGCTCAGAGCATGTTATTTTTACATTTCTTTAAAACCCAGGGGTTCTGTTTATATGAGGAGGATGAAAGGAAATGTAAAATTTGGTTTATCAATGCATACCTGTTAGAAAAAGTGATTAACTGTCGTTAAACTGCTGCATATTTTTTCTAATGAATTGTTTGGATTATGGGCGATTTGGATGTTCGTCTGAATGATGAAGAAACACAGCACTACATGGACAAAATGGCGAAAAATGAAATGTGTAAAGGACAAGTTTTCATCCAGCAATTAGTGTTTTTGATCGCTTATTCTTACTGCAATAAGTGGTAGCATGAGAGATTAGTTTAGTGGTGTCTGGGCAGTACTTGGCAGCCAGCCACCACTGTAAAGCGTAAAGAAAAAATAATAATATACAAATAAGTAAAAGCATATATATACTGTAGATCAGAATGACTTTCTCATAATACCCTATGTACCTGCCCAACATGAATCAAATGGGGGCATATCACCAAATGGCAAGCAGGCTATGGCTGCTCACCACTACAATCCCAGCACTGCTGGGTTTATGCTTTGGTCACTGAGCAGCTATTTATACCCAGTCAATAATAAAGAATTGGAAAACCTCTCTAACTGGTTTCTTGGGCCCCACCTTTAGAGATCTGGTGGGAAGGACAGCACATGGGGATTTGCATCCCAGAATCCACCACCCATTTGTAAATAATACTAGTGTGGAGGGCCATAACCCATGAGCAGGGGATAGCAATTAATATACATTATTATAGTCCTCCACTATTTTGTCCCTCACAATGGGCATCAGCTGGATTTGTAATAGACATCCCCCAGGCATCATGCACGTGCACTTGTATTAATTGCCCCCACCTGCATGGTATGAGTGGGGAGTGGACACTTTAATGGCCACCCCATGGAATGTATGGAATTGGTCAATGCTCCTCTTCCAGCCAGTAACCCCCTCTCCAATGCTCCCATCACGGAGTTCCACTTGACCTAGCGCTGACCAGGGACTTCAATCCTGCCACTGGCCTCAAAACGTATCCAGGTTGCGCGCCCCCCCCCCCCCGCAGACAGCACATGTATGATGCCCGTCTGTAATCCAAGATTAAATTTATACAAACCTATCTGGTTCAGATGAACCCCATCCCTTCTCATCAAACTTGCATTATCTCCATCCAACTCGTGGTGTCTAACCTCGATACCCACCAGGTGTCTCACATATTGGGAAATCAAGTTATTAATCCAACGCCAAATTCTCTCAAAGGCCCTAGCATTACCCAACCAACTCCAAGAATCGCAGGGGATGATCTCCGACCAAATCAAGGTAATATCTGAGAACAAAGCAAGGAGGCGCACCAAATCCAGTCTGATGCTTGCCATGAGATCTATCGTCTGAACGGAACCAACGTCATTGCCACCATGGATGACCAGGATGGGTGGAACATTAAATCCGCTGGAGATGGGGAACCTTCGCAATATAACCTCTTTACCCTGACCGGAGGTATCCGTTTTTGATTTCCACAGCCACACCCGAACCAAATCCTCAGAAACATATACGTCCTGAAATGAAGGTTAGCTTGGACCTTCACCCTAGGAACCGCCAATTTCCAAACTCGAAAGGCACTATAAAATGCAAATATAAATACGCATCCAAAAGTATAGCTTCATATTCGGAATGACAAACCACTGGTAAGATATTTAACAGCTCGTGCAACCGTGCAAGAGAAACAGGTCGCCGTGCATTGGGCTCTGCCTGACGCTTCCAACCTCTCAACATCAGCCGAATAAGGACATCATGCACCACATCCTCCCAGCCCAAGCTACAAAACAAGAAATGTAAGGCCGGCAAATGCCTCTCCGAAGTCGAACCAGAAACACCAGTCTGTCACAACCTGGACAAGTAAGCCAGAGTCGCTACAACTTGTGACCATGCCAACTGAAACCAGTCTCTTTGTGTGCCACACCCCACTCCGAAAATCCTCTACTTGAGCCATCAAAGCTGCCAGCTTGGCCTTCCTGTCTGCCATTAGGTCAATCCTTGGTTCCTTTGTGTTGTCGAAGCAGCAAAGTCTTATCTTTTCCCCTCTCCTGAGTCTATGTAAAATAGTCACCCTGTCCCTCCTACCCTTATATACCCTTATGTCCAGGAAAACTCCCCAGGAACCTGTACCAATCCTGACCTTACACAAGATAAACCTTAAGGCCACCCACACAGTCCAGGTAAACTCCCATAGGTCCTTGCCCAATTTTGACCTTTCACAAAGTAAGCCTTAAAGCCACCCACACAGTTTGCTGGCCATTTCACAGCAGTCATGGCCCATTAATCCCTTTATTAGGCACCATGGGTTACCTTTCTCTCAGGTCGTTCACTATCACATAGCGTGCAGACATCATCAGTGACCAATATGGTGACTGGAAGTCAGGAAATTCAAATTTTGGTGATACGTGTGTGGGTGTAGGAAACTTCTCTGTTTCACACAGCATTTTCTACCAAACGGGACCATGGGAAAGGGAGCAGTCACTACAGTCTGACCACTTTAAAAACCTAAAGTGGGGGGCGTGACCAGAAGTTGAGGTGAGCGGCTGCGATTCTGAGGAGCTCTGTCTTTCTGCTGATAACCCGCTGACTATTTTGATATTTCTGGCTAAATTCTCCGCTCACCCTCATCTCCTTGTGGTGGAGACTCACCCGGGCTCCAGTTGTGGGGGTTTCGATCCCGAGTTGTCACTTCGGGCTCTCCTGACATCCCTCTCCTCGGTGCGGCCTAGCTCTGGCAGACATTTTCTTAGCCTGCCTCCTCCTTCTGGATAGCCCGTCGTGGTACAGAGCAGGGAGGCACAACACGAAGCTGATTCCCTGCAGGCTGCGGGTTGCGAAATGGTGCCGCCCGAGACCCACCATAGATTAGGCTCCTGGGCCATACGCTGGCGGGCTTCAATGCCATCTTGGCGATACTGCGTGATGGAGGTGAGGGCCCCCTGACTAGGGGGGACCTGCATCGGATGGCTGAGGTGCTTCGTTCATGCCGAGGTGGGGAGAAACCATGCGCTGACACTCCTACAGATGCTCGCTATGTGCCTGCCAACCCTGTGGTTTGTTGCGAAGGCCTGGGTGTCGAGTGGCTGGAGCCACCTGGGGCGCGCACACCGGATGCCTGGGATCTGGCTACTTGTGAGGCCAAAGCTGGGGCTCTGAGGAATCCTAAGGCTGCTGACCATCGACCAACGCTGACACCGCGTCCTTCTCAGCTAGCCTCGTCGGTTGCCTGTGGGATGCCAAAGGTGTCGGAGATCGCCGGGGCGGTGGCTGGGCCTTCATCCCTGCTGTCTGGGACTGCTGTCTCGCCTCCTGGAGCATGGCGGTACTGGCTTCTACTCCGAGACGCTGCTGTCTGTTGCCCACTTGATCTGTGGGCAATGTGCTCTGCCGGGTGCCCGCACACCTTGGACTTACCTCTGATCTCCTGCCCATGCAGACCCTGACCTTGCTCCTGGCTGCTAGAAGTCTGGGAACAGTATGTTATCGGGCCAGGTGTCTTATGTCACTGGACACTGGCTGAGCTTGACGACCCTGCTATCGATCTCCTGACAGACAACTTATTTCCCGCAAAGCTGTTTTCTTAGTTTCCCTAGCAATGTTTACCCCCCTGATGACATTTGAGGACACTTGTCTATGTTAATTCTCACAGTGTTATTTAGCTGAGTATGCTATTTTGATGACCCCATCCCCCACCCTTTTTTCCCTCCCTTTCCCATGTTTTTGTTTTTTTCCTACACACCACCTCGTGCTGCAGACCCTCTTCCCCCCTTTTTTTTGGCATTGGGGCAACTTGGGGCGTGCCACTGTGGCGGCCACCATGGCTCTGTCTGCCGCACTTGGCGATCGAGTACCCCGGCCTTGTGAACTGCACATGTCCATGGCCTCCTTTGGTACCTCGGACCTCCGGGAGCGAGCCAGGACAGTCACACATTTGGCCTTTGCCACCTTTTTTCGTTTTCACCCCCTTTATTTTTTTTTTGGGTCCCGGAGCACTTTTTGATGTGTCTGTCCTCCTCCCCCCTACCTTACTATTCAGTGATGTTTATTGTTTGGCCCTGCGAGACCATCTATTAATCTATTATTTTCTTGTATGATTCTCTGCTGACTATTTTCAAAATAAACATTTTGAATACAAAAAAAACCTAAAGTGGCAAGGGTGTGTACAGTGTCCCTTTAAAATGAGGATTTGATATCTGCAAACTGGCTTATACAACTCTACACCACACCATGAGAATCAATACCAATTGACAGATCTTCATAGTGTGCAGCAAAAAATAAGTGGACAGGGAAATGGAATTGGCTGTTTTGTTTATTCTGTAGCAGTAAAATGATGTTTCCTGTTGGGGAAGAGTAATTAGTCAGTAGAGTCAGCCACATTTTGACTTGATATCACAGAACACATCAAGTTATAGAATATCCAATCTGAGGTACACATTTTTATTTGAGGGTTAATGTATAGTTTAAAATAGTACTTCAATGGGAAGTTATCGCCATCGGTATCCAAGCAGCAAATAAAGCAAAATTCTGTTTCATGCATCTCGGAGCTCTTATTACTTACTATAGCAACTTAATTATACAGGTAGGAAATCTGAAAAGAGAGCCTTTCTTTAAACTGGGATGCTACTGTGAAAAAAAATATTCCTGAACAGAAATTATACTTAACAGGAAATTAATAGAATACCATTTACTTTTGTTTTTCATCAGTCATTCAGATGAGCCTGCACGCTTTACCCAATAATTTTTATTTTAAAGGAAAAAACCTACACTAAGAGGAAATTAGTTTTTGTATATTTTTAATATGCAAAATCCTTCTAGCAACATTTCAGGATTTTCACAATTCAAAGAGATGTGTGTGATCACTAGTCAGGTAGGGGTTAAGAGTTTCTTACATAACACTATACAGGGTAGCTGTTTAACATAGCTGTGAATGAGGGGAGTTCTACATATAATGAGGGCAGCTAATATTCAATGTACATGTACTGTTTGAAGAAGAAGAAGGCACAATCTTGTAAACATGCGCAATTCTGCAGCAGGACACAGAAGAATTATTTGACCTTAATGCCCTTCCAATAGCTGCAAGTGATGTTTACGGATCCAGCTCTTATTATAACCAGAGAATAGCAGGTGAGTGTAGTGCAGGAGTCTGCAACCCGCGGCTCCGGAGCCGCATGCAGCTCTTTCAATGCCCTGCTGCGGCTCCTGGGCCAGCACTCTCGCTAGGGCGCAGCTGGCCCTGACCCAGGTTCCCCCAGACTCCACCGGGTGGCCACTGTCGGCTCTGTTCCCATCATCATGCTGCACCTGCTCCTTGCTCTGGGCACAGTATGATGGAAGATGTCGGCTCGCGGTGGCTGTCCAATAGAGAGTGAGGGGAGCGGGTATAACCCTTCGCCCTTAGCATGATGGACAGCCACCACCCCCCAGAACATGAACAGGATGATGAAAACGAAGTATGAGGGGAACTGGGGATTATTTATATATGGGGACCTGGGGATTATTAATTCATATATGGGGGACCTGGGGAGTATTTATATATGGGGGGACATGGGGATTATTTACATATGGGGAGACTTGGGGATTATTAATTTATACATGGGGGGACCTGGGGATGATTATATATGTGGGGAAAAGAAATATAATAATTATAAATAAATGGCATCAATCATGGCATGGCTGCATTAACCTCTGGACCAGTGTCCTCTCTCCTACTGTTCTGTGTGTGTTTTGTGTATGTATATTTGTTATTCGCGCTCTCTCATTGATCAGCACTACGCAACTTTTTGGCACTTCATAAATGTTTGTAACTAATTATTTGAAATTATTTGTTATTTATATTAATGACATGGCAATTGCCTGTCTTATGTGGTCTTAAAATTATTGATTTTTTATTATTATTATTATTATTATTATTATTAAAAGTTTAAATTTAGAGCACACCTCCCCACCCCAAGGCAAATTGTTGTATTTGTTACTTTATTTACTTGCACAAAATACATATATTAGTTTGCCTAATTTACTTGAAGTATTTATTTATTTATTTATAAAGGCTTTTACCAGGAAGGATACATTGAGATTTCTCTCATTTTCAAGTATAAATGTATGCAGGCAGCCCGCTTACATTTATTAATTTAAATTAACTAAAGTAACATGTGCACTACTGTAATATGTGCTTTTAAAACTCTATAACAAAGAGTCTAACAGGGTAATTCAAAGATATCCGAATTGCTTGAGAAAGGTAACCGAACGCTGAAAATCAGCGTTCGGTTACCTTTCTTGGCCATTCGGCTATACAGAGAGCAGGCAGTTCGCCAAATCCTGGCTAAATTGCCTGCACATTCGGTGCCTGTTCGGGGGCAGTGAAATCCCCATAAAAAAGCACTGCTTCGGCTATTCAGAGAGCGCAAACCAGCAGTGAAAGGTTCCCGAAATGCCCTGCCATTCGGTGGTTTCATGTGGCAGATTTATTCAGGCGAATCCCATAGGCTCCAATGTTAAAAATATTCCCGTTTTAATTCAATATCTAATAAACCATTCATTATAAAATTCTGCAGTAAAGAGTCTCTTTATTTATAGATTTTTTAGGATATTTTAACCACTTCAATGCGGAGGACGCGCTCAGCGCGTCCTCCGCATTACTGCTGGTATGCGGAGGACGCGCTGAGCGCGTCCTCCCTTTGGGGTCAGCGTTCGGCCGGGTTCCGGCCGATCGCTGGCCCCCCCAGTGCGGGCTGACTTCCTCGATGTCAGCCCAGCATCCGGAACCGCAGCCGCTGAAATTTGGTGTCATCGCGGCAGCGCGATGACACCTAATTCAGGCGCCCCCCCCGCATGTGCGGAGGAGGCGCCTGAAAGGGAGGGGGGAGGTCCTTCGGACCTCTCTCCCTCCCGATCGGCTGCGTTGCAGGGGTTAACCCAGGCACCATTTGGAAGGGCACAGCCTGCCCTTCCAAATGGTGCCTGGCATTAACCCCTGGGGAGCTGGATCGCGAATCGGCGCTGAAAAGCGCCGGTTCGCGATCCTTTCCCGGAGCTGGCCGACATCTTGGATGTCGGCCAAGCCTCCGGGAACTCCCCCTGAGGACTGGCGTCATCGTGCATAGCACGATGACACCAGTCCTAGAGTTAACCCCTAACTGCCACCAGCGGTGGAGATAGGGAGTTCCAATAAAAAAAATAAAAATAAAAATTAAAAATAAAAAAATATATTTAAAAAAAAATTATAAAAAAAAAAATAAACATTTTTTTTTCTTTTTTTTGGTTCGTTAATGCAGCAATATTGTTCCCATTTCAATTATAATGTGAACAATGATGCTGCACTAACGATTTTTGTATGCGGTGCGTTTGTTAAAAATCGCGTAATTTTCCCCAAAAAAAATGTAACGAGACCCCATCTCTAATTTTTTTAACAAGCGCACCCCATACAAAATGTAACCGCAATTGCTCGCATGTTAAAATGTGAAAAAAAAACACTTTACACGTTGTAAATTATTGAAAATACATATTTTATTGCATTTTTGTTATAATATACAGACATGACATAACGTATACATATAATAATGACATATTATGAATCTACCGAGTCTGACGGAAAGAACGATATATAATATGTCTGGGCAATATACTAAAATAAGCCTTCAAAACACGTTTAAACATGATGAGCAAAACCGGTAAAAATGACCTCAGCACAGAGGTGTGAAAAGCCTCAGCAGCGAAAGGGTTAAGCATTTTTCTGGATTTTTTTTTTTTTTAAGTTTACTTATTTTTTCTGTAACAGCCCTTTTTATTATCATTCCCTGGACCTCATATGTAAATTTCAGACATTTTCGCTTAGTAGTTTCTTTGCAAACAGCTTTTCACTTTTCAAACATTCAAGCAAACTGTTTTGCTAATTTATTCACTGCCTTCTTCTGCGTGTCGGCTTTTTCCGGCAGCTTCGCTGCGTGTGATCGGCTCCTGCTCGGGTTTTTCTGTGGTTTTCGGCAGGTTAATCCAGATATTTTTTTTCGGCGTGATAATCCAGATATAGGGTTTTCGGCGTGCATTCGCTGGGATTTGCGGTTAGTTTTCGTCTGGTTTGCGGCAGCCTTTCCCTGCAATTCGGGGACCCTGTGGTGCTTGCTGAATACACCGCAGGGTCACCGAAATGGGATCGGCAAAACAAACCGAATTGAAGAGAACGAAAAGTCACCGAACGTGCGGTGACTTTTCGATTCTCTGTGAATAACCCTGTAAGGGGTTTTTTTCATAGGTAAACAAATAAATGTTTGGCTATGTACTGATGGAGTGACAGTTCAATATTACAGGGTTATCCAAAGAGATCCGAATTGCTTGAGAAAGGTAACCGAACGCTGAAAATCAGCGTTCGGTTACCTTTCCTGGCCATTCGGCTATCCAGAGAGCAGGCAATTCGCCAAATCGTGGCGAATTGCCTGAACATACGGTGCCTGTTCGGTGCCTATTCGAGGGCAGTGAAATCCCCATGAAAAAGCACTGCTTCGGCTATTCAGAGAACACAAACCAGCAGTGAAAGGTTCCCCTAATGCCCTGCCATTCGGTGGTTTAATTCGGCAGGTTTATTCAGGAGAATCCCATAGGCTTCAATGTTAAAAATATTCCCGTTTTAATTCAATATGTAATAAACGGTTCATTATAAAATTCGGCAGCAAAAAGTCTCTTTATTTATAGATTTTAGTTTACTTATTTTTTCTGTAACAGCTCTTTTTATTATCATTCCCTGGACCTCATGTGCAAATTTCAGACATTTTCGCTCAGTAGTTTCTTTGCAAACAGCGTTTCATTTTCACAGATTCATACAAATGGTTTTGCTAATTTATTCACCTCCCTCGTCTGCGGTCTCAGCTGCTTCGGCTGCTTTGGCTGTGTGCGATCAGCTCCTGCTCGGGCTTTTTCCGTGGTTTTCGCAGGTTAATCCAGATGTTTTTGTGGCTTTTCAGCGTGCATTCGGTGAGTTTTGCGGTTAGTTTTCCGTCAGGTTTGCGGCAGCCTTTCCCTGCAATTCGGGGACCCTGTGGTGCTTGCTGAATACACCGCAGGGTCACCGAAATGGGATCGGCAAAAGGAACCGAATTGAAGAGAACGAAAAGTCACCGAACGTGCGGTGACTCTTCAAATCTCTTTGGATAACCCTGTTAGTGTATTTGATATCACATTTGGATTTTGGGGATTCGGGATTAATCTGCGGCGCTCGGGACCCTGAGCATTCCAGATTTCAGAATCCAGGAGTATCCAATGTTTTAGAGCAGTGGTTCCCAACCGCGGTCCTCAAATTCCCCCAACAGGTCAGGTTTTTGTCACGGTGGCCCCCCTGTGCCCCCCGTACCCCCCGGCGCCTGGCAGCAGCTTCCTCGCTGCTCGCTGACCAGGCGCCGAGTGATATCGCGGTCGGTTCCGCACACGTGGGACGCCGGGGGGCGGGGCCTGGCGTGCTGACGCGGACCCGCCAGGTTTAAAGCCCAGACTCACAGAGACGCCGGTGCCCTGACGTGGTAGTTACTTCCCGCAGAGCTCTTGTGTATTTTTGGCTAACAAACTATTCTGTGTATGACCCTTGGCATTGGCAAACGAACCATTCTGTGTATGACCCTTGGCATTGGCAAACGAACCATTCTGTGTATGACCCTTGGCATTGGCAAACGAACCATTCTGTGTATGACCCCTGGCATTGGCAAACGAACCACCCTGTGTATAACCCCTGGCATTGGCAAACGAACCATTCTGTGTATGACCCCTGGCATTGGCAAACGAACCATTCTGTGTATGATCCTTGGCATTGGCGAACGAACCATTCTGTGCATGACCCCTGGTATTGGCATTTACTCTTCTAATTCTGGTACTGAGGTCAGTCTGTGTGGCACCCTAAGCACACATCAGACTACCCCTTATATTGTTAGGGTCTTGGGAAGAGCTAACTATTCTAAGGTCTTGTGTATAGTTCTAGTGTTATTCTTTGTGGATACACTATCTTGTCAAATTCTGTGTCTGTCTAGTCGTGCCGACCATTCAAGGATCGGAAGGGTAGAGAGTGTCCTGCGTATAGGGACCACTAGTCAGGTAATCAGAGGGATCCGTGACAGTTTTCCAGATATCCGAAGCATAGTACGGGTGATATGATTTGCTGCTCAGTGATTGCAGGATTAAGTCTGCATTTCCCTAAGGTGATCCTCAAAACCTGGCCTGTTGGGGGTACTTGAGGACCGCGGTTGGGAAGAACCACTGTTTTAGAGGAAGGAGATTGTGGTGGGAGAGCCATGATTGCCTTCCTGCTGCAGTTCCCATCAATCATGCTCACACTGGGAGCATTTCTTTGCGGACATGTTGCTCGCTCAAAGTCATAGTCACTCGGGGCATCATGTCATAAATTGGGGCTGTCCAGAGGCTCCCAACAAGTCCTGCGATCTACTGCAGTGCTCAGGAACCATTGAACCAGAGCTCCCCTATTCCAGAATTCGTAAGAATCCAGATGGCTCTGAAAATTCCAGTTTTGGGAATTTTCTGGATTTTGGATTTCTGAATAAGGTGTGCTCTACCTGTATAAGGGTAAAGGTTAGTAAGAACTGACCAGATCTAATAAAAAGAAACAATCTTTAAAGATGACATTGTTCAGTTTGGTGTTCAGTTTTCCACATATGAGGAAACAATGAGCAAAGGTCCATTCATTGACCTATCAAAAAGAACCTGTTAAACCCTATTCCTGAATCTTTTACCTTTGTTGTGAATGTCCAGTCTTTCATAAATGTGATCTGAGCCTGTCAAAACAAGGAGCCCTTCATTTTTGTGTGTCAAGCCTATTCCAATATGCATTGAGGTTAGCCTGTAAGGCTGGGGTCAGATAAGCGTTTTTAAGAGAAGAAGGAACGTCCGTGAGAGTGGACGTTCCTTCCACTCTGACGCCCTTCTGGCCACCTCGCTGAGCACAGTTAGTGCGCTCAGTGCTGTAAGGTTCGATCCTCCTATGGAAGATCGTGCTTTGCAGCCTAGTCGAACGCGCGTTGTAGCGCTTCAACGGGGAAGGCTTTCAGAACGTCCGCAGCATGCCCGCTATAGCGCACGCAATTCTTGTGCGCGCTACAGCGTGTGGCCGGCCCTGTTGAAGTGTCACAACACTACGACGGATGCCAGGAGACACATCAGTACAGGCGCACATTGTGCGCTCGTCTGACCCCGGCCTGAGACACCATCCTTGTAGAAATAAACATCCACTTTGCACTTTGTTCATTGGAAAGAACTCTTTATTACATGCTCACAGGGTAGGCGCTGCCGCTAGGCGAGCTAGGCGCCCGCCTAGAGCGCAGCGCTGCCTAGGGCGCAGCCGAGACCAACAAAGGTGTGATGGGTCTCTCTGCCGGCCGCTGTCACTCTGATCTATCACGCTGCGCGCTTGCTCTGGGCACAGCGTGATCATGGAAGACAGCTCGCGGTGGCTTTCCAATAGAGAGTGAGGGAAGTAGGGATAATCCCGCCCCCTCAGCATGGACAGCCACCGCGAGCTGTCTTCCATGATCATGCTGCGCCCAGAGCTCGGGGGCCTGGCCACCTGGGAGCTATAAATTAAAACATGGGGCCAGTGGGGGCTATAAATTAATACATGGGGGGGCTATAAATTAATACATGGGGGGCCTGAGGGTTATAAATGAATATATGGGGGCTATAAATTAATACATGGGGTTATAAATTAATACATGAGGGGCCTGAGGGTTATAAATTAATACATGGGGGCTATAAATTAATACATGGGGGCCAGTGGGGGCTATAAATTAATACATGGGGGCTATAAAGTAATACATGGGGGGCCTGAGGGTTATAAATTAATATATGGGGGCTATAAATTAATACATGGGGTCCTGGTGACTATAAATGAATACATGAGGTTATAAATTAATACATGAGGGGCCTGAGGGTTATAAATTAATACATGGGGGCTATAAATTTATACATGGGGGCCAGTGGGGGCTATAAATTAATACATGGGGGCTATAAAGTAATACATGGGGGGCCTGAGGGTTATAAATTAATACATAGGGTCCTGGGGGCTATAAATTAATACATGGGGGGCCTGGGGGCTATTAATTGGTTTGCTGGGGGGAGAAATTAATGAATAAATTGATATCGGTACATTGAGTTTTATTGCTGTGGCGTTCAGACACCCTCATACACACTGCACATTCCTGTGAGTTTTATTGCTGTGGAGCTCTGTGTTACGCTCATACACACTGCACATTACTGTGAGTTTTATTGCTACGTATGGGTGTAGGAGGGGAATATGGCTAGGTATGTAAATGTATGACTGTGTGTGTAATTGCATGTATTTGTCTTTAAACAGCCTCCTGTGCATAAATGTCTGCGCTTGTGTCTTTGTCGCAGCTCATAGTTGCCCCCTAGCCCTGCACCCAAAAGGGTGGTATTGGTCCTAGAATCACCACAATATCTGCTGCTTGCACTCCAAAAATAAGAATGACAGCATCGTGAGGTACAGGTAGGAGACTAAATATTGGAGGAGCAGCAGGAGGTTAAATGGGCACCCTACTAAAATTTTACCCCCTTTTACCTCCTTAACCTCTTTGCTGCTGGCGTTGTGCTGGGCGCATCCTCTGGTTTCAGGTTTGTGTTCAGAGGATGTACTCAGCACAACGATGAAGTCCTGCAGCTCAGTGCCATTTCTTTCTTGCGCGGTTGGGGCCGGCCATCCGCGCCAGTGATGTCAGGGTCTTGCAGTCTGGAGGGAGAGAAGCAGCTGATCTGGCCAAACAACTCGGACTGCAGAACCCAGCTGCTGTCCTCCTGGGCACCGATCAGTAAGCGTTTTCATTTGTGTTGCTTTAATTTTGGGGGGGGGGGCGCAAGTAGCTGGTCTGGCCTAGGGCGCAAAATAGCCTAGCACCGGCCCTCCATGCACAGCTGTACTAGCCACCAGACAGTGAAGATCAGAGAGCACCTTTGTTCTCAATATCCACCATTGCTACTTCTGACACATTGCTTAAACCAATTTTACGTATACCTGAGTATGACATGAATTTAAATAGTAAATCTTTGGTTTTTTTTAGGGCAGATGATTTGGAAGCATAATTGAAGCGGCTTCTGTTATCCTGGTATTATATTTGAAAAGGAAATATTGTGTCAGTTCAGTGCATTTAAGTGTTTGCTAAAAGTGCATTTTTTTTTAAAAAAAGCATTTAAAACATGTTAATGTAGGTTTTATCTGCCAGAGTACCAGACTCTGTAATTTTCTGTTTTTAAGTAATTTATGATCTGCACTGTGTTAATTAGCATAGAAGCAAATGAAGTAAAGACATACACGCAGAATGTTGTTTTAAAAAAATAATATTTAAATTATGCCACATTGTTTTGTGTCAGAGAATGCATATTATCTACTATCACACCTCTACATCTCACACTGAATAACTTTACAAGAAGCAGCTTCATTTAATGTCATGAAGTACACAGTAGGCAGTAGTACAATACAATAAAAATATTTTTTTAAACAAATGTCACGTTGAATGAGGATATCATTTTCTGCACAAGAAATCAGCCTAATCTCTGTTTTCTTTATCCTGAATTTGAACTTGTCCATGATAATACGTCATAACAAATGAAATCATATTTTGTTTTAACTTGGGCTTAATTCTTTCGTGGTACAGATGTTAATATTTCGCACTGCCACTTGCAGAACCAATCCGAATCTCTCCAAGTTGAAATTAAATATGCATTCTTGGTTCTACCCTAATTAAAAGTACTTTTTTTCATAGTAGAGCATTTGCTGTTCTCTCACAACCTGACCTCTTGGCAAAGTGTGGGAGAGGAGAGCTTTTAATATGTCATTATCATCTTCCACTGTTTGTTATCTCCCTGCCCACGCAGAGAGGTCAAAAACACAAGATGTCCATCATATGTAGGTGGACTCAGTCCAGCCTCTGCAGTTATGTAGACAAATTGAGCCTTAATTTGGCAAATCGGCTAACCCGCACATTCTCATTCTGTTATCTTGTTAGTCATCTCTCTGACATTCAAAGTGTGAGCTGTTTTAATGCTCATTATCAAGCCATACCACTCTCATATCAGGGTCCTGATCATTCTTTTATACTATCCAACATCTTGGCCCCATGCTGGTGCTGTTTGTGTCAGATTTGATAGTTATTTATAAGCCTTCACTTACTATTTTTTTTCCAACTTTAACAATTTTCAGTTGTCAATGTTACACATATACTCTTCTCTGCAAAAGCATTAACTCCGGGGAAACGTGTTTTAAATTATTCTGACAATTAAACAGTTGCCTGGATTTACTAAACATCACGTTGTGAGCAAGGTCTGTCTATTCCCACTTCCCCCTGTCAATAAAGTGAGGGAGTTAACGTCTTTCACTAAATAGCATTTAAAAAAATAACCCAATAGTAGCATGTTTTAAGTATTGAATGTTAATGGTAAAATTAGCAGCTATCGCTGCATTATTAAAACACGCAGTTGCCTTGCGATTTCTTACAGGGTTATCCAAAGAGATCCGAATTGCTTGAGAAAGGTAAACGAACGCTGAAAATCAGCGTTCGGTTACCTTTCCTGGCCATTCGGCTATCCAGAGAGCAGGCAATACGTCAAATCCTGGCGAATTGCCTGAACATACGGTGCCTGTTCGGTGCCTGTTCGAGGGCAGTGAAATCCCCATAGAGAAGCACTGCTTCGGCTATTCAGAGAACACAAACCAGCAGTGAAAGGTTCCCCTAATGCCCTGCCATTCGGTGGTTTAATTCGGCAAATTTATTCAGGAGAATCCCATAGGCTTCAATGTTAAAAATATTCCCGTTTTAATTCAATATCTAATAAACCGTTCATTATAAAATTCTGCAGTAAAAAGTCTCTTTATTTATAGATTTTTTAGGATACTTTAACCCTTTCGCTGCTGAGGCTTTTCCCGCCCCTGTGCTGAGGTCATTTTTTACCTGTTTTGCGCATCATGTTTAAACGTGTTTTGAAGGCTTATTTTAGTATATGACATCGACATATTATATATCGTTCTTTCCGTCAGACTCGGTAGATTCATAATATGTCATTATTATATGTATACGTTATGTCATGTTTGTATATTATAACAAAAAATGCAATAAAATATGTATTTTCAATAATTTACAGCGTGTAAAGTGTTTTTTTCCACATTTTAACATGCGAGCAATTGCGGTTATATTTTGTATGGGGTGCGCTTGTTAAAAAAATTAGAGATGGGGTCTCGTTACATTTTTTTTTGGGGAAAATGACACCATTTTTAACAAACGCACCGCATACAAAAATCGTTAATGCAGCATCATTGTTCACATTATAATTGAAATGGGAACAATATTGCTGCATTAACAAAACAAAAAAAAAAAAAAAAGTGTTTATTTTTTTTTTTATTATTTTTTTTTTTTAATTTTTTTTTATTTTTCTTTTTCTTTTTTTTTTTTTTTTTTACAATTTTTTTTACTTTCATGTTTGGTATCGTTGGAACGGCCATGCTCTGGCCGATCCAACGATATCAAAATTTAACCCCTAACTGCCACGGATCGGGAGATAGGGAGTTCATTGGAACTCCCTATCTCCACACTTCGTGGCAGTTAGGGGTTAATGCTAGGACTGGCGTCATCGTGCTGCGCACGATGACGCCAGTCCTCTGGGGGAGTTCCCGGAAGCTTGGCCGACATCCAAGATGTCGGCCAGCTCCCGGGAAGGATCGCAAATCGGCGCTTTTCAGCGCCGATTTGCGATCCAGCTCCCCAGGGGTTAATGCCAGGCATCATTTGGAAGGGCAGGCTGTGCCCTTCCAAATGATGCCTGGGTTAAGCCCCTGTGAGCCGCCGATCGGGAGGGAGAGAGGTCCGAAGGACCTCCCCCCCTCCCTTTCAGGCGCCTCCTCCGCACATGCGGGGGGGGCGCCTGAATTATGTGTCATCGCGGGGGCGCGATGACACATAATAATGGCGGCCACTGCTCCGGATGCCGGGCTGACATCCAGGATGTCAGCCCGCACCGGAGGGGCCAGCGATCGGCCGGTACCCGGCCGAACGCTGACCCCAATGCGAGGACGCGCTCAGCGCGTCCTCCGCATACCAGGGGGAATGCTGAGGACGCGCTGAGCGCGTCCTTAGCATTCAAGTGGTTAAGCATTTTTCAGATTTTTTTATTTTTCTTTTTCTTTTTTTTTTTTTTTTTACAATTTTTTTTACTTTCATGTTTGGTATCGTTGGAACGGCCATGCTCTGGCCGATCCAACGATATCAAAATTTAACCCCTAACTGCCACGGATCGGGAGATAGGGAGTTCATTGGAACTCCCTATCTCCACACTTCGTGGCAGTTAGGGTTAATGCTAGGACTGGCGTCATCGTGCTGCGCACGATGACGCCAGTCCTCTGGGGGAGTTCCCGGAAGCTTGGCCGACATCCAAGATGTCGGCCAGCTCCCGGGAAGGATCGCAAATCGGCGCTTTTCAGCGCCGATTTGCGATCCAGCTCCCCAGGGGTTAATGCCAGGCATCATTTGGAAGGGCAGGCTGTGCCCTTCCAAATGATGCCTGGGTTAAGCCCCTGTGAGCCGCCGATCGGGAGGGAGAGAGGTCCGAAGGACCTCCCCCCCTCCCTTTCAGGCGCCTCCTCCGCACATGCGGGGGGGGCGCCTGAATTATGTGTCATCGCGGGGGCGCGATGACACATAATAATGGCGGCCACTGCTCCGGATGCCGGGCTGACATCCAGGATGTCAGCCCGCACCGGAGGGGCCAGCGATCGGCCGGTACCCGGCCGAACGCTGACCCCAATGCGAGGACGCGCTCAGCGCGTCCTCCGCATACCAGGGGGAATGCTGAGGACGCGCTGAGCGCGTCCTTAGCATTCAAGTGGTTAAGCATTTTTCAGATTTTTTTATTTTTTTTTTAAAAGTCCGATTTTTTTTTTGATTTTTTTTCAGTTTACTTATTTTTTTTGTAACAGCCCTCTTTATTATCATTCCCTGGACCTCCTGTGAAAATTTCAGACATTTTCGCTCAGTAGTTTCTTTGCAAACAGCGTTTCTTTTTCCCAGATTCATACAAATGGTTTTGCTAATTTATTCACTGCCTCCTCTACGTCACAGCTGCTTCGGCTCTGTGTGATTCGGCTCATGTTCGGCTCCTCGGCTTCTTCAAAGGTTAATCCAGATGTTTTTGCTTGTTTTCAGCGTGCATTCGGTTAGTTTTCGTCAGGTTTGCGGCAGCTTTTCCCTGCAATTCGGGGACCCTGTGGTGCTTGCTGAATACACCGCAGGGTCACCGAAATGCAATCGGCAAAAGGAACCGAATTGAAGAGAACGAAAAGTCACCGAACGTGCGGTGACTTTTCGAATCTCTTTGGATAACCCTGTGTGTGTTTATTTGCTGGTTGTAATTATACAGTTCAGTCTAATTGTTCTGGATGACTTATTACTACACAGACACTGATATTAAAGAAATAAGAATGATTCCATCTAAAAGACTCATCTATTCCTTAATGTACTGATGGAATGAATATTGCATTTTGAAATGGACTTACAAGAAGGGGGGTATCTAATGCATACTGTGTTCGCCCAGGCCTCCTTCACCCTTCACCCCACTTACTTGCCGTACATTTGCAGCTTATGTGTGTGTGTACATCATACATTAACATACATGTTCTCACAAACGGAATGCATTTAATGATTTTACACACATAAACACAACCCAGAAGCATAAACATATACACACTTGAGTCTACAAATACAGATGATCAGACAATTCTGTTGTTTGTCGGGCAGACAGATACATGTGAAATATATATTATTCTATTAGTGTAACTATGCATATACACACAGCTAAATACACATACACACACAAACATGTATTTAATACAAACATCAACATCCATAAACAAGAGCTTCAAAAATGGACAACGTATTTCTCTGGATATTTAAAATATAACTTTTATTTACTTCGTTAAAAACCTACACACAATAAAGGCATACAACATAGCGTGGTGGTGCTAATAAAAATGACAAATCAATAGAAATAAAAAGAAAGGTTAATACTAAGCGCAGCAGTAAATCAAATGTGATGTGTACAACAGATAATCTGCTCAAAACCTTCTTGGTGATTGATAAGATCTAGTAAATAAGAAGGCTAGGGTTACTATAGGTATGAATGGTGAAGTGACTCACTCAAACACCTCCTCACAACAAAGAAGCAGACAGATCGCCGTGTACCACACTGGAGGTTTCCCCAGCAAACCCAAACCAAAGAGTTATACAGAAAAAAAAGGTACAGTGCTCAAGAAGTTGGCAAAAAATATTATCACGTATATTACGTTCTTTTTAGAGAGATGGCCTTCTTGATGCTTCTATTCAAAAGGAAACACAGAAAACAAAAATAATATAGCGATAATATAGTGTAGTATATTTTTGCACCATAAATGTGTATGTTTCTGAATGTGAATGTTTTTGCCAGCTAAGGAAGCTGGATACCGGCGAAACGCATCCTGGCCTATTTTATGTGGTTTTAAATAAAAGCGGTTTATTACATATTATCCCTCTGCATACTGTGTGGAGTTGGAGTTTGTGGTGGTTTTCCATTTTTAAAAATCCATGTGCATTCAAGTAAGAGCCGCGGAGGCTCCAAAAAGAGTAAGTGAGCATTTGGCCATTCTGCGGATTGTTACGACATATCCTATACAGAAATACGTTAGGGCTGTCCTCCGGCTTGTCTCCTTTATGGTTTTTGAGGAATATATGAAGAGAGAACAACTTCCTGGATGGGGACCTAACATATATGAAAATACCCCACTGACACACATACTTAGAGCCAGGCTAAGGCAAATAGCACTATTTATGGTGTACATATATACTACACTATATTATCTCTATATTCTTTTTGCGCAGGCCTCGTAGGCTGGCTGTGTTGCTGCAAGCAGCCGCCGGTATGTGAAAGTTGTAACGCAGCTTCGCAGGTGCTCCTAAATGATTCTGCAAATGGGGAATCATATAGCACCAGCTTTTAGGTGACGGTAAAAATTTGTTTAGCCCATAGGTGTGGTAATTAGCGATAGGATTAGTAAAGTATTACAAAGTCCTAACACTAATTCATGATTGTGTTCCCCATGTTAAGCATAGAATGCTCAAAGTAAAGTAAGATCGCGCAAGCTAACGCAATCACTGATGCACTAACGGGTTTAGCGTTAGGGATGCAATATGCGGGACATGCTTTAAAGTCACTTATCCTGGCGTTAACGCTTATATATCCAAATGCTACAGTCAGTGCTTTTTTTCTGGAAAAATAGGTGGGGATACTCTCACGTCTGGGGAAAAACGATTATGACTATTTTCATGTCCTAATAAACAATAGCTGTAGCTCACTTAAAGGAAGACACTACAAAAGGGAATCATATTTTTTAATACGGTGTTCCTTTAAACGAACTACAACTATTGTTGTAACCCTATGGGGGTTATCCACTAAGTGCCTCTGTTGCAAGAAAAGTCTGTATTGCAGTGCAGTTAGCTGGTTTTTGTTGGGGTTTTTTGCAACGCTGGCACTAAGTGGATAATCCTCTAGTTTTGCTGAGTATGTATGAGCTCCACAGCAATGATACTCACAGTAATGCGCAGCATGCATGAGCTCCACAGCAATGAAACTCACAGTAATGCGCAGCGTGTATGAGCTCCACAGCAATGAAACTCACAGTAATGCGCAGTGTGTATGAGCTCCACAGCAATAAACTCCACTATCCACTGAGTACTGTTTGAATAATATTGGGGACTCCAATGACAGGGTGTTTGACCTTGAGAACACCCCCACATAGTGGTAACAGCAGGACCAGGTGAACATACCTGTGTTGCCAGAACTGATATTTTTAAATGCTATTTTGAAGTGTATTTGGAAGCACAGCAGTTTTTTTCTTTGTTCTGACGCCTGCCTGTCAATGAGTCACTGGAGAGCAATGCAGCCAGGACTTAAATTTCTACCTATACCGCCTTACAGTGCCAGCTCCTCTGATCACACCACTTGCGACAATCCACATCTCTGGCAGATGTGTGTAAATATGCTGCACCACTCCCTCCCCATGCTGTTCAAAGTTTCAGCGGCTGCAGAGAGAGGGGGTGCAGCATGTTTACACACATCTGCCAGAGCTGGAGCACTGAAGAAACAGAGGGGAGATTTTAATTAACCAGCCCTCCCTTGTCACTTACTGGGAGAAGAGGGGGTTATCGGTCCCTACCTACCCTCTTGACAATCGGAAGCATTCAGGAGCAATATGAGCTGCCGAATGATTCTGATTCTCTGCCTGCCACTGCAGGAGGAGGGAGGAGCATCATGCTCTCTGTTAGTTCAGGCTGGTGGTGAGGTGCGGGTACTGAGTGGTGAGGTGCCGGTACTGAGTACCGGTGAGTACCCCCTGAAAAAAGCCCTGGCTACAGTAATGTTCAGTATGTAATATAGCCCCAAATCTCTTAAGATTTTAGTTTGAAGGTGCCATTACACATGCAACTATACCAAATGCAAATCAGTCTGCTATCCCAGAAAAAGGGCAACCACAACTGAAATGCCAAATGTTAATGTAATAGGTTTTATAATTTGGCAAATGAGCATAGGTAGGATTCCTGGGAGTAGATAATTACATAAATTGTAATGGTTCGCAAGGTGGTCTGAGCCCAGTAATGCAGGGGTTCACAGATACATGGACAGGAGGGATCAGGATTCTTGGGGAGACACTGGGTATGTACCTTGGGGTGGCAGACACAGTCCATTGGTCAGAGTCTGGCAGAAGGCAGGTATTCGGTGGTCAAGTAGGGGGGTCTGGTACATGGGGGGTCAACAGATATTCAAGAAGCTTCAGGAGGGTCTAACTGGTTACTAACACAGAAGGTTAATGCTGAAGCATTGCTGAGTGGGAGGAGCAGGCCTTAAGTCACCAACTGATGACCGAGTCGTACGCAGGGAGACAGTAAATACTCAAAAAATACACGACACCTAACTGTGGAATAATATATTTATTTATTATATATACAGGCTGTCACGACCCACTACGAGCGCTGCTGCGCAAAGACGCCGGGTTAAGTCGCGCACTATCTATCCTAGACCCAGATAATTACGCGCACTTCTCTACCCGTCCCGGCCACACTTTCTCTCACAACAGGCACGTTGAGCGTGATATACTGATCCCAGGATTGCAACGCAGTACAAGTCTTCTCCTGAAGCGCGTAATAACTACGTCTCTCATAATCCCAGAGCTCACTTTCTTATTCTATTAGTAACGCTGCCACCAGTCCTCACGAACACACTATGTGCGTCGCAACAGGAGACGCAGGGCTTAGCAGCCGCACTATCCTAGACTCGGACAGTGACTACGGATCCCACAATTCCCTGCTGTTTCCTGACGACCGCAACACGCAATTTCTTATATATAACCGAGCTTAAAGCAAATAGCAATACTCCCAATCTCTTAGTTAGCGTGGATTTCATCAGCCAGAGTCAAAACTTAAATACTTTTTGTTTATTTATGATAGAAAAAATCAGTGCTTGGTTACATAAAAACTTATAACTAGAATAAATCAATTACTTACACACTACACAGCAAACGAAAGAAAAAGGGTTAACCATAGAGCGTTACTTACGAAGAGCTATTCATTAAGCTAGCCGCCATGGCCTCCTGGGGTCTAGAGATAGGAACATGGACCGATCAGTCCTCTTTAGAAGGTCCCCCAAGTGATCAGCAAAAACACATGGCCAGTGTTCCGAATTTATACACTTCCTGATCTTTCCAGCCCCCACCCACCAATGGCCCAGTGTCCTGGACTCCATTTCACAGAGTGCAATTCTCGCTCATGCTCAGTAAGCTTGTCAATTAATCTTTAATTGCCTAAAGGCGTCCCTCTTCCCTCCAGACCCCCCTTAGAGATCAAGGATGTGCTTCCTGTCTTTGAAGATTGGGTCCCCATCTCTTGGGGCCGACCTGGCTGCCAAGGTGTGATTTTCTATGTTAGTGTACAAAGAAATTCCCTTTTTACAGCTACGTGTTATATCCTCCCCCCAAGGGAGAAAGCTAAACATTTTTATTACTTTTCAGCTGTGGACACAGGGATACACTTACCAAATGGTAAGACACAAATATGAATATAACTCTATATGGAGGAGAGGAGATATGTATGAACCGGCAGATAGACACATATATACAGGCAGACCCTTATATAGATAGAAATACAGGTCTAATCTGCCACACAGGCCACAGCTGAAAAAACTCCACACAATATACCCACCACCATGACATAAAAATTCTCATAACAAAATAATACAATAACCCAGTGCTGAAAGAGGACTCCACACAACCACCACACACCGCCAAACCAACCAACCACAAAACCTCCCAACTCCCAACCATCTGACCAAAATTAGCCTAAATAAAAGGAACCTCTACCCCACACTGCCTACAAGCCCCCGCCGTGACGAAAGGAGCCCAACAAAACTAATACTCTAATTAAAAAACAACCCGACCCGTAACTAAATAAAACAGGGTGGGAGGGTGAGGATTTTTACAGCTCTACCTCAGGAGAAAAAGGTGCGCAGAGCCTCCCCACACGCGCCTTAAGTACCCTCCTGGAAACTCTTCCCACACCTCTCCCGCTCAAACCTCCACACGCGCTGTAACAGTTCTAGAAAAATCGACCCTGTGTCCTGGCATCAGAGGCAACTTAAGGGCCCTAGGCCTTAGGTGCTTCAGGCCTTCATAAGTCGCCGACTGATGACCGAGTCGTACGCAGGGAGACAGTAAATACTCAAAAAATACACGACACCTAACTGTGGAATAATATATATATTTATTATATGTACAGGCCACATCTAAAAACTCCACACAATATACCCACCACCAGGACATAAAAATTCCCATAACAAAATAATACAATAACCCAGTGCTGAAAGAGGACTCCACACAACCACCACACACCTCCAAACCAACCAACCACAAAAACCTCCCAACTCCCAACCATCTGCCCAAAATTAGCCCAAATAAAAGGAACCCTTTATGGGAGAGCTCCCCCACCAAGGAAAAACAGGGCTTGTTCAATCCCCTCCTTGAGTCCCAGGATGAACAGATCCTTGCCCACATCATTCAGGTGAACGCCAACCTCCATAAAATAATATGCCGCATCCTCCTCTTCAAAGGGTAGATGCCGCACCACCACACCATCCATCCGCCTCACAAACCTTCCCATAAAGCGATTCATCTTGATCCGGCAAAGCCGTACTGCCTCCTCATTCTCCGCCTGCCTCCACACCATCCTTGGCAACACCTCAGACCACACCACCACTGTCCATGGTGACCACTCCCGCAACTGCCGCAGATCCGCTTGCATCTGCTCCAGCAGCACACCAAGAGGGACCACACCCAAATCATTCCCTCCCATGTGCACCACCAGCACATGGGGAACTTCACTGTGCCTAAGGGCACCCAAAACCATCGGCTTAAGCTCCTCCCATAGGAGGCCACGGATTCCGAACCACCATACCCATGTTGCCGACCCATGCAAACCAATCTGTACTCCAGATGTTCACACCAATGCCCTTCTCCTCGCCCAAAAACCCAACGAGTCTCCAACGATTCATACAACTCTCGAAGGATCTGCAAAAAACAAAACAAATTACCAACATCTCCACCACACAAAATTACTCCAAAAGAAAAACTCCCCGCCAAACCACCACACACCCCACCAAATAAACGATGTCCATACCTGCAAAGAAAAACATAACATAAACAATGACCATATCCATCGCCTCCAAATCCTCCAACCCCCACACTCCTCCACAAACAACAAACAAATATGCAAAATATAAAATAGAATAAATATATATATTCCATATAAAATGTATGAATTCATATTCCATGTATAAGTTTGATATTTCTTTGTTACGTTTTTTCACTTTTAAAAAAAAAGAAAAAAAAACAGAACAGATCATACAGCAAACTTTTCTCCAAATGCTAAATTCCGCACCAATGCAGATGCTAACCAACGATCAGGCCAACGTGAAGCACACCAACGCCCCCCAAAGTACACCCCAAAACCAACACCTCCCGAGGCGTCCGTGAAAAATTCAAGTTCCCTCGCCAAAACGTCTTGCGAAGGGAATATGGCCACCCCATTAAACAAAACAAAAAAGGATCTCCACACTTCCAAATCTTTCTTCATGGCACCAGATATTCTAACAAAATGATGACCTTCCCAAATACCCCGTGTCACCAAAGCCAATCCTCGCAAAAAGACTCTTCCCTCCGGAATGACCCTGCATGCAAAATTCAAACGAGAAATATGTGATTGCAGCTCTCTCAACTGCAATTTCCTAACCGACAGGGCCCCTTCCACTTGCCTCAAAGCTTCCACCACTATCCCCAAAGGTAGACGACACTCACCCTTAACCGAATCAATCTCAATCCCCAAGAAAGTGATGACTGACGCCGGACCTTCTGTTTTCTCAGAAGCCAAAGGAACACTAAATCGGTGTGCCACCCACTGAAAAGACCTAAGAAAGTGCAGACACTCTCCTGTCCCTTCCCTATCCACGCACAGAAAATCATCCAAATACTGTGTCAAATTAGCCAACCCTGCCACCTCACGACCCACCCATTCCAAAAATGTACTAAAACACTCAAAAAAGGAACAGGAAATGGAACAACCCATAGGCAAACATAGATCCACATAAAATTCACCTTCAAACCAAAACCCCAGAAGATGATGACACGAAGGATGAATAGGGAAGAGCCGAAAAGCCGACTCAATATCCACCTTAGCCATCAAAGCCCCCTTTCCTGCATCCCGAACCAAACTCACCGCGGAATCAAATGACACATACGACACCAAGGCCAACTCCTCCCCAATATCATCATTCACAGATCCTCCCCGCAGATAGGATAAATGATGAAGCAAGCGAAACTCCCCAGCCTTCCGCTTCAGCACCACCCCCAAAGGGAATATCCTCAAATCCCGCACCGGCGGAGACGAGAAGGGACCCCCCATCCTACCAGCCCCGATCTCCTTGAACACCTTCTCCCGAACTACCTCCAGATAAACTCTACCCGACTTTAAATTCCTCAACTTGCCACCCCCTGCCTTACCACAAAAGGAATCCGAAAACCAACACCAAAACCATCCTGCAGAAACTCCGCATCCCTACTCCTTCCGTAAAGCCTTTGCCATGGTAACATCGCGTTGAGTTTCACTGGGGAAGCCCCCATCTTCAGACCCTCCAAAAGGCAAACCGCCCTGGCTCACCCACTTAAAACATCTGGGCAATGAATGCAATCCTCCACAATTTGAACATTTGTGCTTGAACCTGCAGCCATTACCAAACTTGCACTAACCCTCGTTAAACTGCCAGCAAGATCCCTTTTTAACACCTGCTGGTGGAGAACTGACCCCTCCACCACCGACGCCCCCTGGAATGGGCAACGCCTTCTGAGCCCCCGTCAGACGCAACCACAACGTAATGTCCATCTGATCCCATCCCTGTGAGCCGCCAAACGTTGCCTAAACTGCTCATCGTATTTCCACCACGCCCAACCACCATAAATCCGATAACAAAAAAGAGCCAAATAGTGCTCCGCCGCCAGCACCTCCATCAAACTTCTTCTCGCCCACTCCACACCACGATGCCGAGCCGCCTCCCGCAGTTCCTCCAACAGCGACTCCAGCTCACCGCCTTCCGCCATACTTAAAGACAGATTAAAGCAGAAAAGCTGAAAAAACCGCTCTCTGACGCAGCTCAAGATTTTTACAGCTCTACCTCAGGAGAAAAAGGCGCGCAGAGCCTCCCACACGTGCCTTAAGTACCCTCCTGGAAACTCCTCCCACACCTCTCCCACTCAAACCTCCACACGCGCTGTAACAGTTCTAGAAAAATCCTCCCTGCGTCCTGGCATCAGAGGCAACTTAAGGGCCCTAAGCCTTAGGTGCTTCAGGCCTTTATTCAAACAGGAAGGTGTGGTGTATGTCAGGTGTTTAACTGTGTACTTGGTGATATTCTGATCATGGGGCAGCACTTTACATGTACTGCCTGAGCACGGATGGTGAGCACAGTGCATACAGCAGCGGAGGTGTTACACATATAGGTACAGAAAGTACAGAAAACCCTGACTGTCGGCTTTTCATCTAACACTGTCCCACATTTAAAATGCAATGCAAGACGACCAAATGATAAACCATAGAAAAATATTAATTTTCCACTGTAATACACCCTCATTTTGGTTTCTAATAAGCCATGTGTAGATAAAAAAAATTTTTTTACCGTGGATTAGGACTCCGTGTTCCATTATGGAAAATATTTTATTAATTGGGACACAGCAACTTTTGGGCGCATGTAAGCGTTTGTCAATCACCCTGGCTCAAGTATTAGAAGCCTGAGGGATATTTTCAGCTGTGGGCCAGCTTTGCCACAGGGATTAGTATAGCTCTTTTCCATGAACTCTGTATAAAAGACACTGCTCGCATTCAGTTACGGAGAAGATAAAGAGGGCATCTACTATGGCTCAGCGAGTAGGCGTAATGAAAAGCAGCTGCTTGAAAATGAAACCCGGCAGAGGAAATTTTTTTGTCTGCAAGCAAACAGAAAATTTAATCGATATCCCTCCTTTTTGAGCAACATGTTCAGAGTGAAATGGATAAAAAAATTGCTATTATGCTTCTTCATAGTACAAAGTGATATAATTTCTTTGTGTTCATTAATTAAAGCAGCAACTACCTTAAACCATTATTATATAATTTCCCACAAATATATTTGTTTTCGTAGGAATAAAAGGTATAATGAGAATTTTCACTGTTGAGTCCTTATGCTTAGAGATATCTGTGCTTCCTTAAAAACAACAATCTATTTTAGATAACAGTCCAAGAAATGCTTTTACGCATGATACAGTCAGGTAAATTGTTTTCATGTGTAGCTTTTTTAAATTATCCTCACCAGCAAAGAATTACTAAAGAAACGAAGAAATTGTCAGATGAGAGTGTTTATAAACTCAAACCGCAGGGTAAAGTTAATTTTTTTTTGTAAATATTTTATCAGGAAGGATACATTGAGATCTCTCATTTTTAGGTATGTCCTGGGTGGTGAGTATGTACTGTTAGGTGTCTTGCCCAAGGACACTTACTGGAGAGGTGCTCTTGCCAGGATTTGAACATGGGTCTTCATGGTTATTGAGCAGTGATGTTACCTCTACTCCATCCAGCCGGTACTTGATTAATAAGAGCTTATAATAAACTCATACTTAGTAAGCTGTAAGACCTATTTAAATCTTCGACAGTGGTGTTCTCAGTGGTCAGCGTATTGTAGACGAAAAAAAAAACACGCTATATAAGCAACATACTTGAAAACAAGAGAAATCTCAATGTATCCTTCCTGGTAAAATCCTTTATAAATAAATAAATAAAATAAACATCAAGCCAACAAGAAGCATAGCCAGTTTCTTGAGAATATCTGCAGAAACAGCTATAGCCCATTTGTATCATTAAATTCTTCGTAGATGTGTTTGTTTCAAGGCAGGAACTTGCTAAATTCTCATTTTCCCTTTTATTATGTTTATGATGTATTCAGAAGTAAATTTTGACAGATACTGCAGGTCTTGCAATATGTACAAGCCCAATCCCGCTCATGAGATATGAAAGCCAATTACTGCTTATCTAGGAAACCATACAGAACACTTTAACTTCTTCTCCTGCAAAAGAGGCACACCAAGTGTCACTGTGGGAAATGTGTTGCTACACGGGACATGACTGCTACAATAAGTAGACAATTATTGACAATAAAGGCAGATAACTTTAACAAATAATTTCCTGTTCTCTTAAAGTGAAGAAAATATATATTGACACGTATTTGAAGGATAAATTGCAAGCTGTACCAAATTAAAATGGCAAATTTTTTAATGTAAACACTCAAATTCTGATTCGAAATTAACAGTTTAGGTTTTGCTAATTTCTAACGATCACCTAAGTGTACGAGGCAAATAATGCCAATTAAAACCAAGCTAGCAGTTAATGAGACAAACTCACCGTGACTATTTTCGCTCTTTAAGTAGTCAGGCTGTGTGGCGCATGCACCTTTGGCACGTGAGTAGCTCCACTGACTTCTGCATTATGGAGCGAAAGCCTGGTGAGGACCCGAGCTCCACTTCACAAAATTTGAGTTTTAAAAGAAACTATAAGTGCTATTAAAAATAAGTACTAAATGGGAAAAGGGGGTGCATTTTTAGTAGATTATTCCTTTAAACATAAGTTGAGTATCACAAATAGAAAGAACAGTGAAGCGCTCTCAGGATAAGTGCAAGGTCGTAAACGCTACACAATGAATACGGAGGTTCCCCTAAGAACCTAAGAACAAACAATAAACAGTCAATGGAGCGCCAGTGCAGAACTGGAGATACGAGGGTGCACTTTACATGTCCTTCGATACTTCTTCCCAATCTTCTCAATAAAGTCACTCTTGAATAAGGCCTCTCTACAAGAGAGACGATATCATCGCGCAATATATTGGTTCACCATAGGAGAAAGATGGAAAAGTGATGATTCTACTCACATATTCATGAGCCTAACCTAGGCTCTAGGATGGATGTCTGATATGGGTCTTCAACGATATTCAGGTGCCCATGTACCCCCAATGTGGTAGTGGTCTTCAAACAGCTTTCCTATATTCATGAGCCTAACCTAGGCTCTAGGATGGATGTCTGATATGGGTCTTCAAAGATATTCAGGTGCCCATGTACCCCCAATGTGGTAGTGGTCTTCAAACAGCTTTCCTATATTCATGAGCCTAACCTAGGCTCTAGGATGGATGTCTGATATGGGTCTTCAAAGATATTCAGGTGCCCATGTACCCCCAATGTGGTAGTGGTCTTCAAACAGCTTTCCTCTACAGTGAATCACGGTGAGAGAAAAACAGTACACTCCCCTAATGCAATATCGTTAAGGTATAATACAATAAAGTGATTTATATGGTGCACTCACATGTGGGTGAGCCGCATTGGCTCCAAGACTTCGCATAGGAATTTAGAAGGAAATTCCAAAAAACCTTCTTTAAAATCACGTACCAAGAAGCAGCAGCAATTTAAAATAAATTTATTAATACATAAAGAAAATAATTGTTACCAGAACGCGTTTCGCTCCTCAGAGCTTCTTCAGCTGGTATCACTTGTCTTGTGTCTGCTGCTTCATTATATACTGTTTAAAAGTCCCAACTCTTGCAATAACTCAATTGAGACCAATTAATTAAGAACAATTAAAAAACAATTAAAAACACTTGGAGCCAGTAATTAGTTAAAGTGAGACACTCATGTGCATATGTGATGCTTTCCAACGTGGAACGCAGGTTATTTATGCCATGTAACTATAAATAGTATAAAACGCCGTTATGGCGTTTAATAACTGCAACTGCGCATGCGCATGGCCCGGCACATGCGCACAGCTTATAGCGGAGCGATAATGTAGACCCAGTGTGATATGGGTTAATATCTCACCCCTTACACTGATAATACCCCCTCAACCCCCTTAAGGGGCAAACCATACCGTAAAAATGGACAAAAATGGCCATAAACAGCCATATAACAGACCCCCAGTCCACACTGTGCACTTGCGCATGCCCAATAGGCAATCCATGTAGTGCGCAGCTCTCACTGCGCACCCCCAGCAAACGTGACCTCCTCCTAACCAAGGGAACAGCGCGGACTGGCATCGCAGCTCCTAAAGAGGGACAAGCCGCACTAAAATCAATAAATAACGATGAAATACCTAACACAAATATCCTCCATGTCACAGTATATGAAATATCATTTAAAAAATCTATAATAAAGTGCAAAGTGTTAATTATCTGGGTGGTAAACTAATGGATTACTAATATACATATAGTAGTGCTAATATTACTTAAGATAATGTGTAAAAGATTTGATAATAACGATTAGTGCAACATAATAAATATATGTACTGATATAATAATTAATTAATTATTAATCTAAAAGTGAGATAGACTCACTAAAGTGCTATACAGTAATGGCGTCCATATAACCTAATAATAATGTTATAATATAAAGTGCTAATGATGCATGATAATGATCTAAGTGATCAAGTGCAATTGGTATATATAAAACATATAGTGCAAATGGTTTAAGGATCATACCTATTAGAACCTATATGATCATACCTATATGGATACAGAATGTGAATATAACTATTCAATATAGTTGCACTACATATATTTAAAAAAGTATAGAATTTAAAAATGTTTATCTTATCTCCATAAAAATGAATTGATCCATATTCCCATCCTCAAAGCACGCATAAAGTGTAGGTCATTTGTTTAAAAAATAGTGCTCGACAAGGCCACTTAAACTTAAATTATTAGGGACCTGCAGGAGTTTTAAAATTTTATAAATTATCTAAGGGGGGGGGGGTGCTCTTACAACATCTTTAAGCTGGAATCGTGGTTGCCCTCCAGAAGCATATTTCCATGATTTATACAGCATTCATATAAAATTATATACAATATATATATAAAGTGAAACTAAAAAATTGCTTCCATATTATTAAAAGATAATGTTAAACGTGTCATTAAAGGAAATCATCACAGAGGTTTTGTTTTACTTACATTATATGATTAATTTTATATTTTCAATGAATTCTTGAGAAAAATATTTACATTTTAACTATCAGGGTTATTCAAAGAGCTCCGAATTGCTTGAGAAAGGTAACCGAACGCTGAAAATCAGCGTTCGGTTACCTTTCCTGGCCATTCGGCTACTCAGAGAGCAGTCAATACACCAAATCCTAGCGAATTGCCTGAACATTCGGTGCCTGTTCGGTGCCTGTTCGAGGGCAGTGAAAACCCCATGAAATGCACTGCTTCGGCTATTCAGAGAACACAAACCAGCAGTGAAAGGTTCCCCTAATGTCCTGCCATTCGGTGGTTTCATGCGGCAAATTTATTCAGGAGAATCCGATAGGCTTCAATGTTAAAAATATTCCCGTTTTAATTCAATACCTAATAAACCGTTCATTATAAAACTCTGCAGTAAAGAGTCTCTTTATTTATAGATTTTTTAGGATATTTTAAGGATTTTTCTGAATTTTTTAAAAAAAATAATAAAAGTCCGATTTTTAGTCTGATTTTTAGTCTTTAGTAGATTTGAACTAATCTACTTCAAAGTATGCGCCCATGGATCATATTAAGTTTAGCTTCCTAAGACCCAGTTACTTTTTTCTTTCTTCCAGGTCTCCAACCAGTGAAGAAACACTTCCCCTAACAATACTCCACCCAGCCAGCCCCTACTTATTTACATGGATGAATTGTTAATGCTGTCTCAGAATATATTTTCTGCTTTCTTGCAGTCAAACTCAATGGAGAAAGATGGCAGAACTCCACCTGGCTTTTGCTTAGTCTGCAAATACAGCTTGTGATAGCTCTAACTACTGTAGGTAAGTGTAAATGAATATAATTTGATTGATTCGAATGACTCAAAGCAATTTCACTCATTGTGCAATGCAATTTCCCAGACCCTAATTGTAAACCAAGTAGTAACAGTATCCCTAACCCTAATCATAAAACACACAGAAATAGTCACACTAACCCTAGTCATAAAACAAGCACAAATAGTAAGTTTAACCCGAATTTGTTTTGTGCTATTTGTTATTGTGCATGCCATGAAAACTTTTGTGCTATGTATATTATGTAGATTATTTCATATGCTGAGTGCAATTTTTTTTGTAGTAATATGTCACACGTCCATATATAGGAAGCATCTGAATAAAGTATATTGGACTTACTTTCCGGTTATGAAATATTGGAAAGTAAATTGTCTGAATTGGCTTCTTCCTTATTTCTGAATCCGAAATTTTAGGTTTACGAAATCCTTCAAACCAAAACTTTTGTCCGTGCGCATGTTACTACATAAAGTCAGCTGCGTAGAATACCAGCAGTGAATTTCCTCTTCAACTGTGGGGAAGCAGGTCACCCCCTTACATTTGTGTAGAAGCAGGTTCAACCTCACCACCATGTCGCTGCTCTGCAATCGTGGAAAGCAGATTAAAATTCTGGTCAGTATACCTTTATCACCAAATATCCTTAAGCAAAACAACCAATGATATGTACATGCCTACCTCACACACATATATACAATATATATATATATATATATTATATTCCTTTATAGAGGGTAAGTCTCCTTGAGAACTGTCCCCCTTGTTAAGCTACGTCTGCTTTTCCAATGTATCATCCCCTTGTTTATATATCTCGTACAGTGCTATGGAATATGTTGGTGTTGAATAAAAATAAAGTGTTTCTACTATAACAAGATCTGAGTGTATTGAATAATCCATGAACAAGTGGAGAACTTTGTACTTGCAAACTATCAAATTTTGTTTTCCTTTGATTCTGCTAAAGTATATGTTGTAGTATACCATTATCTGGACACATCCTGCTATTCTTCTGTATTTGATCATACTACAAATGTCTGATTCTGCAGCACTTCAAACAGAAGGATGCCATCATTGTCAATTCTCTCAAGCTGCTTTTTGTCGTTTAGGATAGGAACCGAGCTCCAAAAATCAGTCTCTCTTCTGGAAAGTGAGTTTAAGCACTCATACCCATCCTAAGTGGCTTTTACTAGGTAATGAAGTAACAAAACTTTGCCATCATGAGTAAAACACACTACAACTTAAGTACCAGTGAAGTACAGTGCGCTTTGATATCCAGATGCTGCAAATAAATAGAGAATGTTTATACTAACAAAATATACACGAGGTCTACAAAATACTGACCCTGCTACACACACCAGGCAAATGTATACTGAGCTTTACCATTTAATGATGGTTATTTATATATCTGTTATATAGTGTTATTCAAAGATTGCACAAAACACCTAAGGCAGGCAAATAAAAGAAAACTAGAAATGGAAATATGAAATGGGAACCCTAGAGGCCCTATCATCTGGTGTGAGCTAAAACACCATTGCTAATGGAAAAATGTAGCGCGAGTCTCTAAAAGGTAGCGCCTGACAACCCACCAACAGATCACCTTGTCCGCTGCAGTCCATGTACAAGGTTGTTTTGCGCAAGCTAGGGAAATGCTAAGATACGGGCTGAGAACCAGCGCTATTGCGGTTGTGTACAGGATAGAACTGTTTTTTTCTAGTGAGACTGCCAGGCTGTACCTATCCTCTGCCCTCACAAGCTTGTGTAAGTATAAACACAACCAGCGAAGAGCCCTCACACCCCTACATTATCAAAACCCTCCAAAGTAACAGTATCAGACAGTCACATAAGGGGTTATTCAAAGAGAGCTGAATTGGTTCCGAAATTGCACCAAACGGTGAATTTCCCTGTACGGTGCAATTTCGGAGCCATTCGGCTATTCAAAAAGCAGACAGTTCACCAAATACTGGCAAATTGCCAGCGAAATACGGTGCCTGTTCGACGGCAGTAGAGGAGTAATGGTTAATCTATTAAGAGAACACCGAACAGCACCGAAATGTCAGTGAAATGCCCTGATTTTCTGTGCTTTCATTCGGCAGGTTTAATCAGGCGAACCTCATAAAAATATTCCCATTTTTATTAAATATCTATTAAACTGTTTATTCTTTTAATTTGCAAAAAAAGTCTCTTTATTTTATTATTTTTTTGGATTTTTCAGGATTTTTTTGGCAAAATTTTCTATTTTTTTGTTTTTCCTGTAGTAGACCTTTTTCTTATTATTCATAGGACCTTCTATATTAATTCCAGGCATTTTCGTTCGGTAGCTTTTTTGCAAACAGCTTTTAAACGTTGCAGTGTTTCTTTTTGTTTCTTTTTTACTCTGTTCGTCAGCTTGTCAACTTTTTCCGGCGAATGGACAGTGCTCTGTTCGGAGGATTGTCTGCTTTTTTTGGAAGCGTTCTGTGTTTTTTTTTGGCAGGTTGGTGGCAGCTTTTCAGTTCAGTGCAGTGGTTTTGCGGTGGTTTTTCGGATGCGTACGGCGGCCTTTCCCTGCACTTCAGAGACCCTGCGGTGAACGCTGGGTCGGGTAATTTGATTCCTCAAAGTGCAGGGAAAGAAAAAGCACTTTGAATAACCCTGATAGTATAAACAAACAAAAGAAGCATTACCCTTCCTCAAAATCCTATAAACCTATATAAAGAGAGATTTTTGGTCTATTTAAATGACTATTGAAGTAATAAGTCCATCGCCATGTCAAGGCAGTCTCTTAGGTGAGTCTTAACCTAGTGAAATAGTGAAAGAAAACAAAAAATAAGTGTAAAAAAAAAAGAGATACTTGCTGTTTTCAAAAATTTAAGAATGTATAAAGCAGGCTCAAAAGCAAGAGACAAAAAAAGGAAAAATTATTAGAGCAATAATATATTATACAGGCATTTATTACCTCCAAAGTGGGTGCTGACAGAGGAATTGTCATGGGGTGCTGCCTGACATTTCAGCCACTAAGGTAGTATACACTTATTTATTTTATTTTATTTATTTATAAAGGATTCTACCAGGAAGGATACATTGAGATTTCTCTCGTTTTCAAGTACTGTATGTCCTGGGTTCAAGAACATCGAAGTGTTACAGTTACACTTCTTGTATAATGAAATCATATGTATGTTTAGAAAGAGCAGTAAGTCTACTTATGTTTAGAGTTCGAGTAATAGATTGAGAAAACATTACAACTATTGATAAAATAGTGGAAATGCGACACATGTGTTTTTGACAAGAGGGATGGTGTGAGATACACTATATTGCCAAAAGTATTCGCTCACCTGCCTTGACTCACATATGGATGGGTGAGCGAATACTTTTGGCAATATACTGTATCACTCTATTCTGAATATCTGTTTGTCCTCTTTATAGTTAGAGTTATGTAATGGGCAGCAATGGTTATGAAAAGCAATATGGGATAGGGGAGCAGAAAGCATGTCCGTGACAGAGGTATCTATTTGTAGATCCGAGGGGACATTACAATCGCCTGGCAATTGGCCTCCCTTCTGATCATTAAAATCAACTAAATCTGACTACAAATAGTTTTTGTTTCTGTATTTTCCTACGTCAGGATTAAAATAGTTACATCAAAATTTCAGTGGCTTCTGGGTGTGTTCTCGAAAAATAAAGGAATATAATCAATTTATTTTACAGACTGTTATAAAATGGTTAATAAAATATAAGGTGTCACTATACCTGAGGTAAGTATGCTGGAATGCCTAGTCTCTATAAATATATACTTTAATCTTCCAGTTTTGATTCAGTAGCTGCTATTATTCTTACAGTGAAAGCATCTTAAAATTTATCTTAAAACTAATAATTCCAATCTTGTAATGTATAACCAATATTTGCTATAAATTTATTTATTTATTTATTTTTTATTTATAAAGGATTTTACCAGGAAGGATACATTGAGATTTCTCTCGTTTTCAAGTATAAATTGTAATCCCATAAATATGGGGCATGTCTAAAAATGGCACAATTCTATTCAACTATTCTATGGTATATTTCCTTAACTGCTCCAGCTGTGCAGGAAAAATTACAATTAAAAGTGCAAAGAAAATGCATATTATTATTATTATTATTATTTTTAAGTTATTTATGATTACTTTTTAGGATTACATGAAAGGATTCCAAAATGAAACCCTTTCTGGCTGCTAAAAATGGTATTTAATCTGTATATTGGTACTTAACACGAAAGGGGAAGATTGCTGTGAAATCAATACAGAGCAATGTTCAAAAACTCGGGGCCCCATTACAATCTTTGCGTTAAAACACTCGCGCAACGCGTGAATTTGTACACCCAGCATTAAACGTTAACGCGCGTAAATCAACGCTGGAATTACAATCCTCGCACATTTTTTCATTCGTCAAGCAATAACGCGCGTTAAACGGACGCGCACAAACGAGCGCACAGCAACGTTGCGTGCAGAAATCAGTGTGCGGACTGTTTTTTTCACGCGATTCAGCCAATCAGAATTAAGAACCACAATTGTCTCACGTTAAGTTTTTTTACGCCTGTAAAAGTCAATCTGCGCATATATGCTGCATCAATAAAAAATGCACACACAACTTCTCCATTTTATTGGTTTGGTATGAGTAGAATGCGTAACTATACTTTGCAGCATTTTTTTTTGGGCTGGTGCATTTGGTTTTGGTCAGGTTGATAGAATTTGCTATTAACACCAGCTTTTAGGAGTTGCTAAAATTATGCGCTCAACGTCTATCCGTTAATTCCTGCGTATAGATTGTAATACCATCAGTGTACCAGCGCATGAACGCATTTGTGCTCACAATGTTAAGTATAGGATGCGCGACGCACAGTAAGCTCGCGCAGCGTTCGCGCAGGTTCACCCGCGGTAGACGTATACGCGCGTTTGTTGCGCTGACATTGTAATACGTCGTTCAGCGCAAAGGGTTTTGCCCCTCGTGTTAATGCGTTTTTGCGCCGGCGCAAACGTATGCGCGAAGATTGTAATAGGGCCCTCAGACATTAATGCACAGAAAATGGAAAAAACTCAGTCAATTAAGAGTTAAGGAAGCTAGGGAATTTAACTGTTTACTGTACTGATCAACTGTTAAAATTATATTCATTAAATAAGGAACTCTTCTGGCTTATCTTCATAATCACATACTGTATTTTTCGCTCCATAAGACGCACTTTCTCCCCCCAAAAAGTGGGGGGAAAAGTGGGTGCGTCTTATGGAGCGAATACTGCGCCGGTGCAGTGTTCGCTCCCTGCGAGCGTCCGAAGCTATGGAGCTTCGGCGCTCGCCTGGGGGAACCACGTCACCAGCCGAGTTCTCGCGAGATCGCGGCTGGTCACGTGGCTCCCCCAGGCGAGTGCCCAAGCTCCATGCCGCCGGACGCACGCTCAGAGGGAACCGAACACGATGCGGCGGCGGCGGCAAGAGGTGAGCTGGGGACATTATCCATGAGCTGCTGGGGCATATCCATGAGCTGGGACATATCCATAAACTGGGGCATATCCATGAGCTGGGGCATATCCATGAGCTGGGGCATATCCATGTGTGAGCTGGGGCATATCCCATGAGCTGGGGCATTATCCATGAGCTGGGGCAATCCATGAGCTGGGGCATTATCCATGAGCTGGGGCATTATCCATGAGCTGGGGCATATTCATGAGCTGGGGCATATCCATGAGCTGGGGGCATAGCCACGAGCTGGGGGTATATCCATGAGAGGAGCTGGGGCAAAATCCATGAGAGGAGCTGGGGCATTATCCATGAGAGGAGCTGGGGCATTATCCATGAGAGCAGCTGGGGCAGTATATCCATGAGAGGAGCTGGGGCATTATCCATTATTACACTATTTGATTCAGAATATTTTTTTTCCTGTTTTCCTCCTCTAAAAACTAGGTGCGTCTTATGGTCAGGTGCGTCTTATGGAGCGAAAAATACAGTAATTTAAAAAAAGAAGAAAAACAGTGGCTGCTTTTTAAGGGCCTGAATGAATATATTTAGAAATGTAGCATTCTTAGAAATTTTACTGGAATGTAAACATTCACAATAGCAACTAATAAATATAAAATACAGCCACATAATCTTGTAATATTACAGTTCCTATCTGATACCCCAACACTTCCTGTTAGGTGATGCATTTATTTCTTTTTCAGATTCTGTATCTGAATTTTTTACAGATATTTACTTCTTAATGTTATCAACTATTCTTATCTGTGATACTTTAATTTATTATTTATATTTTAATGTATATTACTATTTTTTTAATCACTCGCACTAAGCTGTTTACATTTTCTGTGATGAAATGGTTTCCATGGTGACCAGCAGGGTTAACTTGCAGGTTGAGTGAGAAAAGAATTAACTGGAGAGTGACATTATCTTAATTAAAGTTCAAATATGAATATGATATGTAGAATTAGACTGATGCTGTATTTCCTTTCTTTATTAAAGGGATAGTCTCACAATGTTCATTTGTACCTGAAACATATATTATCTACTACCAAATGCATCATCATTCTCTTATCAATAATTTTTTTAGCTTTTTTTTGGATAATAATTTTTATTGAAGATAATGAGTCAAATAACATTAAAACAGATGAACGGCATCATGGTATCCTGCCGACCAAGCAAGACAAGAGACAAGTGTTACATTCCAACTGTGTAACTAAATTAAGGTCACATCAGAAGGGGAGGTGGTATCCTAACTAATCTGACGCAGTAGGCAATCATTATGAACGTAGTAATACAGTTGTGTTCAAAATTATTCAACCCCCAATGCTGTAAAGGGTTTTAGGGAATTTAGTGTACATTTGTAATTGTATTCAGAATGAAATCCTACAAGGACTTTTTAAAGAACCATATGCAACTAAAATGACATCAATTGGTTTTGTAATACAGTAGTAAATGTTTCTTTTGTGAATTCTTCATTGACACAATTATTCAACCCCTTAAAGACTACCACTCTGAAGAACAGAGGTTCATTCAAGTGTTTTCAATCAGGTATTGAAAACGCCTGTGGATGTCACGGAGCAGCAATAAAGCATAATAAGCACCAATTAGGCAGCTTTAAAATGACTGTGATACTCAGCTCCTTCTAGACATTTACTGGTGTGGTTACAAACATGGTGAAGTCAAGAGAATGGTCCAGGAAGACAAGAGAAGAGGTGATTACTCTTCACAGGAAGGGCAATGGCTATAAGAAGATTGCAAAGATGTTAAACATACCAAGAGAGACCATAGGAAGCATCATTCGCAAATTCAACGCAAAGGGCACTGTTGAAACGCTACCTGGTCGTGGCAGAAAGAAGATGCTGACTTTGACTGCTGTGCACTACCTGAAGCGTAGAGTGGAGAAAAGTCCCCGTGTGACTGCTGAGGAACTGAGAAAAGATTTGTCAGATGTGGGTACTGAAGTTTCAGCTCAGACAATACGGCGCACACTGCGTAATGAAGGCCTCCATGCCAGAACTGCCAGGCGCACCCCCTTGCTGTCTCCAAAGAATAAGAAGAGTCGACTGCAGTATGCCAAAAGTCATTTGGACAAACCACAGACGTTTTGGGATAGTGTTCTGTGGACTGATGAAACAAAATTAGAACTATTTGGGCCCATGGATCAACGCTATGTTTGGAGGAGGAAGAACAAGGCCTATGAAGAAAAGAACACCTTGCCTACTGTGAAGCATGGCGGGGGGGTCAATCATGCTTTGGGGCTGTTTTGCTTCTGCAGGTACAGGGAAGCTTCAGCGTGTGCAAAGTACCATGAATTCTCTTCAGTACCAGGAGATATTGGATGACAATGTGATGCAGTCTGTCACAAACCTGAGGCTTGGGAGACGTTGGACCTTTCAACAGGACAATGATCCCAAGCATACCTCCAAGTCCACTAGAGCATGGTTGCAGATTAAAGGCTGGAACATTTTGGAGTGGCCATCGCAGTCACCTGACTTAAATCCGATTGAGAACCTCTGGTGGGACTTAAAGAAAGCAGTTGCAGTGCGCAAGCCTAAGAATGTGACTGAACTGGAGGCTTTTGCCCATGACGAATGGGCGAAGATACCCGTAGATCGCTGCAAGACACTTGTGTCAAGCTATGCTTCACGTTTAAAAGCTGTTAGTACAACATCCTTTTACAGTTATAAGTACTAAGATTGAATGTCACTTGGGGGTTGAATAAAACTGATAATGATGTGAGCACAGAAAAGACATTTGTGGTTATTTCATTATAAATGTTATGTTATATTTGTCTGACCTACACGTGCCTCTTTGATTTAATTGTAAGCAAGATGACTGAATGATCAAAATCAATGTCAAACTGGCCAAAACACTCAATTTCAGTGGGGGTTGAATAATTTTGAACACAACTGTATATACCCATGTAACCAGGGAAACGGTATAGGACAGGAGCACATTAACATGAGGCCAGAAAGTGAGTGAGAATTGGATTGGGAGGATCGGTAGGGATTGAAGTGGTGCCTCTTGGAATCTGTAACGCAAACCAGGAGGTATAAAGAAACGTATCGTTCCGCTCCTCCTTTATAGTGGCCGGTAAGACTCGTATAAGGGGTGACCAATTATTAAAAAATGATCTTGGTTTTGTCCGGATTGGCTTTAAAATAGATTCAGAAAACAAATTGGTGACAATGTTCTTTCGCTCCTGCTACTTATCTTTTACTTATCTTTTATCTTTTACCCTTACTGTAATATCAAAAGTCCAACAGGGTTATTCAAAAGTGAATCGAAAAGTCACCGCACGTTCGGTGACTTTTCGTTCTCTTCAATTCGGTGCGATTTGGCGATCCCATTTCGGCGACCCTGCGGTGTTTTCAGCAAACACCACAGGGCCGTCGTAGAGCAGGGGAAAGCTGCCGCAAACCCACCGAACACTCACTACAAAACCCGGCGAACGTACACCGAAGCCCGTAAAAACATCTGGATTAACCCCACCGAACACACGGGATAAACCCGAGCAGCCGCCGATCACGGTGCAGAGCAGCCGCCGGAAAAAGCCGACACCGCAGACGAATGGAGTGAAAAAAAGCAAACCAGTACGCTTGAATGTTTGAAAAGTGAAACGCTGTTTGCAAAGAAACTACAGAACGAAAACGTCTGACAAATAAGATCCAATGAATGATAATAAAAAGGTCTGTTACCGAAAAAAGAAAAAACGATTTAAAAAGAATTCACAAAAAAATCCAGAAAAATGCCTAAAAGATCCTAAAAAAATCTATAAATTAAGAGACTTTATACTGCAGAATATTATAATAAACGGTTTATTAGATATTGGATTAAAACAGGAATATTTTTAACATTGAAGCCTATGGGATTCTCCTGAATAAATCTGCCGCATGAAACCACCGAACAGCAGGGCAATTCGGCAAATTTTCACTGCTGTTTTTTGTTCTCTGAATAGACAAAGCATTGCTTCTCTATGGGGATTCACTGCCCTCGAACAGGCAACGAGCAGGCACCGTATGTGCAGGCAATTCGCCAACATTTGGCAAACTGCCTGCTCTCTGGATAGCCGAATGGCCAGGAAGGTAACCGTACGCTGAATTTCACTGTTTGGTTACCTTTTCGGCCACAATTCGGATCTCTTTGAATAACCCTGCAAGTTACATTGTTTAGTTGATTACTTCTTGTACTTGTCCTTTAAGCTAGGCAGTGGAAATCCAACTTAGCTCCTACCATTTCAAATGTTAGATTGTTATTGCCAACATTTATCTCTTTAGAAACTATGGCCATGAAATTATTGGGATTAGCACCTCAGAGATCATTGGTCTCTACGAGACATATTTTTTATCCTTTGCAGTAAAATGAATCATTAAGATTATGTTCTTCCAACTCTGGAAAATGATGAATGTTATTCAAGTGCTTAACTACATGTTGTTCATTCAATAAACTATGGCTATTCCCTGCTCAGCATCTTTCCACCTTTGTTTGCAACACTAGGATGATACTTTTCCAGTTTTAAACTGATGATCTTCATTGAACTCCAAAAGAAACAATGCTAAAGACAATGGGAAGAGTGACTTTGGAGAAACTACAGTGGAAACAACCGTGGACAACACCCCATAGAAAACTGTGCTAGACATTTTCAACAGAGACTACGGTAGATAGACCAGTGAAAACTATAGAGAATATGGTGGCAGTGTCTAAACGAGTGAATTCACTGTAGTTTCACCATACTTGATCTGCTATAGTTCACCGATGTTCAAACTAAATTCACAGTTCTCTTAATAAATAAATTGGTTAGAGAATAACCTATGTGTTCACATGTCTAATATTAGACCATGTAAATCAAATCCTGTTTTCCCATCACATTATCTTCCCCTTTTTTCTGTACCTCTTCCAGTGTTTTATTGTAACAGGGTTATTCAGAGAGCGTGAAAAGCAGGAGAATAACTGGAGAATGACTGGAGAATGAAAAATTCTAGGTCAAAATAGCCAAACCAGAAAAATTCTCCCTTTCATCTCACTTTCCAAATCGGCTATTTTGACCTAGAATTTTTCATTCTCCAGTCATTCTCCAGTCATTCTCCAGTCATTCTCCAGTCATTCTCCTGCTTTTCACGCTCTCTGAATAACCCTGATAGTAACCATAAAAAATTATTTTTAAAAAAGCAATATTCACAGAGTGTCATGCCATGACAATGCTTATACTAAACAGCATTCTGAAAACTACTCTTTCATTGTCTTGATCTTTTGAAGTAGCAAGGAAATTTAACACCAATACTCCAGGCAAAAACCTCTAAATATTTGACCCAAATCTGCAATTATAAATCAAGCCACAGCAAGATGTATACAGTGAAAAAGAATCCCCTGTCTGCTATTAATATTGAAGACTAGTTTCATAAAGAAATTGCTATTTCCTGATAACCTAAAACTATGCAATCCCTTATGTGTTTTTACAATGCTAAAGAACTTTGCAGTTACGCGCTTTTCTTGTTGGACTTTTCAGTCACTACATTTCTCCTGCCAGCTGATTTCTATTTTTGTCAAAGTGAAATTGTGCACAATCGACCCTCTTCAGCTCTGAAGAGGCAAAATAATTATTAGAACTTGTGACACCATTGAACTTTTCAGCTATGAAAACTGCTCTTGAATCATTTAATTACCACATATCATATAAGAGATACTACTTGTAGCTGAAGTGGCATCAGCACAACTCTTGTCTTAAGTAGCTGAGATAACGTATGCTGTGTGTGTGTGTAACGCTCATTCTCTAGCTTTTTGTAAACTTGAGAACGAGGGCATATACTAAAAATTCAGCTAATTTCAACAGTTTAATGGCAATTTATATACTTTATACAGAAACACGTTTTGAATTAACCATTCATAACCAGTAAGCTAACCTTTAAAGATATCAACACCATACAATGTTAGAAGTGTTTTGCGCTATAACTATTAGTTGCACAACAGGTGATTATATAGGCATGCAGCTCACCACAGGTGTGTCCCTCACACACAAATAATACAAAAGAATACAAACTCAATTGTAAGGGAACGCAAGAGATATATCTGGTTGATGTCCGTTCTCAAATGATGCCACAATTATTATTGGAAGTCAATGTATGAATACACAGTCACTATAAAAGAAAATTAAACTAATTGCGCAGTATTGTTACACACATGGATAAATATGTCAGTATACACTCAATAGAGAAGGGCCACTCACAAATATAGAGCCTATAGGCTCTTAGTCTTGCGCCTCTGAGCCTCTATGGGGGGCTCCTCCCAAGCAGCGGAATATTTGCTTGATGTATTCAGACTTCAATTGGCGATATGAACCTCAGTAGGAAGATAAAAACAGCACATGGCACAATACCAATGGAAGGGAAGAAATGGCGGTATCATAAAGAAATCAATCTACTCACACATTCATGAGCCTCCCAACAAGTGGCTCAGTATTTAGGCTTTGGACCACTTATAGGATGGTCCCACCTCTCCCATAGATCCTCTGCTGGACTGAAGTCAGGAATTTTCACCAAATGGGTGGATATCCACCAGATATTCACTGATTATATTCCACCAGTAGTCCATAAGACCGATATAGGGAGAAGGTTTACTCGATATCCACTTGATATACACAACCAGTAGTCAAGAGGCTAATAAAAATGGTGATTTAATATATAAAAAATAAAAACAATATATAACATAAATGGGGCTACCGAAACGCGTTTCTCTTGCATAAACCGCAAGCTTCATCAGTCGGATCAATCCCGGCGAACGCACACCAAAACCCGCAAAAACATCTGGATTAACCCCGCCGAACACGACGGAGAAGCCCGAGAAGCCCGATCACAGCACAGAGCAGCCACCGGAAAAAGCCGACACCGCAGACGAATGGAGTGAACACAAAAAAAAAACCGTACGCTTGAAAGTTTGAAAAGTGAAACACTGTTTGCAAAGAAACTACAGAACGAAAATGTCTGGAATTTACATATAAGATCCAATGAATGATTATAAAAAGAGCTGTTACAGAAAAAAGTAAAAATGATTAAAAAAAACAAAAAAATTCATTTTCGCAAAAAAAATCCTGAAAAATGCCTAAAACATACTAAAAAATCTATACAAAGAGACTTTTTACTGCAGAATATTAGAATCAACGGTTTATTAGATATTGGATTAAAACGGGAATATTTTTAACATTGAAGCCTATGGGAATCGCCTGAATAAATCTGTCGCATGAAACCACCGAACAGCAGGGCAATTTGGCAACTTTTCTCTGCTGGTTTTTGTTCTCTAGACGAAGCATTGCTTCTCTATGGGGATTTCACTGCCCTCGAAAAGGCACCGAACAGGCACCGTATGTGCAGGCAATTCGCCAAGATTTGGCGAACTGCCTGCTCTCTGAATAGCCGAATGGCCAGAAAAGGAAACCGTGCACTGAATTTTACTGTTCAGTTGCCTTTTGGCCACAATTCGGATCTCTTTGAATAACCCTGATAGTCTACTGCTAAACGTTTGTGACAAGCTTACGTTTAATGAATAAACTCTTATGTGAATGTGATTTAGAAGATGAAAGAATCACCAAATGAAAATTAAATCCTCTATATAAACATTATTTTTATGACTTTGTTTACTGGCTATCATTTGTATAAAATGCTGAAAATCTGTCAAGCTGGACCAATGTTGGGTTTTATATCTGAGAGTATGCTCATTTTATTCCATCATTTTATTTGCCTGCTTCCTTAACAGGAAACTAAAAAGTATTAAAGTAAATGGAAAAAATATTGTCAGTGTGTCTGAATGAAAAAAACATATGTACAGTGGGGCAAAAAAGTATTTAGTCAGCCACCAATTGTGCAGGTTCTCCCACTTAAAAAGATGAGAGAGGTCTGTAATTGTCATCATAGGTACACTTCAACTATGAGAGACAAAATGAGAAAAAAAAATCCAGGATCATTGTCCTGCTGAAAGACCCAGCCACGTTTCATCTTCAATGCCCTTGCTGATGGAAGGAGGTTTTCACTCAAAATCTCACGATACATGGCCCCATTCATTCGTCCCTTTACACGGATCAGTCGTCCTGGTCCCTTTGCAGAAAAACAGCCCGAAAGCATGAGGTTTCCGCCACCATGCTTCACAGTAGGTATGGTGTTCTTTGGATGCAATTCTCTCTCCTCCAAACACAACGAGTTGAGTTTTTACCAAAATGTTCTACTTTGGTTTCATCTGACCATATGACATTCTTCCAATGCTCTTCTGGATCATCCAAATGCTCTCCAGCAAACTTCAGACGGGCCCGGATATGTACTGGCTTAAGCAGGGGGACACGTCTGGCATTGCAGGATTTGAGTCCCTGGCGGCGTAGTGTGTTATTGATGGTAGCCTTTGTTACTTTGGTCCCAGCTCTCTGCAGGTCATTCACTAGGTCCCCCGTGTGGTTCTGGGATTTTTGCTCACCGTTCTTGTGATCATTTTGAGCCCACGGGGTGAGATCTTGCGTGGAGCCTCAGATCGATGGAGATTATCAGTGGTCTTGTATGTCTTCCATTTTCTAATGATTGCTCCCACAGTTGATTTCTTCACACCAAGTGTCACGGTTCACGCCGCCGGCGCAAGAGGAGGGCAGAACTGGCACTGCTCTGCCATAATCAGCAGCATCCCAAAGGCTCAGGCCTCTGCTGTTGGCAGTGACCAGGTGCTCCTCATTCACTCCAGAACCCTTTTCCATTTAAGCAGGGCACACCCCTCCCTCCAGTGCTGGCTCATTGTGTTTTGTGTTTTCATTTGATTCTGACCTGCCTGAAGCGTTCATCTGTTATTTGTCTCCTGTGTACCAGACCCTCAGCATACCATTGACCTGCCAGATATCTCCTGTCCATTGACCACGGCTTACCACAGACTACGCTCCTGGATCCTCCTCTGGAAACCGTTGTTTACCATAGACTTTGCCAAACTTCCTACGATGCCAAACCTCCTGCGGTGCCAGATCCCCTGCGGTGCCAGATCCCCTGCAGTGCAAAGACTCCTGTGGTGCCAAGATCCTCTGCGGTGCCAAGACCCCTGCGGTGCCAAGATCCCCTTTGGTGCCAAGACCTCAGCCGTGCCTACAGACCTACCTCCAATGCCCACTGTCTCATGTCTTGTGTAAGTGTTTCCCTCTTGTATCAGTATTCTGTATTTTCCCTGTGTCTTAAGTATCCAGCCACAGTATTCAGCCAGTCCCGTTTTCCTGCATTGCCTGCTCATTATTCCTGCTGTGTTTGTATTTATCAGCAATAAACAGGACTGTTTATGCACCATATCCTGGCTTCCTCCAATATATCACTGCATCCTGGGCTCGTACCATCGCCATCCCGTGACACCAAGCTGCTTGCCTATTGCAGATTCAGTCTTCCCAGCCTGGTGCAGGTCTACAATTTTGTTTCTGGTGTCCTTCGACAGCTCTTTGGTCTTGACCATAGAGGAGTTTGGAGTGTGTCTGTTTGAGGTTGTGGACAGGTGTCTTTTATACTGATAACAAATTCAAACAGATGCCATTCATACAGGTAACGAGTGGAGGACAGAGGAGCCTCTTAAAGAAGACGTTACAGGTCTGTGAGAGCCAGAAATCTTGCTTGTTTTTACTGTACTGTAGGTGACCAAGTACTTATTTTCCACCATAATTTGCAAATAAATTCTTTAAAAATCAAACAATGTGATTTTCTGGATTTTTTTTTCTCATTTTGTCTCTCATAGTTGAAGTGTACCCATGACGACAATTACAGGCCTCTCTCATCTTTTTAAGTGGGAGAACCTGCACAATTGGTGGCTGACTAAATACTTTTTTGCCCCACTGTATGAGTGAATGCAGAATTTTACATTTAACCAAAATCAATCTCATGTTTTCTTTGCTCTTTTCTGACAGAGAACTGCTAGTGTATTTGAAATTGTTAGTGTTATTATTATTATTCTTTATTTATAAATCGCCAGCATATTCTGCAGCGCTGTACAATGGGCACAATATAGACAGGGTTACAATACATTGAACGTCATTTGACAAACCAGTACAGGAGGAAATGAGGGTCCTATTTCCATGGGAATTTACAATCTAGAAGGGTTGGGGTGGAAACAGGAGGAGAGGACTGCAAGGTGGGAGTGATGGTCTGCAAGGTGAGCGTGATGGTCTGCAAGGTGAGCGTGATGGTCTGCAAGGTGTGCGTGATGGTCTGCAAGGTGAGAGTGATGGACTGCAAGGTGAGAGTGATGGACTGGTTTCGTCAGTGAGTGGGGTGGTAGGTTTCCCTAAATAGCAGTGTCTTGAGGGAGCGTTTGAAGGAGGTGAAACTAGGGGAAAGTCTCTGACAGTATGAGGGAGAGCGTTCCAGAGGATGGGGGTAGCGTGTGAGAAATTCTGCAGTGTATCATGGGAAGAGGTGATGCGGGGAGAAGCTAGGCGCAGGTCACTGTTTGATCTTAGGAAGCAGGCTGGGGTGTATTTGGTGATTAGGGAGGACAGGTAGTGGGGAGCTGAGTCAGTGAGAGCTTTGTAGGTCAGTGTAAGGATTTTAAATTTAATTCTGCAGTGGTTGGGGAGCCAGTGAAGGGACTCGCAGAGACAGCGGCGGGTGAGGTGGATGAGCCTGGCGGAGGCGTTCAGGATGGATTGTAGGGGGGTGAGGCGGGAGAGAGGGAGGCCAGCAAGAAGATTATTACAGTCAAATCGGGAGATTACAAGGGCGTGGATGAGTTGCTTTGTGGTTTCAGCGGTAAGAAATGGCCGACTTCTGGAAATATTATGTAGTTGGTAGCGGCAGGAGGAGGAAAGAGACTGAATGTGGGGGATGAAGGAAAGAGCAGAGTCAAGAGTAACTCCGAGACAGCGAATCTGGTTTGATGGGGAGATAGTGATACCATCAACCATAATTTAGAAGTCAATGTTAATTTAGTATTTAAAATTACTATTTACTGTTGCTCTTTACTAGACGATAATGGCAGGATAACATATGTTTTGACTGTTAGAATTATTTTAAGGGCCAGTTTAATTATTTTCATCATGCTGCTTAAATGTACATTTTATTTTATTCTTGATACATGGAAGTGTTTATCTTGAATTATTTTCTTACAAATGTTATTTGACCCTTTCAATTCCAAAACTGAAAAACATAAGCTAGTATATTAAACGTCATTTGAGTATCTTTTTCATGCAAAATTACAGGGTTATTCAGAGAACGGTGAAAAGCAGGAGAATGACTGGAGAATGGAAAATTCTAGGAGGGTTATTCAGAGAGAGGTGAAAACCAGGAGAATGAATGGAGAAGTGAAAATTATAGGTCAAAATAGCCAAACCCGAAAAATTCTCCCATTTATCTCACTTTCCAAATCGGCTATTTGGTCTAGATTGTTCTGTTCTCCTGCCAGTTCTCCTGGTTTCCACTTTTCTCTGAATAACACTGTAGGTCAAAATAGCCCATTTGGAAAGTGAGATGAATGGGAGAATTTTTCTGGTTTGGCTATTTTGACCTATAATTTTCCATTCTCCAGTCATTCTCCTGCTTTTCACCGCTCTCTGAATAACCTTGCTAGTGTGCCACCTGGGGAGAAACAATTTCTCAGTGAGATCTCTCTCCTGTCAACCTGTATTACTGTAAATAAGCTGCAACAAGCTGTCCCTACAAAATTTAAATCTGCATTACAACAGCCAGGAAGAGGGCAGAATACATGGAGAGTTCTGGGGTCTTGGAATACAACAGTCTTTCACAGGCTCAGTACTGATGAATATGGCACGGAAGGTAGTACCATAAGCATAGGCGACTCTACAGGGGGGCAAGGGGGGCCAATTGCCCCCCCTAGGTTATTCCTTGCCCCCCCATGTGCCCCCCCACCAAAAATCAGCATCCAGCTTCCTACACTTTTTCGAAACGCTGTATCTCCGTCCCTGTGCATCGTATATAGACAATCTATATGTCATTGGAAAGGGCAGATTCTGGCCTTTCCAATGATACCCAACATGACCATATTCAGTTTGAAATAAAAGTCATAAAACATTAAAAAATAACGGACACTTAATCTTAAGGCTACATGCTGCACAGTATTAATTTCATGTTTTCCCATGAATAATGGCATATTAGGGGTTAAGGGGGTAGCTAAATGCAACATTGTTTATTATTTTTATTGTATTTCCCTGGGTTTATGGCATTTTAGGGGTTATTATGGAAGTTAGAATCTAAAGCGTCTAATCATCTTTAGATCCTTTGCTTTTCATCACATTTCGGGGGAATTAATTTAGCTGAAAATATAGTGAATTCCTATTTAGCGAACGGTCACTGTAATTTGCTAAAAGTGGAGTCGCTGAAGCAGCAATCAGACATTCAGCGAAAACTGTCGAATTGCGGCAAATAAAGTATCAGGTTAGTACAATAAAAAGGCATCATTGCATCACATTACTCATTGCGTCACATTACTTATTGCATCACATTACTCTGGGGTTTTGGAACCTTATTTATATATATACTTATTTAGGGAACTATTACCTGGTTTGGGTTAACCCTTGCGTTTGCATGGTTTTGCGTTAGCGCCTGGTTAATTGAGTCTAGCAACTGACCAACAGATCGTTTGCCTCCCGCTACAAACAGGAAAAATCACTTAGCGCGTTGCTATTAGCGATTTGTAGCTCGAGCTTACTGTACTTTCCGCGTCCTTTACTTAACACGGAGAGCGCTAGAGATCTCTAGCGCTTTTGCAGCTAACAGATCACTTGGTGCCAGCGCTAATTTTTTAGGGGCGCTAATTGCAACATTTTACCTACTGCTCAACCCTGGCGCTATCTCCAAAAAAACTGTAAAAACAGGTCCTCACCCAAAATTAACAGGCATTTGAGAGGAATGCAGCACAGGTGTTCTCTTGGCCCCATACACCATAGCAATGGATCTGGTCCGCATTGTCATTGCTGTTGCAGTAGGCTCTATTATAAATGTATCCTTTATGCACATATATCCTAATATATTGCCTAGTTTTAAACATTTTATGCTGGAAGTTATTCATAGTATGGAAGTGGTTGATTATTAGGGTGACCGTGTGGACCATGTTTAAAGTGACACATGGATAAGTCTTGCCCTGAAACATGTATTATTTATATGCTGCAGCAGGGAAATTTTTGTCGCTCACCTGGCCTTCCTTTTGGATCCATTAAATGCAGTGTAATGATTCTACATGCTGCTGGGTGGCATTTATCATGCAATGCCCATCAGCCTTAATATATGTGTGCATCAAAACATGGATAATACGGCCACCATGGAGGATTTTAATAATGCAGGGTGTGAGGTTATTCACTGTATGTGTTCATATTCAAGCTTGTGAGGGCGGGGGATAGGTATGGCCCGGCACTCTGCACTGGAAAGAAAAAACAGTTCTGTCCTGTTTACAACTGCATTAGCGCTGGGTCTCAGCCCGGTTCTTAGAGTTTTCCTAGCGTGCGCCAAACGACCTTGTTTATGGACTACTGCAGACAAGGTGATCTGTTAGTAGGTCGTCAGGCACTAAGTTTTAGCGACTCGCGCTAAATTTTTCCTTTAGTGATGGTGTTTTAGTTCACACAGGTGATAGGGCTCTTAGTTTTATTCAGTGATATGATTTAGTGGTGAAAATTATTAGTGCCCCCCCAGTTTTGACTGCGGTATCTTCTGTGCCCCCCCTAAATATTGTTCCTAGAGTCGCCACTGACCATAAGATGGGGAGTACTGATGACAGGAGTCTGGGGTGGGAGTATAAGTGAATAATAAGCCCAAATCATTGTGAGTGAGAAAGAGTAAAATATGAGAAAACTAATTAAACAGTCTTTTTTGCCTTTTTCTTCATGTTTGTGAACTTGCCCGTGACCATATCAATCAACATTCTCTATCCAAATAACGTATGCGCTCTGCAGTACAAAAACATGAGTGCAACATGTAGGAGCCTGAGGTTTCCTAACAGGCCATATATAACTAGAATGCAGGCTGGATTCCCAATTTCCCATAAATCTAGCTACAAGACGTTCAATATTCTTGACAGAAAATATGACAAAAAACTATACCAGCAATAATAAATCAATCAAATGTAACCATCACAATAATAGTTTGCAGACAATAATCTATTTCAGACAGAATCGTGGCCTGGACCTGACACCTCATGCCCTACATCTATCTTGCTGATTGACATTGATCGCTTGGTTGGCTTCCAGGGTCATGAGAAAATCCTCACAAAAAATGTGAGTTACGGAAACCATGTGAAATTCAAAACCTGCATTGAAAGATTGTGTAAACTGGAGCATTTAGAGAGTCAAGAATAAGGGAAGTTGTCCAAAATCATTAATGTTTATGCATTGGCTCAACCGTTCTTGTTTCTGTGAATAATACCCAAATTGGGAAAAATACATTTGCCTGTTTGATAAAGAAATGAACCCCAAGACTCAAAATGTAGTAAAAACATATTCCTATAATCAGTTTCATTAAAAATAGCTTTTCTGCCTAGAGTGTAATAACTTACTTAATGGTAAGCAGGAAAATCATGCAGGAGATCGTGCAGGGCTTCGGAGTGATTTACGGAGGGAGACTGGGAGACACTATTTGTCCCCAGTCTCACTTTGCTCTCAGCAGCCAGAAGTGGCAGATCGGGCCGCCGTTCACGCTGTGGGATGAGAGGTGAGTATTTGATTTTTTGGAGGCGTTTCAGCTGGTGCTAACTGATTCTGTAGTAGCGGTATCATCTAGCACCAGCTTACTAGCTGTTAACCCCTTAAGGACCGCTGACGTAGCCTGTACGTCCTGTCCTCGGGTCTCCCTTAGACCCGCGGACGTACAGGGTACGTCAGCGGCGCCTAATCCCCCTCCCGCCCGATACTCACCTCCCTCGCTGGATCCCTCGGCGATCTGGCAGGGAGGAAGCCTGGCCATGTGATTTTACATGGGCAGGCGAGGCTGATGACGTCGCCACGCTGCGTGGTGACGTCATCAGCAGGCGTCCCCATGCAAAGCAATGGAGGGGAGGGGGGGCTCTATCTCCGGAGCCCTCTATCTCTCCAACCATTGCAGCTAGGGAGATGCTCTTTACACCACTGAAAAGGGGAGAGACTCCCCTTTTCAGTGGTGTATAGCATTAACTGTTTCGCCGCCGGATCACGTTTCGGCGCCAATTGGCGCCAAAACCCGATTCGAACCTGGAGGGGGGCTGACATCTTGGATGTCAGCCAAGCCTCCAGGTCCCCCCCCCCACCCACTGACAACCTCATCATATGTGTGAGGATGTCAGTGGGCCAGTTAACCATCTAGCTGCCATGTAGAGATAAGGGGATCCTAAGGATCCCCATATCTCCCGATCCATGGCAGCTAGATGGTCATATTTGACATCATTTGAAAGGCCTGATTACCAGGTTTGGTTTAAAAAATAATAATAAAAAAAAAATAATAATAAAAAAATTAAATAAAATAAAAAAACGTTTTTTTTAAAAAAGTTTTTTTGTCTGGGGGGGGGGTTTAATTAAATAGGACCTAGGCTGTCATCTAAAAATAATTAGCACAAATGGTCAGAATGAGCACAGCGCACATAGGTGAACTGTCTCAGCAGTGAAGGGGTTAAAAAGCAAACGCATGTAAAAATTGGGTATTTCTAGTCTCGGGACAAAATTTTGAACCTATTTAGCCGGGGTCTTTTTGGGTGGTTGTAGATTTTGGTTATTAAATTACGAAAAAATGTGTTTTTACAATTTTTTCCTCATATTTCATATTTTTTTTATAGTAAATTATTCGATATGATGGAAATAATGGCGGGAAAAAGGGTGTATAATATGTGTGGGTTGAATAAACGAGTAAGAGGAAAATTTGACCTAAACACTAACAGCGCAGAAACGTAAAAACAGCAGCGGTCACTAAAGGACGGATTTGTGTAAAACCGCCCGGTCACTAAGGGGTTAACTTTTGTGTTAGCATAATGATGAAACCAAGATACTTGGAAGGTTTGTGGAGCAGGAACATGGTGGACATCGGGGCAGGGACAAGGTTGGCAGCAGTGACACGGTAGGCAGGAACACAATGGAGCAGGGACACGGTGGAGCAGGTAAACTGTGGGCAGCTGGGACAATCAAGGCGAGGTATCCAGAAGAAGCAATCCGATAAGCAAAGTCCAGGGGAAATCCATAGGTCAGGGCAGACAGAAAGCAAGCTAGGTCAGGACAGAAATCCAGGGGTCTGGTACATTAGGAATCAGCTTGGGAGTTCAGTAAGCAGGCTCCTAGATTCCTTGCAGACAGGTTGAACACTAAACACTGTTCTTTCTGCGATTCCTAGGGAGCATCTGGCAGGGGTCGTGACACACAGGCAGATAACTCACACACACACAGGCAAATAACACATACACACAGGCATATCACTCACACATAAGCACAGCACATACAAACACGCAGGCAGATCACACACACAGGACATATGCACAAAAAATTCCCCTCTAACTGCATGAAGACTCTTCAGAATTCCCCAGTTTTCTGCAGGTGGAGGTTTCCGGTTTGTGCAGGGAGGGGGCAGAGCCAGCTTGTCACTCAGCTAGCTTCCACTGGGCGGCTGAGGGACTGGATTCCTGAGCGGCTCCCGGAGTGCTTCTTCGAACTGCACTCATCTTTTGAAGCAGAGACGCTGGGATGGAGTACCCTGTGGGGACTGGAAGCCCTAACAGGTACCCTGCCCATACGTAGATATTGACCGGCTGCTTGCACAACCATCTGGCTTCTCTGCATAGCAGTTGGCATTCTCAGCTCCTGGGCTGCTAGTGCTGCAGTCTGCTAGCTGAACGGTAATGCAGTCTATCGGCCCACCGGCCAAATGTCAGGTGTGCCCGATGGCAAGTCCAGGCCTGGTCCTAGTAACTATTGAAGGAAAAGCACCTCTGCTGAGAGGGATTTAGTTAGCTTATTATGTCACATCCTGCCAAAGCACACGGGGCCACATTACATCCTGCACGCTAAAACGGGGACGCTAGGGAGAAAAACCTGCGCCTGTAGGTTTCCTCTTTGCGTCCCCGTTTTAGTGGGATATTACGATGCAGGCGCTACAAAAGCTGCCTGCATTGTAATACAGCACTAAACCGGGGGATGCACGCGGCCGGGCTATGCGCCGCCACAAGCATCCACTCGATGGAGTCTCTCCCTGCTCCCGGCAGACAGAGGAGGCGACTGGAGCCGCGGTCCTCGCTGTGGGATAGAAGGTGAGTATCTGATTTTTTGGGGGGGTTTCTGACTGGTGCTGATGGATTCTGCAGCATCGGAATCCGTTAGCACCAGGTCCAGGCTGTGGTTAGCTTTCAGGTTAACTGCAGCCGGACGGTAATTAGCGTTAGTATATTGTAATACTAACGCCAATTAACACTTTGCGCTCCCCATGTTAAGTATAGGGAGCGCAAAGTACAGTAACCTCCCACTGAAAAGCGCAAGATTCCAAACGCTAATGGATTTTTTAACCCGTTAGCATTTGGATTGTAATATGGTGCGCCCACGCTAGGGCCACCAGGGCTAACATTAACACCCACTCAGGTGAGCGCTAACGTTAGCGATAGGAATATAATGTGGCCCATGGTATTCCATGGATGTCGCCATTTTGTTTCTTGGGATATTATGTCTTTAGTGACAGCTGTTGGTGGCCACAACCATTGCATGTCCACTTACATTGTCCATTTGGAGCATATCACTTCACAAGAATTCATATTCATAACACAGAGTCATTAACCAATAAAACAGTAAGCATAAGGAACATTTTATAGAGGCTGGGAGAGAACCACAAACGGTATACAGCAAATATAGTGATAAAGCATATATAGGATTTAGACCTCTGTTATTGATCAGTGTCATCAGTGTGCCAGAAGGTGCATACTCGAAACAACAAATGTTAATATTCATCATCTCACACAAAAGGATTCCTATAACAGCAAGCCAGTGTAAACACTTTCTCATCAGAATCAATGTGTCGTGATAATGACTTTGCATCAGATGCGCCAATGCAAGGATGCAGATTAGGCGCAGCATCAATGAGATGATATGGAGGTGAAGCTGCGTCACCCTTAGGTTCAAAACAAGAAGAGGTAGGCAGGAGACATGGGATTGTGATATTTATGTGTAACTAATCTTACTTGATTGGAAGCTTACATTTAATTACTCTGCCTTGCCTGACAGAAAGAACCATCGTTTCTGCCTTGCCTGCACAACCACCATAGTTTCTTTGGCATTTCAGAGTTTTGTGCATTGCTTATATATTTTTCTTCTTACACTCAATTTGAGATTGCAAGTAAATAAACACAGCATAATATTTATCTCTTTCCTTTAATATTTGTATTTCTGGCACCAATAGGCTAAATACATCAGGAAGAATGAATGCGTCATGTCTTAGGCCAAATGCCAATCATTTGTAAGCTTCTAATGTAATGATACAGGAATATTTAGTGCAATTTAATGCATGCACTGATGGTATACATTGGAATTTTGTTGTGAGAAAGGATTTTACCAGGAAGGATACATTGAGATTTCTTTCGTTTTCAAGTATGTCCTGGGTGGAGAGTATGTACCGTTGGGTGTCTTCCCAAGACACTTACTGGAGAGGTTGCTCGTTGGGATTGAACCCTGACTCCACAGGCTCTCTCCATGCAGAGCAGTGATGTTACCTCTACTCCACCCAGCCGGTACTGAAGAAGATGAGTCATCGAGAAAAGGGTAAAGGATGTTGTTTTTATTATTATTATTATTATTAGTTTCTGCTTCAAATTCCACTGTTTACTTTGAGACACTCATAATTAAAAAGGAACGAAAAGAATGTATGCAATCAGTGACCTGACTTTTCAAAATAAAACTGCTGATAAATTGAGTTACAAGAAGGGAAAGTAACAGACCAATTTGAAGTGCTCCTACATCTAGCATAACATAAATACACAACTCTTACATCAAATCATTTGTAGGGTAGTTTTCTATTCGTAAAATAATTCATTCGCTGTGAGATGCTGTACATATATTTTTACAATTATTTACTCCAGTGAACTTTGCGCGGAACTCAGATATTTACTATTCAGATGCTTAATGCACTTTGATGTCTAGAAATGGTACGTTGTATTTACATTATATGTTTTTAGTGTTACTGGTTTTTAGTAGTTTTAGCAGTTATTATACTATATAATCAATGTTGGATTGATCACATTGAGTGGATAATATTATATTTAGCTGCTAACCCAGTGCAGAAACTAGAAGTACTTTTTAAAGTACACGTGGCACTTTGGAATGGGATTCCCAAGTACCCTCATGTGCACCAAGGCTAAAATGTCTACTAATCGTCACTGTACGCATCACCCTAGTTATTAATATTATTAGATTTACTGCAGTGAGCCAAGCATCAATTATTTTTTATAATGAACAGCGAGAAGCCCAAGTATGAACAATTTAATCATGTAGAGGATCACTGAAGGCCTTAATGTGTATAAAGTGAAAGGGTATTACTGAGATTATTTCGTGACTTCATGACATTATGACAGCTTGTTCTGTAATTGGATCATTTAGGCATTTTCTAGACAGACAATCCAGGCAAGTGTTGATAAAGCATTGTGAATGTGCATGTAGCAAGACTCTTTCTGATGGATGTAAATATTGGTCTAAATGTTAAAATGTAATATTACATGCGCCCTTGAACTTATTGTTTGTGCATATTTGTATACAATGAAAGTGTGATTTTGTCTAAGTATGTGTCAAAGAGAGAGGAACATTTAGTGGGTAGGTGTTGAATACAAGAAGAGTTCCAAATCATTGCAGATATTACCTTAAGCCCTTGAGTAATCTCTGATTAACTAGAGGAAAACAACATTTCATCTTTTACTCTATTTTTTAAGCAGCAACTTTGGTCCATTTTTAATCAACGGATTCTGCTATGCTCGCATATAAATATGGAGCAATATTTGTTGCTTAAAAATAAGGGAAGCATCATAGAATTCTAGTTTTTCATAGAAAACTGTGATGTATTGAACAGCTAAAAACAGGTTGTCTAGCACTGACTGGCCGATGTCTCTCAATGTGGATGACTCAACACAACTGACAATGTCCCTTATTCTTTAATTTGATGCATAATGTATGTTTACTGAAGTGGCTCATAGGTTTGCCATGTTGCTGATGTATACGCTTTAGACGGTTGCTACAGATAAATGCAGCACACCGGCAAAGCCCTAATTGCAGGGGCTCCACCTTGGCTCCCCAGATATTTCGAAACTACATTTCTCACAAGGATTTGTCAACTTGGGGAGGGGGTTAGTCAGAGAGCACCGGGATTTCACCAAAATTTCAGTGCTCTCTCGTTCAGTGCACTTCGGCGAGTTTAATTCGCCAAACGTGCGGTGAATTCAGCAGGGTCCCTGAAGTGCGCCAAATGGATCTGCCGAATGGATATGCTGAATGCCGCAGATAAACCCACCGACAGCAGCCAAAACCGCTGAACGCAGTCGATAAACCCGCCAAACACAGTCAATAAACCAAACGCAGCTGATAAACTGCCAAACAGAGCAACAAACCGCTGAACCCAGCCGACAATCTTTCAAACAGACCGCCGAATGCCTCCAATTAGCTGCCGACAAAATCTCGATCAGCTGCCGAACGGAGTATAAAAAATAAAGTTTTAACAAGGCGTTTAAAACAAAAAAATGCATGAAAATGCATGGAACTAATAAGGGCCTATGAATAATAATGAAAAGGTCTGTTACAGAAAGAAAAAAACCCCATTTAAGAAAAATCGGGATCAAAAATTTTGCCAAAAAAAATCCAGAAAAATGCCTAAAGTTCTAAAAAATAAATAAATAAATAAAAATACTTTTTGCTGCAAATGATAAGAATTAATTAACGGTTGAATAAAAAAGTAATAAAAACTGGAAAAACCATTTACATTGAAACCTATGGGAATCGCCTGTTTAAACCTGTCGAACGAAAGCACCGTAAATCAGGGCATTTCACTGACACTTCGGTGCTGTTCAGTCTTCTCTGAATAGATTAACCATTACTTCTCTATGGGGAATTTCACTGCTGCCAAAGGTTGCCGAATTGCGGCGATCTGAGGCGAATTGCACTGTATATCGCTTGCAATTGGACAATATTTGATGAATTGCTAGCTTTCTGAATAGCCGAATTGCCATAAAATTGCACCGTACGGTGAAATTTTGAAATAAAAGTCTATGAATAACCCCTCTGATGAGTGGCTGAGTATCATAGGAGATGCAGTTACAACACATCTGGAGAGCCAAGGTTGAGCAGACCTGCCCATAAGTGACAAAGTCAACATATTATTTTAATAATACATTTTTTATCTGGAATGCCACTTTAGATAAAGAAATCATGTGAGTCTTGTGACTAGCACAGATTAGATCCCAGTATGCAGTTACAGTGAATGGTTAACAATTGTTGCGGGCTGAGCATCAATCACAAAAGCAGACAGACAGCGTAAGATCAAGATTGAATATTAATGAAAAAGATTAAATCATAACAAGAGCGACTGACAGATACTTGCATAAAACATGTGAAATGTATCCAGTCTAAAAATAACCAAATGATGTATCTATGTACATAAATTCAACACAGTAGTCACGCAGAATTACGTATAAACAAATATTATTATAATAACATCATGAATTGTCTATAAAGATGTTTCCAAGACCGTTACAAATGGAAAAAATAGAAAAACAAATCGGCAAATTATGACAAATGTAATCTGAATGGGAACAACAGATGATGGGGGGTCAAAATAATTTATAATCCAGAGGTAATTCCGATCTAATTACACAAACAGTAATCTATTGAGAAGGGAAGATGTATAGCGTGGTGTACACACTTTATCTAAACAGTTTCTGTTATGTAGATTAAGTAAATGAAATAGGAGGAGATGAGGAGTGGGAAATAGGCATATTATATAATAGTAGAGCAAGTTTTCAGCTATGAGCAGATTGAAGTAGCTAGCAGAATTACAGTGCATTGAGATCATTTCCTAAAGTATGAGCTTTCAGATCTCTTAAAATATGAAGGGCCCTGGGGGGCGGGGCTGACCATGCAGGAGACCAGACGTGCTTCTGCTGAGCTCCGTCTTGAATCGCTGGCGGTGGCTATTTTGGACCAGATATATCGCTTAATTTGCCCTACGGGGAGTCCCTGTGTGGTCGGCCATCGGGAGGAGCGCCCTGGAGCCGGTTTGTTCCCCCCTCCAGGGCATAGCGGAGATTGCGGCCTTGGTCTGAAGCAGAGACGTCCAGGTGTCGGCCATCTTGAGGCCTATCACCAGGTCTGCTTCAGGTTTCCCGGACCTCCCCCAGCAGATATCACTGGACGGGTGATCGGCTGTAGCGGCTCGGAGGATGGAGGGCCCCCATCTTCTGAATGCGGCGGCGACCGCTGCGGCTGGGTTGCTGGAAGCACGAGGTGGAACGGCATGGAGGCAGCCGACACTCCCTCCTCGTGTTGGAGACCTGGAGGCCGTGTTTGAGCAATTAGAGGAGTACCTGGTGACGGAGACGGAAGAAGAGGGGAGCCCGCTCACAACGGGCTCCTGGCATACCCTGATGGCGGTGCTGCGTGGAGGTCGGGAGGAGACGGAGGACTTAACTGAATGTCCGGAACTGGTGATGCTGCCTCCCGGACGGATGGTGGTCCTCCCTGCTGTGGTAGCGGATGGCACGCCTGGAGGTGAGCTGATCCCTGAGGACAGGGTGGAGGAGCACGGGAAACCGGAGACGCTGCGCGAATACTCACCGCCGCAAGATAGAGTGGAGTTGTTGCCTGATGCGTCACATGCCGCGGTGGAGGTGATGCCTGCTGCTGGTGAGAGCCCCGTGGGAGGGCTTTGGTGGATACCCTGCCCTCATGGAGCTACTCCGGCCGTGAGTACTCTGCTATGGGGATGCCTCCCCTTGTCCGCCCCGTGGCGCCCGCTGTTTCGGGACACTGGATGAGAGCATTCCTTTATTTTTCTTATCTGCCTCCCCGCTATTTTTTCCTCAAATTTTTGTTTTTAGGCCGCAACTTTTTGACTTTTGCCCCCCCCCTCTGCTGAGATTAAGCTATGGTATCTTTTTGCTGACTAAATGTCGTTCCTCCTCGGCTGGGGTTGTTTACGTATCTTTGAGACTCTCTACAGATTTGAAGCGGATTTGATTTTATTTTTGCCGTACGCTTTGCGGTTTTGCAACCCCCCCTATCTTTTTTCGTTTTGCAGCTGCCCCTTGACACCACCTCCTTTCCCTTATCTTTAATTTCTTTACTGCGACGTCTCTGTGGATATTTGCATTATTTTTCTTTACTTTACCTTTTTATTATCTTTTTTTTATTATTATTATGGCTGAGTAATGGATGTCTCCGGCCGAGGACATCCCCGTTGAGATTTTGTGCCACGATGCCATCTACCTGCTTTTACGTCTGTGACCCATTGCTTTATGTTCCTGTGTGTTTATTATTTTTATGGCTCGGTAGCTACTCAGATGTTATGTGGCCCTGCGTGGCTCACTCACACTGTTGATTTCTTGATGTTTCTGCTAAAAATTCTAAAATAAAGAATTTAAAAAAATAAAAAATATGAAGGGTCCTATTACATTCTCCGTGCAATTTTTTGCGCGCTCGGAAAGTGCATTAACGCGAGGGGCAAAACCTTTCGCGCTGACTGTTGTATTACGACGTTTGTGCATACGATGCACGTTAACGTCTAGCGCGAGTGACCCTGCGCGAACGCAAGTTCGTGAGCGCATCCTATACTTAACATTGTGAGCGCAAATGCGTTCGTGCGCTGGTACGCGGATGGTATTACAATCGATGCGCAACTTTTTACGAACGACGTTTGAGCGCATAATTTTAACGTCTTTGAAAAGCTGGTGGTAACTGCAAATCTGAACGTTCTGGCCGAAACGAAAAACACCAGCACGAAAAAAAAAATACATCACAGTATAGTTACACATTCTACACATACCCAAACAATAAAATTGAGAGGTTGTGCGTGTTTTTATTATTGCTGCAGCATATATACTCAGATTGATTTTGACAGGCGCAAGCACTGAACGAGAGACAATTGTGGTTCTTAATTCTGATTGCCTACCGATTTCTGCGTGCAGCGTTAATTTGCGCTCGTTTTTTGCGCGTCTTTTTTACGCGCAATATTTTTTGACGGCTGAAAAAATGCGCTCGGATCGTAATACCAGAGTTAATTTACGTGCGTTAGCGTTTAACGCTACACGCAAAAAAAATTGCACTGCGCAGACGAATTTGCTCAGAGAATGTAATAGAGCTTGAAATGTACATCAGTCCAGTTCAAGACCTACCAGGTCTCAGGAAGTTGTGAAAACCAGAGGTGACAGCAAAATAGGTGAAATGGAAGTTTGGCTTCAAACTGAGTGATACAAGGATTGCGTACAGAGTTTAAGATGATGTCTGGGTGGGATGCGGTTGTGCAAGGCACTGTAGGCAAACACCATGATTTTAAATGTATTCTGAATAGGATAATGTTTGAGATTATCTATACATATGGAAAATAAGCCTTGCAGTAGCATTCATGAAGAATTATAACAGTGTAATGCAGACACAAGGGAGGCTCTCAAGGTGCCAGTTGGTAGACTTGTGCACCGATTTTTTTTTTCCGTTCGTTCGGATTTTTTTAAATTTTCGTTTCGGCTTGTTTCGGCTGATTTCTGTTTTCGTTCGGTTTGTTTCGGCTCGTTTTTCGTATCTTCTTTTTTCTTGGAATATCGGCCATTTTCTTGTTTTCGGGTCTGCTTGTTTATCGTATGGACTTTTTTTCGTGATTTCGGAAATTTTCGTGTTTTTCGGAACGTCTGTTCTCCTCGTTTCAAAGTGTCTATTCGTTTTGACGTAAACTAATGGTTTTTTGGATACAATATTTCTGTCGATACGATCATTCTGTCGATTCTATCATTTTTTTTTAATAAAGATCCTTTTTTCTTATTAATATGCATTGCACAACTTTATTTAATCATATTAAAATGGTATGAAAGTAACAAAAAAAAATGAACAAAACGATTTAAAAAAATGCAAAACTGACCCAACCCAAATGGTCTGACTTTAAAAATAAAAACCAGAACAAAAGGTTTTAAAACGGAAAAATAGTTGATCAAAACCGAAAAATCCCATGTCCGAAATTACCGAAATGGAACCGAAATCAGGAATGGAGGCGAAATCACGAATGGAAAGAAAATGAATTCCGATTTTACACATTTCTAGTCCATTCGAAAAGTCCGAAAAGTTTTTGTTTCGACTCGGAAATTTTTTCGGATCTGCCGTTTTCGGATCCGATCCGATTCGGAAAATCGTCTGAATCCGGATCCACGAATCGGGAAATTTAGTGAAAATCCCGAAATTCCGAAACCCGAAACGCACATCCCTACCAGTTGGTGTAATAAAAAGAAGAGATAGCAAGAGCAAAGCATTATTAATTTACTTGCATCCAGCCTATTCTATGTAGGAATCAATACAAGGTATATTTTCAGGATAAAAGTTTTAGGACTTGGCAGTTAGTGTGAAGACTGTCTATTCTTTGCATGCACAGTCTAAACCATTAGCAAGACCAGGTCAAGGGAAACCAGCAGTACACACATACGGAAAACAAAGCAACAAAGCCACAAAGCCAAGGAGACAGGTTTACGTAAATGTTGATAACTCCGGTCACTGGCAAAAAAGGAGTGTCACAAATGACACTGAATAAAATTTGAACAGATAAAATTTGAACAGATTATGTTCCTTCTTTTGATGCTCATTGTGCTTGTGTCAAAAGGAGAATCTGTTTTACAAAAATGAAGCAAAATTGGATCAGAATACTATGATTAAGTGTAACCCCTTCACTACCAAGTGAATCTCCAAGTTCCATAGCCAGGAACCAGTGTTTGTTTGGAAAATCATTTTAAGTTAATTATATAGTAACAAATAATTGGGAATATTCTCAATGTACACTATATTGCCAAAAGTATTCGCTCACCTGCCTTGACTCGCATATGAATTTAAGTGACATCCCATTCCTAATCCATAGGGTTCAATATGACGTTGGTCCACCCTTTACAGCTATAGCAGCTTCAACTCTTCTGGGAAGGCTGTCCACAAGGTTTAGGAGTGTGTTTATGGGAATTTTTCACCATTCTTCCAGAAGCGCATTTGTGAGGTCACACACTGATGTTGGACGAGAAGGCCTGGCTCTCAGTCTCCACTCTAATTCATCCCAAAGGTGTTCTATCAGGTTGAGGTCAGGACTCTGTGCAGGCCAGTCAAGTTCAACCACACCAGACTCTGTCATCCATGTCTTTATGGACCTTGCTTTGTGCACTGGTGCACAGTCATGTTGGATGAGGAAAGGGCCAGTTCCAAACTGTTCCCACAAAGTTGGGAGCATGGAATTGTCCAAAATGTCTTAGTATGCTGAAGCATTCAGAGTTCCTTTCACTGGAACTAAGGGGCCAAGCCCAGCTCCTGAAAACAACCCTACTCCATAATCCCCCCTCCTCCAAACTTTACACTTGGCACAATGCAGTCAGACAAGTACTGTTCTCCTGGCAACCGCCAAATCCAGACTCGTCCATCAGATTGCCAGATGGAGAAGCGCGATTCGTCACTCCAGAGAACGCGTCTCCACTGCTCTAGAGTCCAGTGGCGGCGTGCTTTACACCACTGCATCCAACGCTTTGCATTGCGCTTGGCAATATATGGCTTGGATGCAGCTGCTCGGCCATGGAAACCCATTCCATGAAGCTCTCCGCGCACTGTTCTTGAGCTAATCTGAAGGCCACATGACGTTTGGAGGTCTGTAGCGATTGACTCTGCAGAAAGTTGGCGACTTCTTCGCACTATGCACCTCAGCATCCGCTGACCCCGTTCCGTCAGTTTACGTGGCCCACCACTTCGTGGCTGAGTTGCTGTCATTCCCAAACACTTCCACGTTCTTATAATACAGCTGACAGTTGACTGTGGAATATTTAGGAGCGGGGAAATTTCACGACTGGATTTGTTGCACAGGTGGCATCCTATCACAGTTCCACGCTGGAATTCACTGAGCTCCTGAGAGCGACCCATTCTTTCACAAATGTGAAATTGTAAAAACAGTCTGCATGCCTAGGTGCTTGCTTTTATATACCTGTGGCCATGGAAGTGATTGGAACACCTGATTCTGATGATTTGGATGGGTGAGCGAATACGTTTGGCAATATAGTGTATTTCTTACTGCAATAACCTATTTGGCAGGCATATGTTACCATCTACTGGCCAAATAGAGTTACTGCAGCTAACTGCTGTCCATGGTTCAGTGAATTGGCTGGGGAAATCTGATATGTCAGGACATCCACAGATGATTTTAATGCGTTTTAGCCCCTTTGGCATTATGCCCACAGGGCCAAAACTTTGGGGCACCTTCTGGAGCCAAAAAGCAATTGAAATTCATTAGCAACAAACAAATTTAATTTGCATTCATACAGCATAAACCTAAATCATATTAACACAATGTTGGGCTGCTGTAACTGCTACCGCTGATCATGTATACACAATCCCAGTAGTTAAGGGTTCACACCTAAATCCAACATAAACCTTAAAACAATCATAAATAGTAGCCAAACCCTAATTTCTAACTCTAAACCTAACCCTAACCATATAAGATATTCAATAGCTTCTGAAAACTCCCTCCCACAGGTGATCCATTGCACATTCTATTAAATATTGTATCACTGGGAGACCCAGAAAGGATTCTGTCATCAGTAAGTGAGTTAATCCCATAAATGTAGTCATTAGGTGACAAAAAAAGGACCTGTGATGATGGAATACCTTCACACTGTGTCAGGCTTAAGCAGTTTATAGCCATATTTTGTGAATGAAATTCCTATAATTTTTTTTAACAGAGCCTAATGTTAAAAAAATTGAATTCTTTAAAATGGTTACAAATTGTTAAAATCTTAGGGCTCTATTAAATTCTTTGCGCAAAAACGCTCGCACAGTGCGTTAATTTGTGCGCGAAGTGTTAAACGTTAACACGCGTAAATTAACGCTGGTATTAAAATCCGAGCGCATTTTTCCATCCGTCAAAAAATAACGCACGTAAAAAAGACGGGCAAAGACGCGCGCGCATTAACGCTGCACGCAGAAATTGGTGTGCGGACTATTTTTTCACGCGATTCAGCCAATCAGAATTAAGAACCACAATTGTCTCTCGTTCAGTTTTTGCGCCTGTCAAAATCAATCTAAGTATATATGCTGCAGCAATAATAAAAACACGCACAACGTCTCCATTTTATTGTTTGGGTATGCGTAGAATGTGTAACTATACTTTGCTGTATTTTTTTTTCAGGCTGGTGTATTTGGTTTCAGCCAGGATGTTCAGATTTTCCATTAATACCAGCTTTTAAAAGACGTTAAAATTATGCGCGCAAATGTTGTCTGTTAAAATTTGCGCATAGATTGTAATACCATCCGCGTACCAGCGCACAAACGCATTTGCGCTCACAATGTTAAGTATAGGACGCGCAACGTACATTACGTTCGCGCAGGGTTCGCGCAGGTTCACCAGCGGTAGACGTTAACGTGCATTTTTTGCGCGGACATTGTAATATGGCGTTCTGCGCAAAGGGTTTTTCTCCTCGCGTTAATACGTTTTTGCGCACGCATTAAGGTTTGCGCGAAGAATTTAATAGAGTCCTTAAAGTATATAGATTTATATAAATTGGTGTGCACACTAAATTCCCTATTTATGCTTTTTTTGCATATAACTTTAGATAAATGATGTCTAAAATAATGTTTTTCTAAGACGTACTAGTAACACAATGAAAGAACCAGAGAAATCCAAGTGAAGATTAATAATTCATATTTCACTGATGTTTAAATAAATAAGTTGATGCTATTACAATACTATTTGTGTAACGCTATTGGAGATTATAAATGATGGGGATTAGCTCAGTGAATGTGCATTGAGGTTCAATCATAAAGAAGGTTTTCATTTTTGCATCTATTTTTTCTCCACTCATGTTGAGCTTGTATAAAGACAATATATGAATCACAGGAATCTTGGAAAGACGCTTACCGAATGCTGATTACTTAGCAAAGAAGCAAAGATGTTTTTAGGCTCTAGCAATATCTCTAAGCTGTTTGTGTTCTGTTTTATAAACTATAAGAAGATACGACAAAGCAACATCTCATTAAGCTGATGAGGGCACCAAACAATAACCGCTGTTTATTATAAAAATAAAACATACACACATTGATATATATAACTTAAAAACAGATTTAATCACAACAAGCAGAAGCCTAGAAGAAATGCATACATGTGTTGGCTTAGCAAGGATAGGGCTTGTATAAAACAAGCTAAATGAATTGATGTAAAGTGGAAGAATAAATTAGATTGTTGGGATGACATGATTTGTCCAGAATCCAGTGGAGGCTCGTCCATATCACAGATGGGGCAGCACTATATAATTTTATTGCAATTAAAAAATATCTATATATTTTTTGTCATTTATCATGTGCCTGATTGATAAAATGTGTTATGTCCCTTTAACCCCTTTGCTGCTGAGCCAGTTCACTCCAGTGTGCTGAGCTCATTTTGGCTGTTTTGTGCTTATTATGTTTAAACGTGTTTTGTTGTATTTTAGGACCCAGACCAACTATATATCCTTTTTTTCAGCAGACTCAGGAGATTCAAAATATATTATTTCTATGTGTATAACAAAAATGTCAAGTGTGAATTTCCACTCAGGTTTCAATCATTTGCAACTTATGAATTTATGTTTCAACATTTGAGCCTCCAAACCTTTGTGAAAGAGGGAGTCTCTCTGCCCAGCAGGGGAATCCCAATACAAGAAATGCAGGGGTCCTTTGGACCCCTGTATCTCCTGATCTGTACAACGTAGCGCAGGGGGTGGGGGGGTAGTCCCACAGCAAGGGCTGACATCAAAGATGTCAGCCCGCTGTGATCGAAGCCCCTGACCAGTGGAAGATTGTCGCCGAGCTGGGGCAGCAAGAAGATGTGCAGGGAGCGTCCTCTGCGCAAAGGAGTGAATCGGGAGGATGCGCCACGCACGTCCTTCATGCTCAACTAGCTAAACAGTGTACTTGTCTCCTCAGCTGTTGCTTGTCAAAGTAAAAAAAAAGATAATCTGATCCTTTGTCTTGGATGGCACCCAGAAATCTGATAAGGACTCTATGGGGTGTCTCAAGAATCACAGACTGCAACTATGTTTAAGCTCCCTGCTCAAATAGCTCTGCCTATTTGAACTCTGATGGGCGTCAAACAATCTTGGCCAAAGCTAGTATTTGAGGCTATGTAGCTTTTAGTTGCTTCATACAGCAGATGCCTGCCATAACCCCTTAATGACAGAGAATGCACAGCCACATTTGCCTTAAAGTGCTAAATAGCAATAGTTAACAGGATTTTTTCTATCATTCACTGAAATGTTGTATACTCAGAGTTATTTAGAGTAGAATGAGTGGGATTACCATACAATTAGGTTAAAGTTTTTTCACTTTAAGATACATTATATTGAATAATATTTTATGAATACATCTTGTGGCTAAATTCTGGATTACGCTTGCAATTAGCCTCAAAATGGCCATTTTACTTGACTCAATAGGAATATGTCTATATGGTCTATACTAAAGCAGGTAAACAAATGGAAGCACGAAAGAAAATCCTTCAGGAATAGAGACAGTCAATATCCAGCAACAGAAATGAGGGTAACACTGGAACATGGATAGAACAAAGGATATTGATTGACTGAGATAGTAAATCAAATTTCACTTTTATTGGAAACTAACAAACAGAACAACATAATGACAAACCAAGGAATAAATAAAAAGTCTCTGTGGCTCCAATCAGCTTAATAAATGCCACATAGGGCACTAGGTGCACCTAGATAAGTCTCTTATATGGGATACAAACAACCTAAATTCTGTTAACTCCTATCAAAGTGAAGAAACGGGTCTTCGTGGGTCCGCACAATAGGACAGAGAGAAGCCTGCTATAGAGAGAGTTCCCAATAGGATGAGTGGCAAGTGAAATTGCATTAGGTAGAGGAAAGGTTGAGGCCCAAAATCAATGCTGGGAGCACTATCCGCTTAGAGCCAACCCACCCCAAGATTAAAACCAGGCCACAGAGACTAAAAAAATATTAAAATCAAAAACACAATCTGCATGGGAATAAGCACTCCATCACTCAACGTGTTTCGCCCTAAACACTGGTGTCCTCAGGAGCATGCAGGAAGTAATACTCAGTCTGACAGAATAACAAGAAATAAGCAGCTGCATATTTAGGTTGTTTGTTTGTATCCCATATGAGAGACTTATCTAGGAGCACCTAGTACCCTATGTGGCATTTATTACGCTGATTGGAGCCCCAGTGACTTTATCAGGGTTATTCAAAGAGATTCGAATGGCTGCCGAAAGGGAACCGAACAGTGAAATTCAGCGTAAGCTTACCTTTCCTGGCCATTCGGCTATTGCGAGAGCAGGCAATTCGACAAATCCTGGCGAATTGCCTGCACATACGGTGCCTGTTTGAGGGCAGTGAAATCCCCATAGAGAAGCAACGCTTCAGCTATTCAGAGAACAAAAACCAGCAGTGAAAGGTTCCCGAAATGCCGTGCCATTCAGTGGTTTAAGGCTAGGGTCAGACTAACGCATTTTTCGCGTGGTCCGTGAAAAAGTGCGTTCGAACGAATGGACGCATTTTTTCACGGAATACGCGATAGCGGTCATACGATGCGCATTTTCGGCCGTGATTTTGTATGGATCATCAATAAAACACTTTTTGTGTCTGGACGTTATGTTGGCTGGACATTAGCAGCATCTGACATCTCCTAATCACGCACACACGCCGCTAGCGGACGCAGCGCACTCTGTACGTCCGTACTAGCGGTTCTACGTTCTTGCAAAAATGCGTTCATTTGCCACTTGCGTTGCGCAGCCGCACTTTTGTGCGGCCGTTCTTCGTATGCTGCCCGGCATTGGACGTCATTTGCTGCTAGCGCGGCCATGATTTAGTGCTGCTAAACACACGTTAATACTGCGTTAGTCTGACCCTAGCCTAATTCGGCAGGTTTATTCAGGTGATTCCCATAGGCTTCAATGTTAAAAATATTCCCGTTTTAATTCAATATCTAATAAACTGTTTATTATAATATTCTGCAGTAAAGAGTCTCTTTATTTATAGATTTTTTTAGGATATTTTAAGCATTTTTTGGGATTTTTTTGCTACAAAAAAACACCAATTTTTTTTAACTTATTTTTTCTGTAACAGCCCTCTTTATTATCATTCCCTGGACCTCATATGTAAATTTCAGACATTTTTACTCAGTAGTTTCTTTGCAAACAGCGTTTCACTTTTCAAACATTCAAGCAAACTGTTTTGCTAATTTATTTACTGCCTTCTTCTGCGGTGTTGGCTTTTTCCGGCGGATGCACTGCGTGTGATCGGCTCCTGCTCGGGTTTTTCCGGTGTGTTCGGCAGGTTAATCCAGATGTTTTTGCGGGTTTCAGCGTGCATTCGTCGGGTTTGCGGCAGCTTTTCCCTGCACTTTGACGGCCCTGTGGTGCTTGCTGAATACACCGCAGGGTCGCCGAAATGGGATTGCCGAATCGCCCCGAATTGAAGAGAACGAAAAGTCACCGAAAGTGCGGTGACTTTTCGATTCTCTTTGAATAACCCTGTATGTGTATTCCTTGGTTTGTCATTATGTTGTTCTGTTTGTTAGTAAATAAAATTTAACTTTTATTGGAAACTATCTCACTCAATCAATATCCTTTGTTCTATATGGTTTATTCCCTATATATGGGATTGTCCACATATTTTGAAGTTAGTAGTGCCATATAGACAAAATCCTATTATAAATTAAAAACATTCATGTTTCCAAAAGGAATAGGGGTTACTCCAGTGGCGCACGAAAATCTTAGGTAACTAATATACGTTGATGTAGTGAACTTACAAATAGTTAGATGACAGAAAAATACAAGAAATTGTTCTGTGTTGGAATAGAAGCAAGGAAGAATTTCAAATCCTAGATGAGCAGTAAAGCAGATGAGCAGCAAAGAGGTGGTGATAAGCCTCTCTCTTTCTCCCCCCCCCACGCATGTGGCCCGCCTTAGGCACTGTTATGTTTAATTTTAGGATTCCCTGCTGGTAACTTAATTTATGCCCCCCATTTTAAATTATGCACTGAACTTTAGGTGCCCACCGCCATGACGGCCCACAATGCACAAATGGAACGCAAGCTCCATGCGCTGGAACGCACCGCCATGTTGACTGTGGCACGCTCGAATGACGTTTCATTTAGCATGGGATCAGGAGACCCGCGAACCCGGAAGTGATTCGACGGGCATGTTCCAGAGACACAATTTTATCTCTTTTACCTCTTTTATAAAGGAACAGACTCGCTAAATGTCTAATCTAATTCCCCTTGCTAGTATTTGGTTTGCATGCCCCCTTTTTTTCCGGTACATATCGATATGACGATTGTGACACACATTTGGAACGCATACTCTATGTGCTGGAACGCACCACCATATTGGTTGGGGTGCACTCTAATGACATTCAATCCATCATGTGACCGGGAGACCCGCGAACCCGGAAGTAAGTCAACAGACACACTTCAAATGAAAGTTTACTGCATCTATATAAGAACAGACCCGTGGAATGTCTCTGATTGCCCCTTTTTTCCCCGATTATGGACTGATGAAGGCACGTGAGCTGCTGAAACACGTATCCACCATTTCCCTTCGACTCTTCCCCCTCCCCCCCTCTTTTTTTAGATATTTTGTATTATCTTTTAATATTAAATTACTTATTTTAATTCCACTCAGCTCGTGGTTTGTTTTTATGGTCTGTATTGTACCAGACACTAAGGCTGGGGTCAGACGAGCGCAGTGTTAACGTCCGTGATTGCGCCTAAAAGTACGTCCGTGATAGCATGACAGAAAGCCCATCGGAGCCCGACACACGAAGAACGTCCGCACTGAACTGCGAACGCACAACGGCCGCGGCCCACGGACGCAAGGCAGGCAAGAACATACAACCCCTAGAACGGCCGCACAAAGTGCGCTGCGTCCGCAACGTCTGCATAGCTTTGTGTGTGAGCGATGGAACGTGGTCAGACGGACTGCATTTATACGTCCAGCATTTTTCATGGACAAAATGGTTTTGCTTTTTATTGTATTTTCTCTCCTACATCCGTCAAAATATACATCAGTGATAAACGGACTGTGTGGCCACTACTGCGTCTTCCGTACTGACGTACGTCCGTGTACACGGACGTACAGTCCGTAGAAATCATGCTCGTCTGACCCTAGCCTTAACCTTTATTCCCTCATCTATCTACCTGAGACACGTAGAAGACTGTCAAAGAGGTGATGGTGCCCACCGATTAAGGAGCACTACATGCCATTAAGTTGAGCCTGGACCAATAAGGCTCCAACATCGGTGAGTGAGACCAACTCTTTTTCCACACATATCCAACTGTTATTCAAGTTAAACAAGAACAATTTGCACAAGTGCAACAAGAGTGGTGAAGAATGTAATTTATTATGGCATAAGTATCTAACAAGAGTAATGGAAAAGGTAGGTTGTGGACAGTAGCCCAAAAGGAGGAAGGTAAAGCCGTACCAATGGAAAATAGCAAAATCCTCTCTGGATTAAGCCCTGTTCGGGCGAAACCGGTCGAGATATGCTCTTCTTTTGCTTTTAACAGCTCTATATTGAATCTATTTTTCTGTGGACTTTGCCCCATGGCTAATACTGGTTGTTTTCTTAGTGTGCCTGTGCATTTGGTTATGTAGGTGGCTAGAACCACCGAGGTATAGTGAGCCACCATTGTTTTCATTTAATTTTATGCTCTTGTTACTACTACCCCACAGCCAATCCTTGTCTTTTTGGGTGGTTTTTACCACTGGGACATAGGTGGCCCTTATTGTTCATGAGTAACTTTTGCTATTTTCCATTGGTACGGCTTTACCTTCCTCCTTTTGGGCTACTGTCCACAACCTACCTTTTCCATTACTCTTGTTAGATACTTATGCCATAATAAATTACATTCTTCACCACTCTTGTTGCACTTGTGCAAATTGTTCTTGTTTATAATTGTTGGGTTATGCCCTGTGGAGTGGTCTTTGAGCCACATTCTTTTTTCGTTGTTTTCTGTTATTCAAGTTACGCTATGAGTGCCTTGTCTCTCCACATTTCCTGTGTTTGAGGTGAACAAGAGAACCAAAGAAGGGAAGAGGCCACGCTTTACTTGGCCCAGTGTACTTCAAACCAGAGCCTGGACAATATAGGCTCTGGAAAGTGTAAGTGTACATCTATCCTTTGTACCACCACAGCCAACAAGTACAGACAATATTGCACTATCACTTGCTTTTTTTTTCTCCCTTACCCCGAGAACCTGGAATACACTAGGACCTCAAGGAGAAGACACTTTTTTGGATTTTCACATATGCACGGACGCTAAGAGTGAGAGGCATTTATAGACTTTAATTAGCCCCTTTTTCCTCACTCACGAATAGACTATCACCTTTTTGTAGCTGCGACTATTCCATTTCTTCCGTATTTATTATATAGACATTTGCACTATTTTTGGCCCATTATGGCCAACTCTAAATATCTTGTGTGTTGCCCTACTCGCACTTTATATTTGCACTTTGCACAAGATGTGTGGTTTTATGAACCGTTTTTATGAATAGAGTCTATAGGACTCATTCTATTGATATTGTTGCACTTTTTTCAGTGCGCTCCTGACGTCAACACCAATAATTTAGCTGTTATTGCACTATATGCACTTTTGCTTGCATTTTTGCACTTTTTAGTGTTTAACTTTTGGTAGCACTTTATCATCGGTCTGTTTTAGACTGTGTTTATATTCCATATCAAATACTGGGAATTTACTGCTCATCTAGGATTTGAAATTCTTCCTTGCTTCTATTCCAACACAGAACAATTTCTTGTATTTTTCTGTCATCTAACTATTTGTAAGTTCACTACATCAACGTATATTAGTTATAACCTAAGATTTTCTTGCGCCACTGGAGTAACCCCTATTCCTTTTCGTACCTTTTCAACACATTTCCGTCAAGGTTTTGTGTCTCTCTCCTAGTAGGCTGCATCTACACCTAAATTATTACCCTATTTCAATTTAGCGCCTCCTCCGTATCACATTCTTGTACATTCATGTCTCCAGTCTGGTGCCCCAACATTTTGAAATGTCACCAGCTGCCACTACAAGAATCAATTGCATGTTAGTGCCTACAACAATAAATGTTAGAGTGCACTGTATATAGTAAGATAATGTATTGATGAGATAAAATAACAGATAAAATACTAGCAATGTTACTATAACACTTCCCAGCTATTTCCCATTTGCTGAGCATATTTGGATATAGGAGCTAATTTACTTAAGCTCAGAGAGCACCAAAATGTCACCGACAACAAGTGCCATGCTGTTATCAGCTCCAGGAGTCCAATATAACTGCTTGGAGACAGACGCAATGTAGCGCGAGTTCTGGCAAGGATGGCTTGCAAACAGTGCCACTGCACTAACTCACCTTCTCATTTCCCATGCCGGGAGCAAATATGGAGGTTGTGGTGCAATGCAGGCGGTGGTGCAAATATGGAGGTTGTGGTGTAAAGAAAACAGGACAATTTCAAATGTAAAAAAGAAAACAAAGAAAAACACACGGCCGCCCTTTTTTGTTCCAAAGCAAAGCAAGTTTTGATATCTTATTAAAAAATTTGCTGAAAATAAAGCAGCATCAAAACATGAAGGAATAAAAAAGTCACGTCCTGAAAAGTTATTTTGATGCCTCTAATTCTGGTTGCTCCAGGCTGAAATGTGGCATAATTTTCCATAGCTAGGGTTAGAAATTAGGTTTAGACTTTAGCTTAGGTTGTAGTGCACGCACGAATTGCTCACGCTACAGCGGACGTGCTGCGGCCGTGCTGAAAGCCTACCGGTTCAAAGTGCTACTACACACGGTCGACAGGCTGCAAAGTGCGATCCTCCATAGAAGGCTCAAGCCTTGCAGCGCTGGGCACACTAACTGCGCTCAACGAGATGGCTAAACGGACATCAGAGTGGAAGGAAAGTCCACTCTCACGGACGTTCCTTCCGCTCTCCAAAAAAGCTGTTCTGACCCCGACCTTAGGCTACTATTTGTACTTGCTTAATCAAAGCCCTAACATTCTGCAAAATTTTTGCTTCATTGCAAGGCAACAGTTTCTTCCCCTTCTTTTGATATGAGCACAAAGAGAAACTGCTTTTCAGATTTTTTAAATGTTAATTTTTTTCAGTGTCTCCCAAAACAAATATTAAAAAAGTATTTTTTTCACTTGATTGGGGGGGGGGCACTCCAGATTTCTGTGCCTACAGGCTCCTGATATGTAAATCCAGCCTTGGTTGTAGGCCGGCTGGAATTGTTGCAGGACCGAATAAGCGCCATGGTTGATGATGGCCTGTGGAGGTACGTGACTCGCGTAAAGATTATAGGATTTAGCCTGCTACACCACTTTCAGGTCTCATTTCAAACCCACCATGTGTTTGTATGGTAATACCACAATCATCTCTTTCGTTAATTTTTACTTTTATTGCAAACACTGATAAAGGATTATGTTAAAAAACCTTTAAGTCAAGGAAATCCTCTACTCATTTTCTTCCGGTTTATTTTTTCATATGTACCAATGTGACAGGAAAAAGAAAAGAAAAGTATGAGTATGAAAATATAGTAAGATATTCTTGAGCTGAGAAACGTTGACAAACAAGTAATTTGCTGTTTGAAAGGTCTTATTGATCATACAGACAGGGAAATTGAATTATTTCAGCAAGGTTATTCGAAGTGTATGTAACCTTTTGTGACATTTAGGGAACAAGATTAAAGAGACTGTAACTATAAATTGCAAAAATACTGCAATCGAACACAACAAAAAATTTTATACAGCGGACTTTTTAGAATATTACTGACACATACTTAACAAGACCCAACCACATTAAAAATAATAATAATGCCCCTTTCAAAACCCTTAATTTTCTGTCTAACCACTTATTTTTACATATAATTTGTTTCATCCTACTGTCGACTCACCCTGGGGCTGTTTCATTGGAACATGGCCAAAGAAACAATTATTAATTCACAGATCCAAGCATATGCAGAATGTACATTGTGAAAAATCCAAATTAAAAATGTTAATTACGAGGTGCTATGGAAAGAAAGTGATTTGAGAAACAGAAATAGTAATTCTAAATTAGAAAAAAATGTGTCTCGCTACATGGGAGTATTGTGCATGCGTTCATTTTGGCCTTGTTGCATACCTTACATTAAAACCATAGTGAATAAGCATGTAGAGTTATAGATCCCTCTTTGAACTGCCCAATATGACTACTTGGGAAATGGACCAGGGATATACTATTCTCCTTAGTTAGGAATTCTCTGAGAGGCCTTTACTCACCTAATATTTTGGATAGAGTGGTGGCCCTGGATCTGTGGTTTGCACCACTCTGATTATGAGAGAGATCCCTCTACCTCTTGTAATAAATCTATTTAGCAAATTAGTGTAACAACTGAGGGCCCTATTCCATACTGAATGCTAACTGTAGCATTCAGGGGAGTATCATTAACGTCAGGATAAGTGACTTTAACACATGCCCCCCCATATTGCCCTCCTAACGCTAAACAGTTAAAAAATAAGGTAACACAACGGTGATTGTGTGAGCTTGCACGAGCTTACTGTATTATGCACACCCTATACTTAACACGGGAAGCGCAATCAGTAATTAGCGTTAGGATAAGTAAGGCATTACAAAGTCCTACAAAGTCAGGGTCATCCAGAGACGTGGATCCCTTGCTCGATCTGCCTAGAGGGGTGTCAGCTATACCCTCCTGATGAGGCCTAACAAGGCTGAAACGATCGTTGGGGGTTGCTGCACCTCTCGTGCAGGGATGACGTCCTTGGCAATCAGTACTCGCCACCCTCATTGGGTGAGAGCAGACTGATTTGCATATGGAGCATTCATAATGTAATGGCACAAGCAAGCTAAAACCTTGTGAGACCTGAGCGGGCACCCACCGTAGAGCAGGCCACTAGTGCTGTTGCTCGTCCTCAGGATCCTCACAACCCCCCTATCTCTCATTACAAAGTCCTAACATTAATTAACGCACCGATGGGTTAACCCATCTTTTACCGGCACCCAAAAGCTGGTTCTAACTGATTCCGCTTTTGCAGAATCATTTAGCACCAGCTAACTCCCCCAATAAATCAGATACTCACCTCTCATCCCATGGAGAGATCGGTGGCACGATCCGCTGTGTCTCCTGGCTGCCAGGAGCAGAGTGAGACTAGGGGAACTAGTGTCGCCCTGGAAGCCCAAACCACTATGGAGTCTTAAGGACTCCAGGAGGTGATACTCGCAGCGGCACAAAAGCACTACCCCGAGTATCCCAGCGGTTGACACTATCAGGGTAATTCGAAGAGAATCGAAAAGTCGCCGCATGTTCGGTGACTTTTCGTTCTCTTCAATTAGGTTCGTTTTGCAGATCCCATTTCGGCGACCCTGCGGTGTATTCAACAAGCACCACAGGGTCCCCGAATTGCAGGGAAAGGTCGCCGCAAACCTGCCGAAAACTAACTGCAAAACCCGGCGAATGCACGCCGAAAACCCGCAAAAACATCTGGATTAACCCGCCGAAAACGACGTAAAAACCCGAGCAGGAGCCGATCACACAATCGCAAAACAGTTTGCTTGAATGTTTGAAAAGTGAAACGCTGTTTGGAAAGAAACTACTGAGCGAAAATGTCTGAAATTTACATATGAGGTCCAATGAATGATTTATTATCAGAAAAAATAATAAATCCAGAAAAAAAAAATCCAGAAAAATGCTTGAAATATCCTAAAAAATCTATAAATAAAGAAACTCTTTACTGCAGAATTTTATAATGAACGGTTTATTAGATATTGAATTAAAACGGGAATATTTTTAAATTGAAGCCTATGGGATTCTCCTGAATAAACTTGCCGAATTAAACCACCGAATGGCAGGGCATTTCGGGAATCTTTCACTGCTGGTTTGTGCTCTCTGGATAGCCGAAGCAGTGCTTCTCTATGGGGATTTCACTGCCCTCGAACAGGCACCGAACAGGCACCGTATGTGCAGGCAATTCGCCAGGATTTGGCGTATTGCCTGCTCTCTGGATAGCCGAATGGCCAAGAAAGGTAACCGAACGCTGATTTTCAGCGTTCGGTTACCTTTTTCCAGCCATTCGGACCTCTTTGAATTACCCTGCAAGTTTTCCGGGACAAGGTGCCGTGGTAGCACCTGCCCTGGAATGTCACACTAAACCGGGGACGCAACAGGGAAAACTGTAAGTGCAGAGTTTAAACGTTAGCGTCCCCATTTTAATGCACATTAGGGAATAGGGCCCAATTGTCTTATCATTTTGCTGGGCATATGTGATTGATGATAATGTTGCAATTAATTTGTCACATTAAATTTGTGTCTGTCAATCTGGCATCAAGTTTGACAATAATCTGCATGCACTGTCATAGGTATGTACATTTTTGTGATCTTGGCAAACTGAGAGAGCTTTTAACTTTAAAGTTAAAGTTTAATCTGCCCAAATTTGATCACTCAAGCGACAGCCAAATCGAATAATATACCATGATACAGGATATTAAAAGCATTATTTTAGGACAACAATTTATATAGGCAGTCTTTCTGATTCATGTTATTGCTGTCTTATATTCAGTATGCAGAGGGATAAAAAAAATTAACAGGTGCATAACATAATACAATTTTATTATTATTATTATCTATTATTTGTTAAGAGCCAACACATTCCGCAGCGATGTACAAAGGTGCAATGGGTAAAGACAGGACAATCAACAATACATAAATGAGGCAGGTCAGTATTCCTGCCAGCAGATACAGGAGGACACAAGGGCCCTATTTCCGTAGGAATTTACAATCTAGATGGGATGCGGGGATTAGAAACAGGAGGGCGGACTGAAGTTATAAATTGTTGATGCTAGAAGAGGTGAGGACCGTTATTGGACCGGTCGGATATTTTGTTGTGGAGATAGGTGGTAGGCTTCCCTAAACAAAAGGGTCTTTAGGGAGTGTTTAAATGAAACAAGATTGGGAGACAGTCTGATATTGCGAGGAAGCGCCTTCCATAGGGTTGGTGCCGCATGAGAAAAGTCCTGCAATCTGGCATGTGAAGAGGTAATGATGGAGGATGCCAAGAGCAGGTCATTGTTGGATCTTAGGGGACGGTGTCACAACTAGATAGATAGATATACGTGTATATATATATAAATTTATCCATGTCTGAACATCTATATATCTATCTCTATCTATATCTATCTGTATATATATATATATACACCGGTGGCCATTTTGCACAGCTGCACTAGTAAAAACCTCAGTTTATAGTGTGTTCTAGGAAAGCAATTAAAATGTTAATGATCTTTGTCTCTGTGAAGCCATAGAAGGTGTGAATGGGGGAAATTGCCCCTTTTGTTCTACTCAGCAGGGAGGGGGGCATTGCACTGCTCCTGGCCAGTCTGAGAGGCACCAACGTGGCCAAAAGTGCATTTCAAAGAAGCAATCACACCCTTTGATCACAGAGACGATTTTGGGGTGATGGCTATTACAGCTGTGCATTAAAATTAACAGAGTGAAATGAGCGTGCCCACCAATTAGCAAGAGCAAGAATTCTGGGAAATGTAGTGCACAGGCTGTACCAGCTAGGGCTGTCCTTAGAGGAACAGGGCAGCCTATATATATTCTGAGTCAAGCGTGGGCTCGTCACTATTTTCTTGGAGGTCAATCTAAGAAATATTGCCTCTCCTACTAGTACCTCCCTAGCGGCTGATCCTCCAGCGTATAGTGTAAGTAACTAGGATCTGCTGTTATCTTCATTTTATTTTAGCTGCTTTGTGTGTGTGTAAAGTGTTAATTATCCTATCTATTTTTCTGTAACCAATGCACTGTGATAAATCATTTGTTTATCATAATAAAACTTATTAAGCACTGCTTCTGCCTGATATTTGATCCACACTAACTGAAGGACTGGATTATCATAAAGATTTGCCTTTGTTTAAGCTCGAGTCTATATACTAAACCGTGAGTTGTGGTGGGGTGCATGACCAGAGTTTCAAACCGTCTCTGGGTCAGGCGGTAAGCCCCTTGGGTAAAAAGGTTGGTTTGTGGTGGCAGTGTGACGAATAGAATAAGAAAAGTGGGTACAGGGATTGTGGGCAACGTAGTCAGGATTCCGGGTCGAGTGTAGACGGATACTGCGTTGCAACCTTGTAATCGTTTCATCACGTTTGTGTGCCCGTCGCGAGTGAAGGTGTTGCTGGGACAGTTAGGCAAGCGCACGTGGGGGATTGTGGGCCGTGTAGTCATTATTTTGGGTCGGGTGTAGACAGATAGTGGTTTGCTTAACCCTGTGCTTCCTTCGTCATGGCGTGCGTTATCGTGACAGACGGGATGAGGTGTATTTGGTAATAAGTGAGGACAGATAGTGAGGAGCGGCATTAGTGGGGGTTTTGTAGGTCAGGGTGAGTAGTTTGAATTTGATTCTGCTGTAGATGGGGAGCCAGTGTAGGGATTCACAGAGAGGAGCGGCAGAGACAGAGCAACGGGTGAGATGGATAAGCCGGACTGATGTGTTTGGGATGGACTGCAGGGGGAGAGGCCAGTATTCCAGAAGGCCAATCAGGAGGTTGTTGCAGTAGTCCAGGTGGTAGATTACAAGAGAATGGATAAGTTGTTTGGTGGTGTTAGTGGTCAGAAATGGATGAATTTTGGCAATATTGCATAGGTGATTGCGGCAAGATGAGGATAGCGATTGGATGTATGGGCTGAAAGAAACACTGGAGTCAAAAGTCACTCAGTGGCAGTGTACTTGGGCTGAAGGTAGGATAGTGATACCCTCAATACTTATAGAAAAGCCAGAAATCGGAGTAGCGTTAGAGGGAGGGAATTAGAAGGAGCTCGGTCTTGGACATATTGATCTTCAGGCCATCCAGAGGCCATCCAGGCAGAGATCCCAGACAGTCACTGACCTGAGAGAGAACAGAGGGAGAGAGATTGGAAGTGGAGAGGTAGATCTGCGTGTCATCTGCACATAGGTGATACTTGAAGCCATAGTTGGTGATGAGTTCGCCTAGTGAGGAGGTATAGATGGAAAAGAGGAGAGGACCTAGGACTGAGCCTTGAGGTATGCCGACTGACAGAGGCATTGAAGAGGAGGAATTGCCAGCAAGGAATACTGAAAAGGATCTATTGGAGAAGTCCGATTTTAGCCAAAAGAGGGTGTTATCACAGAGACCAAGAGAGCAGAGGGTTTTTAGGAGGAGGGGATAGTCGACTGTATCAAAGGCAGCTGAGAGATCAAGTAAGATCAGTATGGAGTAGTGGTCATTGCATTCGGCAGAGTATGTAATTAGTAACCTTTTCTGAGAGCAGTTTCTGTTGAGTGTTGGGAGCGAAAGCCGGATTGCAGGCGTCAAGCAAGTAGTTGGAGGATAGAAAGAGGGTTAATCAGTCATAGACTAGTCTTTCTAACAGTTTTGATGCTGGTGGGAGTAGTGAAACTGGGCAGTAATTTTCAGGAGAATTTGGGTTGAGGGAGGGTTTCATCAGGTAGCATGAAAGGCCTAGTGAGAAGTAAGAACACACTTTGAGTTCAAAGCTGCTCTTAATCTGCATAATTATCTTGTAATGCTGTCATACAAATCTCAAACACTGTAATATAATACTGTTTTATTCTTCAAAAGTTTTTGGAATGAAGGATGTAAAAACCTTGTTTGCATTTCGCTCTCTACAACATCTCATAAAAGTCACAGATGTTTAAATCTATTAGGGTGTAATGGAATGCATTTTAGTTTTTAAAGCCATTGCTTAACAAGTTTTACAATTACGAACTCGCAAACATTAACATTCTGCAATATAAAAAAATTAAGAAATGTAATTATCTGTCACGTAAACCTCAGTCTTTGGTGAAAAGAAAAAAGAGAAATCTTCAAAAGTTAAGATTAACATTTGAATTGTGTTTGAAAACATGTAATTTATTGAAGGACAGAGGTGTTAAAAAAATGGAAAAATTCAGACATTATTCGAGAAAGAAAGCAGGACTTGTAGAATGGAAAAGCAATTCCAAGCACTTATTGCAGAGTGTAAATTCTGCCCAATACGCTGACCTCTGTTTTGAGAAAACATGGTTTTCACCTAAGAATCTGCATCTGCATTTTGGAAAGAGTTTTGGTAGTATATGAAAGGTTGCAGGCTAAAAGAAAAGATGGAACACATGAGATTAAATAAATAAATGAAAAATAGAACCGATCACATTTTTTTCTTAGAATTATAAGTGACATGTAACAAGCCCCTGCAATGTGCTAGAAGGTACCTTAGAAGGTAAGGAAATATGACAACTGTCTTACAAAGATAGTCAATGGGGTAGATTCACTATCAGTTGATGGTGGAACTAGAATCAAGCCATATGTTCCAAGGAGGATCTTCCATAGAAATATTGTAGGTGATCCCTCCTACAGCAGTTGACCACCAGCTGCCAGTGGTTAAATCACAAAGTGAAAACTCTTGCTCTGAAAAAAATAATGATTAAAAGCTATAGGGCAACATTAAGGCTGGGGTCAGACCAGCGCACTTTTAACGTGCGTTCTGGCGCACTTAATTATGGCCGCACTAGCAGCAAATGACGGGCAATGACGGCCAATATACGAAGTACGGTCGCACGAAAGTCCGGCCGCGCAACGCAAGTGGAAAATGAATGCATTTTTTCGATAACGCAGAACCGCTAGTACTGACGTACAGAGTGCGCTGCGTCCGCTAGCGGTGTGTGTGTGTGATTTGGAGACGTCAGACCCTGCTCGTGTCCGGCCAACATAACGTCCAGACACCCAAAGTTTCCTGGTTTGGATAAGTAAAAAATCACACACAAAAATGCGCATCGTATGACCGTTTTCGCGTATTCCGTGAAACAATACATCAATGCGTTCGGACGCACTTTTTTTACGTTCGCGTGTAAAATTGCTTTCGTTTGACCCTAGCCTAAAGTGCAGAGCTACCAGTAATATTTCTCTAAATATCCAAACTTCATTACTTCAGTGGGCCATCAATGTCCACATTGGCATCCCCCCATACCGATGGAGCACTCTGGTCCACAGCATGCGAGTCCAATCAGAACTGACATAAACAAGTAAACTGATTAATTGCCCCGAATAAACTAATTACACCCAGTATAGGAACTAAATAGTGATTTATGTATCTTTCCTAGCACTTGTTAAGACTTTTAGTGCTCTTTCTATTTTGGGAATAGAAGGGAAAAATGTATTCCTAGTCTGACTGGGCATGCAAAATAATGTATATGTAAAAGGCACTTTGTATGCCATGTCAGCAGCAAACTACCTGACGAAACCTCAGCTATTCTAATAAATCCTATAGGCAAGCCTTTTCCCCTACTTAATTCTCCTATATTTTATATTCCCATACATCCTATAATCCTATGTAATCCTTGCACTATTGATTGATCTATTGGCAGAACCACACACACACACACACTGTCATCAGTTTGATTGATGCCTGTATCAGTGTGGAGAAGCTCTGTTCTGGCTGCTCTAATCATGTCCATGCACCTCAGTATTTAAGCCACCAGAAATTACTCGGGCCATGATAAGGAAACCCTTCACAGTTGCAAGGGGAGGGGGAGGTGCACCTGAGGTTCCCCGAGTTATAACAGTAGCATAAGGCTCACTGTAATTCTTATTAACAAGCTAATTGCCATTGCCATGTCTTTGCCTTATACCATTGCTTATGTGTGCCAATACTCTTTATGGATTATATTAGGGATGTGCACTGATTTTTTTTTCGTTTCGTTTCGGTTCGGCTCATTCGGGTTTTTAAAATTTGCGTTTCGGATCGTTTAGGCCAATTTTCATTTTGGCTCATTTAGTTTCAGCTCGTTTTTTCGTATCGACTTTCATTTCATTTCATGATATCGGAAATTTTCGATCTATTTCGTTTTGACTTAGACGAATGGTATTTCGGATGCTCGGATATTTCGGTTGATACGGTAATTCTGCCAATTCTATAATTTTTTTATGAAAGATCCTTTTTTTCTTACGAATATGCATTGCACAACTTTATCTAATCATATTAAAATAGTATGAAAGGAAAAAAAATGAACAACACGATTTACCTCTACAGAATAATGCAGCATATGAATCTGCACACTGCCGGGCAGCACCTCTACAGTATAAAAATGCAGCATATGAATCCACACACTGCCGGGCAGCACCTCTACAGTATAAAAATGCAGCATATGAATCCACACACTGCCAGGCATCACCTTTACAGTACAATTATTGCAGCATATGAATCCTCACGCTGCCAGGCAGCACCTCTACAGTATAATAATGCAGCATATCAATCCGCACACTGACGGGCAGCACCTCTGCAGTATAATTAATACAGCATATGAATCCTCACACTGCCAGGCAGCACCTCTACTGTAATTAATACAGCATATGAATCCTCACACTGCCGGACAGCACCTCTACAGTATAATAGTGCAGCATATGAATCTGCACACTGTCGGGCAGCACCTCTACAGTATAATTAATGCAGCATATGAATACGCACACTACCGGGCAGCACCTCTACAGTATTATAATGCAGCATACGAATCCACACACTGCCGGCAGCACCTCTACAGTATAATAATAGAGCATATCAATCCGCACACTGCCAGGCAGCACCTCTACAGTATAATTACTGCAGCATACGGTTCCGCACACTGCTGGGCAGCACCTCTACAGTATAATAATGCAGCATATGAATCCGCACACTGCCGGGCAGCACCTCTACAGTATAATAATGCAGCATATGAATCCGCACACTGCCGGGCAGCACCTCTACAGTATAATTACAGCAGCATATGATTCTGCACACTGCCGGGCAGCACCTCTACAGTATAATAATGCAGCGTATGAATCCTCACACTGCCAGGCAGCACCTCTACAGTATAATAATGCAGCGTATGAATCCTCACACTGCCAGGCAGCACCTCTACAGTATAATAATCCATGATAATTGGTCTTGTCTACAGAAAAATCCAGAATTGCCTCCAAATGCTTGCCGATATAAACCCACCACTTTGGATCATACCTGAGAAAAAACAGAAGGCTGTGTAATGATATCAGGTTAGGACCCATCTTGAGAGGTTGCAATTACATACCAGGTGATCTTGAGACTTTAGTTGCAGCTGAAGTAAACTAGAAACCTCTTTTTTATAGATATGTTATAGATATGTCTATATGTTTATAGATATTTTAGTCAAAGCACAGATTACTACTTTTTTGTTTTATGCATGAAACCGAGATGGAAACTAAGGGCAATATTACAAAGCTGGTGCTAACTTAGGCTGGGGTCAGACGAATGCAGTGCGAACGCGTGTGCAGTCGCACTTTATCACGGCCGTAGTAGCAGCAAATGACGGCCAATGATGGGCAATATACAAAGTACGGCCACATGAAAGTTTGGCCGCGCAATGCAAGCGGCAAACGAACGCATTTTTTCGAGAACGTGAAACCGCTAGTACTGACGTACAGAGTGCGCTGCGTCTGCTAGCGGCGGTGTGTGCGTGATTCGGAGACGTCAGATGCTGCTAATGTCGGCCAACATAACGTCCAGACGCAAAAAGTGTTTTATTGATGATCCGTACAAAATCACGGCCGAAAATGCGGATCGTATGACCGCTATCGCGTATTCCGTGAAAAAATACGTCCATTCGTTTGAACGCACTTTTTCACAGACAACGCGAAAAATGCGTTCGTCTGACCCTAGCCTTAGCCAGAGCTGTTAAAAACGGAAAACCTCCATAGGCTATAATGGCGTTAGCACCAGCGCTGTAATATTGCCCATAGTCTGTGGAGTCATTGGCCCCTATTACATTCTTCCCGCAAATTCGTCCGCGCAGCACAATTTTTTTGTGTGTGCAGCGTTAAGCCTTATTGCGTGAAAATTAACAGTGATATTACGATCCGAATGCATTTTCTCATCCGTCCAAAAATAACGTTCATAAAAACGACGCGCAAAACGAAGAGTAGTACGTGCGCAGTAACGTAGCGCATGTAAATCATCAGTGTGCGGACTGTTTTTTTCGCGGGATTCAGCCAATCAGAATTAAGAACCTTAATTGACATCAATTTACCTTAATTGACTCACTTAAGTTTTTGCGCCTGTCAAAGTAAATCTGAGTATATATGCTTCAGCAATAATAAAAACACGCACAAATTCACAATTTTATTCTTTGGGTATGTGTAGAATGTGTAACTATACTTTGCTGTATTTTTTTTTTCGTGCTGGTGTTTTCGTTTCGGCCAGAACGTTCCAATTTGCAGTTACCACCAGCTTTTCAAAGACGTTAAAATTATGCGCTCAAACGTCGTTCGTAAAAAGATGCGCATCGATAGTAATACCATCCGTGTACCAGGGCACGAGCGAATTTGCGCTCACAATGTTAAGTATAGGACGCGCACAGTTCATCACACTCGCGCAGGTCCATCCGCGTTAAACGATAACGCTCGTTTGAACGAACTTTGTAATACAACGTACAGCGCAAAGGGTTTTGCCCCTCGCGCAAATGCGCATTTACACGCGCAAAAACAAATGTGCGAGGAATGTAATAGGGCCCGTTAAGTTTGCAACAGATCTGATTAAGTTAGCACCAACTTTGTAATACTGCCCTTAGTTTCCATCTCCGTTTCATGCATAAAACAAAAAAGTAGTAATCTTTAATTGACTAACATATATCTATAAAAAAGAGGTTTCTATTTAACATGGGGAGCGCAAAGTGTTAATTTGTGTTAGTATTACAATATGTTAACACAAATTAGCGCTCGGCTGCGGTTAGCAAAAAGTTAACCACAGTCTGGACTTGGTGCTAACGATTCCGCTGGTGCATCATCCTTTAGCACCAGCCAGAAACCCCCCAAAATGAAAGAGATACTCACCTCCTATCCGGTGGTGAGGACCGCGGCCTCCTCCTTCCGGCGGGAGCAGGGAGAGACTGGGGGAAAAAGTCCCCCAGTCTCCCTCTGCGGATCACTACACCGACCTGCCGGATATCGCGAGGCGAGATACGGTACGTCATGTGACCAGCGCTGTATGCTTCAATGGAGTCCTATGGACTCCATCGAGTGGATGCTCGCGGCAGCGCTTAGCGCTGCCGCTCACATCCCGGGACTTAGCGCCCGGTAACAATGCAGGCAGCTTTTTAAGCGCCTGCATTGTAATATTGTGCTAAAACAGGGGCGGAAAGTAGAAACCTGCAGGCGCAGGTTTTTCTCCTTTGTGCCCCCATTTTTGTGCGATTAGTGTAATGTAGCCCCAGGTTGCGAATAAAACACAACATTGTTTTTTAGGTAACTAAAAATATAACAGGTCATATTACAAAGTTGGTGCTAACTGAACCAGTACTGTTGTAAATTACCAGAGCCATCACAGGGCTACATTACAATCCATGTGCTAAAATGGGGACGCTAGGGAGGAAAAACTGTGCCCGCAGTTTTCTCCCTAGTGCCCCCGTTTTAGCATGGAATTCCAATGCAGGCACTTTAAAAGCTGCCTGCATTGCTACCGGGTGCTATGCCACGGGTTGTGCATGGCGGCACTAAGCACCGCCGCAAGCATCCACTGGATGGAGTCCATAGGACTCCAGTGAAACAGACTCCGGTGGTCACATGACCTGCCGGATCTTGCCTTGCGAGATCCGGCAGGTCAGCGTAGTGATCCGCAGGGAGAGACTGGGGGACTTTCCCCCCAGTCTCTCCCTGCTCCCGCTGGAGGGAGGAGGCGGACAGAGCCAGCGGTCCTCGCCGCGTGATAGGAGGTGAGTATTTGGATTTTACTGGGGTATTTTCTACTGGTGCTAAAGGATTCTGCACCAGCGAAGTCCTGACTGGGGTTAACTTTTTGCTAACCGCAGCCGGACGTTAATAAAAGTTAGGACTTTGTAATCCTATCGCTGATTAACACTTTGCCCTCCCCATGTTAAGTATAGGGAGGGCAAAGTAAAGTAAGCTCGCGCTGAAAAGCGCAAGGTACCAAACGGTAACGGGTTTCTTAACCCATTAGTGTTTGGATTATGATATGCGATGGATAACAGGGCTAACATTAATGCTCACTCAGGTGAGCGCTAACGATAGCATCAAGTATGTAATGTAGCCCATAATCTATGGAGTTTAGTTTACAACAGCTCTGGTAAAGTTAGCAACAGCTTTGTAATATGGCCCAACATGTTTAGTCATTTTTAAGTGAATAGATGCTTTAAACTGGTATGTCTCAACATTACAACATTTAGAATGGAACTGCAACAAAATTGTTAATTAGTTATTTCTTTTGAACCATAGCTGGTGAGTATATTATATCAAATGTAGTCATATAGTCAAGTGCATATATTTATCATGTTTATTTTATTGCTTATAATCCTCATTAAAATCATTCTAATGTCTCATGGTATATTTAGATAAGATTTCGCTAATTAGCAGGGACTCTTTCTGTGCTTCGTGAATGAGAATGTGAGTGAACTGTGTCTATTGCTTTGTGTCTGATCATGGAAAAGAAATCTAAAGTATATTAAAGCTTCTCATTAGCAGTTTATGCTAAGTCCCTTGAGATCAAAGTGGCATATGATTTATTGTTTGCGCATCATATAATGTACATGGCTTTGATGCCTTCATGTGTCCATTCTCTGCTTTTCGACTTTGCATTTATTTTTTATTTTTTTTAAATGGCTACTTTAAACACTGAGACCTCAGTGCCCTGATTGCCTTCACCCCTCTCTCCCCCATTGGAATCTTGGAGGGCTTATTTAGCACCCGAGTGTAGAGTCTTTATTTAGAGTCTTACAGGGTTATTCAAAGAGCTCCGAATTGCTTGAGAAAGGTAACCGAACGCTGAAAATCAGCGTTCGGTTACCTTTCCTGGCCATTCGGCTATCCAGAGAGCAGGCAATTCGCCAAATCCTGGCGAATTGCCTGCACATACGTTGCCTGTTCGGTGCCTGTTCGAGGGCAGTGAAAACCCCATGAAAAAGCACTGCTTCGTCTATTCAGAGAACACAAACCAGCAGTGAAAGGTTCCCGAAATGCCCTGCCATTCGATGGTTTAAGGCTAGGGTCAGAGTGGGGCAGTCGGAACGCGCGTGCAGACGCACTAAATCACGGCGGCAGTAGCAGCACATAACGGCCAATGACGGCCAATATACGCAGTACGTGCGTACGAAAGTGCGCCGACACCACGCAACCAGCAAATGAACGCATTTTTATCAGAACGTGAAACCGCTGCTACTGACGTACAGAGTGCGCTGCGGCCGCATAGCAGCGTGTGTGTGTGAATTGGAGATGTCAGACGCTGCTAGTGTGCGGCCAACATAACGTTCAAACAGCCGGATTTCCCTAGACTTCTTTTTACCCCACCGTCATGAAATACGTCCAGAATTGCGCATCGTCTGACCACTTAAGCGTATTCCGTGAAAAAATGCGTGCGCACGCATCGACGTACATTTTGACGGTGGCTGCAGAAAATGCGCTCATCTGTCCCTAGCCTAATTCGGCAAATTTATTCAGGAGAATCCCATAGGCTTCAATATTAAAAATATTCCCGTTTTAATTCAATATCTAATAAACCGTTCATTATAAAATTCTGCAGTAAAGAGTCTCTTTATTTATAGATTTTTTTAGGATATTTTAAGCATTTTTCTGGATTGTCTTTTTTAAAAGTCCGATTTTTATTTTTTTTAAGTTTACTTATTTTTTCTGTAACAGCCCTCTTTATTATCATTCCCTGGACCTCATATGCAAATTTCAGACATTTTCGCTCAGTAGTTTCTTTGCAAACAGTGTTTCACTTTTCAATCATTCACACAAACTGTTTCGCTAATTTATTCACTGCCTCTTCTGCTGTGTCGAAGGCTGCGATCGGCTCCTGTTCGGGTTTTTCTGTGGTTTTCGGCAGGTTAATCCAGATGTTTTTGAGGGTTTTCGGTGTGCATTCGCCGGGTTTTGCGGTTAGTTTTCGTCAGGTTTGCGGCAGCTTTTCCCTGCAATTCGGGGACCCTGTGGTGCTTGCTGAATACACCGCAGGGTCACCGAAATGGGATCGGCAAAACGAACCGAATTGAAGAGAACGAAAAGTCACCGAACGTCCCACCCAGAAACTCAGATCAGCAAGAACTGATCTAAGCTTCAGGACGAGTTCCCGGAAGAGAGAACCAACTCGGAAAACAGTTCTCTCCAGTGGCTCTCAATATGCTGCCATTGAGAGGTATTGGAGTGGCAGGATGATTGTGTGATCAACTAGAGTATACCTTTTAATTACGTAGCATTTATCTCCAGATGTTTATTATAGTTTAATGAAAACAACACCATCAGGTTGCTGCTTAACCAAACGTCACATTTACAAGCTTAAATAAAAAAATCCACTGTGTTAAACATCAATAATAATACATTTGGTGGTGCATAAAATATTTGGTCTCTCTCATCGAAATAGTATATTGTCAGACTATTGAATTATTCTGAGTGCCAAAAAAGAGAATGGCTGCGAACTTCAAGATGGCGGCACCTGAGATCTCCCAGCTCGGTCCCTGAGCCAGAGGACACACCAGCTTCAGAGAAGGCAATCCATTCCATGCTACAAACACTCCACGTGACACTCTAGAATTATTTCAAGAAATTTACTGCTGGCATACATAAGGAAATCAAGGAATTAGGCGATTGGACTGACCATTTGGAATCCAAAACTGATGAATTTTGTTTGGCTCACAATGAATTGGTAGATACATTTCAACTATGAAATCCTCCCATGAAAGCTTATTGTTGAAAATGGCTGATCAGGAAGAACACTTCTGCCGCAATAATATTCACGTGCATGGAATTCCTGAAACCGTGAAACAAGACCTCGTAAGATACCTGCAGCGCATGTTCTTATCTCTCGCTCCTAATCTCTCACCCATTGATCTTATGATTGATTGGGCGCATAAAGTTTGTAAACCCAAAAAACACTTCCTACAACGGCCCCCAAGGATGTGGTTCTCCTCATGCACTACTACACCATTAAAGAATCCTTAATGTATGGATATCGAGCTACGCCTCTCCATGATCCCTACTCAGAAATCTCACTTTCCCCTGACCTCTCATTCCTTATGATGTCTTGTCACAGAGAGTTCCAGACAGTGACGAAGGTGTTTCGCAATCAAAACGTCCAAAATTGCTGAGGATACCAAACCAAATTGTTGGTGTGGAGCAAGGGCCGAAGTCACGTGATTTTCTCAGTGAGTAAAGGCATGAAGTTATTAGTCTCATGGGATCTCTTGGGGAATATATCCCTCCCAATGTACCATCTGCCTCCCCAACCAAGGTATCTGAATGGCATAGAGTTAATATCATCAAGTGATCTTCTGTCATCCTGGTTGTCTTTGTAATCTACCATCTTGCCCTATCTACTACTCGACCTCATTGCACTGTGACGTCTTCCTCCTCGGACTACTGCAAGCAACTTTTTTTTCCCCAGAATATGCGACTTTATTGCAAGCAGTCATATCTCTAAGGTACCTGATCTCAAAACTTTCCAGCATTACATCTACTCCCTGAAAGAGCCCCTTCACTTTACGGGGAATTTTACTTCGACTTCCGAGGATATGGTGCCCCTGCAATATGATTTACCTATGGTACATCCTTTGAATCTTGGTCTACCTGTCTGGCACTGAGGAGGATCCCCCAACTGTATCGTTGGGGTAGCCTCCTGAAATAGAGTGGACCACCACCCCACGTTGCCTTCCCCCAGATTTCTGGGGCATGCCCCACTCAATTTTCTTGACGGGATCCTGAAGGTATTTTCCTCAGGATTGTATAGTTCTTCGTGTTCACCAAAGTGGTTTCCTGTTTTTTCCTTTGACTTTTTTTATTTTTTTATTTCTCATCCACTCAAGATCCCACACCAATGCTACGATATTGACATCATGCAACTTGGGACACTATCGCCTTACTCATCCTGGACATTGCTGTCGCAAATGGTTGGACATATTCAGTCCTGTCAGTTCTTGCGGTTTGTATGGGTTTATTTTTCTCTCTGGTACCCTACCATGATAATATACTGCCACAATGTAAAAGGTTTGAACATGTCTCATAAAAAGTATGCCTTATATACCAAATTGTGGTGCCAGACTCCTGGGTTAATTTGTCTCCAAGAGACGCATTTTCATTGGAAATGACACTCAACTCTTTATTTGCCTCAGTATTCTACTCAATATTACGCCAACTCACCTCCCAAAGCAAAAGGCGTCTCCATCCTGGTCCATAATACTGTGGCGTTTGAATTGGATAGGATATTTGAGATCGTAATGGTAGATATTTGATATTGGTATGTCCGATCAATCAGGGCCAGATTAAGATCTCTATGGGCCTGGAGCTGAATATTTTGGTGGCTTTTCTAGGAATTTTGTGAAATGAAAACATATTTCAGGTTATTTCATAGCGCACATACGGGTATATCTAACCAGGCGGATACTGTGTGAGGAAATTTCAATTCAGATTTAAATCATTTACAGCGTGTAAAATATTTTTTTTCACATTTTATCATCATTGTTAAAAAAAATTAAATGGGAACCTGTTACTTTATTTTTCTGAGAAAATATACAATTTTACCCAAAAAATGAAATAAATTAAATATTTCCTTTGGTGTTTTGGAGGATGGTGTTTTATGAATAATATGACTATGTATAAACCACTGACCTTGCTCCCAGCGTGGGAAATTAAAAGGTGAGTAACGGCAGTGGTATTGCTCATTTTATATGTGACAAATGGACAATGCCATCGCTTTGGAGCTAAAAATAATTTTAAAAAGTTGGGATATTTTTGTTTTCTTTTCTTTTATATTTTATATGGTCATGTTTGGTATTAATGCAAAGACCAGACTCTGACCTGTCCAACGACGCCTCACTTGACCTTGTGAGGTGTAAACATTAGTGACGCAGGGTTCCAAAGTTGTTCCCCCCCAGTGCTCTTTGCTGCAACAATTCATAACAATGGATTGTGTCATCACCTCCAAACTTGTTGGTGACATGAGAAATGAAATGGCGAGTCAGGCTAGGGTCAGATGAATGCATTTTTCATGGACTGTGCTTCTGTGTGTCCAGATGCACTTTTGCCGAAAGACGCAGTAGCGGTCACATGGTGCGCAATTTACGGCCGTGATTTTTGACGGAGCTATAAAAAAAAAATGGACTTGATTTAGGCCAAACATGTGCAGCATCTGACATCTCCTAATCACACACACACGCCGCTATGCCGACTCAGTGCACTCTGTGCGTCAGTACTAGCGGTTCGACGTTCTTACTAACCTGCGTCCTTTTGCCACTTGCGTTGTGCGACCGCACTTCCGTGCGGGTGTACTTCGTGTGTGGGCCTTCGTTGGATGTTATTTGCTGCTACCACGGACGTACCATGTGAACACTGCGTTCGTCTGACCCCAGCCTTAGTGCAGCATCATTGTTCACTTTATAATTGAAAAGTGAAAAATAGTGCTGTGCTAAAGAAAATTAAAATATATAGTATTTAATTTTTATTTTTACATAAAACCTGGTCATGTTTGATATCATCAGAAAGTGCATGCTCTGGCCTTTCCAGTGATACCTCACATGATCCTGTAACTGCTATGGGGTTGGAGAAACAGTGGTCCAAATTCTAAGATATGCAGACATACTGTAGTTATCCTTTCGCTGGGTCTATTCTGGAGAATGGGCCTGGAGCTGCTGCTCCATCAACCCCTATGTTAATCCGGCCCTGTGTCCGATTAACCATGTCCTTTATACCATTGCCAACATATATTGCCCTAATTCTAACCAAAAATCCTTTCTTCAACATGTGCTTTATAAACTCACACAAATCCAAATAGGGCACGTTGTAATGTGTGGAGACTTCAATACCTCCCTTGACCCAGCTACATTGTCGCGACTTCCAACCAATGACGAGGTCATGCTTCTATCTCTTTTCAGAATACCATTTCTACGATATTTGGTGTTTAATGCACCCTGGAGAAGTAGACTATACGTATTACTCCTTAATCCACCACACCTACTCCCGTATTGATTATTTCTTTGTACATAACTCTTCTCTGCAATAACCAACTGCTCCTTACGTACGATCACCTGGTCAGATCATGCGCCACTCATTCTTGCATTGGCCAACAACTATAAAACGTTTGGCAATTCTCCTTGAAAACATAATGAATCTCTATTGTCCCACCCCAAAGCCCACTAGGAGGTCCATGATGATATCCTTCACTATTTTAAATAAAACATCCTCCTATCCCTCTGGCCGACCAATATATGGCCAGCACACAAAGATGTGATCAGGAGTATTCTTATCAGATGGGCCCATCAACAGCAAAAACTGACCCTGTTTAAGAAAATTAATCAAGTATCTTCTCTTCACAAGCACTCCCCCACTTCACAGTTGGCTGTCCAATTTGCTTCCCTTATGTCACAATTCCATGACCTACTGTACATAAGCAGGATTACCTTTAGAGGGCGAGGAGACAATGCTAAATTTTATTTATATGGCAACAAAGCAAGTAGACTACTGGCCAATAAATTGAGGGCCCACAACAGGCATGCGAAAATTGATAAAATACAAAATAAACCAGGCAACTATTTTTCAGCATCAGCAACTAGCGGATTAATTTGCTACCTATTATGCGCAATTATAGAATCTGCACTTGGATCCATCTATGCTCCAGCCTTCTCTTCCTACGATCTTTACATATATACAGTTTGTGTCTCTCCCCCATTTATCCCAAGCACAAAACCACTCCCTGGTCTAACTGGTCACAGCCCTTAAACTCTCGACAGTCCTTACCTCATTGTCCTCACACAAGTCACCCGGCCCTGATGGATTTACGCTCAAATACTATAAAACATATGCTGATCTTTTATCCCTGCATATGAGAGCTTGTTTAATTCCCTATTTGAGACGGGAGAAGCACCATCCAACTTACTGTTAGCCATGATCATTACTCTCCCTAAGCCAGGTAAAAATCCACTATCAGGGTTATTCAGAGAGAGGTGAAAACCAGGAGAATGACTGGAGAAGCGAAAAATCAAGACTTTTTCTGGTTTGGCTATTTTGACCTCGATTTTTCACTTCTCCAGTCATTTTCCTGGTTTTCACCTCTCTCTGAATAATCCTGTATATGTTCCAACTACCACCCTATTTCCATATTAACCCCATAGTGACCGGGCAGTTTTACGAAAATCCATAATTTAGTGCCCTCTGCTGTTTTTACGTTTCTGCGCTGTTTTTGTTTAGGTCAAATTTTCCTCTTACTCATTTAAGCAACCCACACATATTATATACCATTTTTCCCGCCATTAAATACACTTTCTAAATATACCATTATTTTCATCATATCTTATAACTTACTATAAAACAAATATGAAATATGATAAAAAAATGGAAAAAACACACTTTTTTGAAATTTAATCCCCAAAATTTAAAACCGCCAAAATAGACTCCGGCTAAATAGTGTCAAAATTTTGTCTCGAATAGAAATACCCAATTTTTTACATGTTTTTGCTTTCTAACCACTTCACTGCTGAGCCATTTCACCTCTGTGCGCTGAACTAATTTTGTCCGTTTTATGCTCATCATTTTTAAATGCCAGCCTAGGTCCTACTTTAGTAAACCCCCCCAGACAATTTTTTTTTTTAAAAAAAAACTATTTTTTTTATTTTAGTATTTTTTTATAATTGTTTTTATTTTTACAACAAACCTGGTCATGTTTGGTATCATTGGAAAGGCCATGATCAGGACTCTCCAAAGATATAAAATATGACCCTCTAGCAGAGGGAGATACGGGGATCCAAAAGATCCCTCTATCTCCACTTGGCAGCTAGGGGGGTTAACTGGCCCACTGACATCTTCCTCACACATATGGTGAGGGTGTCAGTGGGTGGGGGGTGACCCGGAGGCTTGGCTGACATCCAAGATGTCAGCCACCTCAGGTATGAATCAGGAATTCGGCGCTGATTGGTGCCGAATCGCGATCCGCCAGCAAGACAGTTAATGCTATATACCGCTGAAAAGTGGAGACTCTTCCCTCTCCAGCGATGCCATTTGCTTTTTGCTAGCATGTATGGTTGGGGAGATAGAGGGCTCCAAATGAGCCCACCTCTCCTTCCTGATTTTTACTGCAGGCCATCGCAGGTTGGCCTGCCGGCCCCCCTAAAAAGGCAGGGCAGGCTTCCAGTCTGCCAGAACGCTGTGGGAGCTGGCGTGGGAGGTAATTATCGGGCGGGAGGGAGGTTAGGGATCCCAGACATACCATGTATGTCCGGGGGTGTAAGAGAGACTTCCCGATCGAACATACATGGTACGTCAGCGGTTGGGAAGGGGTTAAACATGGATATTAAAATCTATGCTAAGATTTTAGCTAATAGGTTGGGGCCTCTACATCCATATTTAGTGGCAGATGATCAAGTGGGTTTTGTTCTGGGCCAGGGCACAGAAAATACCATTAAATTACTTAATAAAAACATAAACATAATGGATTCTTTTGTGTGTGATTCAAGACCTTACCTTCTACTGTCCTTAGATGTGGAAAAGGCATTTGATCGCCTCAATTGTCTATATTTTACAACAAGTACCTCCTAAATTTAACCTCCTTTTCCCCTTCATAAAGAATTTTTTTCCATGTACTCATCCCCAACAGCCAAAGAATTTAATGGAGGATTTCTCTCCAAACTCATCACAATCAATAGTGGCACACGCCATTAGACATGTGCACAGCACAAAATTTCGTTTTGAACTAATGGATTATTCCTAAAATGCAATTTATTTAGTTACTAAAGAAATTCGTTTTCAGTTCTTTAGTATGAAAACTAATTTCATTCATCCGAAAACCAATGGATACAATTACTATTGTAGTGGCTCCTCAGAGGGCTGAGATCGGTGCTTGTTACTTTATCTCTCACTCTCAGCACAATGTGGGCCATATTACATAGTTGGTGCTAAATTAACCAGAGCTGTTGTAAACTTCCCAGAGCCATTATAGCCTATGGAGGTTTTCAGTTTACAACAGCTCTGGTTAAGTTAGCACCAACATTGTAATACTGCCCCATGTCAGGCAAAGCTGTTACAGTAACTGACTGCTGCTCATCACAGCGCTCAGAGTTTCAGTAAAACTAGTAAATAATATTTTTATATATAAGAGGTTAGAACAATATTATTTCCTTGTTTTACTGAAACTCTGAGCACTGGTACAGTCAGTTACTGTAACAACTGAGCCTGGTACATTGTACTGAGAGATAATGTAACAAGCAGCCGATCTCCGCGCTCACAGCCACTGGATTTAAAGGGCTGAAAAAAAGGATCCTCTCTGTATAATGTTTAGAACATCCTCCTGCTTTAATTAATACCCCTCTCTGTATAATATATAGAACATCCTCCTGAATTAATTAATGTCCCTCTCTGTATAGAACATCCTCCTCAATTTATACCTTTCTCTGTATAATGTTTATAACATACTCCTGCATTAATACCCCTCTCTGTATAATGTATAGAACATCCTCCTGCATTAATTAATGCCCCTCTCTGTATAGAACATCCTACTGCATTGGCATGTGGAGGGTGCAGATCTTCGGATGTTGCGATGTTGCGCTCTTCATTGCTGGTCTCCTTCACTCATCAATGTAATATCACAAAAAGGACTGAAACTAAAATGTAGTGCATTTTATTTTAGTTTCTTTCGTTTTTTGTACTGAGCAGTTTCGTTTCTCTTGAGTCATACTAAAACTAAATTATCCCAAAATTCTGACTAAATCGTTTTAGTACTAAAACGAATGCACATGTCTACACGCCATTGTTAAATGCTTTAGCCTTAGAACCTCTGGCACAGGCTATACGATCTGAAGATAGGTTTGAAGGTATTCCCATCGGCCCAACCGAAAGTAAATTGAATCTGTTTGTGGATGATATCCTCTTTACTCTTTAAAACCCTTGAGGTTCCCTCTCTGTCCTACACGACTACTTGACTTCCTATGGAACAGAGTCATATCACAAAATAAAAACTCAAGCCCTGAGTCACCTTGTCGCCCAATCTGACCTTCACACTTTAAAATTCAAATACGTATATGACTGGCGCTCTACATTAAATACTTCCTTGGGGATAAAAGTTCCATTCTCGAGAACCTGAACTATCGCTCACTCCTTTCCTCCATATATACTTTGTTTGTGAAATGGTCTAAACTAGAAATTTCTTGGTTAGGAAAGATAGCTGCCACCAAAATAACAGTTATTCCTAAAATCCTTTATGTTTTCCGTTCTCTGCCCCTTTCCCCACAACCTTCTTTTTTTTTTTAAAGACCTTCAGTCCATTCTCAACAACTTTATTTGGAGAGGTAGGCACCCTCGGATTTCTTCTGGGGTTCTGCATGCGTCGTTGATCCAGGGCGGCCTTGGCTTTCCTAATGTATTAAAATATTACAGCTCGGTCATCATTGCCTTTATTGGCACCGTGTTGTCTCCCTCAATGAATCCACAATGGACATTGTCACGACCCGCTACGCGCGCTGCTGCGCAAAGACGCCGGGTTAAGCCGCGCACTATCTATCCTAGACCCAGATAATTACGCGCACTTATCTACCCGTCCTGGCAACACTTTCTCTCACACCAGGCACGTAGAGCGCGATATCCTGATCCCAGGATTGCAACGCAGTACAAGTCTTCTCCTCTTCTCCCAAAGCGCGTACTACCTATGTCTCTCACAATCCCGGAGCTCACTTTCTTATTCTATTAGTAACGCTGCCACCAATCCTCACAGACACTACGCGCGTCGCAACAGGAGACGCAGGGCTTAGCAGCCGCACTATCCTAGACTCGGACAGTGACTACGAATCCCACAATTCCCTGCTGTTTCCTGATGACCGCAACACGCAATTTCTTATATATAACCGAGCTTAAAGCAAATAGCAATACTCCCAATCTCTTAGTTAGCGTGGATTTCATCAGCCAGAGTCAGAACTTAAATACTTTTCTGATTATTTATGATAGAAAATCACAGTGCTTTGTTACATAAAAAATTATAACTAGAATAAATCAATTAATTACACACTACACAGCAAACGAAAGAAAAAGGGTGAACCATAGAGCGTTACTTACGAAGAGCTATTCCTTAAGCTAGCAGCCATGGCCTCCTGGAGTCTAGAGATAGGAACATGGACCGATCAGTCCTCTTTAGAAGGTACCCCAAGTGATCCGCAAAAGCACATGGCCAGTGTTCCGAATTTATACACTTCCTGATCTTTCCAGCCCCCACCCACCAATGGCCCAGTGTCCTGGACTCCACTTCCCAGAATGCCATTCTCGCTTGTGCTCAGTAAGCTTGTCAATTAATCTTTAATTGCCCAAATGTGTCTATCTCTGCCCCAGACCCCCCTTAAAGATCAAGGATGTGCTTCCTGTCTTTGAAAATTGTGTCTAACATCTTGGTGCCGGGCTGGTTTCCAAGGTGTGATTTTCTATGTCAGTGTACAAAAGAAATTCCCTTATTACAGCTACGTGTTATATCCTCCCCCCAGGGGAGAAAGCAGCCCATGTTAATTACATTTCAGCTGTGAACACAGGGATACACTTACCAAATGGCCATACACAAATATGAATATACTCTATATGGAGGAGATATGTATGAACCGGCAGATAGACACATATATACAGGCAGACCCTTATATAGATAGAAATACAGATCTAATCTGCCACAGACATTGCCCTTGTTTCCTTCCTTTGCCCCCACAAACCAAGCAATATTTTTTGGTTGTTGAAAACGTTGTGTCTTCCCTTATTTTACACGTCCCTTATGGCAAATTGTTATTGAATATTTGGGATTTAACTAAAAGTAATGTATTCTATTACCACCCTGTACACATTGTCTGCACTAAAATACTATAGGGGTTATTCAGAGAGAGCCGATATGGCCCCAAAATGTCACTGAACAGGGACTTTCCCTGTACGGTGCCATTTCATGACCATTTGGCTATTCAGAGAGCAGGCAGTTAACAAAAATTTGGCGAACTGCCAGCAAGTACAGTGCCTGTTCAAAGGCAGTGAAATCCCCATAGAGAAGTAATGGTTAACTTTAATAGCAGTTTTTCTTTTTTCTATAACAGACCTTTTTATTCTTATTCATAGGACCTTATATGTAAATTCCAGGTATTTTCATTGAGTAGTTTTTTTGCAAACAGCGTTTCAATTTTGACACGTTCAAACTTTTTTTTTTTGCCTTTTACCCCGTTTGTTGGCTTGTCAGCTTTTTCCGGAGGCTGGTTGGTGCTGTGTTTGGTGGCTCATCGACTTTTTCCGAAGTGTTCGGTGTGTATTTTGCAGCGGTTCCGGTGGGTTTTCAGCAGGTTTGTGGCAGGTTTTCAGGTCTGTTACCTGGTAATTTCCAATTCTCCTTTCTTCAGCTACAATCACTGGCCCGAAAATACCGATTGATTGTAAGTCAACCGTTACTCAAGCCAATTCTGTCCCCATTTGAATGTTATTGTGTATTACCCTCCTCTTCTGTTAAGTTGCTCTCCCTCAGTTACCAGTTGCAGACAACACCTGCCCCAAACCATAAGAACCGGTATCAAGTAAACTGAGAGGGATCTCTGTACAGAACTCAATCCCAGCAGTGGGCATAGAGTTTTCCGATGGATAGGGGGAGATTCCATTGTGCCTCGTTGGGCGAGGCTAGAAAGAAAGTTCTATATAGATGTTATTTGACTCCGGATAAACGACTACACTTTATCCCCAATTACTCCTCCCAGCGTTGGTGATGTTTCATAAGCATCTGGTTTGTATTTCCATATGTGGTGGCAATGTCCTTGGGTATTTGTCTTCTAGGGGAACTTACTGTCTTTGTTAACAAGGTCTTGGGTTCTTTGTTAACTCCAGACCCAACAATTTTTCTTCTCCAAATTTTTCCAAATGAGTTTTCCTCTACAGAAGGAAACTCTTGGCACATATAGGCACTGCCGCCTACCTCTTGTCTTCCAAATGGCAAACCTCCACACTTCCTACCATTGCAGAGCTCAGACGCAAGTTAAATGTCCTTATATTCCTAGATGTCATTGCTGCATCTGTGTCAGGTGTTTCCCCTAATAAGAAGGATCGTTAATACATTTGGGATATATTTATGATACCCTGATCTATTATTTTTTGTGTTAACCTCCAGGCATATTTACTATGTAATGTTGATGATGTTACTTTGAAAGTTCTTATATGGTATCAACCTTGAACTGGCGTTTTGTTACTCAGTGACGTTTGGGACTTGTACAAATCTTCTCGTTTAATTCTAAGGGTGTGACTGTATCGTCAGCCAGTTTATCCTTCGTGATATTGCTTTTCTTATGCTTGTTATTTTTTGTGAAAAACTCAATAAACTTCTTATAAGAAAAAAAAACCAGTGGTAGCAAAATAATATTCTTAACCTGATGTGAAACAATTATGGAAGAAGTGAAACTGTGTAAAACAACTTTTATGATGCAGTAACTATTTTCAGCAGTGCAATGTTTGTCGCCCACTACACCCTGATCAATGCAGACTTTCAAACTTCTAAATCCTTAAAGGTTATTGTGCTTCAGTATTAATGTGTACTTTTTGTTATCTTCTCCAAATGTTTAGTTTTCTTCAGATTTTGTGGTCGCAGTTATAAACGGAGTTTGTTAAATGGAATACTTTTACTGGATATGGGGACAAGTCATTGTAAGTAACTAATGACTATATTTTCTAATGTTATGGAGATGCGTACATTGATTTTACCCTCAAACGTTGCTCTAATGATGTGGAGAATATCTAGGCTGGCTGGTTCCCATGTGCTTCTCTATAAAATTGCATTGCCAAAGTTAGTCTTATTAAGCATTATTTGGAGAACATCGTGGCTGGCTGGTTTTCATGTAGATCACTATAAATTACATTGCCAAGTTAGTCTTATAAATCTGATTTGGTTGTTTCATCCATATTTAGAAGTGTTTCTTTACTAGCATTTCAAAAGGAAATGCACCATAGGGATTCCATAGTCCCCTTTTTAGTGAGTTACTTGCAGAATAAACCGAAACTTCAAAGTTTCATTTGATCATATAACCTCGATGTATGCATTTTACAGATTTCTCGTGTTCAGAAGCCGACCTGACAACTTCAAAAATATTACTATTTCTAAACTTGATTTAAAAGCTCCCTCTGCAGGTGATAGATTTAATTAGTTTTCTTCTATCATGTTTCATGTATAAGATTGCTTACTGACAGATAAAAGTTAATTGAACTGGGAGCAGAGCTTGGTTTATTTCCACTTTTTTATTTTTCAGGCATTTATGTTTAAACTAATCTTACATTGTGAGTTTACATTGGATCTTTGCTCTATTCCAATGGGTAGTCTGGTTTTTAAACATGCAATGGATGGATAAAAGAACACACATTCCATATGTTATGCAAGACATATTGGTCAGTATTACATACTGCCCACTAAAACGGGGTCGCTAAGGAGGATAATGTGCACCTGCAGGTTTCTCCTTAGCATCCCCGTTTTAGCTCGATATTACGGGGCAGGCACTAAATCAGCAGCATGCCCCGTAATGCTGCGCTAAGCCTCAGGATGCTTGAGGCAGTGCTAAATGCCGCCGCGAGCATCCCCTCCATGGAGTACATAGGACTCCATTGTGGCTTCGACTGCTGTTCACATGACCTGCAGTATCGCGCCTCTTGCGATATCTTGCAGGTTGGCGGAGTCATCGCCGAGGGAAACTGGGGACGTTTTCCCCCCAGTCTCACTCTGCTCCTGGAGGCCAGAAGAGGCAGATCGAGTCGCCGTTCTCGCCATGAGTGAGAGGTGAGTATGTGATTTTTGGGGGGATTTGAAGCTGGTGATAACGGATTCTGTAGAAGCGGAATCAGATAGCATCAACTCCAATCTGTGGTTAACTTTTGAGTTAACCGCAGTGGGACGTAATTGGCATTAGGACTTTAGAATTCTAATGCTAATTAACACTTTGCACTCCCCATGTTAAGCATAGGGAGCAGAAAGTACAGTAAGCTCGCACATTCTCCAAATCGCTAACGGGTTTTTTAACCCGTTAGCATTTGGAATGTAATATTTTCGGCCAACGCTAGGGCCACTTAACCCCAGATTAACGCTCACACAGCTGAACATTAATGTTAGCGTCATGTATGTAATGTGGTTCATTACATCTAGTGGTTGTCACACAGCATATACCATATAGTAAATCCCGACAAACCTCAGGCATTCAGTCCTTACAAATGGATAAAGACTAGCACGTGTTGTTATATCACTCACCTGTCTAATAATGACTTGAGCTTGCTTGGCAACAACAGTCCTGTAGTTATCATTGTCATAAGAATGTTTCTTCAACAGTCGATAAAACTGGTGTTTTTAATTTCTGCATTCAACACTGCATATTATTAAGAAGAATTTGGTAACATTAGAACACGGAGGATGATAAAACAAGTGAAAGCTAAATAACCTGAAATTGAAACTAAATAACAAGTTGTTGCATCTTCTGATGATGGAAAGACATACTGTTGTTGTACTTAATAAGAGACCTATTTCAGTCGTACTCCTAGGCTGGAGACATTTGCAGTATGTGATATCTTACAATATCATCATGTTCTTTTTAGTCTTATGGAATAGACTATTCTTAATGATATTTGACATAGAAAAAAAGCTAGTAGACTTACGGCAATATTACCAAGTTGATGATAGCCAGAGCTGTTGTAAACTTACCAGAGCCTTTAAGGGACCCTAATACAAACCTAACGTGAGCGTTGGCCCCCAGATATGTGAGCGTTAACGCTAGATTAAGTGGCCCTAGTGCATGACCCCCCTATTTCATTCCGAATGCTAAACGGGTTAAAAACCCATTAGCGCATTGGGGATTGCGCTCATTTCCTCGAACTTACTCTACTTTACGCTCCCTATGCTTAACATGAGGAACACAAAGAGTAATTAGCGTTAAGATTACAAAGTTCTAGCGCTAATTACGCACTGCTGCGGTTAACTGAAAAATTAACCACAGCTAGAAGCTGGTGCTAACTGATACCGCTACTGCTGAATCAGTCAGCACCAGCTGAAAATCCCCCCAAAAATCAGATACTCACCTCTCATTCTGCGGCACGAACGGTGGACTGATCTGATGGGAGCAGAGTGAGACTGGGGACAAATAGTCCCCAGTTTCCTTCTGCAAATCACTCCAAGGCCCCAGAGCCATCTCGTGAGATCGTGCAAGGCTAATAGCCTGGCAGCGGAAGCCTCAATGGAGTCCTATAGACTCCAGGATGTGGTGTTCGCTGTGGCCCGTTAGCGCTGCTATAAGTATCCAGGGGGTTAGTGCTGCATTACGGGACAGGCTGCTGAATCAGCACTTGCCCCTTCATAGGGTACTAAAACGGGGATGCTAAAGGGAAACCTTCAAAAGCAGGTTTTCCACCTTAGTATCCCCGTTTTAGTGGTAAGAATGTAATATGGGCAATAGTCTATGGGGTTGTTAAGATAACAACAGCTCTGGATAAGTTAGCATCAACTTTGTAATATTGCCATTACTGTTTTAATATGTATATAGTTTACTCTATATACCTTTTAATCCTACTCCATGTGCAGAGACTGAATATTATGACTCTGCCTTTCTGGGTGATGGTGATCAGTTCGGTCTAGTAAATATCAAATTTCAGATATTATGAATTTGGAAGAATCTGTGGAAACCGCCATTTCAGATAATTTGGATTTCAGATATGAAAGCGCTTAGGAATCACCTACTAATATTTTTTCAGTCATCCAAATGAAAAGGAATTCTACTGATTAAATTTGGATGGATTCAGTAACATTCAATTCAGCTGCATTTCAGTTTGACGATTCTTTGATTTTAAATTAGAATTCTTCCGAAATTCCAAATTGTCTTAATTCAGCCAAAATTCATATCACGCCAAAAAACGAATCGTCCATGTCTATTAGTACCAAACACATTTTCCTTTAGGAAGTACATACACTGGTAAATATCTCAATGATTAAATATATTTCAAGGATACCTTGCAGTGCTAATGTACTAACAGTTTGATTCCCAGGGTCTTCTGAATTGTCAATGCTGCCACTAGACCTGTAGAGATTTTTTAATATATCTTCATGTCAATTTTTAATGTTCTCACTATAAATAATTGCTTTTTATGTTGTAATTGTAGCTTTGTACATCATAAACTGTCAGAAAAGTCATTATTCTGCCACTCTGACACCCTTTAAAAAGATACTTGCATACATTTGAATAAATTTATTGGGCCCACATACATGCAATGATTATATTTTATTATCTTTTTCTTTTACTAGATCTTGAATATGTTGTAGATAAGGTTTCTCTTAAGAATCATATCCTTAGATAGGTGTGTTTAAAAAAATTCCATCTGTAGAAGTCAGCCCCTGTTCCCTCTATGGGTAGCAAAGAAATGTGCACACCAGTGCAAGTATCAATCTGTTTGCTTTCAATAAACCTCTACTCAGTTAACTCTACTTTGAGCTAACTGATCTGGAATACGTGAATTTCCCAATCCCTTTGGAGCCTGTCCCTCTGTTAGAACATCCCGATCAGGGCAGATATACACAGTATTGACATTGATGGATCAGAGAAGTAGATGGATTCCTCTGAGAACAGATTGCCTTGGTTACAAATTTAACTTATGTTGGCCATTTTATTGTAGACAGTAACACAATATCACAATCTTATTACAGATATAACTCATCACTTTGGAACAGGAAGGAAGACAGAAAATATCACATGCAGCAAGATATTCAGCAAAGTAAAAGAGGAAGATTTTAGAGGTCATGGTCAGATGCTGAAACACTTATGACAACTTTAGTGAAGGCATAAAACTAAATGGCACATTAATGGGTACATCCTCATATTTGTGTTGAAATAAAAGACATGTTTAAGTGGTTTTCAGTTTTTACACGTTCAGTCTACTCAACCACTTGATATGTATTTTATGAGCTGTTAAAAATAAATGTCTTTGTTTTGTAGCATTGGCCAATGGTCATTTGGAGTGTTCAATTAATCAGCCCCAACCAGCAGAGCTGATAAAACAAAGTTTATCAGTTTATATCTGAATTACTTTTAATAATTTCAAGCTAGCTTCCTAGCATGGATTTTTTTCCCCTTTTAAGAATTGTTCAAGCAGAATTAAAATTATTGATGATGTCTACAGGTCAATATATAAGATGCTTGGGTGTCTACATTATCGAAGTTTTGGAAAGTCAGCCACACCATACCTGCTTATTATATACAGTAAGTAGCCATGCATCTTTATTTACCCATTAAGTGATAGTTTCAGTAGGGTCATAGGGAGGAGTAAATTATTTTCATGCAATTTCGATAAAGGGTCTATATGACATAGACCTCAAGCTCTGCTATATGGTGATACTTCTACAAACTATGCAATCTCTCTGCTTAGATACCCCTCTTTTCTTTTTGTGGGCTAATAATACCCATAAAGTCTCTGTCAAAGCCAGAACGTTCCCATGTATAGGTCTATCATGATGGCTAAGTAACCAGCGCACTTTGTGACCTTGCAGTTACTACTGAATACTCTGTGATACAGGACCAACTCTTAATACTTACTTCATTTTCAACACATATACAGTATTTGTAGGTGCCGTCAATGCAGAATTGTTTTCTAGTTTTAAAAACATGTAGGAAAGCAAATGTAAACAATTAGTTGTACATTCACTACATTTTACATCTCTACACAATATACTATCAGGTTTATTCAGAGAGAGGTGAAAAGCAGGAGAATGATTGGAGAAGCAAAAATTCTAGGTCAAAATAGCCAAACCAGAAAAATTCTCCCATTTATCTCACTTTCCAAATCGGCTATTTTGACCTAGAATTTTCCCTTCTCCAGTCATTCTCCTGATTTTCACCTCTCTCTGAATAACCCTGTATGTAAAACTAACTACATGTAAAAGTTCATAATGATTTTGGTAGAAAAAACCAAGCCATTTAATGTACATAATGAAAATCATACGAGTATTATATTTTACAAAAAACAAAATGCAACAGGAATGTTAAAGGATCAAGTCCAACAGACTTTCAATTATTTAGCCATTTCCTCTTGATGGGATAACCCACAAATTTGTTCCTCTATGCCGCCTTCAATGAAAATGTGGATGACACCACAGGGTAACCGAAACAACATTATGACCAATGACACTTGTCTACAAGTGGTTTTTAAAAGCTACTGTAATCTCTGGAATTGCAATTTATTTATGTACAGGAAACCACAAAACAATCAGGATAGAGAATAGTGTTTATTTACATTATGTGACAAAACCATTAACTGCTCCATGGGATTCATCCAAATATGTGCACGCGGTAAGATGGCTCCATATGAAAATTAATAATGCAGCACACCTTAATACCAACATGCAGAAAAATATGTTGACTATAAAACTGTACAATAATATTTTTTAAATTAGAATGTTTATCCTACCAGCTTTTAACTTTAATACTCCTTTGAGAATTATATTTCTGTAAATTGTCCAGTTTTTGTCCTGGTTATGTCTCCATCTCTTTCTTCTTGTCTGGTTGGGAAATTATCGTATAATGAGACACCAATAATGGCTCTTTCCTCCTTCTATGTGTAATATGTAAAAAGTGCTCCTGTATTTACTTCCCTGTGGTTTGAAGTGTGACATTTATGTGGTTCCAACTTATCGTAAGTGAAGCACTATCAGATCTATTCACTATAAGATGAAACTCAGGAGAATTGGCAGGAGAGGTGAACAATCTAGAGTCTAGAACAGGCTCTTTGGTCTAGATTCTAGACCAACTAGCCGATTTGGAAAGTGAGATAAATGGGAGAATTTTTTATGGTATGACTATTTTGACCTAGAATTTTCACTTCTCCAGTCATTCTCTTGAGTTTCACCTTTATTGAATAGACCTGTATGACTCATGTCCTAATAAGTAATTTCTACTTTCCAAGTGGACTTTGAAAAATTACACTGATATTAATCAAAAGGCTGAAAGTAAATTACAATCTATATACAGGTCATCTCTCTAATGTAATGTACAGTGATTGTGAAATGAGACATTCTAGTCGTATTATCAGTTCTCTCTTCCCATCATTAACATCGATAAATTAAGATTTTTATAGTATTATAGTTCCTTTTAACAATAAACAAGGCAAAGCGGTATCTCATCATATGATAACTGGCCAGTGGGATAAAAATCTGTATAACGTGAAAAATTGAAGAAATAGTAATATCAGCCAAAGTAGGTTGGAGGTTGTGTAAAAAAAAAAAACAATCAAATTCTAAACATGGAGTAATCACCGTGGAAAAAATAGTATTCCAATATTTTCCATGGTATCCACCTCATGGTTCGAAATTGCGCTAAGTTTCATATTATGAGAAAGGGAGAGGTTTGTGAGGGTCCTGTGTACGAGCAACAGCACTAATAGCCCGCTCTACGGTGGGTGCCCGCTCAGATCTCAAACGTTTTCGTTGGGGGTTGCTGCACCTCTCATGCAGGGATGACTTCCGTGGCATTTCAGTACTGGCCACCCTTTCTGGGTGTAGCAGTCTGATTTGCATATGGAGCAGTTGTCCCTGTAATGGCACAATCGAGACATGAGCGGGCACCACCTTAAAGCAGGCCACTAGTGCCGTTACTTTTTCTAAGGACCCTCACAAACCTCTGTTTCTCACATTTCATATTGTAATGTATCCCACCTCCTTGCCACATTCTTTGAAGGTTTTGCCATTATGTGTAGCTGGGTATAACATTTTTAATTCCATCCTATTTTAGCTAATAGTAAAACTTCTTGGCTGCCAGATTACACCTACTTATTCTGAAAACACTTCATGAATTGGTTCATAAACCATAAATACTAATACACACAGAAATCAACACCTGCAAATTTTTTCCCCAGTCCCACTCTGCTCCCGGCAGTCAGAAGCAGAGGATCGGGCTACTGTTCTCGCCGTGGGATGAGCGATGAATACCTCATTTTTTGGTGTGTGTTTGGGGTTATATGGTGCTAACTGATTCTGCAAAAGCTTTTTGTGTGCCAGTAAATCAGTGGTTAACCCATTGGTGCAGTAATTAGCGTTAGGACTTTGTAATACCTTACTTATCCTAACCCTAATTACTGATTGCGCGCCCCATGTTAAATATAGGGTGCGCAAAGTACAGTAAACTCCGCAAGCTAGCGCAATCAATGATACGCTAACTGATTTTTTAACTGTTTAGCATTAGGAAGGTAATCTGGGTGGCATGCGTTAAAGTCATGTATCCTGACGTTAACACTTACCCAAATGCTACAGTTAATGCTCACTAGGGAATAGTGCCTATAGATTTTAAACCATTTCACATAGAGGTGCACATAGCTAAATGGCTATACAAAAATATTGATTTGGCTACTGCATTTTGGTCAAACAATAACGCCAATATCATAGTACCTGAAAGTAAACTCAATTACCCCAGAAGTGTTCCCTTCAAACAGCAACATTATGACATTGTGTGTGTATATATATATATATAATATATATATATACAATTTTGAAATGGAGAGAGAATTGTATTGATAACCTTTAAAACAAACAAAACCAGCAACAATATGATACACGTACATGACATCATAACATGAATAAAATAGTTTGTCAGTACATTCAAAAGATAGAAGTGCAGAAGTATATTTATATGAGAAACTGTGAAAATTCAAAATATATTATAATCTGTTACAGACATTATATCTTTTTTAAAGTCCACTTAATTTGTTTTCTCCTTAAATAATTTTTAGTCTATTAGTGATGTTTTTTCTTGTCAAGATAGGTATAAAAAAGACAACTTCAACTTCACACAACTTTCTGAAATCTGTTCCATGTTGATTTATGATGGTAGTCTGGGTCAGAGAAACCTCTAGTTTGATACTCTAAAATCCAAGCAACCAGTTTAATATGGGATCCTATTCGCTGGCGCTTAAGAGATACATTAGTTTTCTCTGTAAATATAACATGCCCGAAGTCTTCAAATGCCTGATGTATGCCATGGTGGTGAATAGGTTAATAGATGGTAATTTTTTCATAGGATCATAAAGGCAGTGAGACACCCTGAATGATTTTAACATGTCATTAATTAAACGCTCCATGTTCTCCTAGTTCTGGAATGTACAACCTGCTCTTTTTTTCATCTCCTGACATTCTGCAAAGAGAAATAATACAGAACTGATCTGTTCCAGGAAAACAGGTTTGGAGGAATTGGCAATAAATCTTTATGTAACATAGCTTCTATATATAAAACATCACCAAGCAAATATAACCGGTTTGTAATTCTCAGAGGACAATATTGGGTTATGACTTTACATGGATGGTTTTGTATATGTGCTTTGACTCTTCATGCCTTACAGGTTGTTGCGTAGTTGAGCAATATGGAAGAATGAATTGACATTTTTAAGCCAAGTGTTGGAAATACAATTGATTTTGAGATGTTTTCTGATTTTCAACAAACCATCTTATTGAAGTACCTTGAAATTACTAGCTGTCTAGGTTCAGTATCAGTCACAAAGTAGTAAAACAGAGCACAAAGTGTGATCTTAAATTTGTCTGTCCAATGAGTAGAAGGATCTGCTGGACTAGTAGGGCATTGCTGCAAAGAATAAAAAAGAAGATAAAGGGAGCAGTCAATGAAATGATGACTCGTTTTTTGTCACATTATTGAACTCCAGATAAACATCAAATTCATCCACATCATTCAACGGAAGCCCATTTTCAGGTATGTGTTCACATACCGTGCTTCGTGTAGTGACACGTGTTACACTGGGTGAAGACCGTCGAGATCCCAGCCTTTTTGTCCTCCCACGGCACATGACTTCTTTGAACATCTCACGGAAACGAGTAGATAACAGGTTGTATAGAATGGGATTAACAGCTGAACTTAAGTAGAACAACATCCCGGAAATCACATGCACAAAAGAAAAAATCTGGTGCATATAATCTGTCCAGTTTTCAATGAAGCTCCACATTAATCGCTCCGTGTGGAATGGGGCCCAGCAGATTCCAAACACCACCACCAGGATAACTGTAGGCACAAAAATAGGAGAGTATATAAAAACAGAACATGCAGTGATTTCAACCTCAATATGAAATCTGAAATACTGTCAGCAACAGGAAAGTTAAGTAACGTAGAACATCTCTCTAGCATTCTAATACTTCAAGGTGATACATCCCAGAAAATTAAAAAAATTATAAAATAGATTCTGAGGGAAAAATATACAAAGAAATAATATAAAATATATAGGGAAATCAGAAAATCTTGGTCTCAATTTTCAATCTAAACATTATAAAATGCTGTTGCTACTCAGATCTACCTCTCCACCCCTGATCTCAATTCTCCTGTCCTTTCTAAAGTCAGCAACTGTTTATCTGACATTTCCTTCTGGATGGCCTTTCACCACCAAAAGATTAACACCATCACTGCTGAACCATTTCACCCCATGTGTGCTGATCTCATTTTGAACATATTGTGCTCATCACACAATTTGAAGTCATGTTTTATTATGTGTATACGTCGTGTTGTGTTAGAATGCTATAGCAAAAAATTTAACTTTGCAGCGGGATCACTGCGGCCTGACATCTTTGATGTCAGCCCAGCCTCTGGGACCCCGGCGGGCATGACATCTATTACAGGCACCCCCCCCCCCCGCCAGTGCGGGGAAGGTGCCTGAAGAAGAGTGGGAGGTCCTTTGGACCTCTCTCCCTCCCCATCCGTGCAGGCCACAAGCTAAAGGCAGGCACCGCTTTGAAGGGCACAGCCTGCCCTTCCAAGCGGTGGGTGCCTATAACCCCTTGGGGGCTGGATCGCAATTTGGTGCCAAAAGGCGCCGAATCGCGGTCCTTTCCCAGAGCTGGTTGACATCTTCGATGTCAGCCAAGCTTCCGGGATCTCCCCCTGATGACTGGCGTCATCGTGCATAGCGCGATGACATCAGTTCGGGAGTTAACCCGTAGCAGCCACCTATGGTGGAGATAGGGGGTTCCAATGAAGCCCCTATCTCCCAGTCTGTGGAAGCTAGGGGTTACTGTTTGGTATCATCGGATCGGCCAGAGCATGGCTTTTCCAATGATACCAAATATGACCATGTAAAATGTAAGTAACAAAATTAAAAATAAAAAAATTATAAAAAAAATAAAATAATTAAACCTTTTTTTATTTTTAATTAATGCAGCAATATTGTTCCCATTTCAATTATAATGTGAACAATGATGCTGCACTAACGATTTTTTCTATGGGGCGTTTGCTTAAAAACACGTAATTTCCCCCCCAAAAAATGTAACGAGTTCCCATTTCAAATTTTTTTAACAAGCGCTCCCCATAGAAAATATAACCGCAAAGGCTCACATGATAAAATGTGAAAAAAAACACTTTACACAATGTAGATGATTGAAAATTCTAATTTTATTCCATTTTTTGTTATAATATTCAGGCAGGACATGACATATACATATAATAATGATATATCATGAATCTGCCGAGTCTGTCAGAAAGAACGATACATAATATGTCTGGGTTGTTCACAGGTGTGAAATGGCTCAGCAGTGAAAGGGTTAACTAAAAACTGATTTTCTTTTTTAAATATTCGCTTTTATTTTGGAGAATTGTGTTTTACGTCTCTGATCTCTCCAATGACATCTAAGTTGACTTTGTCAGGTGTAAAGAATGGAAATCCAGGGGCAAGGGACCCCCGCTCTCGTCACAGCTGTAAGGCGGCTTTGTGTTTTCGATAAACCAATGCGTAATAACACATTGCTCCATCACCTCTACATTTGCTCCCGGTGAGGGAAATGAGGTGAGTTAGTGCAGTGGCATTGTTTGCTTTATATGTAAAAGAACATAACGTCACCGCCTTAGAAATGAGAAAATAAAGTAAATTTTGTATATAATTGTATTTATTTCATTTATTTTTACATCAAATCTTTCAAATGACATCTCACGTGACTTTGTGCGGCGCAAAAATCAGAGACACCAGGTTCCAAAGTACCCCCCGCGCTCCTCGCTGCAGTTCAGTGGTTTTCGATGAGACAATGTGTAATAATGCATTGTGTCATCACCTCCACACTTGCTGCTGTCATGGGAAATGAGGTGACTTAGCACAGCATCATTGTTCACTTTGTAATTGAAAAGTGAACAGTAGAGCAGCATTAGAAAAATATATATTTTTTTTATTATTATTTTTATTATTTTTACATATAACCTGGTCATGTTTGGTATCATTGGAAAGGCCATGCTCTGGCCCTCTATCTTTTGTGGTTGCAGAGATACAGGGGTACAAAGGAACCTGTATGTCTTCCATAGTGATCCAGCGCTCGACCAGGGCCAGACAATTTCTGTTGTCATTGTGCATGCAATGGGCCGGGTGAGACATCCAGGGTTATTCAAAGAGAATCGAAAAGTCACCGCACGTCCGGTGACTTTTCGTTCTCTTCAACTCGGCTTGATTTGGCGATCCCATTTCGGCAACCCTGCGGTGTATTCAGCAAGCACCACAGGGCCGTCGTAGTGCAGGGAAAAGCCGTTGAAAACTTGCCGAACACTCTCCGCAAAACCCAGGAGAATGCACACCGAAACCCGCAAAAACATCTGGATTAACCCCACCGAAGAAGCCGGAGAAACCCGAGCAGGAGCCGATCAGAGAGCAGAGCAGCTGCCAGAAAAACCAGACACCGCAGATGAATGGAGTGAAAAAAAAAAACAGTACGCTTGAATGTTTGAAAAGTGAAACACTGTTTGCAAACAAACTACTGAGCGAAAATGTCTGAAATTTACATATGAGGTCCAATGAATGATAATAAAAAGGGTTGTTACAGAAAAAAGAAAAAAACGTTAAAAAAATAATAGAAAAAAAGAAAATTTGTTTTGCAAAAAAATGCTTAAAAGATCCTAAAATATCTATAAATAGACTTTTTACTGCAGAATATTTTAATCAACGGTTTATTAGATATTGGATTAAAACGGGAATATTTTTAACATTGAAGCCTATGGGATTCGCCTGAATAAACCTGTCGAATGAAGCAACCGAATGGCAGGGCATTTCGGCAACTTTTCACTGCTTGTTTTTGTTCTCTGAATAGACTAAGCTATGGGGATTTCACTGCCCTCGAACAGGCACCATATGGGCAGGCAATTTGCCGACATTTAACCAAATTCTATTTAACCAATTCTAAACCAAAGATAATATGTAAACATACGATAACCTCCAGACATTCACTCAATTGGTAAAATCATAATTCTTAATCCTCAACATTGATGATTACACATTCATGTGAGTCTAATATTGACTTTAAGTAATAAAGGTCAAAATTATTATATTTTCATTATGTTACAAAGTATTCAGAAAAAAAAGGGAAATCCAGGTTCAGATAATCTTTAAATTCTGCTCAGGTCTCAGGCGTCTGTTATCTTAGCTAAGTATTGTGGGCTTATTGTATAGAGCATGCTGTCAGTGTCGTGATTTGAACAACGAAAGATGAAAGTCTTATTGCAGCGGAACTGACACATTTGGGAATCAAACCTGAAAACAGCAATAGTGTCAAACTTCCACCATTAGCCTGCTGAGTCATTTGAAGTTTTACATTTGATCCTTGTTGACGTTAGTGTTCATCTTGAGGGATATTGAAAGACTGAAGAGAGATCAGTTAGGAACAATTCCAGTCACCAATATACACGGCATATCTCTCTCCAGGCTTTAAAAACCAAGCACATGCCAAAAAGATCTTCAATAGTCAATAGACTATTCTACAGAATTGTAAACACCTGCTTTCCTTGAATACTCGTAAAAGTAAGTATAACATCTTTCTTTTTTGTGCAAGCTTGCACACTTAACTTTTCATCTTTCTCTTAAATCAAGTCCCTATGAACAATTCTCACTGCATAAAACACTGGAGTACTTTGTACATCTTGACTGCAGCCTAGAGAAGGAAATTATTTTTCTTCAAACATTCGCTCATATCTTAGATTGGATCAGGGACGTACCATCAGAGCCTCACCTGCCATTAAACTATAAAATAATAAAATAAACCCACCTGCTACGTGCTCCCCGCCATCAGCTACGTCCCCTTCCTCTGCGCACAGTGCGCGTATTCTTTTTACAGTCTATGAAATTTGCGTAGCGGGATGCTTCCCCGCTGCGATAAACGCGTAAGCTGCTCAAGAAGTCTGCAGCCGCGTCTGTTCAAATAGGAGACAGGCCCTGACAGAGCAATGGAAAAGCTTGGACCAATGGGAAAGAACCATTGGTCCAAGCCATTCGAAAAACCGCCTGCATTGGAGGCTGGCCTCTGATTGACAGGAAAGGACCCAGGCAGCTCCTTCTAGTGGTGGATATGAGAAAGCCAGGGACAAGCAGCTCCCTCTGCTCCCTCTAATGGCACAGAAAAAACAGTTTTTCAATTATATTTTATTTTTTTAATAGTAAAGTATATGATATGATGAAAATAATGGTATCTTTAGAAAGTCCATTTAATGGCGAGAAAATGGTATATAATATGTGTGGGTACAGTAAATGAGTAAAAGATAATTTACAGCTAAACACAAACCACAGGAAGTTAGTTGTGTATATCTGGCTCTGATACTGGCCAGTGCCTCACCAGCCACTGACCTCACCGCATGTCCTTAATTTGGCAGTGGTTGCTTTGTTATTATTATTATTATTATTATTTATTTATAAAGCGCCAGCATATTCCGCAGCGCTGTACAATAAGCACAGTACAGACAGGGTTACAATACATTGAACAACATTTGACAAACAGTACAGGAGGAGATGAGGGCCCTATTCCCGTAGGAACTCACAATCTAGGAGGGTTGGGGTTGGAAACAGGAGGAGAGGACTGTAAGGTGAGAGTGATTGATGGTTGCGTCAGTGAGTTGGGTGGTAGGCTTCCCTAAATAGGAATGTTTTAAGGGAGCGTTTGAAGGAAGAGAAGTTAGGGGAAAGTCTGACAGCACGAGGGAGAGCGTTCCAGTTTGTACTTTCGTTAATTGTTTGTGTCTGACTCTGTGAGGCAATGTAAGTTTTATTTTGTTTAGTTAATTAACGGCCCTATTTACATGTTGTAGCAAAAGTCAAGTTTTGAGCAACATTTAAAGGGATACTCTAAGCAACATGACCACCTAAGCTATTTTAGGTGGTCATGATGCCCGGAGTATCCTGCCCTCTGTCCCCCCTCCCTCCACTCAGCGGTTCAGCTGTAAATGCTGAAAACAGCTGAGAGAGGCGGAGAACTTTACTCCGCCCTCCCAGCTGTCAGTCAGCAGAGCGGGAATCATATTTCCCGCTTCTGCCGACTTTTGCCGAGTAGGAGACGTCATCTCGCTTTCAGCGCGATGACGTCTCCAACTCACCGCAGAAGCTGGCGGCTCCCTCTGAGGGTTAGTGTTGCGCGCATCCTCTTGCGCGCAACACTAATCCTCTGAGGGAGCCGGGAGGAAGCCTGCCGATTGGCTGGCTTACGTGAGAGGCGCGCATGCGCGCTTCTCACGTAAACCAGAAGGCAAGTCGGATAGAAGAAGGACGGGAGCGGAAGAGGAGGGAGGTGAGTATAAAAAAAAAAAAACAGCGCTGGAAACAAGAGGATTTTAGGGTAAGTATTACAGTTACACGAAAAAAACCAAAAAATAACTATTTATTAAGGGGATAGGTTAGGATTAAAAAACGGGGGGGGGGTGATTTTTTTGTTAGAGTGTTCCTTTAAGTAAGTGATTTTTGCTCAGAAAATGGTATTTACATCTTGTAGTTATTTCCATGCTCATGTTTTTACTAGAAAAATTTTACCGTGATTTTTGCTCCAGTTTTTTCAGTACATGGTGAGAATAACTCAAGTTTTGCTCATAAAATTCAAGTACTTTATCACAGACTTATTTTATTCAAAACATTCGAGCAAAATGTGAGTCAATGCCTCTCACAATCTCCTACAGCTCAGAGCTGTAGCAAAACTTGAGGGGAGAAGCTTAAATAGTGCTCAGTGTCAGTGCTCTCTCACTCTGCGCACTTCGTTGAGTTCAATTCGCCAATCCTGGGATAAATTCAGCATTCTCCGCAGGGTCCCCAATGCGCGGCAAAGCAATCCACAGAACGTAGATGGCAATCCGCCGTACAAACCGCTGAAAGCAGACGCAAACCGCCGAACTGATCGAAAAAAGCCAAAAAAAGCAGACCAGCGGTGGAATGTGGCCGAACTGGAGCAGGGTTATTCAGAGAGAGGTGAAAACCTTGAGAATTGCCAGGAGAATGAACAATCTAGACCAAATAGCAAATTTGGAAAGTGAGAAAAATTTAAGAATTTTTCTGGTTTGACTATTTTGACCTAGAATTATCAATTCTCCAGTCATTCTCAAGGTTTTCACCTCTCTCTGAATAGCCCTGATAGTAAAGAAAAACAAAACAAAACACAATTTTAAAAAAAGGCGTTTAAAACAAAACAAGCATGAAAATTCATGAAAATAATAAAAAAGGTCCTATAAATAGTAAAAGGTCTGTTACAGACTAAAAAAACCGAACTCCATTTAAAAAAAAATGGAATCAAAAATGTTGCTGAGAAAAATCCAGAAAAATTCCTAAAAAAAATCTAAAAAATAAATAAAAAGGCTTTTTGCTGTAAATGATAAAAATAAACGGTTGTCTAAAAAACTAATAAAAACTGTATTTTTTTTTTACATTGAAAGCTATGGGATTTGCCTGTTGAAACTTGTCAGTTACAGTTAAAGGCATTTATACAGCACCAGCATATTCCGTAGCTCTATACAATGGGGGAGCACAAACATGAGATTTACATGATAAGTGAGGAACAGACAACCCTGCCCGTAGGTTTAGCTTCAGAAAAAAGCGAAAAAAAGGGGGATATCTGCAATATAGGTAGATAAACACACATAGGGTGAAACCCCTTTACACCTGAGTGTTTAAGCAAAAGAAAGAAATTGGATCCTATGCAGAATACCTATATGCCTGTTTGAAAACACCATTTGTGAGTGTAAAGTTGGCAGTGCTTAAACACTCAGGTGTAAAGGGGTTTCACCCTATGTGTGTTTATCTACCTATATTGCAGATATCCCCCTTTTTTTCGCTTTTTTCTGAAGATTGGAAGCCTATATAGGGGGGCTTCAAGAAGTGTCCCATCATTTCATGAACATTCTATAAGGAAAATATTCCTGGAATTCGTGGCAGTTGAAAACCAAAATCAAAAGTTAAGTACTAAAGTTATATTTATTGACTATTAGCGCTGAGTTTGATCCATAAATGGCTTACCTAATGACATCCCTTGCACAAATTAGGAACAATAGGTCAACTAAATTTAACGATCTGGTGGGCAAGGGACCAGACTGTGTACAGCAGAAACCAAGTAATAGACAATATTTTTTTATATTGGAGAAACTAGTCACACAGGAAACAAAGAAATGGTGGGAAGTGTCCTTTCTGGAAAACTATTTGGAAAAAGGATTTGTCCCAAGGGGACTAAGATTAGAGAAAACTCCCGCTTTTGGCATAGACAATGTTGAATTTATGAGAAAATGGGATGAAATATTGGTTGACAGTTCCAGAAAACTTATGAAAGTGATAGTAGAATATGAAAAAGAAAATTTGGTACATCTGGAGCAGGAAATCAAGTCTCATAGTGAGAATTTTCCTGTAGACAAAGAAAGTCTGTCCTTTATGGAGGAAGAAAAAGAACTATGCCAAACGATTGAGACCCTAGAGGAAAAAATATCATCAACAAAAAACGGGAAATACTTACGGGACAAACAGGATTGGGAGGAACAAGCCTACCTGACAGTAAATAAAAGGAAAATGAGAAAAAGAAATGTCCCAAATAGATATGTTCCTAATAGAGATATGAGAACTCGTAATGGGGAAAGGAACGGACCTTCCAGATTTGCAAGGACACAGAACACTTCTAATAGAGATGCTGATCGAGCACATGGTTCCCGAATTGAAAAGGATACCGTTAAGGCCCAGATGCCTATAAAAAAAGTTTCCTTAAAAAGTACCAATAAGGGAACATCCAATACTTTACCTGATGATTCGAGAACTTGGGCCCAGGTAGTAGATAATCAGGAAAAATTGGATCAGAACCCTAAAGCCCCTTTTTTAGGGGCACGTCCAAAAGAATGCAAGATTACAAATTATTATCTACCGAAGAAAGACTGGACCCATCCGAACAAGTACAGTGTGCTGGTGGATTCCCCCCTCAAGAGGAGACGCATGAGCGCCAACTCTTGGGGAGAGGAGTCCAACGGATCCCCCAGATACTAGAGGGAAATATGGGGATAATTAACTTAACAGAATTGGTGTTGTTTGAGGTTACTGAAAAAGCTCTTCGAAAGGACCTTAAATTTGCTCCAAATAAAATATCAAATAATTTCGATTTATTTATCGATTTACATAAATTCATTCGTAAATTAACATTAAAAAGGTTCTTTTTGAGTAAAAATGGCGAAGAAAATCCAAATTTCAACACCTCTAAGATTACTAAATTTAAACCCCAATCTAGCTTTTACCCTGTTTTTGCTAAGGGAGCCTAAGTGGAAACATTTTGTAAAATGGTGGAACATGATCTGGACAAAATGTGCAAGGAGAAACAACAGGTTTTTAATTTAAATAAAGGGGAATATAATGCTATTCAGGCACTTAAGAAAAGAGAGGACATTGTAATAAGAGAAGCGGATAAGGGAGGCGCTATAGTAATGTTGACAAGTCAGTATTATCAGGAGGAAGCCTGTAATATACTTAGTGATAAGAACACATATACAGAATTAAAGAGCGACCAAACCTTGAGATATAATAAAATTTTATTTATTTTATTAAATAAGGCTAAGGAAAATTTAAGTATCTCAGGTCCAAATCTCGATTTTATATATATAAAAACACCTCGTTTACCTGTTTTTTATTTTTTGCCGAAAGTTCATAAAAATTTAGAGAGACCACCTGGTCGCCCAATTATTAGTGGGATAGGCTCCTTAACATCCAATTTATCACAATTTGTGGACTTTTTCCTTCAAAAATATGCTCAAAGTGCACCATCATACATAAAGGACACTACTCATATTTTAGTGGATTTAAATAAAGTTCAATGGAAATCTACATATCGATGGGCAACTTATGATGTGTCATCCCTATATACAGTAATTAAACACTGTTTAGGCCTAGAGGCGGTTGATTACTATTTAAAAAGGGATGTAGAGATAAAAGAGGAAATGAGAATGTTCATATTGGAATCAATTGATTTTATCCTACGACATAATTATTTCTGGCATCAGGGTAAATATTTTCTTCAGATAACTGGGACAGCCATGGGGACCAGGTTTGCCCCGAGCTACGCAAACATATATATGAGATATTGGGAGCATCAGTGTGTGTTTGCGGATCATCAGTGGCGGGCAAGCCTGGTCCTCTGGCGTCGATACATAGACGATGTGTTGGTGGTCTGGGATGGCACACAGGAGACTTTGGATCGATTTACTCAATATATTAATGAGAATCAGTATTCGCTTAAATTCAGTTCGGTATTTGATCCAATTCAGATTGCCTTTTTGGATGTTATATTAAGGACTGATGGAAGGAAAATTGTATCAAAATGTTTTTTTAAGAAAACAGACGGCAATGGGTATGTTCATCGAGATAGTTGCCACCATCCATCTTGGCTCAAATCCATACCTAAGAGCCAGTTAATTAGAGTTAAAAGGAATTGCACGAACAATAAAGATTATGATACTCAGGCGAATTATATTAAGGAAAAGTTATTGGCTAAACAGTACAGTGAAATAGAAATTGATAATGAAATCAGGCAAGTAAGGAAAATCAATAGGAAACAGCTATTGACAAAAAGATTAAAGGATCCAACACGGGACATGAGATATAGGTATGCTTTCGTGACGGATTTTAATACTCAATTTAGATCAATAGAGAATATAGTGAAGAAACATTGGTCGATATTGTCTAGGGATCCCATATTGGGTACTGAACTTCCATCAAATCCCACTATGATCTATAGGAGAGCTAGGAATTTAAAGAGTGTCCTAGCCCCTAGTATTCCCAATCCTCCACTGAAGGCTGGTATAGGCAATTCCGGGTTTAGAAAATGTGGGTTATGTAAGGCATGTCGTTTCCTGCCAAGGATTACTGATCAATTTACTAGCAAGGCAACGGGTGAAGTGTTCAAAATTAAAGGAAATATTACATGCTCAACAAATTTTGTAATCTATTTAATCCAGTGTGGTTGTGGACTGCAATATGTGGGACGCACCACAAGAAAACTTAAATGTAGAATCCTGGAACATATGGGCAACATACGGAGAAATATGGTGACCCATTCTATACCGGTACATTGCAACAACTGTCAACTATATGATATAAAAAAACTGGAATTTTCAGGCATTGAGTATATTGAAGCAGATTGGAGAGGAGGGGATAGGGTTAAAAAATTGTCTAGAAGGGAAACTTACTGGATACACCGTTTAAAAACACTACAACCACGAGGCTTGAATAGTGATTTGGACTTGGTGTGTTTTTTAAATTAAAGAGTAATATGATTATCATAGTTTTTTTCTATTGTTATAATATTTTAAATATGGTGGTAATGGATTCACGTTCAGAGGAAATTATTGGGTCTTTTCAGAGACTGCCGGTGGAAGGATACATGCCCAGATGAAATGGAAGGCTCTGCTCGCCCAATAAAAGAAATTGTTCACAGGTGGCAACATTGTGGGCAAAACCGGAAAAAATCTATATGTTCCGGATCTTCTAATAGAAAAATTCGGTGGACAAAGGGGCCTCCATTCATATTGTGGAGAAAGGAGAAGTAGCGGTAACCATGGAGATCTATTTGGATGCGAATGGGATGTATTCCGGAAACACCGCCGGGCGGATATGACGTATCGGGGAAATAACGTCTTGGGAATGAAACCGGACGTTGGGGAAGCGATTGAGCGGACATGACGTATCGGATGGACGGTGCCATGGTAACTAAACCAGACGCCGGAAATTGGGAGACGCTTATCGGGGCAGCTGTTCTGAATCCCCTTGTTACGGACACTATATAACTGTTGATTTACGAGATGGACGCCACTCCTGAGGAAGTCGAGAGGACGAAACGCGTCGAGTGGCAGACCCCCAGAAACCGTGGAATTCAGGGCTTGGACCCAAGATGTATCCCTGGAACTGGGTGATTTTTATATGCAAATTTTAAACTTGTTAAGAAGTACGTGCAATAAATGAGGATCGATTTTAATTGAACCATTTTTACTTGTGGTCCTTCACTATTGCACACCATTCTCTTTCTCCCTTTCTTTAACATGACTATTTGGTTATGAAAACGAGAAAATTGCCAAAAGAAAGAAATTGGATCCTATGCAGAATACCTATATGCCTGTTTGAAAACACCGTAGGTTTAGCTGTCCAGTTAATACAGCACTTTAACCAAGTTGAACAGAAGCACCAAAAATCTGGGCATTTTGGTGCTGTTCAGCGTTTTGTGAATAGATTAACCATTGCTTCTCTATGGGGAAATTTACTGCCCACTAATACGCATTGCAACGTATTTCGCTGAACAATTTGCCAAATATTCTGTATAGCTGAATTGACACAAAATTCCACCATACAGTGAAATTCTATGTCCGGTAAAATTTGGTGGCAAATTGGCTCTCTTTGAATAACCCCTTCACTAGAGACCTCAAAAGTAAAATATGTCAGCACTAGCACACGTTTGCCACTGATGTAGTCACTGGTGCTATTATCCAGTGAAGGTTTCAAAAAAGGAGAAGAAATCTGGATTTAAGCATTTTATTCTTTTTTTTTTCTTTGCCACACAGCGATAAAGTGTTCGGATTTGGTATGCAGAGAAGGTGGCAACCCTACATTAACCTCTGCCATGCATGCACACCCATAAATCCCAGGCAACCTTCAATACCCATTAACCACTGTCAGCCATCCACACCCATTAACCGCTGCCATAAATGCACACACATTATTCCATAGACAACCTTTAACACTCACTACCCCTAGCCAGCCACCCAAACCTATTAACATTTGCCATACATGTGTGCAGTCATCCACACCCATTAACCTCTGTCACACATGCACACCTTTTAACCCCTGCTAGCCATCCACACCCATTATAACCTGTCATATATCCACATACCTGAAGCCCTGACATACATAAACAACCATTAACCCTTGCTGCACTTGCACATCCATTAATCTCAGGCAACACTCAATACTCCTCAGCCCCAGCTAGAAAATATACCTTTCAAAAAGTTCATCAAAGTGCTGGTAGACTCCATCTACCAGAGCCTCAAGCTCAGCTTCATTGGATTGTTCTCTTTTTGCTGCAGCTGGAGGTCACCATTATTTTCAGGGCCGGATTAACATAGGGGCTGATGGAGCAGCAGCTCCAGGCCCATGACTCAGAATAGGCCCAGAGAAAGGATAACTATGTCTGCATTTGGACCCAGGTATCTCCAGCTCCTTAGCAGCTACAGGGTCACGTGAGGTATCACTGGAAAGATCGGAGCATGGTCTTTCCAATGATACCAAACCTGACTAGGTTTTAAGTAAGAAAAATAAAATAATAAATAGTTCTTTACTTTTTCTTTTGTTTTCTAAAAGCAATATTTTTCACTTTTCAATTATAAAGAGAACAATGATGCCACACTAAATAACCATCACATGTCACTAAGTGTGGAGATGATGGCATTATCCATTGTTACATCAATAACCTAAAGCACCACACTACAGGGGAGAGCACTGCGTGAAACTTTGCACCCCTGCGTCACTAATTGTTACATCTCACAAGGTCAAGCGAGATATTGTCATTGGACAGGTCAGAGCCTGGCCTATGCCTTGATACCAAACGTGACCATGTAAAATCTAAAAGAAAATACATTTTTATTTATTTATTTTTAGTCCCAAAACAATGGCATTGTCCATTTGTGACGTATAAAATGAGCAATACCACTGCCATTACTCACCCTTTAATTTCCCACGCTAGGAGCAAGGTCAGTGTTTTATACAAAGACATATTATTCATAAAAAAACATGTTCCAAAACACAAGGGGAAAGTTTTCCTTTTTTTTTCTTTTTTTTGGTTAAAATTGTAAATTTTCTCAGTAAAATGCTATAACAGGTTCCTATTTCACATTTTTTTTTAACAAGAATTCCCTGTAGAATATATAACCACAAAGGTTTGGATGATAAAATGAGAAAAAAATATTTTACACTCTTTAAATGATTGAAATGTGAATGCAAATTTACTCACACTGTATCTGGTTAGATATATCTGTAGCTGCACTATTAAATAACTTAAAACTATGCTTTAGGCTAGGGTCAGACTAACGCATTTTTCGCGTCGTCCGTGAAAAAGTGCGTTCGAACGAATGGACGTATTTTTTCACGGAATACGCGATAGCGGTCATACGATGCGCATTTTTGTCCATGATTTTGTACAGATCATCAATAAAACCCTTTTTGCGTCTGGACGTTATGTTGGCTGCACATTAGCAGCGTCTGACGTCTCCTAATCACGCACACATGCCGCTAGCGGACGCAGCGCACTCTGTACGTCCGTACTAGCGGTTTGACGTTCTCAAAAAAATGCGTTTGTTTGCCGCTTGCGTTGCGTGGCCGAACTTTTGTGTGTCCGTACTTCGTATATTGCCTGTCATTGCCTGTCATTTTCTGCTACTACGGCCGTGATAAAGTGCGGCTGCACGTGCGTTCGTCTGACCCTAGCCTTAATTTCACTAAATACAAAAAAAAGACCAACAAAATATTCAGCTCCAGGCCCATAGAGATCTTAATCCGGCCCTGATTATGTTCCCCTAGGCGTGTTCACTGACAGAAGTTAAAAAAGATGGCTGACAATTCACAGTAATTTATAGCAGTAACCAAGACAACAACAAGGTATTTGCAAGGATTTTGATATCAGATATGAATAATGAGTTATCTACTCAAATTATTTGCTACCAGTTGTAAATTGCAAGTAAAGTCCATGGAACATCTTGAGGTAATTAAAAAGTGAGCAAAACACAAATTGCTCAAGTCTTGCTACAAGATGTAAACAGGACCATAAGTCTTTTTTACCTGTTTGGCCAAAATGATACTCCCCCTCAAGGGGCATAGATGTAGTCAATGATGCAAATCTTTGGCAGCCATGTCTTCACCCTCCAGATTTCCCACCTACCAAGGTCTGCAATCGAATAATGTTTTTATACACTAACATGCAACATTATTAAATATAATGTATTGTTCATCTGAAAATTGCAATCTTCATACTGTACTGAAGAACATGTCCTGGATTTCTAACGAGGTTATTCACAGTGCACCAAAATGTCGCCTCTTGTTCCCCGCACTTTGGGGAATCAAATTTCCCCACCCTGCAGTGAATTCAGCATTCACCGCAGGGTCCCTGGAGTGCAGGGAAAATCTGCTGCAAAACAATCTGACTAAGCCTGCCGAATGAAACTAATGAACATCAGGGCATTTCTCTGACATTTCATTGATGTTCAGTGTTCTGTGAATAGATTAGCCATTGCATCTCTATGGGGGATTTCACTGCCGTCGAACAGGCACCGTACTTGCTAGCAATTCACCAAAATTTGGCGAACTGCCTGCTCTCTGAATAGCTGATTGGCCAGGAAATGGCACCGTACAGGGAAATTCACTGTTCGGTGCCATTTCAGGGGCCAGATTATCTCTCTCTGAATAACCCTGTAAATTATGTAATAATAACCTATCTGTGTTTAAATCTAATGAAAGAGATAGAGCCCTGTTGTAAGATTTGTTGACAACATGACTTCATCTGAAACAGAGGGAAAATACTAGGGTCTAATTTAAAACATAAGTCTGCAGCACTTGAAATATGTATTCTTTTCATAGCAGAGATGCTTGGATGTCTCCTATACATTTACTAAAATTTAAACCTACTGATAGGTTATAGAACAATAAGAAATGAACCCATTAGTAAAACTGGAATGTCCAAGGTAATAGTGGTGGATATAGGAAAGGGTCACGACTGGGGCGAAGCATTAGCTGAGGTGATTGTGGAAGAGAGTGAGGAGCTGAAATAAAGGAAAGGAAATATCTTATAAATATCTATACTTATTCGTACAAACACACACATGTAATATCTCTGTCACTTGAGCTGATGCCTACTACAAATCCCCTTAAGGCCAATTGCTGTTCAAGCATTATTGATTTCTCGCTGATAGTGGTCTGATTCCCAGAAGCTTTGTGTGCCTGCTCTAACAAGACATCTAAATTGTGTGCTCTCAGAATACACAGCATTTCTTTGAACAGGAAAACAACACATTAACAAAGATTTTAACTTCCAGTAGAAAATACCTTGTTATTTTTAGCACTTAGTGAAAAAACGCTAACTACATGACCAGGTTGTATTAGTCAAGCAGTGGTTGAAATTATATCAATGCCTATTATGTTGTGAGAATTATTAGAGATCGATAAACTTACACATTTTTGAGTAAGAGACAATAGTGGTGTTATTCACTAACATCCAAATTGGCCTCGAATTGCATCGAACTGTGAATTTCACCCTTCAGTGTAATTTTGGGTCAATACGTCTATTCACTAAGCTGTCAATTCGCCAAATATAGGTGAATGGACAGCAAAATACTGTGCAATTCTCTGCAATTTGCCAAATTTCAGCAGCAAAGAAATTGTCCCATAGAAGACTATCGTATCTTCTATTCACAGAACTCCGATATACATTGAAATTCAAGTGAAATGTCCTGATTTTCTGTGTTTCAATTTGACAGGTTTAAACAGGCAAATCCCATAGGTTTCAATGTAAAAAGCGAATATAGTTTTAAAAGGATATTAACACCATTTAGTCTTTTTATTTTTAACAAAAAACCTTTTTATTTTTAGATTTTTTAAAAGACCTTTTTGTAATTATTTATATTTTTTCAACAACATTTTTTTTTTTTTAAATACTTTTATTTAGTAACAGACCTTTTGATTATTTTTTAAAGGACCCTTTTATTATTTGGACACAATTTTATTGATTGAAACTCCTATGAGGAGAATAGGAGACTTCCTTTTTTTTCAGTTCGGTGGAATTCGCCAATGCCAATTTGGTGCAATTTGGGGGTTGTCAGCGCAATTCAGTATTTTTTTGCCGATGTCCGAAAACTGCTTCAGCGTCTCCAATTTCAGCACAATGCAGTAACATTCGCTAAATAGTGAATTCACCGTATATTTCGCAAAATGGAATTGTCGTAGTGAGCCGAAATGGGCTGAAACACAAAGCAACAAACTGCATCCAATTTCGGTGCTCTGTGAATAAACCCTTAGGTCTATTGTGTTATTGTCCATTATGTCTACTGGAAGCAGGACTGCCAAATGTGTTCCTATCAGGGCCGGACTGGCCATCGAGCCTGGGGGTGAATGCTCTAATTCCAAAACGACCGCTATCGTGTGGGCCGTGTACACATCTACACATCCAGCATCTATGCTTGAAAGTGTCTCTCATACGCTTCTGGTTTGCGCAAAGTTAGACGCTAGGGAACTCGGACTGGTCTCTCGAATGACGTCTCCAACCAAATGTCATGTTGGAATAAAGATACAAAATACAATCTAAGTGCAGAGAAATGACAATATATAGATATATACGTATATCGTTGATGAACTCACAAACAGAGAGCCCGTGCACTGGCTCTGAGTGATGGATAGCCTCTGGGTTGTTTATCTTATTTCACTTCTCAGGAAACCCACTCCTTAGTGCAGTTAGCTCATTACATCCATAGGACATGGGAAGAAAAGGAGAGGCACAATCTGTGTCTATATCTGACATACAGAATAATGCTGTATAGCAGCCAAAAATGAACACTCACATTTGGATGAGCTATTCCCAGCTCAAGATCGAAGGCGTATGGGTTTTTCTGGTCAAACCCAATAAAGACCCGAACATGCAGAGGTGATTCTTCTTTAAAAGATTTAATAATTGTAAAAACAAATAAAATAAAATACAGAACGCATTTCGCCGTTGGCACACGGCTTCATCAGCTGGTCTATGCTTAGCTATGCTCCCGCGAGATCATGTAAAGATATGTGTAACATCTCGCGGGAGCAGAGCCGAGAGTACAAGAGCCGCATTCCCGCATAGATGCAGAAGGCCACTCGCGGGTATGCGGCCCGCCCGTTAAAAGTGTAAACTACCTATGTGGTTGTTTCTGAATTAGAGCAGCCGCCCCCAGGCCACAGACAGCCTGCATCCTACACGGGCCGCCTTGTGTAAATAATTAATAAACCTGGTGGGATGTGAAAATGGTTAATAAAATGAGGGGACGAGGAAATAATGAAATTGGGAGTAGATGAAGTAATTAATAAATTCGGGAAGGATATGGAAATAGTTAATAAAATTGGGTGTGTGTGGAAATAATAAAAAGGGGATAAGCAAGTAATAAAATTGGGTGGGGGATGAGAAAATAATAAAATTGGGGATGAGAAAAATAATTAATAAAATTGGAGGGGGACATAAGATAATACTAAAAATCCAGGTATTAAGACACAATAAGATGGGAAGAAGTGTGGAAATTATGAAATAGAGGGACACAAAATGAGGAAAAAAGGGGTTTGTAGGCAAAAAAGGGTTTTGTAGGCTTCCGTATAGGTATATAGGGTGTGTAGGCATACGGGGATGGTTATGTGTGTGTAGGGGCATGTAAAGGTATTTAATAGGGGTGTGTAAGAGCAGGTATAGGTATATAAAAGGGGTATAGGTATATAAAAGGAGCACAGATGACATCTTTTTTGTTGTTGTTATGTTTTATACATGAACTGGGCTGTTACTCCTGGCGGTTGCAGCCGCTCTGGTGAGTACAGGCAGACGTAATGCCATATTTTCTGTATGTATATATAAAAGGGGTGTGTAGGTGTACGTATAGGTAAATAATAGGGGTGTGTAGGTAGTAGGTAGAGTCCTCGCGCTTGCACCAAGTATCCAGTGAGTAATACTTCAAAATAATCTAGAAAACATAATAGGAGACATACATTGCGCAGTACATCCTTATGACACCTGATTTCCAGGAAGTAGGTAATCAACTCACTTTTTTCTGAGCCCCATTAAGTCGGCTCTGAACTATACAGGCATAAATCTGTGAATATGATCTCACCAACCCGTCCTACCAGCAACCATCCGTGGTGATAAGCTGGTCCATAGACGAAGTATTGGATCCCCGGGATATATCACAAATGAAAAAGTCGGCAGGATAAAAATTAAATTTATTGCAGCACTAACGCGTTTCGACCTAATTGGTCTTTATCAAAGTGCAAAAAAATATACATAATACAATGCAGTGTACAACATTCATTTATACAGAAAAGATAAGGGGAGTAGGCGTGTCAAGCCACAACCTCATTATCCTAATTGGTACTAACACACCCTACTTCCGGTCGGTCGGAGGCACGGCACCGGCGAGCATTCGACATACAGACGGGCGCATAATAATTACGTCCATCTACCTCGAACCCGCCAGTCCGGGCCACCGATCGCCATTTTGGAAGAGGGAAAATGGTGTCCATAATACAAATCGCCCTCGCAGTATTGATGGACATTAAACAAACTTATTTCCGGCCGTTTGGGGTCCCGAACCGGCAGGCCCCCACCGTCCATCAAGCGGTATCTTTTCCTGTCGCTCATAGGCATAGCGGCGGCGGACATCCGGCATGTAGACAGGCGCATAGTAATTACGTCAAGGTCAGCCACAATGGCGGTACCTGGCATTCGCCAAGTAGGGCCCAGGTATGAGGAAAAGCCGCTATATGCAGAGATGCGTGACACAATGATCTAAATGATCTAGGATATATGAATAAACCACAGGAGACACTGGGGACCTCTGCACGGCTATACCGAAGGAGCCCTATACTGATAGATCAGTCCTTAGAGTGGCCGAATCTGCACTAATAGAAAAAGGTTACCTTTGTAGCCGTGCAGAGTCCTGGGGAAAACACAGACACCTGAAGGAGTGTACTCAACAACTTGCAGGGAAGGACTTCAATATACAAAAGCCGTGGTCTACAGGGATACACAACATATAATACAATATGCACAGAACAGCTATGGATGTCCAGAAGAGTCATAAATAAATAAGCCAGGGGTCAAAACCAAAACGTATACCTTGAGCCAAAGCGGGGATATAGCACCAGAGAAAATCCGTCAGCCAGGCCAGAGGGTCAATACCAGGAAGTCAATCAGAACATAAAACTCAGCCAAGGGGGAAACACTGAAATAGAACTAGGACGGAATAACAGGGAGCTCTCAGGAACAAATCTGTAGCTGAAGTGAACCAGGATGCAAGAGCATGGTGATATGGGCCCATGGCTTTATATAGGGGAGTAATCAGCCCATATCACCAGCAGAAGCTCAATGAGCAATGAACTTAACCCCTGAGCTGCATGTCAGGGAAAGCAACACAGGGAAACACAGACATAAGGAATACAGAGGGCAGGGAGACAGGGTTGGAACGTGGGAACGTGACAGTAGCCCCCTCCAAAAAAGGTGACCTCAGGGCACCTAAAACAACAAACATGACAGACAGAATCAGGAAACCAGATCACGAACACCAGTCATCAAAGTCCTGGGTACAGTGGTGTTGCAATGTAGCACTGGCACTGCTGACACACAGCTTGACTGGGTTTCTGGCACCACTGACACACAGCTTGGGACTGGCACCGCTGACACACAGCTTGACTGGGTTTCTGGCACTGCTGACACACAGCTTGGTACTGGCACACAGCTCGGGATGGGCACCACTGGCACATAGCTTGGGACTGGCACACAGCTTGGGACTGGCACCGCTGACACACAGCTTGACTGGGTTTCTGGCACCGCTGACACACAGCTTGGGACTGGCACCGCTGACACACAGCTTGGGACTGGCACCGCTGACACACAGCTTGACTGGGTTTCTGGCACCGCTGACACACAGCTTGGGACTGGCACTGCTGACACACAGCTTGACTGGGTTTCTGGCACCGCTGACACACAGCTTGGGACTGGCACCGCTGGCACACAGCTTGGGACTGGCACACAGCTTGGGACTGGCACCGCTGGCACACAGCTTGGGACTGGCACCGCTGACACACAGCTTGACTGGGTTTCTGGCACCGCTGACACACAGCTTGGGACTGGCACCGCTGACACACAGCTTGGGACTGGCACCGCTGACACACAGCTTGAGACTGATTTAACTGGAAGCTTGCTAATTGGTATTTATCAAAGTGCAAAAAAATATACATAATACAATGCAGTGTACAACATTCATTTATACAGAAAAGATAAGGGGAGTAGGCGGTGTCAAGCCATGACCTCCTTATCCTAATTGGTACTAACACACCCTACTTCCGGTCATTCAGAGGCACGGCACCGGCGAGCATTCGACATACAGACGGGCGCATAATAATTACGTCCATCTACCTCGAACCCGCCAGTCCGGGCCACCGATCGCCATTTTGGAAGAGGGAAAATGGTGTCCACAATACAAATCGCCCTCGCAGTATTGATGGACATTAAACAAACTTATTTCCGGCCGTTTGGGGTCCCGAACTGGCAGGCCCCCACCGTCCATCAAGCAGTATCTTTTCCTGTCGCTCATAGGCATAGCGGCGGCGGACATCCGGCATGTAGACAGGCGCATAGTAATTAAGTCGGGACATAGTGACTGTCACGTTCCCACGTTCCAACCTTGTCTCCCTGCCCTCTGTATTCCTTATGTCTGTGTTTCCCTGTGTTGCTTTCCCTGACATGCAGCTCAGGGGTTAAGTTCATTGCTCGTTGAGCTTCTGCTGGTGATATGGGCTGATTACTCCCCTATATAAATCCATGGGCCCATATCACCATGCTCTTGCATCCTGGTTCACTTCAGCTACAGATTTGTTCCTGAGAGCTCCCTGTTATTCCGTCCTAGTTCTATTTCAGTGTTTCCCCCTTGTCTGAGTTTTATGTTCTGATTGACTTCCTGGTATTGACCCTCTGGCCTGGCTGACGGATTTTCTCTGGTGCTATATCCCCGCTTTGGCTCAAGGTAAAGAAACAGTCAAGCTGTGTGTCAGCAGTGCCAGTCCCAAGCTGTGTGTCAGCGGTGCCAGAAACCCAGTCAAGCTGTGTGTCAGCGGTGCCAGTCCCAAGCTGTGTGCCAGCGGTGCCAGTCCCAAGCTGTGTGTCAGCGGTGCCAGAAACCCAGTCAAGCTGTGTGTCAGCGGTGCCAGTCCCAAGCTGTGTGCCAGTCCCAAGCTATGTGCCAGCGGTGCCCGTCCCGAGCTGTGTGCCAGTACCAAGCTGTGTGTCAGCAGTGCCAGAAACCCAGTCAAGCTGTGTGTCAGCGGTGCCAGTCCCAAGCTGTGTGTCAGCGGTGCCAGAAACCCAGTCAAGCTGTGTGTCAGCAGTGCCAGTGCTACATTGCAACACCACTGTACCCATGCCCCACAGAGAGTCCGAGGTTTCCAAACCTCATGGTAAGGCACAGGTAGGCAAGCCTACTCCCACTGTTGCCGTGTCGTGTGGGGGGGTCACCAGTTCTAGATCTCGTTCAAGGAGAAGACGAGAAAAGGTGTTTAACCCTAGTCCCAATGATTCTATGTCCAGTCTAACTGATGCCAAGATCCCCCTACCCCGTCATGTCCCTGAGGGCTATGTGCAGTCGCCCTTTGGACTGGTGTTCAGGAAGGACCACTGGGTTGCCATTCAAAGGAACCCTCATAGACGGGGGCGTCTTGTGGAGGAGGATGACGACTCTGAGTGGGACCTCAAAGGACTTTGATGACTGGTGTTCGTGATCTGGTTTCCTGATTCTGTCTGTCATGTTTGTTGTTTTAGGTGCCCTGAGGTCACCTTTTTTGGAGGGGGCTACTGTCACGTTCCCACGTTCCAACCCTGTCTCCCTTCCCTCTGTATTCCTTATGTCTGTGTTTCCCTGTGTTGCTTTCCCTGACATGCAGCTCAGGGGTTAAGTTCATTGCTCGTTGAGCTTCTGCTGGTGATATGGGCTGATTACTCCCCTATATAAAGCCATGGGCCCATATCACCATGCTCTTGCATCCTGGTTCACTTCAGCTACAGATTTGTTCCTGAGAGCTCCCTGTTATTCCGTCCTAGTTCTATTTCAGTGTTTCCCCCTTGGCTGAGTTTTATGTTCTGATTGACTTCCTGGTATTGACCCTCTGGCCTGGCTGACGGATTTTCTCTGGTGCTATATCCCCGCTTTGGCTCAAGGTATACGTTTTGGTTTTGACCCCTGGCTTATTTATTTACGACTCTTCTGGACATCCATAGCTGTTCTGTGCATATTGTATTATATGTTGTGTATCCCTGTAGACCACAGCTTTTGTATATTGAAGTCCTTCCCTGCAAGTTGTTGAGTACACTCCTTCAGGTGTCTGTGTTTTCCCCAGGACTCTGCACGGCTACAAAGGTAACCTTTTTCTATTAGTGCAGATTCGGCCACTCTAAGGACTGATCTATCAGTATAGGGCTCCTTCGGTATAGCCGTGCAGAGGTCCCCAGTGTCTCCTGTGGTTTATTCATATATCCTAGATCATTTAGATCATTGTGTCACGCATCTCTGCATATAGCGGCTTTTCCTCATACCTGGGCCCTACTTGGCGAATGCCAGGTACCGCCATTGTGGCTGACCGTGACGTAATTACTATGCGCCTGTCTACATGCCGGATGTCCGCCGCCGCTATGCCTATGAGCGACAGGAAAAGATACCGCTTGATGGACGGTGGGGGCCTGCCGGTTCGGGACCCCAAACGGCCGGAAATAAGTTTGTTTAATGTCCATCAATACTGCGAGGGCGATTTGTATTGTGGACACCATTTTCCCTCTTCCAAAATGGCGATCGGTGGCCCGGACTGGCGGGTTCGAGGTAGATGGACGTAATTATTATGCGCCCGTCTGTATGTCGAATGCTCGCCGGTGCCGTGCCTCCGACCGACCGGAAGTAGGGTGTGTTAGTACCAATTAGGATAAGGAGGTCGTGGCTTGACACCGCCTACTCCCCTTATCTTTTCTGTATAAATGAATGTTGTACACTGCATTGTATTATGTATATTTTTTTGCACTTTGATAAATACCAATTAGGTCGAAACGCGTTAGTGCTGCAATAAATTTTATTTTTATCCTGCCGACTTTTTCGTTTGTGATATATCCCGGGGATCCAATACTTCATCTATGGACCAGGTTATCACCACGGATGGTTGCTGGTAGGACTGGTTGGTGAGATCATATCCACAGGTTTATGCCTGTATAGTTCAGAGCCGACTAAATAGGGCTCCGAAAAAAGTGAGTTGATTACCTACTTCCTGGAAATCAGGTGTCATAAGGATGTACTGCGCAATGTATGTCTCCTATTATGTTTTCTAGATTATTTTGAAGTATTACTCACTGGATACTTGGTGCAAGCGCGAGGACTCTACCTACTACCTTGTCTATTGACTATTCGCACTCGGGAGTGTGCGTTTGTGCCCTTGCTGCTACCCAAGACCGACCATCCATATATCATCTGCGCCATTTTTTCCACCTTACTGTTTTCCAATAGGGGTGTGTAGGTGCATGTATAGGTATATAATAGGGGTGTGTCAGCATATGTACAGTGGCTAGAGTATTGGGGTGCATATCGAGGTGTGTATCAATATACTATATGTATGTGCAGGGCCAGCGCTTTCCTATAAGGCAGCGCAGGTCGTAAGGGCCATGAAGAGCTAAAGAGTATATGGATAAATAGCGCCTATCCTGAATATGTGCAATAGTGATTATTTGCTGGTGTGCTGCTATACCGAAGAAGTCAGAAAGGAGTAACCAATCTACCCCAAGGGCCACAAAAGCAGACGATGCTAAAGATACAAAGACTTCTGCAAGCGCACAATCTTAATAAAGGGTAATGGTATATCTACAAGTGTTATAACATTGATATATTTTGCAAGTTAGAGGGTCAGTTAGAGGGTCATGTTGGTATCATTGGAATGTTCTGATCATGGCCTTTCCAAAGATACCAAACATGACCATGTTTTGTTTAAAAATATAAAAATAAATAAAATTTAAAAACAAAATGGTCTGGGGGTATAATAAAATAGGACTTCAAATCACATATAAAAATGATACCATAAATTGGTCAAAATGAGCTCTACACACAGAGGTGAAATCACTCAGCAGCAAAGGGGTTAAAAAGCAAAAACATGTAAAATTTGGGTATTGCTAAACACAGGACAAATTTCGAAAGTATTTAGCAGAGGTCTTTTTGGGAGTCAAAGTTCAAAAAAGTGTGTTTTTTTTATTATTTCATCATATTTCATTTTTTTTATAGTAAATGACACAATATGATGAAATTAATGCTATTTTTAGAAATTCCATTTAATAGCGAGAAAAACTGTATATATTATGTGTGGGATTCATAAAAACACCTGGCCACTATGGGGTTAAAATGTATGCGCATAGGAGGTCTGAGACGCGTTTCACTGGTACACACTCGGCTTCCTCAGGGGTGGGGATGGGGGCGAGGGATATGAGTACAAACATAAACAAAGCGGTTCACAATTCTCTAATAAGTTCATGATGCAGGGACAGCTGAGTTATAGCAGCAGCACAGTAAGAGACTGCTCGTCCGAAAAAAGAAAAAAATGTTGCCTGTCTGCTTGTTTTGTGTTTATTTTAAGTAATTTAGTAAAAAGCTGAATTGCTTTTAATCACACAGTTTTTCTTACGTGTATGGTATTGCTGGCTTATTAAGGGTAGATAAAGCTACCTGGGTTAGGTGCAGATACCTGATGTGCCTCCTGTGAATATCCCATTTGGTATTTATTAAAGGGGCGCTGTACACATCCTGATCCCTTTATATTTTTAAAATGGTCAGAGTGTGAGGAGTGCCCCCCCTTTTGTTAAAAAGTTGGGTGAAGTGGATGAGTTTTCTCCACCCCACCCAGCGTCACCAGCAGCCAGGAAATTTGAACTTCCTGGCTGCCAGTTACTAGTGACATTGGCACGCAGGGAGAATATCGACGACACTATCTCTGGGACCAGTCTTGCTAGCAATCGGTCTCAAAGAGGCCGCAATGGATTGGAGCCGTGCACGTACGCACACAGGAGAACTTAAACTTACTTCAGGCGCTGAACATTACATATCGAGATGCTACATTAGCACCAACTATGGAATAGGGCCCCATGTGTTTCCCCTTCCAGAAAATCTGCCCCCTGCATCCAAACAGAACCTTAGCTGTCATAATGTTATGAAGTTCTGTCACCGAATTGATGCTGATAAATGTATTAAATACATATGGTTAAAAGACCCAAGGAAGTATGATCCAGCCATATGAAATCTCCCTTCCACATTCAGTCAAAAGGACCACAATTCTGACCAAGTGCCCAACTCAATTTGTCTCAATAGCCAAAATTGGCGCCTGTTTTGGCCGTAATTTGCTCTATTTTTTTGTTTGGGAGGTTCAACTGAGGGCATACTGGCATTTAGATTCCTGACAAAAATTCAGACGTTTGCACTCGCAGGTCGCAGCTATACTGTTTAAAGGAAATATGGGGTTTAGCAATTCCAGCCGAATTTATTGGAAAGCCAATATCCGAAAGGATATCAAATGCTGAAAGGTGTTAATAAATGGATTTTCAGGCAGGGAAACAGAAAAAAATATTTCTGAATACCGGTTTCAGCCATGAAGAATGGGCGATGTTGGAACACCTCGTTCTTTATCAGTCATCTGCAAACTAACGTCTTATATACAAAGTATAGGAGCCATTAATTCACAGTAACCTGCTGCAATATCCAAGCAAAGCAGTGTGACAGCGGCTAAAGACGCTAACCTTACAGCACATGCTATTATTTATAATGACTCAAGCTGCTTTTTTTAACTGCTCAGTTGGAATTGGGCCCAAGAAATGTAAACCCTCTGACATAAAAGATTATGGCTTGTGCTTGAGATATTTAACTGTAAATTGACTGTCATGGTTTAAATAAATTGCCATAGTTGCATTTAAATGACCAGAGGTATAAAACTCTTACTGAGTACACATAAAACACAGCTATCCTTGCCTTGCTAAACAGTTATACATAAATCTACCTAAATTAAAACGGGGAGAAGACTCCTGTTCCTTATTCCCTAAGAGTCTATTTCTACCACTGAAAATATTACTTTTAGCAAGACCTTCTGAGATCTCGCTCACAAAGCAAGCTTCCTAAAAAGGATAAAATCAGACAAAAAAAAATTGGATAAAAGAATGAGAGCAGCTTTGAGCTGTCAGAGTGAGAGAGCGCAGAGCCTCCAACAGTGAGACTCAAACATCACCTGGATGGAGCATCGGGTCACATAATCCCTAAAAAGAGTTTATCAATCAGGGACAATGACAAGGTAGTTGCTTTTTAATGACATCTTGTCAGGCTGAGATCATGTCTTCACTTGGTGATGTAACTGTATGGCTTTTGGAGTCAGCATCTATAAATATGTATAATGTATGAGACATATTACACAGTGAGAGCTCATCCATGGACTGCTAGAAGACCTGTAATCCTACCTGCGTTTTAAACTACTTTGCAGTCAAGTGCAGTTTTAGCAAAATCCCTGACAGATAGAATAAATTAATTAGAAACAAAATAAGTGGAAATATTCCATTAGGTTTAGCGGAAAAGACAAAGGGGAAAGAAAATAAATGAAATATCAGGTGAAAGGGTTTAATGCACATACATATATAGTATGTAAATAAAGCCTTTCAACTATGACATACATTATGGCTTAACAGAGAAAAATCCCATTGAGACATTGTCATTCATTAGTGTTTGCGTAACATCAATAAATAAGCTTACTGTTTAGGTAACAAAAGTTTAAAAATAAAATAGAATAATGGGCAGTAGGTAAATCAAGTGGCATGCTAACCACAGTCAGGTCTCTGAAAAGTATGTGGTTACTTTGACCAAAATCTATTCTTTGGCCCCCACATCGAAAAACTCTCCTCTAAACTTTACCCCTGTACCCTGTATCTGTGCCCTGTACAGAAACAAATCCTGCCTGAGCCCCGCGCAAGGAAAGCAGATTGTACAACAAATGCTTATGTCAGCTATTGAATACGGAGATGTAGTGTATGCAGCTGCCCCGCAAACACACCTTCAGAATATTACTACATTGTATAACTCATTCTGCCGCTTTATGGAACAATGTAACTACATGACCCACCATTGTGATATGGTAAAAGAGCTAAACTGGCCGTCTTTGGGATCTAGACATACCCTTCACCCTTCCAGTATGGTGTTTAAGAGCTTTTCTGGGAAGCTTCCACCCTACCTGTATAGACTGCTTCCGCTAGCAGTTCCCTCATCCTATAACCTCCGATCCAGGACCAGCACCTTACTTACAATACCACAATACAAAAAGGAAGTGTCTCGATCCTCATTTTCCTACAGAGCACCACTAATATGGAATAACCTCCCAGACGCCATCAAATCTTCCCCCAGTCTAAAGTCCCTTAAGAGCTCCCTATTAAAATACCTCAATACAGAATGCACCTGTAAACATGTAACATAGTGAATGTATTTCCTACATATTTATTTTCTGTTAATCTGTATATTTGTGTTGTTGTTTTTAATATCTTGCATTTTATTACTTTGTATATCTGTGACAACTGAAACAATTCAATGTTCTTGAACCCAGGACATACTTAAAAAACGAGAGAAATCTCAATGTATCCTTCCTGGTAAAAAACGTTATAAATACATGAATCAATAAACAAATCTCCAGGCCATTGGCCTGAAGTTGCAGCTCCAACAGCCCCTGTCTTAATCTATTCCTGATAAAGGGTGATAAATGATAAGTGTTTCATTTTAATATTTTTGCTAGCTCATTTGCTAGCAATCGTTGATAGATATTAGCTGGCTGAGTAAGGTCAGCCTAAGCCAAATTTTGCATGAGAAAAATTCCTTTATGTCTTGTAACAGATGGAAAAATGGCAACGAAATGTCTATTTAGCATTTTAAACTACCTGACTTAATTGCATTTGTTCTAATATTACTTTACTATTGCTTCTATCCTTCTTTATCACTCCATGGACATGCAGCTCCTACTGTATCTTGCTCTTCCCAGGTGTGTACTTAGGAAGTTAAATCTAGAAGATTTATTGTTTAAATGGGTTTTTTCACTGTGACACTTCAACCTTCTGGTCATTTTATTTAAATTACACTCTATAGGTTAATTATCTTTAAAAAGTTATCTAGAGAGAATTAATTACTCTCCAGTCACAAGTCCCTTTTCAATTCAGTCTTTCACAGAGTTTCATTTAGCTTCTGATTTACTATATATACCGGTCATGTGGACCATCCAGTAGAATATATCTCTTGCCAATGATTAATTATACTCACGTTTTTCCCCCGGCCATTTTTTTATTAAGTTTCGTTATACATAATTAATTTATATACTGTTTAATGTATGTATATATTTAATGCTGTAATAGTATTTATTCTGAAACCATTTCCACTGCTCCATCACTTCCTAGTTATTTGGAAGTATTTTAGTTTTGATTCATAGATTTGGATTTCCCTAATAAATGAAGATTAACTCTGAATGTAACACTCATCGTCTGGATGACACAGGACAATTTAAATGGTGGTCACCTATTCTCCTGATTGGTCACTTTTGAGATGACTGCAAGTATTAAAATATTTTACAATTACCTTTATCTTAATGTTTATCAAAGAAAAAAATAAAATTGCTTTTGAATTTTTTTCTTTTTGTGCTTTGAGTTAAAGGGACACTCTAGGCAACATGACCACCTAAGCTATTTTAGGTGGTCATGATGCCCGGAGTATCCTGCCCCCTGTCCCCCCTCCCTCCGCTCAGCGGTTCAGCTGAAAAAGATGAAAATAGCTGAGAGAGGCGGAGGAGTTTACTCCGCCCTCCCAGCTGTCAGTCAGCAGAGCGGGAATCATATTTCCCGCTTCTGCCGACTTTTGCCGAGTAGGAGACGTCATCGCGCTTTCAGCGCAATGACGTCTCCTACTCACCGCAGAAGCTGGCGGCTCCCTCTGAGAGTTAGTGTTGCGCGCATCCTCTTGCGCGCAACACTAATCCTCAGAGGGAGCCGGGAGGAAGCCTGCCGATTGGCTGGCTTATGTGAGAGGCGCGCATGAGCACTTCTCACGTAAACCAGAAGCCAAGGCGCAGCAAGAAGGACGGGAGCGGAAGAGGAGGGAGGTGAGTATATAAAAAAAAAAAGAAGCCGCTGGAAACAAGAGGATTTTAGGGTAAGTATTACAGTTACAAAAAAAAAAAATCTAAAGTTTTATTAAGGGAATAGGGATAGGTTAGGATAAAAAAACGGGGGGTGATTTTTTGAGTAGAGTGTTCCTTTAATATTCACTGTTGAACCCAATTAAAGGGATACTCTAGTAGTGTTCATTTGTACTCTAATTAAATGCTGTCTACTATCAACTCTAACATAATGTCTTTAAATCTATGAAATATTTGACAGATAATGAAATTGTTTATTCCTTTAGCAGAAAAATAGAGAATTTACTCAATAATTAAATGATCATTAGCAAAATTAATTAAACCACTATTTATAGAAATATATTTAAAAAAAAGGAAAAAGCACTCAGAGCTGTGTCAGATATCACCAAGTTTTCAAGAAGGTGAGTACTCACAGAATAGTTTATGACATGGTACAATCTGACCCGCAGTGATCCAAGAGTCTAATCAATCACATCATAAACAATGATGGCAAGTTATTGCTTCTCTTGGTCATTTTGTGTTGTCTGAAGATAATGGGATCCCTATGACTTAGCTTTAAGATTTGTCAACACAGACAAACTAATAGAGAAACAAAATGTCCTTGTTCAGGACAGTAAATGGAAAAGGCATGCGTTGAAATTAGTATATATACTTAGCAGAGTAGAACAGAAGCTCGGAAATCACAAATGCAAGTAAATGTCGTTTGCATAGTGATTCATAAAGTAAAGAAACTGAAAAACAAATATTCATAGCCGGAGTTGCATTAATTAGCTGGGTAGGGTATGGTGAAATTAAGACAAAGATATTAAGCGATAGTAAACCTTTAACATGCAACAGTCAGAATGGAGTTCTGGTGTTCTTTTTATTTATTTTTTAAATTTGATTAGCTATGTTTTTTGAGGGGAAGCAATCCAGGATGACATAGAATATGTAGCATGTTACAGCAATAGCATGACCATACATAAAGCAAACCTGTATGAGCCCAGCCTTTATAAGGACCGGTGTCTTTTTTTTGGATTTTCTCTCTTATCTTTGCTTGGGATTTGCATGTTGATATATTTACTGTGACCAGATCTTATGTATTGTTTCTGGAGGAGTGCATGTATTTGATTTCTAGGATTGTACTCTGGAGATCAGTCTTGAAGTAAAGGTGTGGTAGTAGATCTCCAAAGTGAAGGTACAAGTGACCTAGATACATTGAGCAGACAAACAAGTAGCGGCTTCATGCATGGTTGGTTGTACCTCCATATAGAAAGTTCATAATGTAATAAAGATACACAACGCTTGCAAAGATAGAGTTGTAATCAGGGGACAAAACCATCAAATGCGAATGAGGGTGCCTGGGTCCTTAAGGCACCTCCAACAATACAGGATTATTGAGAGTGAGGACAGTGGTATTTCCATTCAATGTTGACATTACAGCCTTATGAATAATGTGCTTGATATAGTTATAAGAAAAGATTGACATATTTACTAAATGGAAAAATTAGTTCTGTGCTACTCATTGTTCTGTTACTCAAAAGAAATTGTCTTTAATATATCAGCATTGCATTTATTGGAAGAGGTTTTAATTTCTGTGACAGTGTGATTAGGGGCAGGGTGATAGACCGCAGTTTTGCTAGCAGGCGGATGGAGAAAGCTCTTTTCCCCTATAGGGTTAATTCTCAGCTGACACCTAATTTAGACTGCATGCCTTTATAGGTACTGTGGTTGATTCTGAGAGAGCAATCTTTTTTCTGGGTGCAGCAGAGGAGGAGACAAGCACTAAAGTTACTAAGGGAGGTAAACTGTATTTTGTTTTGCTTTATTGGTAAGCGGCTTAGCTGCCCAATGATATATTGAGGGGAGAAAAATGTTTAGTTAGACTGTGAATGAAGAGTAGGCTTTTGATTTATATTTGTTTTATTTTCTTGTTTATTTGGATACTCTGCAGACTGTGGCTGTCCAATAAAGTAAAGTATGAAGCACTAATTGGTGTGTCCAGTGGCTATATCACATAGCATTGCACTTATCATTTACTAGTAAAATAGTAACCAGTTACAAAACATACTTTGAAACCATTGTTTTATTGCTACCAATTTTATTTTATTTGAGTAGATATAATCACATATACAATATGGCAAATAGAATGTGGAAGAAAATAAGTAATAAAACCAAAGGTGGATGGAGCAGTGGGCCTATGACAAGAAACTCACTGATTTCCTTTTAGTTGTTGATTTATTACTGGTGCAAAGGCAAGGAAGGGTCCTGAATAAGACGGCTGATTTTCAGTGTTAATAAGAGCCCTGCCAGGCAAACAGATGTCACAGGAAGAAGTCCCATTGACATATTGATGCTTCCATTAACAGAGCCAGATCTGCCCTGTATTTATTCACAGTAACCCAGGAACCATCTATTAGTAGATGGATTTTTCTATGTAGACATTAGAGGACTAAGTGCATGAGCCATATATCATAAGATTCAGCCTAAAAGGATTGCTCATGATGGCTTATTGTAATGTTCTTCATTACAGGAAGGGCACAATAAGCACACATACAATCTAATGTTACCATGATCTTGTTTCATTTCTGCTCTGCAAGCTTTTCATACTGAAATATTTTTTTCCATTATCTACCTGTAATTGTTAGACATTCTGCTACATACCCAGATGTTTAATGCATCTATGTACAAATATGGCTATCTACACCCATTTAGAAAGGTCCGTGATAGTGGTACCCTTATGCTCTGTCTTCACACAGTGATATAAGTTCAGATTTATTGATTCACATATCTCTGGGAACTAGCATCCTCCACTGTGTTGATTTATAGACTAGTGAAGTTAACAGTAATTACTATAAATCAGATCAGACTCCTTAAACTGGTTTCATTGTTTTTCCACACAAAAAAGTTTGTTACTCAATGCTCAATATTTTCCCCTTGTCCTCTATAACATAGGCTAAATTCAGAACCATACTGCTAGATCTACCAAGAAGCAAGATTCACAAAAGAGTGTTATAAGACCTAACAATCATGTTGTAAGATGTCTCAAAAAAAGATTACATCGTGAAAAAAGTTCTCATATTCATCATTTTTCATGAGAGCTGAAAGGTTTCAGCCATACGTGTAACTGTTTCCCTAAAATAATGTAGCGCTCACTCCCGGAGGAGCCGCTGAATTAACCTCGGGTTAGTCTCACCGCACTAGGGAATAACTATACACCAGCACTGTTGTGGATTTTATAGATTATATTCTTTACTGATCCCAATAAAGCAGCATACATAACGTAGATACGGTATTTAAACGACAGGATTTCGTAATGCGGGAAAAACACGCGGCGGCAAAAGAAAAAGATTAACCCCCTCAGTTCTGGAGTGTAAATCCCGTAATAGCTCAAAAATGTGTATGTGTATTGTCTCGGGTACCCGGGTACTGTATTCAACTGGCCAGTGAATGAAACAAACAATCTTCGACTAGTCACGTTGGGGCCCTGTGGATTTAAACAATACTGCAGCGTGCGTTTCTTATTTTTGGAACAGCGGCCTGGGAGGCCTCTCACCCATCCGATAGACAAACTGTCCAGCACCCGATCAAGGATCTTCTCCCGCCGTGCACTGGGACTCTGTGCCACTGGATCCGCTCCCTGCTTGTCGAATCTCCGCAACAGGAACAACGATCCACCGCCTGCACTCCCAATCGATCAGCGCGGTCTCCTCACTTGGGATCCAGCCGGAACCAGATTTCCATCCAGACCTCTCAGCGCTGCGTAAGTAGGTCTCCGCAGGGTCACCGTCCCGATATCCAGCACCAGTGAGGCAGCGCCTGTACTCTGGCCTGGTCACGATCCTTGACAGTTTTCTTGTGCGTCCTCCACCTTTCACCGCTCAGCTCACTCTGCCCCTCCCCTGCACGAGGTTGCTGATGTCTTTCCTCTTCCTACACCACCCACTTCCTGTACTCACGCAACGCATGATGGAAATTGTAGTTCAGTGTTTGTCCAGCATAGTCCATATTGTCTCTATCTCCCTCTGGTGGCCATAATAATTAAATGCAGCAGAACACAGTCTTTAAAGCAGAGCTACAATAACAATACAATTATAAGCAATGGAACTCATCTAAGAGTGCAAGATCAGTTTTCAAGCAGAAACAGGAGCCATATCTCAAGAGAACAGCTTGCAGACAAACCAAACATGGAAAAACACATACAGGGTTATTCAGAGAGAGGTGAAAACCAGGCGAATGACTGGAGAAGTGAAAATTCTAGTTTACAATAACCAAACCAGAAAAATTCTCCCATTTATCTCACTTTCCAAATCTGCTATTTGGTCTAGATTGTTCTCTTCTCCTGCCAATTCTCCTGATTTTCACCTATTTGTTACAAATGAATAAACATGCAAACAATTAATGAAAAATCACCTCATTGTGAAATAATACAACACATAAAACTCTGCGTTCTTTTCCAACCCTGAAAAAAACATAGAGCCACTTAGGGGGGAAAATGTGTGAGCGAAAGGCTATCCCTTAATAATTCCCTGTTACTGGGTCTATTATGACTCATCTGCTGTATTAGTGCTTCGAATCATAATATTTGTGCTCTGCGCACAGGTACTGGAAGCGGCCCCAAATCTTGTATCAGCTCCTGGAGTCAATCGTGAAGTCAGTCGTGACCCTCCAGCAAACTCTGTGCAAGCTCATGTGAGTGTGCTCATGCAGGGACAGTGGCAGAATATTGTTCCCAGTCTTGTGCTCACTGCAGACAGAGTTAAATGGCTGTAAAGCACAACCAAAGATATGAATAAATACACAATCTACTGATTACCTTTCTTTCTTAATTCCTAAAATCACTATATGCAGCAAAATGTATTACTCTGAATACTGTTATGCAATACTGTACTCCGCAACATGTTTTAATGGTCTGGAAAATGACGTCCATTACCATTAGGCTCTTTACTCCCATCACTGCTTCAATGAATGTCTCCCTACAGCTTTTAATGTTTCATCTATTATTATTTTAAAGGGTTAAAATGGGGGTCATATTATACATGTTTCAGTTGCAAAAAAGAGGATGGCAAAGAGTGGGGGATAATGTACACATTTTAGATGTTACTACTGCCCACTCATCATTATTACTCTGTATTACTGAGGATCACTTCAAATCACCCAGCAAAAAGGATTGTCAAATCATCGTCAAAGCAGCTATCAACATGAAGGCATTCCGTAAAGAGAAAAAGATCCAGTATGGTAAAAAAAATGGTGTTTTGGTGGTACTATAATGTTTTTTTAATGCAGTCTTACCTGCTGCCTCTTCATCTTGATTGTGATGTGTGTTTATTCCTTTCTAACCCCCTTCCTTCAGTATATTTGCCCCTGCCCTTTCATCTCATTCCACCAGTATGTTGCCCCTGCTTTTCTCCAGTGTGCCCCCCTCTATTATCACCTCTCTTCCCCCAGGTGTTTCCCCTTATCACAGTAAGCTTGCCTCTATTCCATTTCATTCTCATTGTGTTTGCTCTCATGCACCCTTGCTCCAGTTTGCTTGCCTCTACTTCACAGAGAATATTTGCCCTATCACCCAACTCCTCCCAGTACACGTGCCCACTTCTCCCAAATGTGGATGCCCCATGCTTCCATTCCACAAATTAACCTGTCCCATACCCTGTTTCTGCAATATGCTTATTCTTATACTTCTTCCATTATGCTTGTCAAATCAAATCAAATCAAAATAAGCTTTATTGGCAGGACCAAATACATTTTAGCATTGCCAAAGCATATGGGGAGGAGGGGGGGGGTAGTGGGACATATATATGGGGGGGAATGGGCAAGTCCATGGACATTATCAGGGGTAAGGGATAATGTGAAGGGGGATGGGGGCGAGTCCGTGTTGGGGATTTATAAGTCCGAGATCTCTCATGTTCCTCTCAGTCTGTGACATTCTGTGACGTATTGGGCAGATATTTTCACCGCCGGCTCCTCTTCTCCCAGTATGATGTGGAGTTTCCTCGTCTCTTCTATAGAGGTGAAGTCCGGGATGAGAGCGGAGAGTCTCTGGAAGTGAGTTTTCCTCAGTGCTTGTCTCATGCCCTCTCCCCTTTCACAGTGCTGGTCCCATATTCCCATATCTTGGGAGGAACCATATTGCCTCCTCTGCCACTCTACCAGCCTTCCCAAAGAAAACTGCACATTGTATAAAGGAAGTGCACATTTATTTGTTGCAAGGGAATAAGAAACCATTCCAATGTTGCTTGTTATTCTAGTCTGCAGCCATTATTTTTTTAAAAACAAAAAAATGTAAACAAAAAGAAAATACTGACTTTCAAATCTGGACAAGGAAAAGGTAGGGGTGTCCCTGTCTTTCAATCTACCAACCTATGATATGTTATATGATATTGTCCAAAGCAAACCTGTTGCTGTAAGCAGTTGGATGCGCTCAACAAACTTCAACAGAGGTACCCAGAGCAGCCAGACTGTATGCCGAATTGCGATTCAAGGAGGAGAACCAGAGAATTCATTGAATCAATGGCAATTTATTCAAGGGGTAAGTGCTTCTTGACACCTCAAGCTTACCTCTTGAATAAATTGTCATTGATTCATTGGAGTGACTGGTTACACAGCTTTCTTCTGCGAAGCAAGCCATTGGCACCAACAAAGATGTGCAGGGTGTGCTAGCAGGTCTATTAAAAGAAAGGTGAAACTCAGGAGAACTGGCAGGAGAAGAGAACAATCCAGACCAATTAGCCGATTTGGAAAGTGAGATAAATGGGAGAATTTTTCAGGTTTGGCTATTTTGACCTAGAATTTTCACTTCTCCAGTCATTCTCCTGAGTTTCACCTTTCTTTGAATAGACTGTAGGTATGCCCATGCAAACCCTAATGAGTTGCGGTTTTATTCTTTCTGTCCCTCATTTACATCTTTTACTTTGTAGATTCTCCTTATTTATTCTGAAAGAACGTGTAAATGTCTATCAGGGTTATTCAGAGAATGGTGAAAAGCAGGAGAATGACTGGAGAATTGAAAATTCATGCAGGGTAATTCAAAGAGATCCGAATTGCTTGAGAAAGGTAACCGAACGCTGAAAATCAGCGTTCGGTTACCTTTCTTGGCCATTCGGCTATCCAGAGAGCAGGCAATTCGCCAAATCCTGAAAAATTGCCTGAACATACGGTGCCTGTTCGAGGGCAGTGAAATCCCCATGAAAATGCACTGCTTCGTCTATTCAGAGAACACAGACCAGTAGTGAAAGGTTCCCGAAATGCCCTGCCATTCGGTGGTTTAATTCAGCCAAATATATTCAGGAGAATCCCATAGGCTTCAATGTTAAAAATATTCCCGTTTTAATTCAATATCTAATAAACCATTCATTATAAAATTCTGCAGTAAAAAGATTCTTTATTTATAGATTCTTTAGCATATTTTAAGCATTTTTCTGGATTTTTATTTTTATTTTTAACCACTTGAATGCTAAGGACGCGCTCAGCGCGTCCTCAGCATTCCCGCTGGTGTGCTGAGGACGCGCTGAGCGCGTCCTCACATTGGGGTCAGCGTTCGGCCGGGTTCCGGCCGATCGCTGGCCCCTCCGGTGCGGGCTGACATCCTGGATGTCAGCCGCGCATCCGGACCAGCAGCCGCCAGCATTAGGTGTCATCGCGGGGGCGCGATGACACCTAATTCAGGCGCCCCCCCCCGCATGTGCGGAGAAGGCGCCTGAAAGGGAGGGGGGGGAGGTCCTTCGGACCTCTCTCCCTCCCGATCGGCGGCGCACAGGGGGTTAACCCAGGCATCATTTGGAAGGGCACAGCCTGCCCTTCCAAATGATGCCTGGCATTAACCCCTGGGGAGCTGGATCGCGAATCGGCGCTGAAAAGCGCCGGTTCGCGATCCTTTCCCGGAGCTGGCCGACATCTTGGATGTCGGCCAAGCCTCCGGGAACTCCCCCAGAGGACTGGCGTCATCGTGCGTAGCACGATGACGCCAGTCCTAGACTTAACCCCTAACTGCCACCAACTGTGGAGATAGGGAGTTCCAATGAACTCCCTATCTCCCGATCCGTGGCAGTTAGGGGTTAAATTTTGGTATCGTTGGATCGGCCAGAGCATGACCGTTCCAACGATACCAAACACTACAGTGAAAAATTTTGTAAAAAAAAAGAAAAATAAAAATTAAAAAAAATTTAAAAAAAAATTTAAAAAAAAAAATTAAACACTTTTTTTTTTTTTTGGGTTTGTTAATGCAGAAATATTGTTCCTATTTCAATTATAATGTGAACAATGATGCTGCACTAACGATTTTTGTATGCGGTGCGTTTGTTAAAAATAGTGTCATTTTCCCCAAAAAAAATGTAACGAGACCCCATCTCTAATTTTTTTAACAAGCGCCCCATACAAAATATAACCGCAATTGCTCGCATGTTAAAATGTGGAAAAAAACACTTTACACATTGTAAATTATTGAAAATACATATTTTATTGCATTTTTTGTTATAATATACAGACATGACATAACGTATACATATAATAATGACATATTATGAATCTACCGAGTCTGACGGAAAGAACGATATATAATATGTCTGGGTCATATACTAAAATAAGCCTTCAAAACACGTTTAAACATGATGCGCAAAACAGGTAAAAATGACCTCAGCATAGGGGCGGGAAAAGCCTCAGCAGCGAAAGGGTTAAAAAGTCCGATTTTTTTTTTTTTTAACTTTACTTATTTTTTATGTAACAGCCCTTTTTATTATCATTTTTTTATTATCATTCCTTGGACCTCATATGTAAATTTCAGACATTTTCGCTCAGTAGTTTCTTTGCAAACAGCGTTTCACTTTTCAATCATTCATGCAAACTGTTTTCCTAATTTATTCACTTCGCTCTTTCTGCGGTGTCGGCTTTTTCCGGCGGCTTCGCTGCGTGTGATCGGCTCCTGCTCGGATTTTTCCGTGGTTTTCGGCAGGTTAATCCAGATGTTTTTGCGGGTTTTCGGCATGTATTCGCCGGGTTTTGCGGTTAGTTTGCGGCAGCTTTTCCCTGCAATTCGGGGACCCTGTGGTGTTTGCTGAATACACCGCAGGGTCGCCGAAATGGGATCGGCAAAAGGAACCGAATTGAAGAGAAGGAAAAGTCACCGAACGTGCAGTGACTTTTCGAATCTCTTTGAATTACCCTGTAAGATTCCGACAGGCAATACAATTACAAAACTGGTCTCCCTCCACATAAGCAAGTGCGTAAGGAAATAAACAGGCTTAACAGTAGTGAAAGTCCACAATACTAACCGGAGGCGGCCTCTAGGAATGTAGCTGGTTATTTAAAAAAGCAATTACATTTTAGTTTGCTAGATCAATTCAATTAACCCCTTAAGGACCAAGAGTCTTTAGTCAATGCATTTATGACGGAACAGTTACGTCATTGGTCCTTAAGGGGTTAAATGTACTATGCAAATGATTAAATAATAGGAGCTATTTCTATGTAGATTCTTTTCACATATTCAAATTTTATTTTTAATCTCTACTTTGTATTCAAGTTTCTCTTTTACAAATTATAACCTTTTCAACCATTCTGACTGAGTAATGTATTAACACACATCATTTCTGAGTTTCTGCTATCATCTTTGTTTGAGTTACATTTTGAATTGTTTGCTTTAGTATTTGGCAGCTTTTATGCGTTGAGACATTGTTCATGTAGTGCTGCATGGTTTGTTTTTTTCTAGTTGCTTACACCCGCAATATAGTTTCTGTTTAATTTGTTGTATATGCTGCGGAGAGGTAACTAGAAACCTCAGGGCCCAGGTGCAGGAATCCATGATAGCCCACCCCCCACCAAAAACATATTTTGCCCCCCGGCCCCTCCCGTCACCAGACCCTTCCGGGTCCACAATGTCGACTCCAGACGATCAGTGTCTAATTTTTTTCCAGGTCCACTATGACCACTTCAGTTCATCCCATTCTTAATGCAATGTGCACAATGTATATCTCAAAGAGCTCCACAGCAATAAAACTCACAGTATTATGAAATGTGTATCATGGAGTTCCAAAGTAAAACTCACAAATAAGTAAAAAATTAAAATAAATAAAATGTTAAAGTATTTAATTTATTTAAATACAATTAAGATAAAAATGAAATTATTATAACAACATAATTTATATTATTAAAAAATTATATACTTGTTACTTTTCTTAACATTACTTCAGGAGGGGGCTGAATTTCTCTTCAACTAGTGATAGAGCCTAGACAAGGCCCAAACGGATGAGCGGTCTAGGCGAGGTCCCGACCCCCTGGCGAGGTCAAGGCTCAATCACAGATGAAGTCCCAGCCCCAGGCAAGGTCTCGCCCCCAGGTGAGGTTCTGGCCCAGGTGAGGTTCTGGCCCAGGCAAGGTCCCGGGCCCAGGCCCCAGGCAGGGTCCCGGCACAGGCCTCAGGCAGTGTCCCAGCCAAGGCTCCAGTTAAGATCCCAGCCCAGGCTTCAGGAAAGGTCCCGGCCCACTGGCGAGGTCTTGGCTCAAACCCTAGGCGCGATATCCCAGCCCCGGCTCGTGCCCCAGGCATGGCCCTGGCCCCAGGCGAGCCCAGACCCAGCCCAGACCTCAGATGAGGTCCCAGACCCAGGCGAGGTCTCGACCCCAGCCCAGGTCCCAGCCCAAGGTGATGTCCCGCCCTCGACCCCAAGCAAGGTTCTGTCCAGGCTGCAGACAAGGTTCCGGTTCTGACCTAGGCCCCAGGTGAGGCCCCAACCGTAGGAAAGGCCTTGATGGCTGTTTGTGGGCCTCCCCAGGCTCAAGGACCCGGGTGCAATGGCATCACTGTATCCCTGGTAATTCTGCCCCTGGTAGGCTGTAATGGGTAGCCTAGGTATTCCTAATATAGATTTACCATTATTTACACTTTGTGCTTTCAGTAGCATTGCAGGTCACTGCTTGACATTCTCGTGCCTGTTATTTCTTTAACATGCCTTGTTCATCTTCATTCTTTTTCTTTACTATAGGTTATTTTATGTATCTATTGTGTCTTTTTTTTTATATTAAAGCAATATAAGTTTCAAATTCCACATTTTTTATTCATTGTTACCCCTTGATTAACTTCTTTAGATCTGTATGGTTATTTTTTGCTACATTTCCAGCCCTGTCTGTCCATGTCTCATATACAAAATATTATAATATTTTTTAATCTCAGTTTAAGCCTATACATATGGCACAGTTTTTCTAAAATGTCACTAACATTTCTGTTTGTTTGCAAACCTCAAGTATGCACTTGAAAAAAATAATAAAATATGATGTCTATGTTTACTTTACTCATTCTAGTCTAATGCCCTTTCATTTGTGTGTGTGTATGTGTGTGTGTGTGGCGTAAAAATAAACAAACATTATTGCAATTTGACAGGCATATAGAGTAAAATTAATCACCAGATTGGGAAGGCAGCCTTGTAACCCACCTATTCCTTACCATGTCCCTTCCCTCTCTATCCATTTGCCCTATTCTGCACGAGGAGATGTGGAGATCATCTGTATGAAGAGATGTGGGTGAAGAGCAGATGGGCTTCCAAGCATTTTGACCCCTCATATGCCAGTCCCTGGAAGGATGGTATATGGTGTGTGTGGGGGGGGTAATTGGGCTCAGTAACTTACACGAATGCCATAGTACCATACTCCACTGAATATCCTATATCCAGCTGCAGTTAGGGGAGGAGGTAAGAGATGGTTTGTGTGTCCATGGCATGAGTGGAGGACAGGGGCAGCGGGGAGGGAACATGTCCAAACACAAAATAATCTTGTGCTTGCATGTAAGGCAGATGTTGCCTTGAATAAGGTAGTTGTTGTGGTACTGTCTATCATTGTGTTACTCCAATAAATGTGTTGTGGTGGGACACTGAGTGAGGGAGACGTCATCTTCCTTCTTCACCAACTGGTGTAGGAACCCTGTGGGTGACTGAAGCTTTGTGTACCCCTCAAAGTGCATGTTGATAAACTAATTTGTGGTTGTCAATCGGTAGTGACAAGTTGAGATTTAGCATGTCTGTCAGGTTTGCTACCGGATGTGTAGAGGCCTTTCAGATATGAGTCTAGTATGCAGCGATATATATAATATATATATATATATAACACATTTGGGGGAGATGGTGGCAGCAGAGGCAGGAATAAGAAAGCCAGCAGATGGTGAACAATGGGCAGGACTTGACGTGAGCTGATCATGCTGGATAGTGGGATACGAAGTCATCAATGACAGGAACATGGGAGACGTAACCAGGAGTTTTGGAGGGTACTTGAGTATAGTGGGGGTGATTGACACTTGAGAGGGACACGAGGAAACTGAAGGTACCAGGATACTTGGGGGGGGCACAATGCACTTGGAAGGTACCAGCACAAGGGTGCAACAGGCAGCTGAAAGGGCACAAGGGGAATCCAGGTGTAGTACAAAAGGGGTAATCCAGGTATCGCAGTCAGGGCAATATCCAGGGTAGTTAGCAAGTAGTAGGAGCAAGCAAGGATAGGTGTTTACGCTGTCAGATGAACGCAGTCAGAGCGCAATCTGCGTGAGTGCATAACGGACGGACGGACGTACTGACGGAAGATACTGTAGACCCCACACGGTCTGTTTTTTTAACAGATATAGAACAAAAAAGTGAAATATGGGAAATAAAATTAATTAAAATTAAAATACAGGTACAGTCAGCCAGACCATAAAAAACCTCTGAGCGTCAACGTGATGGATGTCGCAAATGCGCTGCGTAACGCGCGCAGCATAACGCACACAGGTCGCTACGCGGATGTGGCGTACTCTGTGCGTCTGTCTTAGCAGTTTTACGTTCTTGCCTAACTTGCGTCTGTTAGCCACGTGCGTTGTGCATGCGCAGTTCGGTGCGCACGCACTTCGTGTGTGGGTCTCTATTGCTAATGATTCTATGCTACGACGGATGTTAAACTGTGCAGCGACACGAACGTGATCACTGCGATTGTCTGACGCCAGCCTTAAGGAGCGACAATGCTGAAGCACTGGTTGAAGGGAGTGGCTGCGCTTTATTGAGGCAACCAGTGCTACATGGGAACCAGCTGAGTGACAGGGCAGAAGCTAAATTACTGATGCCTGGAGAAAATGGTGCAGACTGAGGGCAAGACATGAAGGTTGCTGCCTTCATTTGTGGGCACGGTTCTGTCCGCTGCTGTGGCATGACAATTTCAAAACCCACATTATTTTTACAAAGGAACACAATGCCTGTAGAATGTGAAGGGGTTAAGATCCTTGGAGTCTAGTTTGGTGATTATAATTGTGGTGAAAATTTGCCAAAAATGTCTTTCTAAAATATAGCTGGAGAGTAAACAATTGAGGATCAGAAACTTGGCCTCAGAAGACAAGAAACAATAGCTTCAGAATGAGATTCTCCCCAACTCTCAGTACACAGTCCTAGTGTGGCCCACTTGTTAGCAGTCAGCCGAGTATATGCTATACCATGACAGACAGACTGAAGCAAGCCATAATGAACAGGAGCCCAGTAAAGCAGAAATTCGATGCAACTGACATAAACCAATCAACTCTACAGGAAACTTCATATCTTGTTTTATTCTCATGCCCCTCTGGTGGGATGGGACACTTCTATCCCCTAAAGATGACTACTCCATGATTCTACCTAGGTGTAATGGAAAAAGAAAGAATACACCAACTGAGACAAACAGTAATTTATGAAACCCAAACTTCATAGAGCTATAATATACACTATAAATATTTACACAGCTCTGGTAGTGATACATCTATAGACGTTGCCTGCAAAGCATACAGGAAATTTAACTTTATTTATGCTTGATTTGGTAGTGTCTGTTCGTGCAGATATTGGTCAATGTCCTGGAGATGAAATCATTGGTTCAGTAGACATAAAGTACCTGGCTTACAACTGAGTATTATATAGAATATACTCAGGAAAAAAATACACACATAGCAAATACTAAGACTGTTCAATTCTGTTTCATGGTAAATATCATGAAATATATAATGCAGTCAAAAGTAATTTTAACATTTAAGAATCCACGTTATGGAAGTTGGACATCAGAAAGGCCATAAGAAATCAGTTTTATAAATTGAGAAAATCTTTTAATTTGAAAATGAATATGAAGAAAATAGTAGAAGACTCTTTTATCGTATGAACAATAAAGTGGACCTTTTATTCTTACCCTATACAGGGTGCTGTCAATTGAGATATATATATATTAGAGAGAGAAGTCAGAGGATCTGGCCTACAGGAGACAGGCAATTGTGGCGTCTAGTACCATTTTTACTTGGTGTTCAAGGAATTAACAATATGGATGCGCCTACCTCACAAAATACTTGTTCTTCTCATAGATTGTAAGTTCCCTTGGGCCTTCCCTGAGCCAGACCATATCATCCATAGGTGGTATTATAATGTATTGTAAAGCGTTGCAGAATATGTGGCGCTATATAAAGGTTATAAATAGTAATAATTAAGAAAAAGCTTGTAATTCCACCACATACTAATTCATCTTTTCTTCCTGACGGCAGTGACAAGTATTTCTATACATCTCAATAAAATTACCAATACATCAGAATAAACCAGTAATGTTGCAGCGTACACGGATTACTGCGCAAACAGAGGCGGAATGACATTTTTCCAATGTTTAGAATTACGTGTACTGTTGTATCACAGGAGAAATTCCATTGTAAAGGCCATTTCATATGAACAAGAAAACCATTTTGTCTTTCATATTTCAGAATATTTCAATTCTGTGCTTACATTTCTGCAGCTGTATATGTTTACTGAATTAACATTTGCTAAAGGTTGAATTCTGCTGTTGTGACTCCCATATGGATCACAGTTTGGATATTATGAAAGGCATTTGCTCCCAGAATCAGCAATAAACCTTTTTGTACTCTTCAGTGTGTCTCTTCATGTGAATATTTCAGCTTCTCGCTGATTTTCCTGCTATGTTCCAGATAATTTATTTCCAAATCAACAACTCTAGATAAGCATGTATAAGGACATACTCCTAGGGTGGGCGCAACATAACCCTGAAAAGCAATGACATTTCACATGAGATGTGCTTTTACTTTAGCTAGTCTATAATTGATGAGCCAAGAAAATGTTTTATTTGAAGAAGGAAATTGAAGGTTTCTGGAGGCAGAAATAGAAAGCAGGTGGTGAAGATTGAACAGATTTATGAAGCCTGTTTTTATTTTGAATATTTATTACTAGTGAAAATGTCCCATCTCATTTATTTAACCATATTCAGGTGAAGACTCCTTATACTGTTTATAACAATATGAATCAATTTAATAGAAATCATTGAGTTTTGATATAATTATCATACGACCCGTGTTGCCAATACATGTCTTGGTTTATGATATAAATCGCCAACAATTGTCACTGGGTGGCATAATCAAGGCTCAGCATTGAAAAATCGAGATGACTTACATAAGTACCAGTAATTTACTGCAATAAAAATAGAAACAAATTAGATTGCAAAGATATGGGAGGGATATGACCAGGACTGATAACTGGGGGGAAATACCTTGTGGTTTAGTTGTTCCGGTAAGGTTTAAACTAAAACCCTGATGCAATTGTATGAGAAAATGTCTCTCGGTTTAAAAGTTCTATTGGAAAATATACCTTACAAGCAGAGAATAGAATTCTTAAAGTGCCAGATTACAAAACTACACAACTTAAGTTCTCAAGTATTGCCTGCCCCCTGTATTGCCTGTATTAAAGTATTGCCTGCCCCCTTTTTGTTAAATCTATTATACTAGGGTACTGCGCACCCATAATACTGAACTCAGTGCACCTGCATCCTCAGCAGACCTTGCAATTGTTAAAAACAAGAAAAATGGCTGCAAGAAGACTTGATGGGACATTCAGACCCTGCTTTTCCGAAGGCCGCGAAGAGGAACATGTGGCACTCGGTGAAACACGTTGCATGAGGGAAATGCAAACAGAATGCTAGCAGTCCCAGCCCCTCGGATACCGTGCAAATGCAACAATACTGATACTAGTAATAATAATATTGCACAGCAACTGGGAAGAATGAAGTTGTTTAGTTCTTCAGTGGGTTCCCTCTCAGTTTTTGCTCATGTCTGATTGAATAACCCTGAAAGTTTTTCTTCTAAGAGCTCCGAATTGCTTGAGAAAGGTAACCGAACGCTGAAGATCAGCGTTCGGTTACCTTTCTTGGCCATTCAGTTATCCAGAGAGCAGGCAATTCGCCAAATCCTGGCGAATTGCCTGAACATACAGTGCCTGTTCGGTGCCTGTTCGAGGGCAGTGAAATCCCCATGAAAATGCACTGCTTCGGCTATTCAGAGAACACAAACCAGCAGTGAAAGGTTCCCGAAATGCCCTGCCATTCAGTGGTTTAAGTCGACAGGTTTATTCAGGAGAATCCCATAGACTTCAATGTTAAAAATATTCCCGTTTTAATTCAATACCTAATAAACCGTTCATTATAAAATTCTGCAGTAAAGAGTTTCTTTATTTATAGATTTTTTAGGATATTTTAAGCATTTTTCCGATTTTTTTTTTTTTTTAAAAGTCCGATTTTTTTTTTTTAAAGTTTACCTATTTTTTATGTAACAGCCCTCTTTACTATCATTCCCTGGACCTCCTGTGTAAATTTCAGACATTTTCGTTCAGTAGTTTCTTTGCAAACAGCGTTTCATTTTCACACGTTCACACAAACTATTTTGCTAATTTATTCACTGCCTCTTCTGCGGTCTCGGCGTCTTCGCTGCTTGTGATCGGCTCCTGCTCGGGTTTTTCTGTGGTTTTTGGAAGGTTAATCCAGATATTTTTGAGGGTTTTCGGCGTGCATTCGGTGGGTTTTGCGGTTAGTTTTCGTCAGGTTTGCGGCAGCTTTTCCCTGCAATTCGGGGACCCTGTGGTGCTTCCTGAATACACCACAGGGTCACCGAAATGGGATCGGCAAAAGGAACCGAATTGAAGAGAACGAAAAGTCACCGAACGTGCGGTGACTTTTCGAATCTCTTTGAATAACCCTGATAGTATGTGATTTATCAATTAATGTGACTAAAACAATTCTCCGAAATACAAGCGAAAAGTTTTTTTCAGGTCTAGATAAAATTGCGTATTGTCTCAGGAATCTGTTACTGCATTTTTCTATTTCAGATTTTTTTTAACAAAAGCGACCAATAGAATATATAACCACAAAGGTTTGGATGATAAAATGTGAAAAAATAATTTTACACGCTGTAAATGATTGAAGTCTGAAAAGAAATCTAAATTCATATTTTTTTTACAGTTTTTTGTTATAGCATTCGGATTGGACATGACATAAATATATAATAATGATACATTTTGAATCTGCCAAGTCTGCTGAAAATAAGGATATGTAATTTGCCTAGGCCTTTTTATAAAACATGACTTCGTAACACTTTTAAAAATGATGTGCACAAAACAATCAAAATGAGCTCAGCACACAGGGGTGAAATGGCTCAGCAGTAAAGGGTTAAGCTTACATCTGGGGCGAATTTTACTCACGCTTAAGATGATAGCTTATTGTCCTGATTAAAATCGGGTCCCTGATTTGGTTGATAAACGTGTGGAAAAATACAATTGCATGCTGTAAATTATTGTACTTTGAATATTAATTTACACTTTTTTTTCCTTTTAAGTTTTGATGTCACTTTCCAACATGACATATGCAGTATTCATAATGATGACGTATTTTCAATCAGTCTGGTGAAAAAAACAATATATAATTTGTGTTGATTCTGCTATAAAACATAAATTCAAATGTCGTTTAAACATGAGGGGAAAATGGTCTGAATGAGATCAGCACATGGAGTGAAATGGCTCAGCACTAAGGATGGTAATGAATAAGTGACATAAACAACGAAAGATAAAAACAAATTAAAGCAGCCAACTTGCCTTTAATTTCAGATTGCTTGTATTCAGAATGTGTTTAGATATTCTTTTTCATAAGGATATTTGACATCTAAAGCAGTGGTTCCCATCCCTGGTTAAGTACCCATAACAGGTCAGGTTTTAAGGATTACCTTGGGGAAATGAAGATTGAATTCTGCAATCACTGAGCAGCAAATGAGATCACTGGTACAGTGCTTCAGATTATCTGGCAAACCTGACCTGTTAGGCGAATTTGTGGACCAAGGTTGGGAACCACTGATCTAAAGGATATGTGCAATAGTAATATCAAGATAGCATCTCGCCACACAAGCACCTTTAGCACTGACCCTTTTACCTGTATTGCATCTCATTAGGGCTATGTACAGCGCTACGAAACTTGTTAGCGCTTTACAAAAACTTAGAATTGTAACTCTATAAAAATACAAATTTTTTATTCAGAATCCATGTGTGCTTTTCAGTTCATAAGCATCTAAAGAAAGAAAGACTGAATTGGGCAAACAGGGTTTGAACCTGTCACTTTCAGTCTATTCCCAGCTCTCTGTAGGAGATGAATTTAACCCCTTAACGCCGCAGGACGTACATTTACGCCCTGCATTAGGCGGGCTTTGCCGCCGCAGGACGTAAATGTACGTCCTCGGCGTTTAGAGCCCCCCCGGGAGATACTCACCTTCTCCGGTCGCTTCCCACGCTGTTCTGACTCCCCCGGAGTCAGATCAGTGTGATCCCTCCTCCGGCGTTGTGACGTCATCGCGCCGGTGGCGCGATGACGTCAGTTTCAGGCGTCCCCCCCCGCCGGAGCAGGGGAAGCGCCTGGAGGGGAGGGATCCTTTGGATCCCTCTATCTCCCGATCGCTTGGTCCCCGGCGGCTGTGGCCAGCATCGCTGGAAGGGTCACAGCCTGACCTTTCCAGCGATGTATGGGGGGTTAACCCCTTAGTTGCCAGGTCGCGACCGGGCACTAATTTGTGCCCGATCGCGGCCTATTTCCGGTGGGGGCAGCCATCTTGGATGGCAGCCCCCACCTCTGGGTCACCCCCCGGTCAACTGACTCATCGCGCCATGCGCGATGATGTCAGTTAACCGGGAACCCCCTAGCTGCAAAGGGATTTCCCATGGAAATCCCTTGCAGGAGATAGGGGGGTTCTTTGAACCCCTTTATCTCCTGATCGGTGGCAGCTAGGGGGTCATGGTTGATATTGCTGGAAAGGCCAGAGCATGGCCTTTCCAATGATATCAAACATGACCATGTTATATGTAAAATAAAAGTGTAAAAAAGTAAAAATAAAAATAATAAAAAAATAATAAATTAAATAATAAAAAAATAATAAATTAAATAATAAAAAAAAATTTTGTTTTTTTTAATGCAGCACTATTGTTCACATTTCAATTATAATGTGAACAATGATGCTTCACTAATGATTTTTTTTTTTTTGGGGGGTTTAGCTAAAATCACGCAATTTCTCCCCAAAAAAAAAATGGGTTCCCCGTCCTAATTTTTTTAACAAATCTACCCAATAGAATATGACCGCAGAGCCTCGGATAATAAAATTAAAAAAAAAAAACACTTTACACACTGTGGAAGATTGAAATTTTATTGAAAATTCACATTTTTTTACATTTTTTGTTATAGCATTTTGGCAGGGCATGACATATACATTTAATAATGATATATTATTAATCTGCCGAGTCTGACGGAAAGAACGATATATAATTTGTCTGGGTGGTATAAGAATACGTGACTTAAAAATGGTCAAAATGCGCTCAGCAAACTTCTACTTCCGAAACAGCGCCGAAGTTGTAAAATTACTCCCGTCCTTAAGGGGTTAATCACAGCTAGGAATCTCTCTGAAACAACTGTGAGTGAAAAAAATCCTTAGTTGAAATAATATCGATGCTAAATGCAACTATACACATTGTAGTCTAAAACAGTTTGAAACATAAAAAATTGGATATTTATTTTCTGATATGTTTATATTACGTTAAGATTTTCATTCCCTTTCTAATTCTAATCAATTTGCAAATTAAAAAAAGTAACTGAAATATTAAGAGCAAAACACAATGGTGATGTTTAAGGACTCTAAATGTGTTGCTATGCTTTTTGCAATGTTGCCTTCCCTCTTAACATCAAGAACTCAGAAAGATAAAAAGAATATTATCGTGTAATGTATATAAGTCTCACTATTATGACAGTGATCAGATGCATATTATGGATGTATGAGACCCCTGATTCCAAAGAGAGAAATCTGTTCTTTCCCATGACAGTTCTCATTTTCCACTACAGTTACAAGTATTAATAAAGCGCCAACATCTTCCGCAGCACTGAAAATAAATAAAGCGCAGTGTGTTGTAACAGGTCAACAACTGCCAACCCCATCATAAAATAACTCTCATTATAAAATGCCCTTTTTGTTCGGTGATCATTTGCATCTATGACGGACAAGTGCCCCTCATTTCTGAAACAAGTTTCTGTCTTTCTGGATTGAGAGTAACCTGTCCCTATGAGTAAAGCAACAGGGAGATAGAGGTTGCAATACGGTCTTGCTCAGCCACGGAGAAAACAGTATTTTATCTAGGCTTGTGCACCGATTTTTTTTTCGGTTCGATTTTTCGGATTTTTAAACTTTTCGTTTCGGCTCGTTTCGACCGATTTCGGTTTCGATTCGATTCGGTTCGGCTCGTTTTTCGGGTACATTTTTTTTTCGGAATATCGACCATTTTTCGTATTTTCATGTCACTGTGCTCGATTTTGGTATCGACTTTTCGTGATTTCGGAAATTTTCGTTTTTCCGAATTGTACATTTTTCGGAATATCGACCATTTTTCGTCTTTTTCGTGTCACTTTGCTCGTTTTTTGTATCGACTTTTCATTTTTTCAGAAAATTTTCATTTTTTCAGAAAATTTTCATTTTTCGGAAAATTTTCGTTTTTCGGAACGTCTGTTCTCCTTGTTTGACACATTTCAAGTCCATTCAAAAAATCCGAAAATATTTCGTTTCGGCTCGGAAAACGTTTCGGATCTAAAAATTTTTGGAAATTCGGCCGCATCCGAAAACACGAATCGGGAAATTTCGTGAAAATTCCGAAATTCCGAAACCCGAAACGCACATCCCTAATTTTATCTAGATCATAGTAGGGGGTGGAAAAATCACTTTGGAATACAGACCCCCATCTCGTGAGTCAGCAGTTATTATTTTTCCATAAATATGTATTATATAACTGTTTCCCTGGGCATTAAACAAGATAAATCTCTACAAATGCTGCTATTGGAGCAAGTGGAATCACCCTTGCTCCTCCCCTACATACTAAGCATCAGTGAGACAAATGCATTAAATGAAGACAGCTCCCACTTATGCCCAAGAGTATTTTCTATCAGGTTTTCAAGACATTTTTAGACATTTAAGTTACCTGTTTTAACCCCTTCACTGTCAGGAACCAGTGTTTTTTTGAAAATTCATTTTAAATGAAATAGACAATAAGAAATATTTTGGAATCACATTGTATTCTTTACTGTAATAGCCATCTGCTGGCCAAAAGGAGCTACTGCAGCACTGGGCTGTGTGCTGGACCAACTGGGGATAGGTGTTTTAGAGGCATATTCCCAGCTGGTTTTAAAAAGCACCTCAGGTATCATGCGTGTGGTGCTAAAATGTATGGGGCATGTTCTGGGCCCAATTGCAAATTAATTCTGTTTGCAAAGAAACAAAGTCCTTTGCATTCCTCCAGTAGAACACGAGATCATCTATATTCAATATCGAAAAACACCAGAAAGTGCCTTGCAGTTTGAGTATAGTCAATCTTAGTAGTATAAGGATTAATCAATTCACAAAGGAGTGCACATAAGAGGAGTCCTTTCTACTAATTATGTGTTGTATGGTGGCATGTTACTGAACAGAAATTAACCTAATTACTTGTAATAACAAAGGGAACAAATTCTTATATTAAAAAAAATCAACTCTATTTTTTGTCACAATATAAATTATTTTGAACCTTTAGAATGCCAAATGGTAAAATCTCAATAAAGCCATTTGAATTACCTGTTAAATAATAAGGCTAATAAATGAATAACCTGGTGGGAGGGGGATGTGAAAACTTAACTAATATAATGTACTACCAATGATATCATGGAGAATGTAAGCATCAAAAGTATTTACAAAGTGATCAAACAACCCATTAGCAGATTATTCGTTTCAAAAACATATTTAATTAGCAAGAATGGAAACAGGTCATCAGCTGCGAAAACCAATAGCAATGTGTAACAATTAACCTCACTGCCAAAATATTCATTAGTCATGGCTCCAACTACTAATATCCTAAAGCGATACCTTCCCACGTACAGTACCTTTCAACTCTAGTAACTTAACATCACAAGCTGTGGCTTGCGCAAATACCATGCCACTTTGAATTTACTTCAAAAAATATATTATTTTCATGCAGGACAGGTTTTGCTGTTTGCCCAGTTGTTTACCGAAAAACATTCAAATGGATACCTTTTTTGTTAGCAAGTAATGAATGAAATATACAAACTGCTGTTTTCATTAGTTTTGCAAAAAGGTACAAGAGCATCACTAAAGTTGATGCATTAAACAAAAAATTAACAATGACAGAAGAATTACTGCAGAATACACTTTGATCGTGGGAGGACAAAATGAAGAAACCTGGCACATATTTTCCTCCCTAGACTAGTCCAGTAGTGTTAAAAGATGTACGTATTTAATCTATTTCCCTCATCTATGTTTCTTTAACTCATTCACTACCGAACTATTTTCATTGAAAAAATATAATAACATTTATCATCTGCAACATGGTTCACTCCAAGATTCGCAATTTTTCATTTCTATTATCCATTACATATGTATTGTGGGGATGAAAGGTTCTAAAAGTAGATGGTGTCCCTTATCTTTTACAATATCAAGTGAAGTTTGCATTATTAGGAAATAAATAGCCATTGTCTCAAATACAGTAACAGGGTTATTCAAAGAGAATGGAAACGTTCGGTGACTTTTCGTTCTCTTCAATTCGGTGCGATTTGGCGATCCCATTTTGGCGACCCTGTGGTGTATTCAGCAAGCACCACAGGGCCGTCATAGTGCAGGGAAAAGTCGCTGCAAACCCGACGAACACTCACCGCTAAACCCGGCGACAGCACACTGAAACCCGCAAAAACATCTGGATTAAGCCCGCCGAACACGCCGGAGAAACCCGAGCAGCCGCTGATCACAGCGTAGAGCAGCCGCCGGAAAAACCCAACACCGCAGACGAATGGAGTGAAAAAAAAACAGTATGCTTGTATGTTTGAAAAGTGAAATGCTGTTTGCAAAGAAACTACAGTTATTTTTTGACGGATGAAAAAATGCGCTTGGATTGTAATACCAGCGTTAATTTACGCTCGTTAACGTTTAACGATGAGCGCAAACAAAATAGCGCTGCGGGTGCGCTTTTGCGCAAAGCGGTTAATCGAGCCCCTAGTGTCTGGATGAAGTTCAGGGCCGATTTTTTTTTTATTTCCCAGACCAGCTCTGCCTGTGATTACCAGCTTGACAAATGTTTTATCACTATATGAAACATTCTCTATTCTCTTTTTGATATGTAAATCAATTCTCTTGAACTTCATAGGTATTTAGTTCTATCCTATTAGTTTTTGATAATCAGTAAACATAAAACTTACATAACATTTTAGTCACCTGTCTCCTCCGAATTTTTTCCTGCTGTAGCCGTATATTTTGGTAGCCATCACTATCACCAGATTTCGCCTCTAAAACTTGCAACATTTTCTCCCTCTTGAGACGGAGGCCAATAAGGAGATAAAGAACACTGATGGTGCCCATTGGCACAAAAAAGAAGACAATAGTGGTAATCTGGATAACAAGATTGTAAATCCATCGAGATCGCACTACGGTGCAGACAGCAGAGCCAGGTATAATGCCAAGGCCAAGCACATGTAGATGCATGATACCATTAAGACTGGTGTTTGGTATGGAACATAAAATAGACATCACCCAAACTGTTATGATTACTCTCTTAGCGTGGTTCCTGGTCACCACATATTTTGCTCGTAGAGGGTGCACTACAGCAATAAATCTCTCAATACTGAGAGCAGTAACATTCAAGATGGATGCAAAGCAAACAGTCTCAAACAGCAATGTCTTGAAGGAGCATCCTCCTTTCCCAAAAAGGAATGGGTAGTTACTCCAGAGCTCATAAAGTTCAAATGGCATCCCAAGGAGAAGAACAAGCAAGTCAGAAACAGCAAGGCTGAACAGGTAGTAGTTTGTAGGAGTTCTCATGATTTTATGTTTAATGATCACAATACAAGTTAGGATATTCCCTACTGCTCCAACTGCAAAGATAATCAGGTATACCACACAAATAGGGATGAAATAAGTAGACCTACGGGGTCCAAGGTACTTGAATAGAAGCTCATCCAATGTAAGGTTACAATCCAAGGGGTTAACATTGCAGAATGCCAAATTGTGGTTTGTGTGGCTTTGGTTATAGGTGTCGCCATTGTCTAGGCTACGAGGAAAATCCATGTGAACCTGCAGGAGCTCCGAAGTTGAATAGTTATTTTTGAATGCAGACATTTCTTTCACTGATGATGTGGACCTCAAAGACCTGTGTATAAGAAAAACATCAGTCAGATTCTAAAAAGTCAGAAGGAAATCAATAAAAGTGTGTATGCATATAAATATACATTGTGTTTATATAACGTAAAAGGTGTGACAAATAGGTTATCGAGAGATGAAAAGCTTGTAACAGAAGGATAATAAGGGTTTATCACATGCCACATTTACTCTGCTTAACATCTTGTAAATCTGTAAATCAGGACAAAAAATGAACACATTTTGAATTTGTTTTCTTTAGCTGCACTATGTTTACATTATTACTGTGCATATGCAGAATGCATATATATGTAGATATTACATTAAATTAAAGCCCTCTATGTCCTTTTAAAAAAAAAATATATATATATATATATATATAAAATGTGTATGTGCCGTAAATGAAAAAGATGGAAATTATGGATGAACACATACATAGCAAAAATGCCAATGTAGTTTGGGTCATTTTGTACCAAATAAGCAAACAGCTATGACACCATGGGGTTAAACTACAAAAATTTAAACATAATCTATTCTTGGCCTTGATAAGTGACACACGTTATAGAAAAAAAGTAGGTGTGTAGGTGGTAAGGTATGTAAGCTTTTTCCACAGGTCATTTTTCATAAGGAAGATATCACAGTTTATACCTTTGAACATAGATGTAGTACACAATGATACTGTATGTTTTGAGAACTATGGTACTATGGTATGGAAGGATAGCTTGCTCACCATATGTGCTACATACGTTTGTGATTATATAGGCAGATGCATAAACAATTCATTTGAAATTTACTGATATTGCACTGGTCACAGAAACAGAGACAAAGAAGAATAAAGTACCCTTCCATTAAATAGAATTTTGATAATTCAGTGGCATTAAAGAAAGGGTTATTGTTACAGTTTGTGACTGAAAATAATGATTTGAGATTGCTGCACATAACATTGCAAAACTAGTGTTTAATCACTTGTAGGCAGTGGGCATCATTACATTCTTCACGCTACCATTAGTGCTCCTCTGAGTGAGCGTAATGTGAGCCGTGGGGGCCCTTGCGCGGAGCACCCATATTACAATCCAAACGCTAATGGGTTAAAAAGCCCATTAGCAATTGGAATCTTGCGCTTTTCAGTGAGAGGTTACTGTACTTTGCGCTCCCTATACTTAACATGGGGGGTGCAAAGTGTTAATTAGCGTTAGTATTACAACATACTAACGCTAATTACCGTCAGGCTGTGTTTAACCCAACAGTTACCCACAGCCTGGACCTGGTAGTAACAGATTCCGCTGCTGCAGAATCCGTCAGCACCAGCAGAAACCCCTCAAAATCAATCAGATACTCACCTCCTATCCCGCGGCGAGGCCAACCGCCTCCTCTGACCGTCGGGAGCAGGGAGAGACTGGGGGAAAAAGTCCCCCAGTCTCCCTCTGTGGATCACTACCCCAACCTGCTGGATCTTGCGAGGCGAGATCTGGCAGGTCATGTGACCAGTAGCGTCTGCTTCAATGGAGTCCTATGGACTCCATCGAGTGGATGCTCGCGGCAGCGCGCGCATCCAGGGGCTTAGCGCCCGATTACGATGCAGGCTACTTTTTTAGCACCTGGATCGTAATATCACGCTAAAACGGGGAAGCAAAGGAGAAACCTGCAGGCCAGGTGCAGGTTTTTCTCCATAGCGTCCCCATTTTAGCGCGATGAAGGTAATGTTGCCCATTATGTTTTCACCCATGCAGTGAGAGCACTGCCACAAACCAAGCCCATGAGCATATAAGGGTCACAATAAAACCCAAGACTACATTACTTCAACTGTGACCTGACCTCTGACATCACCTTTCACAACTTGATTTTCAGGACCCTTGATTGTTTGAATCTGGAGTTCCACACAACCCTATGTGGTCTGACTCTATTGAACCACTGTATAAGGGTATAGGTATTGCCTCTAAGAACTGATTCCATTACATATTTGTTCATGGTGTTTCGTGAATCTTGGCTGCATGAACCCTATGTACGTACCGGGTTACTTTGCTTTGCCTTAACCGTGTTGCCTTCCCATTGTGTTTTCTGCCATCGATGTGTATCCTCTACGAGTCTCCTCTTATTCCTGCTGAGTCCTGTATCCCATGATCCTGTCTTAATAATCCCTCTGTCTACAACCTGCCTGCCATGCTTTTGTTCCCTGCATTTGGACTCTACCTGCCGCCGGTGCCATGTCTGTGACAACCACTATGCCCACTACTGCAAATATTCAGGGTTATTCAGAGAAAGGTGAAAACCAAGAGAACTGGCAGAAGAAGAGAACAATCTAGACCAAATAGCCAATTTTGAAAGTGAGTTAAATGGGAGAATTTTTCTGGTTTGGCTACTTTGACCTAGAATTTTCACTCCTCCAGTCATTCTCCTGAGTTTCACCTTTCTTTGAATAGACCTGATTGTGTGTTAGAGACTTATCTCAGGGGGCCACATTTAGCATTTGAAGGGCCCTGGACGAGAACATTTTTTGGAGCCCATCGCCATGCTTTTAACACCACATCTCCTTATTTTCCACCTTTTTTACAAACAGAAACACACAAAGACCCACCCCAATCTTCCCACCTCCACCCAGATAGACATCCCCTCTCCCCCAAAATAGAGAGGTGGTGGTCATTGACACTTTTTAACACACAGAGGGTGTCAGCAGAGGTGCGGGGCCCAAGGCATATGCCCTGCTCTCCGCACCCAAAGGGAGGCCTGACTTATCTAGACCTTTCTCAGTTTTCCAATAGATGGTAGGACATTGCATGTTCTCTATTCTAATCTACTCTTTTTATTTTGAAAATTATCACAATGACACAATATGAAATTATTCTCATTATCATTATTTATCCTCATCATTTATATAGTACAAATGTTTTTTGTAACAATTTATAAAATAAAATGGAGGAAAATACTATTGAAATGACAAACAAAATTAAAAAAAAACAGAACAAAAAGGGAATTTGGGCCTAAAAAGTTAGCCAAACTATGTCCGTAACTATTTTGCATTTTTCCTCCAGCTCATGCCCGGAATCAAATGAAAAATGCATTGAAGATCACTGGCACTGTGAGATCATCTTGTCAAATTACTTGAATCATTGTTCCTAAATCAGTTAAAACTGAACTGTCACTTCCCCAGAAATGATACTATTGCAGCAAGCATACAAAAACTACCTATAACACATATTGTTTGATCTGATTTCTTTTATATCAATGAATAAAGATTAAATGAATGATGTCACAGCTCTGTTCAAGATATTATAACTGCATTGTATCTTCCTTCCTGCCCATGCCTTGTCCCTCCTTAGAGTCTCCTATACATCCCCCTTTCTCCCGCCGCCCATAATAGAACTCCAAAGTTCCTTTCACTCTCCACACTCACTCTGACTCCATATCCCTAATACTTTGTCTGTCCTTCTCATGTCAACCAAAGCAAAAATTGCAACTAGTTAAAAAGTGTCTGAATGTGACTCCAATAACCTTCAGCCAGATAAAAAATGACCTTCACTGAATAGAGTTGCAGAACTTGGAATCCACATCTTGAAGGATTGGGGGATTTGAGCTGCTATAATTCTTCATTGTCACTAAGACACAGGGTTCAGAGGATAGCACACTACTACACACTTTGTCATAATAAAGCAAGACTCGATACATGGCAATATACTGTCCCTGCACACGTACAAATGCAAATTCCTGATCCATTAGCATTTTCAAGTCAACATTTTTAAATGCTTTGTATTTTACATAATTGGTTGAAATCTGAATATAAAAAATATATAATGATGTATACTATATTGTGTTTTCATTTGATTACTTTAAAAAAACTACATTTGAAAAGCAAGAAGACTGCAGGTTCCACAGAGCCTAAATAATATACCAAAAACATTAGGCATTTTATTCTGAGAAAGTAAACTTGGAAAATTCATGCTAAAATATTCAAGTTGTACCTATGACTCAATCAATTTTTATTTATTCAAAATTAACCTTTTTTACTTGAATTTTGCAATTCAGTTTTCAATTCACTTTTTAAGTGAATATAAGTTGTGAAACATGCCAAAACATGGATTGTTTTGCTTGTGGTAGATTACTTTAAAATTTTCAATAAGAATTCTTCAATATTTAGAAAAAAATAACCATTTGAAAAAGGGATGCACCGAAATCGAAGCCACTGAAATTTTGGCCATTGAAATGTACCAGCCGAAAATGATGTTTTCGGCCGAAAGGAAAAGTGGGCTGAAAAACCGGCCTCCTAACCTGGGCCTGGAGGCCGGCCGAGCCAGGGGCTCGGCTAATCTCCAGGCCTAGGTGGGCCCCCGGCTCGGCCAGCTTCCACACCCAAGTTAGGAGGACGGATTTTTGGCCATTTTTTACTTTAGGCCGAAAGACCCTATGTCGGGGTAATACTCCATTTTATAATCCCAGCCCATTTGCCCCCTCACCCCTACATAACTGTTAAACAAAGCTACCTCTTCCCCCTGCTCAGTTACCCCTAAGCCTCCTACAAGAGGCTAGTGGGAGAGAGTCTGCCTTGGGGCAATCAGTCCTGGGTAATTGCAGGCGCTCTGGATTCCATTCAACCAGTCTAGGGTATCTGGAGGCAGGTTGTGTCATGGGCAGGTAAAAAAAAAAAAGGCTTGAGAATTCCGCTTCCTGTTATGCTCTGCTGCCTCACGGCTTCCTGTCTGTGGCTGTCTGAGCATCATGGGAGTTGTGGTCCCGCAGCCGGCCAACAGGAGCAGATGCGTCTAGCTGCATCGTGCCATTATCAAAACCACTGTGTTATTCACACGGTGTGAGCCTGGGGTTCTCCTGGGCCTCCACGCTTGCTGTCACTTACAGGTACAGCAACTTCTGATTTGCGAGTGGGAGGGTGGGCACAGCAGGGATTTTAATGGATTGGGGTGATGGCGGTGGCCATGTTTATTGGGGGCGGGGGAAATGAGCTGGCACCGACTACACGTTTTAGAGAGGACATGTCATTTTTGGTTTTCGGCCGAGCTCAGCCTGCTTTTTCAGTTTCGATTTCAGCCCCAAATTCTCATTTCGGTGCATCACTAATTTGCAATGCATAACCAGCTGGCATAAAATGTATTCAATAACTCTTTCGTTGAGATGAGAAAAAAAAATAGATTTTACAAATTTGTACTGTATTTTTAAATGTATTTGCTATCCTTCGCAGAAATATTTGGTGTAAAAAAGACTCTATCTTGCAATGTTTAAGCAATGTATGAAATATTAGCAGTTTAGGTGAAATCACTACTTTTGTCAAATACAG